>CM035408.1:151154906-151797406 GCA_020310875.1 Ceratopteris richardii | reverse complement strand
ACCTTCATAAACACTAAGTTTATGATTCATATCCATGTGCATTCCTAAATGATTTTCATTATACATTTTGAATTTAAGAAGTTATCATGAATATACCTTCTATAGGTCAAGTACATCCCTTGATTTTTATAGATGACCTACATATCTAAGAAGAATGTGAGTTCATCAACATCATTCATCTTGAATTCTTTCCACCTACATGTCATATGACTACTGCTCGGAGCATTAGTGCACTTGCAGCCCATCATGGTTGGAATGTACAGTTGGACATTAAAATAGCATTTCTGAATGGTGACTTTCATGAAGAAGTGTATGTTTTTTTTCCCCATGGCTTTGTGTAGAAAGGGCATGAAAACCATGTGTGCAGGTTAAAGAAGGCATTATATGGTTTAAAGCAAGCACCACGTGCTTGGTATGAGAAGATACATGCGTATATGGTTGCACATGGTTCTGAGAATAGTCCAACTGAAAGCACCTTATATGTTAAGCGTGCTAATGATGTGCTTCTGATCATTGTTGTCTATGTTGACGACATGCTGCTCACTGGTCCTATTGAGAAGCATATTGCTGATTTCAAGGCTGATGTGCATGCCTCATTTGGGATGTCTGATTTGGGGCATTTGCATCACTATTTGGGCATTCAATTTATGCAAGTTGATGATGGAATGGCTTTGTGTCAAACAAAATATATTGACACATTACTGCAGCGTTTTGGCCTTGAAGACTGTAAGCCTATTGCCACTCCTATGGAGACAGGTTTACGATTCAGTCTTCATGATGCTGGAGATGCATTTGATACTGTTCTTTATCAGCACACTGTTGGATGCTTGATTTACTTATGCATTACTCGGCCAAATATTCAGTTTTCTATCTCAGAGATGAGCAGGTTTATGCATTGCTCAGGAGTCATGCATTGGCAGGCGGTTAAGCGCATCTTTCGCTAATTGAGTGGTACTCGGCTACTTCCTTTGTTTTATCCCAAGGGGGATCAATACCACCAGATTTGCATGCTTTTTCTGACTCTGATTGGGCTGGTTACTATGACACTCGTGTGTCCACTAGTGGTTTTTGCTTCATGCTTGGTAGCTCATGTATCTTGGTTGAGCAAGAAGCAGACTAGTGTGGCCACTTCCACTTGTGAGGCTGAGTATAGGGAAGCTTTCAGAGCTACTGTTGAGTGTGTGTGGCTCAGACAACTTATGGCTGATTTGGGTTTTGGTCAGTCTTCTGCCACCACCATTTTCACTAACAGTCAGAGCGCATTCCCAGTTGTGAGGAACCCTGTGTTCCATGCTCGCACTAAGCACATTGAGGTGCATTATCATTATGTCAGGGAGAGGTTCTTTGCTAGGGAGATCAGCTTGGCATATGTGCCCACGCAGGAGAACATTGCAGACCTTTTCACGAGGGCTCTGCCTAGGGAGAGGTTTGAAGCTTTCCGCAAAGCTTTGGGCTTACTTCCTTTTGTGGAGTGATTTCCACATAGCTTGGCACTTGCTTATACATGAGTGCCAGCTCCTCGTTCACCACATCACTCCCAGGGGGGATTTGTTGATATATTTAGGTAGTGATGTGTGTGAACACACTAGGACCGCGGGGGCACTTTTTCCTCTTTAGGAGGTTTTTTTCCCCGGCTTTTATATATGCCTATTGACCTAATGGGCTACTTATCTTTGTACATTCTCTAGTAATACATTCAGTATTGTGGGTTTGTGCTCCAAGCTTCTTCTCCTTCCTTGTGTTGTTCGCACGTGCTTCCGCAAACATCTACCTCCAACAGCTCCATGTCGAGTGAACCTTACTTGCAAGATAGTTTCAACTAATTGGCCTACACTTATCAAGTTTTTGATAATAGTGGGTACATAGAGAACCTTACTTAGAATGATTGTCCTACCATTGGGGGCCTTGAAATTGCCAATCCTTTCCACATTGTGTCTGGTATCATGTTGTGTTTGTACTTCCTGCTTATGCTTGGGCTTATTGGAATCTTATAGAAGATCAACTTTTTTTGCAAGATAGTTTGAACAACCAGAACCTATCTAGAACAAATGCTCATCTTCTTTAGCTTATTTATGAATCACATTCATTAGGAGGACAAAATCTTCATGTGATTGATGTTCTAAGTACTTTTTGCAATCCCTTGTATTATGATTCCTATTGTTATTGTAGTTTTGTCCACTTCTACCACTTATGTTGCCAAACCTACTTCTGCCTCCTCCTTTCTTGGTTCTTCCATTGAACTAGCATTTCTAAATGGTGTGGTTGGTCTTGTAGCAGATGCCACAAGGTTGAATCTCTTATCCTTATGTTTTGTCCTAATTTGATTCTTTCTTCTGCCCTCTACACTTGCTTTTGCATGCATAGTGGGCTTGGTAAATTTCTTCATCATCACCCTACATCTTCCTTCCTTTATTCTTCTTATCCTTGTTATCGACATGAGAGCACTTCTAGTGTTACCCTAGAAAGAGTTACCTTCCTTCAAGATTTTTTTTTTCTTATGTTTGAAGAGTTGTTAAAGAAATATGTTGAAATTAGGTGTTTCCACATCCATGATAAGCTCATAAGAATTTTTAAATGATTTCCATTATTTTTTAATCCTAGGACCATTTAGGATTTGCCTCATGATATCTTGTTCTTCAATCAATTCTCCAATTAAATGTAGTTCATATCCAACCTCCTTGAATTTACTGAAAAACTCTATGATTGTCTACTTTGGTGTCTTCTTCATCTGGTTGATCTTATTCCCTCAGTGAAATACAAAACTAGAGATAGATTTTTAGATATAAGACATGGCTTGAGCATCCCTTCCACACCTTAATGTGAGTTCTCAGTGTTCTTGTGTAGGTCCCCATTTAGATCTTGGAGTATGGATAAATTCATCACTTGCTACATTTCCATAAAGATTTCTACCTTGTAAGTAAGCTAAACTCTGATTTGGCAAGCTACATAGTGTTTCCTTTCAGGATTCTCAATCATTGAAGGAAAATCATCTACCATCTTGATACATCTATGATACCATTGAATGTTTTCTCTAAGAAGAATCTAGGAAACAGAGAATCAAGGTCAAGAAAGTGATTTATGTGGATCATTTAATACCAACTTTCTAATTTGTGGATCTTGGGTCGTCAATATTTGCCCTTTAGCAGAATAGAAATCTAGATAACTACTTATGGATTTTTTGAAGGATGGAAAATCATATGATATACCATAACACTATGGTTCAATCATGAAAGAATTTTGGTCTAGAATAAATCCTTTTGAAGCATGGTAAAGGCTTGATGGTCTAACACTCATATAGGTAGTAGAATATGGTAAGTGGAGGGATGCACATGGGTTTTGTTGGTACAATGATTCCAAGTATATTTCCCTAATAGATAAAAAAATCAGCTATTTTCCTTGTTGCAAGTGCATCTCCATGTCATGGGTTATGAATGTGAACAACCTTTGATATGCAATATTGTAGCTCAGTGATGAGTAGCACCTCCTTTAATGTCAATCCGGGAAGACGTGAGGATGGTATGAAGACCACGAGCAAGTGGAGGCACAAGTGCGTGAGTGAGAAGCACACAAGCGTGCACACACATACACACACACGCGCACACACGGCAAGACAAAGAGTGAGAAGCAATGGAGTTCTTAGATTACTTTCAAAAAGCTCTTACAAGTTCATTTCAATTACAAGCTAACCTCAAAAATGATCTCTCTAGCTCTGTTTATAGTTTTTGACTAGCTTTGGCCCTGTCCAGACCTAGTGTCCGACCTAGTTAAAAATTAGGTTCCAGGGCTTATTTGAGGGCTCAAACGAGATCTAAAAAATACGAAAATTGGCAGGTAGATACTTCTAAAGCTCCTCAAGCTCAAGGACTCCTTGGCTTGCACAAAATGGAGCTACAAAAATATGAAATGGTATTTACAATGGTGTTTAGTGATTAAAATCACTATTTGTGTAGGGATTTTCTCTGTTGATTTGTCATACACCTCTTTGAGCTCCCTACTTGCTCTTTCTTCTTGTGTGCTCAATTCCTTGATGTCTGAAAAATTTAGATGGCCTACTTGCCAGATCTTCTTTGACTGCCATGTCTGCTTGTGCTGTCCCTTCGCTCTGACTCTCTTCGTCTTGTGGCTCCTTCGGTTCCCTGACTGCTGCCAACACCCCCCCCCCGCTCTCACGTCTGTCGCCCCTAACAGACCCTTGTCTAGAGGGTTTTTGAACGTAATATTGGACGACATTGGAGGCTAGGTGGTGTTCTTCGAGTCGTAAGCCGCGTGCTAGATCTGTGAGCAAATCATCCCAATTCAGAGGTCCGGGAACATCTGGATGAGGCACCCTCAATTGTTCTGAGTGATTAGTTCTCTCCACAGCAAATAATTGGAGGAGATGTGATGGTCTAGGTATAAAGATTTCGGAGTGATATTCCCAGAATCCTGTGATGAACATTTCCTCAAATGTCTGTTTAGAGCAGGCTGGGAGGTACTTGATTCTGGCGTGCCAAGCATATATTACTTCAATTGAGGGGGTGGTACTCATATCGTACACCAGATCCTGGTTTCCTGTCACGAAGCCTGCTCCTGAGAAGTGGGGGTCCTTAATATTCTTAAACGTCCTGAAAGTGATCAGCATTAATTCAAATATTTTCATACACATCTGGGCCATCACATCGGGATTATTGCGTAGCCGAATGCTCCAGTGACGGATTGTAGAAATCATGTAGTTCACCGTGGGGGGTCCTCGTGGAGGTGCTAGATAAACATAATTTAACCATTTTGCGCATGCTTTGATGTCTCTGACGGCAATAGTGAATTCAGGCCAGGTGCGTCTTCGAAGAACTGGAACGTAGCAAGGATTATATTTAATAAACAACGGCATATTATTCCAGGTTCGGACCATCTCAGGATATGTTTCCAAAAGCCTGATCCTCCAGGTGGGTTGATGGATGGACCCACGCTTAGCACTTTCCGGTATATCGTCTGGACCAAATTGTGTAGCAAATGTGGGAGGCTTGCCGCATTGTCGTTGAATCTCGGCGTTGTAATCGGCCAAAAGTATGCAGTATGGCACATATTGGTCATTATTGGTGCCGATCCATCTATGATGAGACATGCTTCTGAAATATTCTGACTTTATGACAGTTTCTTCTAGGTTTGCTAGTGATTGGATCTAAATGGCCACCCGTTCTTCGTGGGTGTTCGCTGTCTTTTCCAGTGTCTGAAGCCACTCGGGTGCTTCCACTTCCAAGGTGTCTAGTCCCTCTGAGGTTCGTTGCCCTCTTGGAATTGGCATAGGAATGTATGGTTCCTCGTACGAATCATCTACCTCAATGGGAACCAAATCTTCTGTCTCAGGTTCAATAAGTGGAGAGGGTTGCCTTTCATACTCTAGTAACTTTTTCTGGAGCTCAACCACCTGCTCTGTCAATGCCTTCACTTCCTCTGAAGTCGAGGCCGACTCTATTACTTTGGTTGGAGCCTCCTGTTCCTTGAGTTGGCCACGCAGCTCATCACGTTCCCTTTCCAACTCATCATGAGCATCTAATAGATCTGCATAGCTTTCTAAGATGGTCTTCATTGTCTCTGAAGGTACGGCTTTAAACTGCTCTGGATCAATTTCGTGGGGAGAGCCTTCCATTGCCGCTTCTAGATTCTCTTCATTTTGTTTCTACAGTCTCTTGTTCTCTTCAAGTGCTGTGGCCATATGTTTCCTAAGTAGCGCCAAGTTACGTCTGACTCGTAGGTTATCGGCCTGGTATACTTCGAGCAAGGCTTCTAGTTGTTTGACGCCTGATTCTTTTGATGGTTGGGGTGCCTCCAGTAGTGTTTGGTGAGCCTGCTCAAGCGTTGTATAACGTTGATTCACATCTGCATTTTCCTCTTCAAGAATTGTAAGTTGCCTTTGTAAGTTCTGGTGATTTGTTGTCAGTTGTTGATACGGGTCGTCAAGAGCTCTGTACTCATTCTGAAGCTGATATACACATTGATTTAATGCTAGAAATATACTATTTACATTAAATGATGCAGGGAGAGGTGAAGATGCAGGGGGAATGGGGGCGGGAAAGGGAGTTGTGAATGATGTGGATGCAAGTGGAGATGTGGGTGGAGGGGGTATGGGAGACGGAGGTTGCATGGGGGGAGGGAGCGGTGCAGTGGCAGGAGATGTTTCCATAGTGTCAAATGTCTGAGTGACCGTGTAGATGGGGATCGTGGGTGGGGTGGAAGTGACGTTAGTGAAGAGAGTGGTGAAAGTGGGCATGGTGACTCCCCCGAATTGGATTCCCGGAGAGAGTGGAATTCCCATGACGATTGTGGTGGTAGTGGACGTGGTGGTGATAGTGTCATGTGGTGGAGGGAGTTGTGTAGTGAGAGGTGGGGAGGGTGGTGACAGTGGTGCTTCCTGATGTTTGTCTGCTTGCGTTGTATCTCCTGGTGCTGATACGTTGATATGAATTTGTTTCCCAGACCTCATGGGACGGGCTGGAACTCTTTTCTCAAATCAGTGAATGTAGGCCATTGCCTCATGAATGGCCTCATCCAATCCTACTGCATCGGCGTGTAGGTTTATGGACTCGATGAACATATCATCCACGCCTTCCTCCACCAGCAATTGGTTCATGAGTTTCTTGCCTGCTTCAAGTGACATTTTATGCTATTCTTGAACTAGCTGCATGGTTCGATATAGTCTTTTTAGTGTGCCGAATACGCGGGGGCACTTGCTAACTCTGAAAGTTCATCATACTCTTGTTCTTCGTAGGCTTCTTCCTCTTGTTCGGTCTCTTGTTCATCGACGTCGACTTCTACAACTTGCGGTCGGGTGGGGGCTGACGTTGTTGTATGGGTTTGTGGTTCCTGAGCTCGCTCTGTTTCCGTTTCGAGATTAGAGTCGTAGATTAGTCTAGCCACTTCTTCATTAGTGAGATCATTGAGAGTAAAGCCCTGTGGAAATTCCAAGTCCGATGGGACGGGTGGAAACACTAGATTGGGCCCCTCTCTACTTGGTCTTGGTAGCCGAATGGTGAATGGTCTAATGCGTCGTGTCTGGGGAGGGGTAATCTCTGGTGTAGTGGTGGCTCCCCTTGGTTGAGCGTAGGGTAATTGGACTCCCCCTCTCATCTTCTTTGATGGGGGACCTGCCGTCAATAGCCTTCTCTGGAATTCTTGGGCCCCGGACCATACGAGTGCCCGCTGAATAGGCACGTCATAGGCTAGACATCGATAGATTATCTTGGTCAGAGCACAACACCCGTGGAGCACATTTTTCTGCTTCTTGTTCCACCGTTGATGGGCTAGGTGGATCTGATCTATGATCCAATGTGGTACGCTGATAGGGAGGTTTTCTGTCTCTGCCAAATACAAGCTAAACCATATCTTCTTTGGTGGCATGGTGAATCTTTCCTGGGCGGGAAAAGCAAAATGCTGCATGACGGTCCGTAGGTGAAGAGCGATGGTCGGTGTCATTGCTACCATATCCTTCAGCTTATTGAGATCTTTATGTTTCATTCTGCCTGGAACCATTATTTCCTTTTCAGTAGGAATGTGCATACCATGCATGTCAAATGCTTCTCGTACCAGATTGAGGGTCAGTTTGAATCGTTTAAGTTCGTGGCCCGGCAACAGTGAGGGTAACACAAAAGTGATGTCGCCTCCCTTGGCCCTGCTAGGAGTGATAGTACTGATAAGATAAGAACAACGTAAGAAATCCGGCTTTGGTAAGTGGGCCCTCAAATAACTGTCCAGGCCCGCTTTGGTCCATACCGAACGCATAGTAATTCTGCTAGTAGTTGTTGTGTCATTGGGACCCATTTACGAGTGAGTCCGTGCGTGCTTCTAGGTGGCAGTGTGTTCGAGTGTATCAGACAAGAGTGGGTGGCGGCTGCTTGAGCGAGTGAACCATGTTGTGTAAGTTGTGAATTGTGTGGGACTAGTTGAGCTCGCAAGCAAGCCTTAGGCACCCAAATTTGTCTTGATTGTGGGTCAGCCGTCATCGACTTCTTGGGTACCCAAATAGATTTTACTTTCTCAACAGGGGTTTTAGGAGTCCTCTTATTATCATCAAGTCGTTGATTACTAATAGGAAGTTGAGACCGTGGTTGCGACTTGGTTACGGTCGGCAGCTCGTCTTTCCGCACCCACATTTGTTTCATCGGCTGAGTTGTTCTGCTTCGCGCGTTCTTTTGGTCTCTCGCCTGGAGAGTCTTCAGTGATTGATCTGTCCTTAGTTGCTGCCTCCTTCTGGCCTTTGGAAAAGAAGGGAGTTCCATTGTGGTTCTGACTCCTTTTTTGAGGTCTTCATTCTTCTGCATCACATAGCCTTGGACAAGAACAGCATGGTCAACTTCATGTGCACCCCTACAGAGACCAGGAGTCCGTGTCTTTTCTAGTTCCTTGAGTGCTCCATTATTTAACTCAATTGTAATTCTAGTCTGATTCACCCATACCTGAAGAAGTCCACTTCTTAGGTTTAAGTTGACTGCTTGGTCATAGATCCAGTCTTGACCCAAGACAAGGGGTTCAGTGAGGTCCTCATCTTGACACACTAGTACTTTAACTGTCATTGCCTCATCATGAATATAGAGGGGAAGTTCCACCTCACCCATGCAAGGGGTTTCCACGCCTCCCAATCCTATGAGATATGCTTCCACCGGATTGACAGTTAATTGCAACTCTTGACAGTAAGACAATTGAACAGCACTAGTGGCTGCACTTGAGTCAATCAATGCTCTTACAGTCCTTGCACTCTTCCCTTGTCCTATATCTAAGGTTATGAAAGGACGTCGATCAGTTATCCTATGTGAGCTAACACCTGAAACTTCACACATAGCCACATCATATCCTTGATCTGCATATGCATCTTGCCTAGGGTGCTCTCTACCTTGTCTTCTTAATTTCATTCTCCGTATGCGCTCTAGGGCTTCTGCTTGAGCTTCTTCTTGAATTCGCTTTTCTTCCTCTTTGCGTTTCTTAGCAGTATTGAGTCGACTTAGCATTTCCTCTGTGAGAGGTTCCTGATACAACGTAACTCTGCATCCGCTGATATAACTTGGGAGAACATCGCCTTCTAATGTGGCTAGTTGCACTGCTCCACTTGTTGAGATTTTGTTAATGATCATGGGTCCGTAGCCTCTCTTCTCCAGTTTCCTCGCATGTTGCTTCAATGTGTAGACTAAAACTAAGTCGCCTGCCTTTAAACCCTTATCCTTAACGTGGGCATCAAAGTATGCCTTCTGTCGTTTCTTTGCTGCATATATCCCTGCAGCTGCTCTCAGTCTTGTTTCTCCTAATCGTTCAAGGTCAAAAAGTCTTGAGGAGAGTTCATGACCCGTCCATTCATGCTCTTGTGCTACTTTTAGTGTAGGTATTAGTGTTGGTGCATGACAATCATCAATTGAAGGATTATGGAGAAATGAAGTCAAGGAGTCAAGAAGAGAACAAATTCAGATAGTTGAAGGAAGGGCATATTCAGAAAATCCAAAGATATGTACACATATGTACATTAGCTGACTTATACCTTTGTCTAGTCATACACTTGTATATATTCATCTATAAATATGTTGGAAAATGTCGGGCAAAGAGAGCAGAAGAAAAATAGAGAATAGGAAGAGAGAAATTGTTTGTAGAGAGTGTCATTAGACACATGGAAAGTGAGTAAATTGTCCATCCTCACTTAGATGTAAATTTTTCTGAAGAAATCGAGAAACTTGCGCCCGATGTTTAGCAGTCTGCTCCTTCTGTGTTTAATGTTTTGAGAAATCCTTCTGCACTTATCTAAGTCCATAGCTAATCTATCTATGGCTAGAATTTGAGAGGTTAATTACAATCAGGCTGAGAGAATTTTGGTTAGGAACATTCATATGTGAAAATGTTCTAAGAGTCGTCAGAACTGGCGCACATTTCATCTTCAAAGAAATGGTCAGTGCTCAGTCCACAGTGTAAAGTTTTACACAAGTGAGGGCTTAAAATCTAAGTTGGAAGGTAAGCCATCTATGGCTAAAAGATCTTGATCAAACGGGTTCGACATTGTGAGAACCAGTGCTAAGAAGTTGCAGGTGTCAAAGTCGCCATTGCAGAGAAGCTCTTTCAGACATAGGTAAAGTATTTCACACATTTCTCAGTGTGTACTCAATCATTTTGAGAAATTTAACTTGGTAAAGTTGCGCAATCTCAAGGCGAAGTGTTGTGTAAAGTTTTGTCAAAAACTTTACAGAATTGATTAGTCAATAAGTGATTAATCTACAGCAGACTTTTCAGAAGAAGTTGAATTTTTCAGAATAATCAATTTTCTGATAAATTGGTGAATGATCTCTAAGTTTGGTGGAGTCTAAAGTTAATCTTGATATAGAGGTGATCTAAATTCAAGGTTAATTTGTTCTTTTGGAGATTAACACTCTCCATCAGTGGTATCAGAGCAGGTTGTGTCAAAATTGAAGTGAAGAAGACTCCGACTACTACAGAAATACAAATCTTTACATCTTGAAGGTGGAAAAGGATAAAGGTTGAAGAAAACTTGAAGGTAGACACATTGAAGCCATCAGAAGGATCAGAAGAAGCAAGACTCGAAGTAAAGGTACATTTATTCCTTGTAAAGTCTAAAGTTTTGAGACTACAGGTGAAGCAAGGATGGGAGATAGTCTCCAAATTGAAAAGTTGGATAGAGAGAACTATCCTGCATGGTCTATGAGGATGGAAGCTCATCTTATGAGCAAAGATTTGATAGCCTACATTACAGGTGAAGAAGAGAAGCCTAAATTCAGAGATCCTAATGTTCCAACTAGGGAAGAATTGTCAGATCTAAAGAATTGGATGAAGAAGGATGCTCAAGCAAGGAGCATAATCTACATGGCAGTCAATGACTATTTGCTTCCTCACATTAGAGGACTTGAAAGTGCATGTGACATTTGGAATGCTTTGGAGGAGCATTTCCAAAACACAACCAAATCAAGGAAGGCTTCACTATGGGCAGAATTTACTACTTTCAAGAAGAAGGCCTCACAATCAATATCTGATTATGTGACAAAGATGAAGGACATTGCAGATTCTCTAGGTGCAGTGGATGAAGACATTGAAGAAGACAAATTGGTAAGACAAATACTCACAGGGCTAAGAGGAGATGAGAAGTGGAAGCCTTTCATTTTATCTACAGAACTTTCATTAGATCATTTTACTCCTGATTTGAATCAATTGTTAGGTCATATGCTAACTTTTGAGAATGATATCAAAGGAGATGTTGATAAGAGTGCAGGTCATGCAATGTACTCTAAAGACAAGAAGAAAGCCAACAAAGGGAAGCAACAATCAGGTGAAGAAGAAAGTACATCAAACCAAGCAAATTTCATAAGAGGAAAAGGAAGTGGCAGAAGTAGAGGAAGAGGAAGAAACAACAAAGATAATGCAAGAGCTTGCTGGATATGTGGTAAGACCAATCATCTATCTCATGATTGTTGGCATAATAATCAAAACAATGGTAATTATCAGAACTTTAATCAAAGAGCAAGAGGTGGTAGATTTCAAAGAGGAAATTTCAGAGGTAGAGGTGGTAGGAATTCTTATGGAAGAGGTGGAGGAAGAAACTTCCAGAATCAATCCTATAATAACACCTACTACAACTATGCATCAGATCAGAAGGAGGACTCGACTCTCATTATGAATACATGTGAAACCTCACATGAGGACATGAGAGTGTTCTATATTGATTCAGGATGTAGTAATCATTTAAGTGGAAATATTGCTTTGATGACTGACCTAGATCATAATGCAATTAATCATACAGTTCAGACAGGTGATAATACAAAGCATAAGGTAAAGTCAATTGGTTCAGTCAAAGCTAAGGATGGAAGCACTCTTCTGAGTAAGGTTCTTTATGTTCCCACAATCCCAAAGAATTTGATCAGTGTAGGTCAAATTGTGGAAAAAGGATATGAGGTAAGGTTCACAAATGATGGAGTTTATGTTGAAGACCCTAGTCAAGGGTATAAACAGGTTGTTACAGGAAAGAAAGAAGGAAGGCTTTTCACATTAAAGGTACAAGGAAATGTTGGACATGCTATGTTAACATATGGAGAGCAGAAGGTGTCAGAATTGGATCTTTGGCACAAAAGACTTGGACACTTTAATGAAAGAGGTATTAAAGAAATGATTAACAATGATTCAGTGCTTGGATTGCCTAACATTACAGGTCAACACATGACATACAGATGTGAGGCATGTCAATTAGGTAAGGCTCACAAGCAATCCTATTCCAAGCATGGGTTTATGTATTCAGAAAGACTTGAATTGGTGCATTCAGATGTGTGGGGTCCTTCAAAGGACTTTAGTATAAATGGTTCAAGATATTATGTCATATATGTTGATGATGCTACCAGGTGGATCACAATTTATGTGATTAAAGAAAAGTCAGAAGTGTTTAATACATTTAAACACTATCATACATATGCAGAAAGGATTACAGGTCAAAAATTGAAGAGGCTAAGGTCAGATGGAGGGGGAGAGTATTTTTCAAATGAGTTCAATGATTATTTGTGGAATGCAGGTATAAAGAGAGAAGTTACTTGCAGGTATTCTCCTCAACAAAATGGGGTAGCAGAAAGAAGAAATAGGACTCTTGTTGAGTTTGCAAGGTCCATGATGAAAGAGAAGAATTGAATTATTTGTGGGCAGAGGCTGTAAATACAGCTACATATTTGGTCAATAGATTGCCCTACAAAGCTTTACAAGGTATGACACCATATGAAGCTTGGTGGGGTAAGAAACCTACCTTGGATCATTGCAGAATATTTGGATGTTTGGCATATGCATATGTGCCATCTCAATTGAGGCATAAGTTGGAGCCTAAGGCAGAAAAGTATGTATTCATTGGTTATGATGATAAGCAAATGGGATACAGGTTGTGGAGTCCATCCACAAAGCAATTTCTTGTATATAAGGATGTTACATTTGATGAGCAAGGTACTTGGTATGCAGGTAAATATAATGTACATGCAGATGATGAAGAAGTAGTGGAGCAAAGAAAAGGTAAAGCAAAGATTCAATTACTTGATGAAAGTGAGAACAATGAAGTACAGGTTGAAGTTGAAGAGAGGCCAAGGTTTGATCCAGAATGTGATGAACCACAGACTTCAAGAAGTGCAGAAGTTAGGAGGTCAACTAGGCACAAATGGCAACCTACAAGGTATAGCTATGACACCTCATTCTTGACTACTAAAGATTATGCTTATTTGATAAAAGCAGATGAAGATCCATCTACATATGATGAAGCCAAAGGCAAGAGAAATTGGGAAGAAGCCATGCAAGAGGAGTATGATGCATTGACAGAGAATCAGACTTGGGATCTGGTTCCTAAACCTAATAGCCAGAAAATTATTGGATGTAAGTGGGTTTACAAAACAAAAAGATTTGCAGATGGAAGTGTGTCTAGATACAAAGCTAGACTTGTTGTGAAAGGGTATGCACAGACATATGGAGTGGACTATGATGAGACTTATAGTCCTGTGGCAAAGATGACAACAATCAGAACCCTCATTGCAATTGCTACTTGCAAAGGTTGGAAGTTGTCTCAATTAGATGTTAAAAATGCTTTTTTGAATGGCTATATTTCAGATGAAGTTTACACGGAGCAACCAGATGGGTTCAAAGATCAAGTGAATCCAAATTATGTGTGTAAGCTCAAGAGAGCTTTGTATGGATTAAAGCAAGCACCAAGGGCATGGAATTATAGGCTTGTAAAATTCTTGAATGATCTTGGATTTCAAGCATCAAAGGCAGATAGTAGCTTGCTAGTCAAAGCAAGTGAAGATGGGTTCATTTATGTTTGTATTTATGTTGATGACATAATACTTACAGGAACAGATGATAAAGGGATACAAATGATCAAGAAGCAGATGGAGAAAGAGTTCAAAATCAGTGATTTGGGGAACCTATCATTCTTCTTGGGAATGGAGATTTCTTATACTCAACATGGAGTATATGTGACCCAAGAAAGGTATCTTAAAAATTTGCTAACCAAATTTAAAATGGAAGATTGCAGGGTTGCACCTACACCTTTGGAAGTGAATCATAAATTGTCTAGGTTTGGAGGAGAAGAGTTCAGAGATATGAAACTCTATCAAAGTTTGGTTGGTAGCTTGATTTATGCTACATTAACAAGGCCTGATTTGTCATATGCAGTTGGTGTGCTTTCACAATTTATGCATTGTCCTAGAAAGGAACATTGGATTGCAGGACAAAGAGTACTTAGGTACATCAAGGGTACACTCAGAGAAGGGTTATACTATGGATTTACTTCTGACACAAGAGTGAAGATATATAGTGATGCAGATTGGGCAGGTAATGTGGATGATAGAAGATCAACACATGGATACTTGTGTTATGTAGGAGACAAATTGATTTCATGGTGTTCTAAGAAGCAACATACAGTTGCTTTGTCATCTACAGAGGCAGAATATAAAGGTATGGTGGAAGCTGCAAAGGAGGTAATATGGCTAAAGACACTTATGAAAGTTTTTGATGTTGTTCAAAGTACTCCTATTGTTTGTGGAGACAACATGAGTTCTTTATACTTGGCAGCTAATCCTGTGTTTCATGCTAGAACTAAGCATATTGAAATACAATATCATTTTCTGAGAGAGAAGGTCATTGAGAAGGAGATTGAAGTCATACACACTCCCACAAAAGATCAAGTTGCAGATATGATGACAAAAAGTCTAGATGGACCAAAACTACAAAGATTCAAGGATATGGCAGGAGTCAAGAAGATAGAGAAGAACCTCAATTAATGATTGAGGGGGAGCTGTTGGTGCATGACAATCATCAATTGAAGGATTATGGAGAAATGAAGTCAAGGAGTCAAGAAGAGAACAAATTCAGATAGTTGAAGGAAGGGCATATTCAGAAAATCCAAAGATATGTACACATATGTACATTAGCTGACTTATACCTTTGTCTAGTCATACACTTGTATATATTCATCTATAAATATGTTGGAAAATGTCGGGCAAAGAGAGCAGAAGAAGAATAGAGAATAGGAAGAGAGAAATTGTTTGTAGAGAGTGTCATTAGACACATGGAAAGTGAGTAAATTGTCCATCCTCACTTAGATGTAAATTTTTCTGAAGAAATCGAGAAACTTGCGCCCGATGTTTAGCAGTCTGCTCCTTCTGTGTTTAATGTTTTGAGAAATCCTTCTGCACTTATCTAAGTCCATAGCTAATCTATCTATGGCTAGAATTTGAGAGGTTAATTACAATCAGGCTGAGAGAATTTTGGTTAGGAACATTCATATGTGAAAATGTTCTAAGAGTCGTCAGAACTGGCGCACATTTCATCTTCAAAGAAATGGTCAGTGCTCAGTCCATAGTGTAAAGTTTTACACAAGTGAGGGCTTAAAATCTAAGTTGGAAGGTAAGCCATCTATGGCTAAAAGATCTTGATCAAACGGGTTCGACATTGTGAGAACCAGTGCTAAGAAGTTGCAGGTGTCAAAGTCGCCATTGCAGAGAAGCTCTTTCAGACATAGGTAAAGTGTTTCACACATTTCTCAGTGTGTACTCAATCATTTTGAGAAATTTAACTTGGTAAAGTTGCGCAATCTCAAGGCAAAGTGTTGTGTAAAGTTTTGTCAAAAACTTTATAGAATTGATTAGTCAATAAGTGATTAATCTGCAGCAGACTTTTCAGAAGAAGTTGAATTTTTCAGAATAATCAATTTTCTGATAAATTGGTGAATGATCTCTAAGTTTGGTGGAGTCTAAAGTTAATCTTGATATAGAGGTGATCTAAATTCAAGGTTAACTTGTTCTTTTGGAGATTAACACTCTCCATCAATTAGGAAGTCCAACGGTAGCACTGCATTTTGGCCAAATACCATCTGAAAGGGGGTGGCTTGGAGTACCGTTTTGTAGGCGACTCGGTATGCCCAAACAACATGGTGTAGTTGTTTATCCCAATCAGAGCGTTTATTGTTCACTAATTTCGTCAGTACATTGCATAAGATCTTGTTGGTGCTCTCGGCCTCGCCATTTGCTTGAGGGTGATAGGGGGCAGACTTCTTATGAACTACCAAGAATTCTTGGAGTAGATTTTCAATCACTTCGTTCAAGAAGTGAGTGCCTCTATCACTTACTAGTTCTATAGGTAGCCCGTATCTTGTGAATACATTCTCAAACAAAAATTTAGCAGTTGTTTGAGCATCGTTCTTCGTCATGGCTTTTACCTCTACCCACTTTGTTAGATAGTCTGTCGCAACAATGATATATTCTGCATGGGAACCCTTAGCTGGGGGATTAATAGGACCTACGAAGTCTATTCCCCACTTAGAGAATGCACGTCCACCCATCATAGGTTTCAGTGGCATCTCATCTTTACGTATAGGATATTGAGTTCTCTGACAGACATCACAGCGTTTCACATAGGTATGTGCATCCATGTGAAGGGTCGGCCACCAGAAGCCCGCAAATAGTATTGCCTTGATCACCGGATCCCAAAGTGTCCTCCTACTACACCTTGGTGAGCAGTGTCCAAGATCTTGAAATACTCACTCTCATGGACACATAGTCTCAGGTAACCGTCTTTACGACGTTTGTATAGATTATCACCAATAAGTGAGTAATCCTGGGCTTCTTGTTCTAAACTCCTTTTCCTAGCCAGAGTCATGTCTAGAGGGAATGTTTTTGTCCTCAGAAAGGATACTAGTGGTTCACTCCAATCCGGCACTATGGACACTTGATAAAGAGTGGCATGTTCCACAGGTGGTTTAGTGCAACAGATTGGGCATTCCTTGCACAACTTTTGGACATCAGCTTCCATAGTTGGCCAATGCACTCCGAGCCTCCTTAGTGTCTGTAGGGTTCGTTGTTTTGAGTAGTGTTGCTCTAATGCACCTACATGTGCTAATTGCAACCATTTAGTGTACTCATCCTCTTCCACACAACAAGCCAAAATCCCTTGATCTGTGTGCTTGTACATACTTCCTGCCATGATGTGATACTTTTGGGCTTTTACTACCTCTCTATCCTGCGTGTTTATTACTGGATGGTTAGGTCTGTATGTCAATACTGGCACTAATGGCTTAGCCCACTGCGGCACCACTTCTAAATTAAACAAGTAAGCGTCAGGAAGGTCATCTGATACTCCTTGTGGGGCTTCTCCATATGTGAGCCTAGAAAGATGATCAGCTCTCAAATGAGTCCTCCCTTTCCTTACCACAACCTCGAATCATATTCCATTAGTAAGAGAAACCATCTTACTAATCTTCCTGTATTGCATGGTTTGTTCACGAGATATAACAATGCTTGGTGATCAGTAAAAAATTTAAACTTATTTGCAAGCAAATAGTGTCTAAATTTCTTGACTGCATATACCATGCCTAAGCCTTCTCTCTCAGTCGTGGTGTAATTTCGTTCAGCTGCATTCAATTGTCTACTAGCATAGGCAATTGGAAGATCCATATTACCTTCACCAGTAGGTTGAGCAAGCACACACCCAATAGCATAATTGGATGCATCCACGTGAACATGGAATGGCTTATTCCAATCTGGTGTGGTCAAGATTGGTGCTGAACATAATCTTCGTTTAAGCTCCTTGAAGGAATTCTCACATTCCTCAGTCCACTCAAAGTTTGTCAGAAGTCCGTACATGGGCTTTGCAATGACAGCATACATCTGAATGAACCGGCGGTAGTAACCACAATGTCCCATGAAAGCTTGTACTTCCTTGACATTCCTTGGCCTGGGTAGCTCTGCTATGGCTCTCCCTTTCTCTTCGTCAGTAGATATGCCATTCTTTGACACTATGTGCCCTAGAATCTTGCCTTGCCTGACCATGAAAACACATTTTTCTGGGTTTAGGCAGACTTGATATTCTCTACATTTGTCAAAGATTTGTCTGAGTTCGGGAATATGGGTTTGCCTAATGTTGGAATGAGCACAAAGATCATCAACATAGACTTCTAAGTTCTTCCTCAGGAACTCCTTAAATACATGGCACATTAGTCTCTGGAAGGTAGCTGGTGCATTGGTAAGCCCAAATGGCATTACTCTAAAGGCAAAAATGCCCCATTCCGTGGCAAAAGCCGTCTTATGTTGATCCTCTGGAGCAATGGCTACTTGATTGTAGCCAGAGAATCCATCAAGGAAGTTGTACACTTCCTTGCCTGCTACTCTTTCTAAGAGATGTTCTGTGATGGGAAGCGGATAGTTATCTCGAATTGTGGCTGCATTGACCTTCTTCAAGTTAATGCATACACGCAGCTTGCCATTCTTCTTGGGCACCACTACGATGGGGGATACCCACTCAGTGTGCTCAATTTCATAGATAAATCCAGCTTCAACCAGTCTATCTATCTCCTCTTTAATCTTGGCAGCGTAATTATTGTTATATGTATAGGGCTTTTGCTTAGAGGGTTAAGCGTCTGAGGTCATGGGGATAGTGTGTGAGCATATGTCAGGGTCAACACCTTTCAAATCCTTGTAACTGCAAGCGAATACATCTTTGTATTCTCTTAGCAAGGCTATTAGCGCTTGCTCTTCTTCTTCCGTCAAGTCATCTCCTATGTAAGTGCATCTCTCCTCTCCTTCTTCTAGGGCCACTACTATTTTCTTGGTGGTTTCTTTGTTATCATAGGCCTCTCCTGATTGTGCCTCTCGTTTAGGCATTCTTATCATGACCCTCCTGTCATCTATCTCATACTTCTTAAAATTTTCTGGGACCTCAAACAAAGATTCTTCCTCTTCTGGTGAGACTTCTCTCTTCTTTCGTTTCTTTCCTTCTTCCTTCGGGGTCACATGTGTGGCTAGTCTTACATCATTTGTAAGCTCTCCATGCCTCTGGGGTTGAAATTCTACTTCATGGAAGTATTCTTCATCTGATGCAAAAGGTGGGTCCATAATGATTGACTCTAGATCGGAGTCACTTGCATCCTCAAATGCATCAGGGCTAGGTTCGCATTCTTCTAGAACTGCCTCTCCCATGATTGGCTCTATGGAGAAGACTGAAATGTCATAGCCATCCTCATCACAGTGAGGTGTCCATTGTTCCTCATTGATGGCTACATCCATTGTTGCTAGGATTTCTACCCAGCCATGGGGTTCAAATTCTTCGTCCGGAAAGACTACAGGTGCATAGGCTGGGTCTTGGATTGATCTATGGGTTTCTTTTGCACCTACCTCTCTGGCTTTTTCTCTCTTCTCTTCCTCTACTGCTACTTTGCACATCCATAAGTGGGTGTCTTCATGCATCCATGAGGATCCTGACCCTATGGAATGCACCGATTCCGTATCATCTTTGGCTCTATGGATGGGGTTCCATTGGATAGGAGGTACATCTCTATGAGAGTAATCCTTGAGATTCACTTTGGTCGTAACACCTAAGTGTTGTAGGTACAAGGAGTTGGTTCCCCAATCCTGTACCACTTGCAATTGTCGCATGAAAGGTCGTCCCAAGATCATCTCATAGGCATGATTTTTGTTGAAGTCACATATAGCAAATGTATGCTCAAACTCGACACCACAGGTGGTGAGAGTTATTCCTTCTAGCAATCCTAAGGGTCTCTCAATATGACCATCGGCCATCTGCAATTTCATTCTCGTTGGCCTGAGTGCTGGCTTGCCCCAGCGCTTCCATAGGGCAGTGGTCGCAATTGCAACACCTGCACCTGAGTCTAGAATGGCCTTGGTGGTGTACTCCTGGTAGGTAATGGGAAGATAGGTGTTCCCTTCTTCACCTTCACACATATCTCCTATCTTATCCAAGGGTATCTCTGGCACCGTCCCATGTGATCCTACCTGGGAACGAGGTTTTGCTATCTCGGGCACTTGATTGGCTACATGTTTCCACACTTCTGGTCTAACCTTAAGCCGCTCTTCCAAAGTGAGATTGCACTGCACTTTGGTGTTCTTCACTACCTCTGTGTTCCTAGGTATGAATGAATCTTCGTTTCTTACCATGACTGTAGGTGCTCTCATACAGGTTGACTTTGCTTCCCATGGCCCTGTGAAATGGGGTAGTTCTTGTAAAGAATTAGACTCGAAGTCTAATCTTTCTTGAGAATGGGCACTCTCCTGCTCTCCATAAATGGAAGGAAGGTCTTGTGGGAATTGATCGTGTGTGTCATCCACCAGTTCAATGGGAGGAGGAACTTCACTCTCTTTAGCCCATTTCTCTTCTTGAATCTCTCGCAAGAATTCTGGTGTGTATTGATTCATAGAAGAAGAGGTGTCTGGCTCCATAGAGTTAGGCACGTAGGCCTCAGGCACATAGGCTTTTTGGGTAGGAAGACCTGCTCTTTCACTAGCCTTGTCATGGTGTTGAGGGGCGAGTTCCTTTTGTGATTGTGCCATTAGATTCTCTATTCTTTCTAGGGAGGGGGGGGTTGTCTGGTTCAGTGGAATTGGGCTCATAAGCTTTTGATGGGGGATGGGTCATGTTTTTGCTTGCTTTATCTCTTTCTTGATTTTTTTCTTCCTTGGCAGATCTTGCAATTATGCCCTCTAACTTCTCTAGAAGTCCATCCTAGTGTAATTGCGTCTTAGCTGAGCCCGAGTAATTGAAAAGGCGACTGGCTTCAAACATAGTCTGAGCCAATGCGACCATTTTCGCGCAAAGCTTGGTTCTTTCTATCTCTAGGTCAGCTCTAGGGTAGCGCTTGTCATGATCTGTGATATTTGGCCCTTCTTGGATTCTGGCCTGATATGCTTTAAACATCATGTCTATGTCTTCAGGAGTGGGATCAGCTAATACTGATCCTACTCTAGGGGGTGGTGGAATCGTATGAGGTGGGTTGGAAGGTGGCGGGTCGGATGGCGATGGGAATGATGGTGGTGGGGTAGTGTGAGAGGGAGTTTGAGATGTGAGTTCAGTTATCCTGGCTTTGGTTTCTCTTATGCTTTCCTCAAGTTCACTCATCTTTTTAGCCCATTGTCTTTTCATTCTTTCGCGACTATCTTTCCACGCTCTAGTCCTTTTCTTTGTCATGCTCTCAGTTTCACTAGCCTCTGGGTTCTTATCCTGGTTTACCCCTTGGTTCTGCTGCAATGCCTGAGCTCTAGTCACTACCTGTACTGGTGCGGTGGATGTCACACTTCCTGTGGAGTCTACCACCAACCCAATAACGTTAATAGGAGTGATTTTTGGCATATTATTAGGATTCTTAGGGCAATCTCGTAAGAGATGCTCCTTCCCACATTCTTGGCAAAAGCCCTGAATTGTCACTGACTGGGGTTGTGTAAGTGGAGGTAAGGGACAATCACGAATGAGATGATCTCCCTGACATCTGTAGCACGGTCCTCTTGGGAATGGAGGTCTTACTTGCTTAGGTTGAGGCCTAGCGTTGGGATTTGCATACATGACGTTTGTGTAATCTGACTCCCAACTAGGTTCACTCGGTTCCTCACTGTAGTAGGACTCACCATGTTCAGGAGATTGCATGTAGTAAGCCTGGGGACTATCGACCTGTGTAGAATCAAAGCTATGGTCACTAGGGTCACTTACAGAAAGCAATGGTGTTACAGGGACTATAGCTCTATTCAGGTTTTCTTCTGCTGCTGCATATTTTACTGGGATCACATTAGCTGGGGCAGGGGGTTGTTGTGCTAACACAGGCTGAGGCCTTTGTTGGTTTTGGTATGGTTGCTGATAGGGTTGTTGTGGCCTGCCATATGACTGTGGAGGGTACGGGTTCTGGTATCTTCCCTCCTGAGGGTATGTCTGAGGGTAGGTTTGCCTAGCTGCTTGCTTGTTGTATGGGCAATCTTGCGCTGTGTGATTTGTGTATCTCCGTTCTATGGTGCAGTATTGGCCACTAGGATTTACTTGGGGTTGAGCCATAATGGGACATACATTTGCCATATGGTCGCCTCCACAATTATAGCATCTTTTTACAGGGGCGAACCTTGGGATTTGTTTACTAGAGACACCTAGTTTCTGAGCAACTTTCTCTGCAAGTTCCTCGATCGATGTGGATTGCGTGGAAGAGAGGCTAGAGGCACTATCTGAGTCTTTGTATATCTTGGAAAGCTCTAACTCCTCCCCTAGGTTATCCTCGATGTCAATGCACATGCGTACACACTCTTCTATGGTCCTAGGGTCCTTCAAGTACACATAGGATCTCAATTTGGTACTTAGCAATCCATCCAGGAATAAAGCCACTTGCTTAGCTAGCGTGGGTAACTTAGGGGTAGGGCATCTCTCTAAGTATTGCCTGAATCTTCTTCCTGCAAGTCTCACGGTCTCTTGAGGGGTTTGCTTGAAGTTGTGAATCAATGAGGAGGTATTATGCCTTATGCCACTCTTAGAGAATTCAATAATGAAAGCCTCTAGGAGTTGGTCTTTGCTCCTGAACTGTCTCTCATTCAATGGTTGAAACCACGTAAGGGCTGTGTTGCTAAGGGTTAGACCAAAGGCATTATACTGCGTGAATAAATCCTCCACTTGTCCAGCTCTCAAGACTTGCCTAAACTCAGCCACATGATCGTATGGATCTCCCGTGCCATCGAAGTAGTTCTTCATGGAGTTAACTAGCTAGGTTGGTCTCAAAGTCCTTGTGTGCTCTCTAGGTCGTGGTAGAGGGAACTCATCGGCATTTCTTCGATGTCCTGGGGCTCTAAGTACCTCAGGCTCTACTCTATTTGTTTCCATCCTCGTTCTTTCTCTGCCCCCTGAGTTGGCAAAGCTTACCTCAGGTCTATCTCTATGTCTGTCTCTTTGGGCTCCATGAGCTTGGGATGTTCCAGCACCAGGGTGACCATAGGAAACATTCGATCTTGGTTGGGGGAAAACGAATTCACCCTTCCAAGTGTAAGCATGCCTATCATTTTCTGTCACCACAAAGATCCTCTCCGAAGCGTGATCTAAGTAGGTCACTCTGCCTGGGCTATCAGGATCCTTAAACTCATAGATCATGATTGTTCCTATATCAGTTGGCTGATCAGATTTATACCTCCAAAAGGCTTCGTCAGTTTCTCGATTGAGGAGCAAATCTATGCTCTTGTTATCCTGGGGAATCCACTCTGGTGTTATAATCCTAGTGAGAACCGATTTGCCTCGAGGGGTTCTAGGTTCTGTACCCATGTTTCCTTGCTCTAGGTCCCCTAAGTCCGCTTCTGGGATCACATTTCCAAATTCGTCTGTCCTATCTGGGTGACTGGTGACTACGTATATGGTTCCTTCTTTGTCCAAGTATGCTCCGTTTTCGAACTTGACAGCTGGGCGCTCTAGTCCAATGGATTGATCAGGATTCTTAATCTGTACCACAGATCTTCCTAGGCCGTCCTCATAGATGCTGGCACCTAATCGGTTGGTCCTAAGGTATTCCAACTGCATTTTGTAAGGGCCTTCTACTCTGTGCAAGTATGGCACTCCTGAACTTCCCGTAGGTCTGTCCATACCTTGAGACATCTCTGATTCACTAGTGTCAGAGCTAGGGTAATGCAAGTGGTGACTCAACTGCTGGGCCCAAGACCTCGCAGTATGATTGACACTAGCCTCTGAAGACCTAAGGCTTTGTCTATCTCTTACTAGATGTCATCCTGATCTAAGGTTCATATGCCTAACTGATTAACCCAATTTTTCCCAGGTACAACCACGTTTCTGAGTCCTTTTGTATCAATTACTTAATCCCCTTTTTATGTTGATTATCGTGTTTATACTCTTGTCTGATATCACGTCGTTAGGAATACTTGAGTTTAATTTCGCACTTTAGTTTGGTCGTTTCACGTTAGGTTCGTTTCCTTTAAGGTTGTCATTCACACACACAGGTTATCTCTTGACTTGAACTTGATTTCTTAGATAGTCTTTGATTTATCTCGTGCCTATCGTTGCCTGGAATTACTTCTAACACTACCCGCACTTAGCCTAAACTAAGAATTGACAGAGGGTGTTGCGGGTTTTCCAACCTTGAGTTCCTTTCCTTGTGTTGTTGCCCTGGTGTGCCCAGGACGCGTGTTCCCAAGCCTACACTTACTCTTGCTTTGCGTACCCTTCGCTGCTCTCAAAGGACGTGTAAAAGGCCCACCGTTAGCTCAAGACTTAAATTCAAAAGACAGAACCAATCACTTTCATTCATGTAACACTTCACCAATTTGCACTATGACTTTTTGGACACAACTCTAGAGATCCCTGAATTTTGTTCCCCCTGGGTATGGTCAACTTCAAAATACCCTATCTAATATTCCTGATCTTAATTTAACCGTAACCAGTCAATGTTTTTGTTGTACTCCCTGCGAGCTTTCCAACAAATCAAAAATCACGGCAAACGGATTTCGTATGAGAAAGTTATGCCAGTTCAGGGTTTTGGGGCTAAAACAGGTTTAAACTAGGTTAACAGGCAAACAAGAATTCTCGAGTTACTTGGGTCATGCCCTCGTAACGCAATACTACACCCTAGTGTTTGTCCCACACTTGGCCAAAATTTAGACCATTATTTTTGCCTTAAAAATTTGACCTAATTTGCCCTTCTAACGTGTTCGCAAAGTCTGTCGGTCGCGATTGACAGGTCAGTCGCGATCGACGTGTCGATCGAAATTGACAGGTCCGTCGCGAAGGCTCGGTCAGTCGTGGTCAAACAGTCGTTGACTGTGTCAGTCGCGATTGATAGGTCCGTCGTGGCTGTCCGTCGCGATTGATAGGTCGATCACGATTGATGGCTCGATCGCGATTGACACGTGTCACGCGTAGCTTCTGTCCGTCGTGGTCAATCGGTCGTTGACTCTGTCGGTCGCGATTGACAGAGCCGTCGTGGGCTGTCCGTCGCGATTGACTGGTCGATCGCGATTGACGGCTCGATCGCGATTGACACGTGTCACGCGTAGCTTCTGTCCGTCGTGGTCAATCGGTCGTTGACTCTGTCGGTCGCGATTGACAGAGCCGTCGTGGGCTGTCCGTCGCGATTGACTGGTCGATCGCGATTGACAGGTCTGTCCGTCGTGGTTTGTCGATCGCGATTGACACAGCGATCGTGATTGACAGAAATCTGAGGAATTTCAAAAAACTAAATACATTTTTGGGAAGCTCTAGGCCTGTAGGTCATGGATATGCACTTTGTTTAGCAAATAGAGCAATTTTCCTGTCGGTCGCGATTGACAGAGCCCGGCGACACAGAGACAAGACCGTACAGTTCCGTACATGCGCAGAGTGCTGGGGATGGTGATACAGCAAGAACCTGCAGAATGCTCAAAAAACATGAAAAAAAACAACGCACGCAATATCGCTCTCTCGCTCTCTCTCACAAGTAGAATGAGGGAAATGAGGTGAAGATGGTGATATGATCAAAAAACTGAAATTTTTGCGATGATGGAAATGGAGGTGGAAGATGGTGATGATGATGATGGTGATGATGGTGGTAAGGTAAGAAAGAGAAAAATAGGAAAGGTAAAGAAATTACCTACAACGCCAACGTCTCCAATCTACGTCTTACCATCACACGCTCGTCCTCAAAGCTCGATCCCCGGCAACGGCACCAAAATTTGGTGTAGCTCAGTGATGAGTAGCACCTCCTTTAATGTCAATCCGGGAAGACGTGAGGATGGTATGAAGACCACGAGCAAGTGGAGGCACAAGTGCGTGAGTGAGAAGCACACAAGCGTGCACACACATACACACACACGTGCACACACGGCAAGACAAAGAGTGAGAAGCAATGGAGTTCTTAGATTACTTTCAAAAAGCTCTTACAAGTTCATTTCAATTACAAGCTAACCTCAAAAATGAGCTCTCTAGCTCCTTTTATAGTTTTTGACTAGCTTTGGCCCTGTCCAGACCTAGTGTCCGGCCTAGTTAAAAATTAGGTTCCAGGGCTTATTTGAGGGCTCAAACGAGATCTAAAAAATACGAAAATTGGCAGGTAGATACTTCTAAAGCTCCTCAAGCTCAAGGACTCCTAGGCTTGCACAAAATGGAGCTACAAAAATATGAAATGGTATTTACAATGGTGTTTAGTGATTAAAATCACTATTTGTGTAGGGATTTTCTCTGTTGATTTGTCATACACCTCTTTGAGCTCCCTACTTGCTCTTTCTTCTTGTGTGCTCAACTCCTTGATGTCTGAAAAATTTAGATGGCCTACTTGCGAGATCTTCTTTGACTGCCATGTCTGCTTGTGCTGTCCCTTCGCTCTGACTCTCTTCGTCTTGTGGCTCCTTCGGTTCCCTGACTGCTGCCAACAAATATTTATCAATAGTTTCACAATTCGACTTATACTCTCTATTCATGTGACCTATAATGACCTCCTAAAATACATCCTTTGCAGGATAAGTGGAACTTGCTCCCCTAGTTAGGTTGAACCTTCTACTAAAAACACTTTTCTTTTTAAGCTTCTTCCATATTTCTTCTCTTTCTTGTATTCAAAAAATTTAATGCCTATAATAACACCTTCCATCATGGTATCATTAGTGCTTATTTACAAGTTTTTAATTCCATAATCCTTACATTCTCCCATTGGCCATGCTTTTTCAAGCAAAAGTGAAGCAAATTCCATACGACACAATACTGACTTTGAATGATGGGTGAAACTCTTGAAAGTGTGCCTCTCTATGACACAAAATTTCCTCACACTATAATTAGAAGATGCAAAGGTACCACATTTGATAGCTCTGTGAATCTTGGATCAAATCTTGTTCATGCTATCCTTTGTAAAGGACATTTGAACGTGGTAATAACAACAAAATGTATATGATGGAGTTTGAGGTCTACAAAAGCACATGAATAACACAATGAACAAGAAGAAGCGTGGAGCAAAACAAAACACTAAATAAATTACCAAGTGAATGAACAAAGATAAGTGAGCCCTAAGCGTTATATGTGTATATACAAGTCGAGGGAAAGAACCTCCTAAAGTGCAAAAATTTTCCATGGTGGTCCTAACTGTGTTTAGTCACATCACAACCAAAATATATCAACAAGTCTATCCTCAGAGTGATGTAGTGAACAAAGAGTTGGCACTCATGTATAAGGAAGTGCCAAGCTATGTGGAAAGAGAAGAATCCACAAAAGGAAGTAAGGCAAAAGCTTTGTGTGTGGAAGCATATGCAAAAATAATCTTTCCAATACATAAGATCTCCTTGACATAATGATAATGAACGTGAATTCACTTTGTGCGATCATCGAACACAGGGTCACTTGAAATTGCCAATGCATTCTGAGTGTTATTGAAGATGGTGGTGGCAGAAGACTGACGAACACCCAAATCATCCAAAAGGTGTCAGTTGCCACACACTTAATACTTGCTATAAAATTTTCTCTATACTCCACCTCACAACCAGAAATGACCATAATAGGGTAATTTGTGTTCAACCTATTGGAGAATTCCTCTCCTATGTGTAGTGGAAAGTGTAGAAGACCTTCTCAGAATCAAGAATTTTACCTATAGTGGAATCTTAGAATGCAAAATGGTATCAAATGAATAAGACAATGGATCAAAACAAGCAGTCTGTCCACTCACTTAGGGTGAAAACTGGTGTTCACTAGAAACTTGACAACTCACAGAGCATGAAGAATTTGACTTAACTATTTTAGATAAAGGAGTTACAGGAGATAAGCTTTCGAATGAATATTTAAACTCTAAAAATAGATACATAAATTGAGAGTATGAGTCTGGCAATCAGACTGCTAAGAAATGGTGAGTCGTTGGATATACTCTATGAGACTGTAGAAAACGAAATGACTTAAACCAAATGAACTACCTACAAGGGGAGTTCAGTGCCTTCTTCCTTTGTACTTGTGCTTCTTAATTTTTAACACTTCCCTTCAAGCTCACATGTGAGCTTGCACCTTCAGCTATATCCTAGAAATTGATTTCATCCTTGAACCTCTTTAGTTTAGAAGCATCTAAGGACTTTGTGAACATGTCTCCAACCTAGTCATGAGTTCTAAGGAACTTTATATCCATATCCTTGCTCAAAACGTTTTCCTGAACATAATGAAAAGGCACTTATATGTGCTTACTTCATGCGTGAAGCATTGGATTGTTTCTCAAATGAATGCTTGAAATGTCACCATAAGTTGGAATGGCCTCTACTTCCACATCAAGATCAACTAAGAGCTTTTGAATCCACATAGCTTCACAAGTCACAAAGGCTACTCCTCTATATTTAGCTTCTATAGATGATAGTGCAGTAGAAGGTTGCTTCTTCGAGCTCCATGTGATAGGTTTGCTATCTATCATGAATACATAACCTGAAGTGGATCTTCTGTTTTCCTTCGAACTAGCCCAACTAGCATCACTAAAGCCCCCAACCTACAATTCTTCATCATATCTAAGAATCAAGGCATGATTGACTATGTTATTCACATATCTTAGCACTCATTTGGCTAAATTTAAATGTTCAATTGTTGGAGTTTGCATAAATTGAGAAAGAACGCAAATGATATAACACAAATCTGGTCTTGTGATTGTGGCATAGATCAATGAACATATAGTTTTCCTCTATGTAGTTACATCATCTAACGTCTCTCCATCATTTGAGCCTAGCTTCACATTTGTGTCCATAGGCTGAGTGAGTGGTTTGTATTCATGCATTCCACATCTGAAAAGAACATCAAAGATGTATTTTCTTCGCATCAAGTATATGCCATCTTTCCCATAGACTACCTCAACGCCAAAAAAAATATTTCAGCTCACCAAGATTGAAAATTTTAAGCTCATTACAAAGTTTTCTTTTTATCTCTTGTATTCCTACAACATTACTTCCTATTATAATGAGATCATCAACATGTATGCAAATGTATATCTGCTTGCCTTCTTCTTTCTTCATGTAAGAGACAAGGACCTACACTACTTGGAATATACCCACACCTTGTGAGGTACTCAACCAATCTTTGGTTCCAAGCATGTGGTACTTGCTTCAGCCCATACAAAGCTTTCTTCAATCTGCAAACAAAGTCTGGATGCTTTACATCTTCAAATTCAATTAGTTGACTCATGTATACCTCTTCTTGAAGTTCATAATTGAGGAAAACATTTTTATATCAAGTTGGTACAATGGTAATGTCCTTGTTGCACTCACTATAATCAAGGTTCTAATTATGCCCATCTTTGCAACCGGGCTGAAAGTCTCTTCATTGTCTATGTCATCATTTCTCTTTATTTTAAAGACCCATTTATTTGGAAAAATCTTCATACCTCTAGCCTTTGAGAACTTTTATCTCTCATGCATAGCTTTCTATCATTCTTTTTGTGTACATGCTTCTTCATATGAATCCAGTTCTTTGTCTTTGACCACTTGTGTCATATATGCAAAATGCTTTGCAATAAAACTATCATAGCTTAGCCTTTGAATTGGATACCTTGATCTTAAAGACCTCCTTTAATTTTCTTTTGAATATTTCTTGTCCAAATGGCTCAACTTTACCTTTTGTGTAATCACCTCTTCATACTCTTCTGAATTTGCATTTGAATCACTATTTCAGGCAGCACTTTCAGCTTCAAATCTTTCATAACATGATGTTGGTGATCAGGAATAACTCCTTAGTGTCCACTTCAATTTTGAGCTTTCTCCATATGATGTAGAAGCTTGTAGACCTGACATTTGAGTGATTACCGGTTGAAATTCTTCTTGGACAACCCTCCATCATCTTCATAATCTTTGTGAATAATCTTCTCTTTCCCTTTGTCTTCAAATCATGGTCTTAGCTCATGAAATACCACATCTTGTGAGAATCATATCTCCTTTGCCACCAGATTGTAGCACCTATATCCCTTTTGCTCTGATGAATATCCAATGAAGATACATTTTTTCGACTTTGGCTCCATCTTTGTCTCTAGTTCTTGAGGAATATGAACATAACACACACTACAACATATCAAGGGAATATCGAGGCTGCTACCGAGGCAAATGAACGGGCATGATTTCTTCACGGCATCGGTGTTATAGTCGGTATACGAGTCAGAAAGAAAGCGTCGGTATGGGCGCCGATATAAGCATCCGTATATGCATCGGTATAGGCATAGGTATAGACGTGGGTATTACCGACGCTTATACCAACATCCATAATGACCTCCGCGCTGGGTGTACCGACGCCTATACCGACGACCATACTGGAGCTACCGACGCGTATACCGACGACTCTACCTGCACATTTTTTTGGGCAGGGTGTGTTGTCTTTTGCTACAACATGATGTTGTTTAGCAAAAGACAATACACTCTGCCCAACTGAGTACATGTGTTATGTACTCTAATGGCAACCAAAACATAAACTTATATGAGCAAAAATGAACAATGAATCATGTACAGACAGTTGTATATTTCATAAATGAAAAATGTACAAAAGAGTGGCAAACCACTTCTATATAGGAATCGAATACAAAATGTGACAAAGCACTTCCATATAGGAATCGAATACAAAATTATGGTACATCATTGTCACATAGGAGTGTAATACAAAATTGTGGCAATGTGACAAAACACTTCCATATAGGAATCGAATACAAAATTATGTTACATCATTGTCGTATGTGAGTGTGATACAAAATTGTGGCATTGATCAAAATATTTAGACCTACAATCCTACAACAAAACATATGTATAAAATAAGACCAATTAACATGGCATTTATAAACAAAAACTAAAAACATGAAACCAAGATATAAATCTACCTGATCAAGAACATTCTCCCATGAGATGATTGCACCGGGTCCCTCTAAGTCTTGTAACAGTGCAGTCAGTCCATGTCATTATCCATATGATTCTTCAGTTCGCGTCGGAGGACGACCCACTGCCAACTCCCATAGTAAATATGCAAAATATTAGATCAACATACATAATGTACTTAACACAACCAACTTCAATAATTAACATGATACTTACAAATTGGTAGCGCATACTGTCGTATCCACCGCTACCTAAATGCGACGTTCCAACCGTATCTAAACGTGTGGCCGCCGCACCTCTCTATTGACGATACCGATCAGGAGTATGTTGTTGCTCATCCTGAATCAATTCCCATTCTTCGACATCTAGCCATACTGGCTTTGATAAGCCTGCTTTGAAAGCATCGCAAGCTTCTGATCATCGATGAGACATGACCTCACGTGCTGTATGTTGAATCGATTCGGAACTCACAATAGGATTCCTAGGTGCTGGCCGATACTCTTCATATATGCATTGTGTGATATGATTTTTAGAGTCCCTATCCTGTTCGGTCCATTTTAAATTATTGAATGACCGAATTTGATGGAGCAGAGTTATCATATGCGCTGACGCATTGACTTTTTGGCCCCATCCATAACTGGAGCTCCATTACGGATATGATATATCTTGGAGTCGTCATGATCATGCGCACCCCAAGGTGTACATGGACATCCCATCTGACGCAATATGAAGATCTCATCTCATCCAATGTATATATATGCATGCTTAAGCTTGTATACATATGCATTCATGTATACATATGCATGTTTGTACGCATATGCATGCTTGTATGCATATGCATTCATGTATGCATATGTATGCTTGTATGCATATGCATGCTTGTATACATATGCATACATACATGCATGCATTCATGTATGCATACATGAATGCATATGCATACAAGCATGCATATGCATACAAGCATGCATATGCATACATGTATGCATATGCATACAAGAATGCATATGCATACATGCATGCATATGCATGCTTGTATGCATATGCATTCATGAATGCATGCATGTATGTATGCATATGCATGCATGTATGCATATGTATGCTTGTATGCATATGCATTCTTGCATGCATACATGAATGCATGCATGCATGTATGCATATGTATGCATGTATGGATATGCTTGTATGCATATGCATGCTTGTATGCATATGCATTCATGTATGCATATGCATTCATGTATGCATATGCATTCATGTATGCATACATGAATGCATGCATGTATGTATGCATATGCATGCTTGTATGCATATGCATTCATGTATGCATATGCATGCATGTATGCATATGCATGCTTGTATGCATATACATTCTTGTATGCATATGCATACATGTATGCATATGCATGCCTGTATGCATATGCATGCCTGTATGCATATGCATGCCTGTATGCATATGCATGCATGTATGCATATGCATGCCTGTATGCATATGCATGAATGTATGCATATGCATTCATGTATGCATATGCATGCTTGTATGCATATGAATTCATGTATGCATATGCATTCATGTATGCATATGCATTCATGTATGCATATGCATGCTTGTGTGCATATGCATGCTTGTATGCATATGCATGCTTGTATGCATATGCATTCATGTATGCATATACAACCTTGTATGCATATGCATTCATGTATGCATATGCATTCATGTATGCATATGCATTCATGTATGCATACATGAATGCATGCATGTATGTATGCATATGCATGCTTGTATGCATATGCATTCATGTATGCATATGCATTCATGTATGCATATACATTCATGTATGCATATGCATTCATGTATGTTTGCATATGCATTCATGTATGTATGCATATGTATTCATGTATGTATGCATATGCATTCATGTATGTATTGCATATGCATTCATGTATGTATTGCATATGCATTCATGTATGTATTGCATATGCATTCATGTATGTATGCATATGCATTCATGTATGTATGCATATGCATTCATGTATGGATGCATATGCATTCATGTATGTATGCATATGAATATGCATTCATGTATGTATGCATATGCATGCATATGCATATGTATGCATGCATGCATATGCATTCATGTATGCATATGCACACTTGTATGTATGCATGTATGTATGCAGATGCATTCATGTATGCATATGCATTCATGTATGCATGCATGTATGCATATGCATGCATGTATGCAAGCCCAATCAAAGTCAGAAAAAGCATGCAAATCTGGCGGTAGTGATCCCCCCTTGAGATAAAACAACCCAAGTAGCCAAGTACCACTCAAATAGCGAAAGATACGCTTAACCGCTTGCCAATGCTTGACACTTGGGCAATGCATAAACCTGCTCATCTATGAGACAACAAACTGAATATCTGGCTGAGTAATGCATAAGTAAATCAAGCATCCAACAACCTGCTGATAGAGAACAGCATCAAATGCATCTCGAGCATCGTGAAGACTCAATCGTAAACCTGTCTCCATAGGAGTGGCAATAGGTTTACAGTCTTCAAGGCCAAAAGGCTGCAATAATGTGTCAATATATTTCGTTTGACACAAAGCCATTCCACCATCAACATGCATACACTAAATGCCCAAATAATGATGCAAATGCCCCAAATCAGACATCTCAAATGAGGCATGCAAATCAGCCTTAAAATCAGCCATATGCTTCTCAATAGGACGAGTGAGCAGCATGTCATCAACATAGACAACAATGATGAAAAGCACATCATTAGCACACTTAACATATAAGGTGCTTTTAGTTGGACTGTTCTTAAAACCATATGCAATCAAATAGGCATTTATCTTCTCATACGAAGCACGTGGTGCTTGCTTTAAACCATATAATGCCTTCTTTAACCTGCACACCTGGTTTTCATGCCCTTTCTGCAGAAAGCCACGGGGTTGAAAAACATACACTTCTTCATGCAAGTCACCATTCAAAAATGCTCTTTTAATGTCCAACTGATGTACATTCCAACCATGATGGGCTGCAAGTGCACAGATGCTCCGAACAGTAGTCATACAGCATGTAGGTGCAAAGGTCTCATCAAAATCAATGCCTCTTTCCTCTGCATAACCCTTTGCTTTTTGATGTTTGTGGTCCTATGCAGACACCTTCTTTTGGGAATTATCTTTACTTCATGACTTTCATCGATAATTTTTCCAGGCATGCATGGGTATATCCATTGAAGGCAAAGTCTGAAGTGTTCATGTGCTTCAAACAGTTTTTGGTTTTGGCTGAAAATCTATCAGCATGTAAAATGGGCACCCTTCGTTCTGATTGAGGGGGAGAATATATGTATTCTGATTTTAATGCATTTCTGGCTGAACGTGGGATAAAAGACCAGTGTACAGTGTCGTATACACCTCAATAGAATGGAGTTGCTGAACGAAAGAACAGGTCACTCATGGAGATGGTGAGGTATACAGTCAAGAGTCAGGCTTTACCACATAGTTTTTGGCTTGAGGCTTTCATGTGTGCAGCATATGTACTGAACAGGTGTCCCACTAAAGCGCTGCAGTCTATCACTCCATATAAGGCTTGGCATGACTGCAAGACATCTGTTGCTCATCTGCGTGTTTTTGGTTGTTTGGCATATGCATTAGTGCCTGAACAACATCGCAGAGAATTGGATGATAAAGCAATAAAATGTATTTTTGTTGGGTACAATTCTGAAAGTAAAGGCCATCGTTTGTATCATCCACAGACTAAATGCATTCTGGTTAGCCGTGATGTTGTTTTTGTGGAGGATGCTATTCAGCCATTACTTTCATGTACTAAGGAGACATCTGTTAGCTCCAAAGACATGTATGATACTTTGCTGCCTCTTTTTACAGGTGGACAGTCTAGTGCTGGTCCTAATGAGGCAACTTCTAAGCCTTTGCAGGTTTCATGTGATGATGCAGATCATTTCATTTTTTCTGCAGATTTACATGATGCACTTATTGATGAGAGATCTGATATTGAGCAGGCAAGAACTATGCCAAAATGGCTGGTGCAAACCTTGCGTGATAGCAAATTAGATGCACGTCTATCATATCGTACTCGATCAGGCTCTCATAGTGCCTCTTTTGCATCAGATTGCTATGCTATGGCTTCATCTAGTCTATGTGATGAGACTGAGCCTGTTTCTTTTGATGAAGCACAAGATTCATAAAATTGGATGGCTGCTATGCAATCTGAATATGGTATTTGGTCTTTATGTGACTTGCCTCCTAGAAAGAAGGCCATTGGCACTAAGTGGATATACGAGCTGAAGCATAAACCTGATGGTACAACTCATAGGTATTGCAATGTTCTAAGTAGCCTGAATTGGACCATCTTTTGGAAAGGACGAACGCTGCATTTTGCCCAAACTACAGCCTTCACAAGCAGTTATTCCAGGTGCAAGTTTGGGCAAAGAGGACACCATTTTAGATTTCTGCAGGCGTAGCTAACTAGCAAAATTTAGATGACCAAAGCATGCATGCCAAAGCTTTGCATCTAACATAGCCTGAGAATCATTTACTGCACATGCCAAATCATTTACAGATCTTTCATAGTCTATGAGCTTATACAGCCTGGACTAATCTTCCTGCAACAGAAGAAAGACTAACTCCTCAAATGATATGGCATTCGGATTGCCTTTCATCATCAACCGAAGAGTAGAAGCAAAACTCTAATATGAATCAGGAAGACCATTTAGAACGGTCTGCACAAGTCAGCTATCTAGTATAACCTCATCGGTAGAAATTAACTGTTCCATCTTTGATCTTCGTTAGGAAAATGTCCATAAAATCACCTTCATTCATATGCTCACTCTCCAACTGTTTTCGAAGGTAAGCAACACGAGCCTCATTCCTAGCTTGGGACAATGTGGTAAGTGTATCCCAAGCATCCTTAGCTGTTTTGCAAGAGCGACTATAAGGAATAATGGCACATTTGACAAACAAAGCTATCAACACATGTGCCTGGGCATCTCTGCCATTCCAACGAATCTGCTCTACACTAGGTGCAGGAAAAACCACAACACAAACAAGAATATGCAGAATATCATCATCTTAGGCACCTTCTGCATTAGCTTCAGTACCTGCAGTTGTAATAGTTGCAGGTGTGATAGGACGTTTTTCGACATCGTGCAGAATGTTCCACAGTCCTTTTGCAACCAACACATGTCGCATCATATAAGCCCATAATGGGTAGTTGGTACCATCCAAATTATCCTCAACAACCAACAAACGGAATACATCACTACTTTCAGCCATGGCTGGTGACTAAAATACCTTGATGCAAAAAATTGACTGTATCTCAAAAAGTTGAACATAGCTGCCGAAACGAATTCCGCTAGACCTGTAGTAGACTTCGAGACGCTTATACTAACGAACAAAAATTGGTATATACCTTTGGCACAAAAAAAGACAAAATAGCCTGCAGAAGCGCTATGATAGTGCGTTCGAAGGCCGAAACGAGCTCAGATCGCGATTTCGGCACCACAAAGTGAAGCTGTTTTGATCTCGGAAAAACGCTGAGTATGCTCACCAAAATTCGCACGACTTTGAGACTACAACCGGAGGAGTGTCCACGATGCCCTAGATGAAGCGACGACATGCTCTGATACCAATTGTTGGAGTTAGACGTCTGCGGGAGCACGCGAACAACACAAGGAAGAAGAAGAACCTTGGAGCACAACACAGAATACTGAATGTATTACTAGAGAATGTACAAAGATAAGTAGCCTGGATGTAGGCTTTTCATAAAAAATTAAGACTACACTTAAATGTGATAATCAAAGTTGTTTGCCCATTGACTAGATTCTAGTAATTCATGCTTCCACCAAGCATGTAGAAGCTTGGATGTAGGCTTTTCATAAAAAATTAAGACTACACTTAAATGTGATAATCAAATTTTTTTGCACATCGACTAGATTCTAGGCATATGAATCAAGCCTGCTCAATTCATCATGTGTTAAACCTTAACTAGGGGTGTTAGTATATGAGCTATGTCTATCCCTCATGAGCATATGTTGTGGTGCACATTCAAAAAGTCCTTCACTATGAGGAGAAGTACATGATACATTACCCAATTCATGGGAATACAAAATTGCATGTTAGATGAAGGTCAAATTGGAGCATTTCAGATAATGAAAGGGGAGTTAGTACGGTCCCTAATTGTGGGGTCTCTAGAATATTCAATGGAATATTTAGTGCCTTAGTAAAAAATCATTCCTATTTGTTCCGTCAATAAAACTAAGTATAAACTTTTCATGTGGATTATGTGCACAATGGATGCCCATAAATCTGTTTGAAAAAGGCCACAACTTTCCATAGGCCTATATATAAGTGTGTCATGAAATATCTTAAACATCTAATTGAGCTAGCATGCCTCTACCCTATAGTGCCCTATCTCAAGATGTTTAGATTACCATTTAAGCTCTACCTTGGGAGGGCACAAGTGAAGAATGACATCATCTCTCTATTTTCTACTGATAGTGAACTTTTTGAAACTTCTAGTATTTGTGTTCTGATCTATGGTGTTGCTCTTGCATTTGCTTGCATAACCCCTTTCTTACAACTGACTATTTGAAATATTCATTTTCCACAAGGGTTTTTTGGGGAGATGGTAAACTTGCATCACTTTATTGGTCCATTTCCGTAGGAAAATCTTCTAGAGGCTTCGATAAAATTTCTTTATCCTTGTGGACTTAACTTTCACAATGAATCCTTGCATTCAGAATATATTTTATCTATAGAATCATGCTTTAGATGTTCGTATGCCTTGATATCCATATTGATTTAATTTAGTAGCTCCTTGTTGAAGCCTACCTCACTACATATTTGTAGATGAAATCCTCTAGAGAATTAGTGCAAAGTCTTGCTCATCTTTAGGAACCCATCATTGTGTTGGTTCATTGTAGCATTCTACATGGTTGGGAAACATTATTGGAAAAACATTATTGTTGATGTATTTTGTTACTCATGTGTGTGAACACATTTAGGTCCACTAAGACACTTTTTCCCCTCTTAAGGAGGTTTGTTTCCCTTGGTATCTATATATTTCTATAACACTACTCAATTACTTAACTTTTTTCATTTTCTCTTCTCATTCAGTATTGTTTTGTGCTCCAAGCTTTGTCAACACCCAAACGAGCATATTCTACGAATCACATAAACATTGGTGACCATACTCATGGTGATTAGGAGCATTATTGCACTTCTTGTGCAGGTAGTTTTTTCCTTTTGTATCAAACATATATATAGGTTTTGGTGCACCAATACAAGCACCTCTAAGTTTTCTATATTTTTAGCAAATCTCAATAGGGTTATTCTGTTCAACATTTCAAGATACATTCATTTCTTTACATCATGATATTTAGTAAGTGGCCACTCATAAGAGCAATGATGTACTCCATATGTTGGCTATTAAGGATGTGTTGGGTGGTACAAATACCCATTGTGGGCATATAGCATGTGTCATCTATTGGTAGCAATAGGATTGTGGAATATTCTGCAAGTTGTTCAAAAACATCCTACCACAAATATAAATATAGTTATTGAAGGTGATGTAGATGGCGTTGAAGATGATGATCTTGAATTTCTTGTTTTTGTTGTAGTTCTTCCTCCACCTACTATAGAGAAACTTTGATGGCATGAAAAATATGCTTAGGCATATGCATTGATAGCTTTCTCTCAAGGATGCCATTATCCCTCACATTTACTCTTGCAAAAAGCAAAGGGTGCTTGGGATATACTTACCACTTTATAATAGGGAATAAAAGAGGTGCGTATTGCTTACCTTTGAAAATAGTTGGACAATGAGCATATGAATGAGGGAGATTTTATGAATTGTTTTTACAGAAAGATCAAGGATTTGAAAGAGCATTAGATTTTCTCTAATGAAATCTTGCTAGAAGTTCTTAATGGTCTTCCAAATTCATACTAGCATTTTGCTTTTTCTCTTTGATTGATGATGGAAGGCAATAGGAATGTCATAACATTGGACATGTTAGTCTCTGTTTTTTTGCACGAGGATCTATCCAAACATAATAGGTCCATTATGCATGTTATAGATAAGGATTTCCTAGCTAGTCAAAAGGGAAAATGTAAATGGAGCTCATCTATTAGTAAGTAGAAGTGTGCTAATGCTGCATAGTCAAAGAAGAAATACAAAGATGAGAAGAAAAAAGAAAAACTAAAATAGTTTTTTAAATATTCTAAGGGAAATGATCATGTCATAAAGAGTTGTCCAAAAGCAGCTAGAAAAGAGGCAAAGAACAAAGATGCAGGAATGGTTGTTGCATAGACATCTATGCCTAAAATAAAAATTCTTGATCTTATTCAGAATGAAGAATGGGCATTAACTATTACTTGTACCTATGACCCATCTTCTCATAAGAAATGTATGTTTTCCATACATTAAGATGGTTAGTACTCTCATACAGCGGAAACCAAACATATTACCTCGTACCATAGTGTTTTCAGTTCACTTGAGCCTATCCCTACATGGAATACTTTCACATGCAATAACAAATACTCTTATCCTATAATGGGAATTGGAAAGATCATTAAAACTACTAGTGATGGTAGTTCTTTCTTATTATGAGATGCCTTGTATGTACCAAGGATCAAGAAAAATCTATTGTCCATTTTAACATTATCCAATATTGTTTTGGTTGTCAAATTTGTTGATAACATATGTACAATTCATGATCTCGCAATTCGTGATTCTATTAAACCTTCATTCATTTTATGTTGTGGGTTGTATCAGCTCATAGGCTATGCAAAATGTATGAATGACTTAGCATGTTTAGTTTAGGATCCTCATGCTATCTCAAATGAAAAGCTTTGGCATTCACACTTTGGTCATCTGAGTTTTGTTGTGGGAAAGGTTATAAAGCAATCTCAAGAGTTTGGTGTGAATTTTGAAAATTTAACAAAGTTAAAAGTCTTGGATTGCCTAAACCCCATCATGTAGGAAAGTTTCGGCTCTTCTTGAATAAAAAGATCACATCAATATTTGGTGAATATAAACATATTCACGGTAAGATGCCTTACGAAGTAGGAAAACAAAAGTTACGTTTCACTTACAATGCATATAACAATGTATGGATAGATATTATAAAACTTCAAACATACATGGTTCAATTCTATAATATAAAAGAACATGAATGTTCTGGTCTGTTGAAATTTGTAATCAAACTTGATGAAGCTGAGCTTAAAAAACATCAAAAGATGGAGAGAATAAGTATTGCAGTGATGAACAAAGCTTTGGACTATAGCCTTGGGAAATTGGATACTCCATCTCTCAAAGTACAATCAGAAATGAAGTTATGGTGGGTTAGCTATGCTCAAGTTCCATCTGAGAACCATAAAACACTTAAATGGTTATTCTCACAGACAAACATTCCAAATGTTATCCAAAGGCATCATGCAAGAGAATTGTTGAATGTCAAAGATTACAAAAACTTTCAAGTTGAGTGGCATTTAAGTGGAGACCTAAAGATGCTCAAATGCATGTTTGGTATAAGTGGGGGAGCAAATTCTAAGTACCCTTGCTTGTACTGCATGCAAAGCCCAGGCACAAATGGATGGATTGCTAGAGCTGAGGCTGAAGAGGCTCCTTCCAGACAAAATCTTATTCTTCATAACTACTCATCTTCTTCAATGATTTGGGATCCCATACTTCCAATAGCATTGAAAACTGTACACATATGTACACTACATGCAGAGTTAAGAATCATTGACAAGTTGGTTCGTCCTCACTTGGATTATGCATATTCTATCAAACCTACAGCTCTTGCAGATGAGTGCATAGAAAAATGTGAATGTCTTCTTTCAGAAATGGTATTTTATGGTGATGATGTTCATCTAAGAAAAGATCCAAAGCTTTCACAAAATACAGGTGATGTACTACAGGATGTCTTAATGGGAGGTGCAAAAGCAAGGAGATCCGTCAGCAACCATGATGACAAGCAACTAAATGCCATGTGGAATTGTTGGAAAAATTTTTGTGAGGTCACGAATAATGTAAAAAGCAAACCAGAAATAGCAAAAAAGAGAATGGAGGTGTGGGTCAAACTAGATAATTTTTTTAAGATCATGAGGTAGTAGGTAACATCAAAAAATTATGTGAGAGATTTCAGAAAGGTGACCACAGAGCTTATAGAAACCATCATAGAGGCATGGGGTGCCAAAGACATAACATACTACTTGGTGAGTTCCAAAGATAATTTATTCAATTTTTTTTTTATTGAAATAAAGATCTGATGAGATTCTTGTGCTCTTCTAGCATATTCTTCTTGTGCATGGTGCACTCTTTGCAGAAAAAGAACCACTTGCCATATGGAACACCCAAAGCATGGAAAAATCTCATTGTCAAGCAAGGAAAAGCTTGTTTAGGTGCACAAGGAAAGGAGGAGTAACAAAGAGCAATGCCTTCAGAGAGCTTTTTGAATGGTTCTTTAGAAGACAAGTTCAAAGGACCTCATGCCAAATATAATCAAAAGAATATGAATATCACCAGACAAAATAATCATGTATAAATATCACAAAATGAAAAAGACTACATTTCAAAGAGAGCTTTAATATTTGCAATGTCTTTTATTTCTTTGAGAAATACAGATGTCATGTATGTACATTTCATGATGTATTAAGCTTTGAAAAGAAATATTGATGTAATCATCAGATGAATTTGACCACATAATAGATCATGGATCAATAACAATTAATATTAGGACTTGGATTAGTTACACCAAAAAAAATTGCAATGTCTTATATCACATTGATGCAAGCGACTAGTGTCTTTAGAGAAATTCAGATGGTCGATATCGCTTGCATTGGTCCTTATCAATATCACTTTGCAAACTACCTAGAAACATGTTATATTTGTTGAAGAACATGAACTCTTGCATAGCCAGATGTCTATTATCAATGCTGCATGCAACTCCTAGACATGACCGATACAAGCGCTAAGGCCCAACAGAAAATATCCGATGGGCCTTATCGCTTGCATCGATCGTGATGGATTTCTCACACTTCAAATGGAGGTCTTGGCCAAAACTGATACAAGCAAAAGATGTTGCATCAGTTGCATCTCATTTCCTAAGCCTAAAATTCTTGAGAATATATTTAACTATATACCTTGACGTCATCTTCCTCCTCAAGTCTAGACACGACCGATGCAAGAGATAAGACCCAACGGAAAATATCAGATGGGCCTAATCGCTTGCATTAGGTGTGGTCGATTTCTCACTTTATAAACAAAGATCTTGGACAAAACTGATACAAGCTAAAGATGTTGCATCGATCGCATCTCATTTCTTAACCCTAAAATTCATGAGAATATATTAAATTCATCCAAGAACGAATAGCCGCGCCCAAACGTGTATATTCCAAGTTGCTTCTGATGCTCGTCAAACTCTTCATCAGCAAGTGTTGGCTTCTTTGAGATAGCTTTCTCAAAGCATTTTGAAAGAGCTTGGGATGAATCTTTGAATTCTTCATTTGACAAATCCAAATCAAGACGCAAAAATTCTTCTTTTCTTTCTCCTTTCTCATTGATGAATCTCCTTGCAACTTCTTCTGACTTAGGTATAGCTGCAAGGCAGTAGTCCTCCCTAACATTGAAAAGTTCTTGAATGTAAAATAGAGGGATAAACTCCTTAGAGAGAAAGTATTTTGGTAGATTTGGGAGAAGTAGGGACTTCTCAGACACTTGAACTTCTTCAGTTGGCTCCCTTATTACAGTCTCTGCTTTAAAAGTGGCCACATCAAAACCTTTGACGTGCTCTTCTCCTGCTTGGAGATTGATCTCCTCAACAATCTCCATGACACCTTTCATAGTTTTTGAGCTTCCCTCAAGTGTCGGCTCTAAGAAAGGCTCGTCTTCAACATGAACAATTTCCTCCTTTTCAACTGAGATGTGATCAAGCCATATCAAGAAAGCAATGTTTAAAGGGAGCAACCAGTAGTCCTTTTCATGCTCTAGGCATAGATCTAGCTTCTCTGGCAAAGGGGATATCCTTTTGCATTTTCTTGTGATTTTTGCCCAATCTATTGGATCCTTCCCAAAGATGTGAGGATGGACATAGGTTTTTTGAGAAATAGAAAGAATCTTTCCATTGATCAAAGCCAAGAAGTTCTCCCACTCATCCTTAAGAAAACTTTTTGATTTCTCTAGGAGTTTTTCAAAATCAATCTTGGGGTTGAATATTGTCATTGCATCAGGAAAGTAATCTACGGTTAAACCCTCTTGAACCATGAAATCAAGTAGTTTCTCTGATGGAGAGACACTAAGGATCTCATTCATTCCCTCCATCTTAACTTCAGCTTCTCTTGTATGTCCTAGAGGAGAACACAACTCATGCAAGCAACTAAAGCTAGTCAACATGGGTCAAACAGGGAAAATTGCTTGTATTGGTCGTGTCAGGGAGGAAAGAAAAATACGCACAAAAATGAGACATATTCTATGAAGGTTCAAAATTTGAATTGGTGAAGGTAGTTGCTATTTATAGGCAAGGAGATAGGAACCAACGATCAAATGATGTGGAGCAATCAGTGAGTGCCACGTGGCAAAGGTACGTTGGGAATCCCATGGATAGATGACATGGCCCAATCAAATCATGCCATGTGGCAAAGAACGTTGGGAATTCACAACGGCTATATGATGTGGACCAATCATGGCATGCCATGTGGCACCAATGGTCAACTCAGTTTTGAGACCTATTTAAGCTTCCCTATTCATTTCTCTCATTTTTTTCTCAACACTTTCCAAGCGTCGAGGTTCCATCGCCACCAAGTTTTTTAGCTGCATCTTAACAATTTCAATAGTGAATGCTCTCTACGTTAGGTAATATGGACACGACCGATCCAAGCGATCAGGGTACATCCCGGATTTGTGGATAACCCTAATGGCTTGGATCGGTCATGTTTCTTAAATGGCATTGAGTCCTTGATCATAGCTTGCAAATTATGTTTTGCTAAGTGACGCTTGAGTATTATGCATTGTAAGCTACATTCGAACTAGTATTGATTGATATTTCATGACGAATTCAAGGACGACCGATGCAAGCAGTAAGAGACATCCGAGGATTTCTGGATGATCCTAATCGCTTGGATCGGTCTTGCTTCTTAAATGGCATCCTTGATCAAAGCTTTGAAGTAACGTTTTATTTGATAAACAATTAGCTATAATGCATTCCAAGGGAAAAGGTATTCACTAATACTTCTTCACGATTAGAAGTGCAACCGATGCAAGCGATAAGGGACATCTAGGCATTTTTGGATGACTCTTATCGCTTGGATCGGTCATGTGTCTGAAAGTGGAAAGAGTCCTTGATCAAAGTTTTTGAGAGTAAGTGGCCTTTCCTTTCCACTTCCTTTCCTAAAGACTCTCAATTTTTTGCAGAATATGGCTAGGACCAAAAAGAGAGCAAGGAAGTTCTACCCTGAGGATTAGGACCAAAATGCCCAGGAACAAAATGCCCAGGAGCAAAATGTCCAAGAGCTAAATCCCCAGAAGGCTCAAGGCAATGTTTCAGAGAAGTCTTCAAAGAAAAGGGTCAAGTACCATGTAAAGTCCTTGAGGGAAATTAGAAAAGCACAAAAGTCTGTGGGAATGTTGATCCCTAGACTTCCACTTATGAGAGTTGTGAAGCGTATCAAAGCCAACCTCTATTCTTTGATGAAGACCTCATCCTTTATCAATGTGAGGTGGCAAACTCAAGCAGTGCTTTGCCTGCAAGAAGCTGCAGAGGACTTTGCTATTGATTTTATGAATGATGCCTATTTATGTGCTAAAGTTACAGAAAGCAAATAAAGCAATCCTTAAGAAAGGAGATGGGCAATAATAGTTAATGTTGCAATGGCATGGCAGAATGAATGGTTTCTTGACATTAGACCTGAAGACAACAAAATGTTGAGGGATTTTCATGTTGAAATATCAGATAGTGTGGTCAACATTTCACTCACGTATTATCTAAAGGCCATAAAGTGCTTTATTTTCTAGTTCCTTAAGTGAATTTTTATTTCTTGATTTGTAGGGTTCTTCTTCAACAATGTGAGGAAGCGGTTCAAAGAAAAGTATTTATCATAGATCCTCTTGTGACACAGTGTTTTTTGCATAAACATGTAGATGCCAAGTCCTTTCTACAGGATTTTACAGAAGAGGTAGATTGTGTTATCTACCCATATATTGAAAAGTAAGTATTCATCTTCATGTTGGAAAGATATTTGTTTCATTAAAGAAAGTATATTTACATGCAGCTAGAGTCTTATTATTGTTTACTTCAATGCATATCAAGCTCTTTTCCTCAATTCTCTTAAATCACAACATGGGAATTGCAAAGTGTAAGTTGCTATATATTTTTTTTTAATTTAAGAGCCATGCCATGCATTTTGATTTTCACTTTACAATGCAGTGCTACAAAGCTTCTCAAGATTCATTGATCAGAATTTTCCTGGAATCGCTAAATTGAATGAACAAAAGCAATTTGGATACATACAAATTCATGTGCCATTGCAGAAAGACGCAACGTCATGTGGCTGGAGAGTGGTTGCAAATGCTGTAAGATTCTTGGAAAGAAGGTTTTATAGTCCTGAATTAAATTTATCAGACTATCCAGATGCATGCATCATCTTGATCAGAGACAGAGCAATAAATTGCATTATGAAACATGCAATCAGCCCCAATGATCCAGACTTACCTCCACCCCCTCCACCTAATAAAAAGCAGTCTGAAGAAAAAAAGAAAGGGCATCCTCTTCACTCACCATTGAAGCATGGGACCAAGAAAATGAGTCAAGGTGAAAGCTCCATAAAGGTCCACAAGCATCAGAGAAAAGAGGGCTCCAAACAGGACAGAAAGGGTTAAATCATTTTTGAGTCTAAGATTGAAATCTATTGTAAAACCAACATAGGTTGGAAGATTTATTTATGTACAAATTGTATGTACTTATGCCAATCTTCATCTGGAAGATGTTCATTGTAGCCATATTTATTTGCCTTAACAATATTTATATGCCTTGAGAAATATACAGTTGTATTGAACCTCTTGAGAATTAAACAAAAGTTCATTGCATGGTCCAATTAAATTTGATTGTGTCACAAATATGACTGCATTGTGTGTTTCTTACTTCATTCTTGTTGGAAAGTTTAAATTGGAGAAGATAGAGAAGAATGTAAAGAAGAAAGAGGACACAACCGATACAAGCGATACGGGGAATCCAAGAATTTTGGATTGCCCCTATTGCTTGCATCCGTCGTATTATCCATTTCAACATAGCATCCCCTTTAAGCAACCTTGCATGAGATGAGTTGTTGCAAGTTTTTTTTATTGTCATGAGTCAAACCTTTACGCAAAGTCACTTTTTGAAGTCTCTCCCTTTAGTTTGCTAACACGACCGATCTAAGCGATAAGGGCAATCTAACAAGTTCAGATTGCGCTAGTCGCCTGAATCGGTGGTCTTCTCTAATCTCTTCTCCTCTGTTTTATGACTTAAGTCATGCTCTTCATTTTCTAAAATACCACGCCTTGGATTGGAATTTGTACCAGGTTCTCCACCCTCTTTAATATCACTTGTTATGTGCACCATGATACTTTCTCTTGCATAACTTGAGGTCAGAAAAGATGGATAGAATCAAATAATTTAATTCAAACTAATGTGCACCTTTGATAGACTCAAATAATTTAATTGAAACTAGATATTGAATTCTAGATCTCTTGTTCATCTAGAATTTACTTATGCAAGTTCTTGTATGTCAATTTCCTTAATCTCTCATTAGCAAACAACCCCTTTTCGGTTGTTTCTTGCCCGATTGAAGAGACCTTGTTTTAGAAACTATCTTTAGTGCGTGAATTTCATTGAAGATTTCTCTAGGTATGCATGTGACAAAAAATTACAAAGTGTTTATGTGCTTCAAACAATGGTGATGGCTGAAAATCTATTAGCATGTAAAATGGACACCCTCCATTCTCATTGAGGGGGGAATAGGCATCTTCTATTTTTAATTCATTTATAGCTAAGTGCCAGATAAAGCATGAGTGTAAATTTCTATATAACCTCAAAAAATTGGAGTCATTGAAAATAAAAATATGTATCTCATGGAGATAGTGAGGTGTATGGTCAAATGTGAGGCTTCATCACATAGCTTAAGACATGAGGTTGTTATGTGTGCAACATATGTACTTAACATGTGTCCCCCCAACGCACTGCAATGTATCATTCAATATAAGGCTTCGCATGGTCAAAAGTTGTTTTTTTCTCATCTACGTGTCTTTGTTGGTGTGGCATATGTATTATGGCTTGAACATAAATGAAGGAAATTAGATGATAAAGTAGTGAAATGTTTTTTTTGTGTAGAATTTTCAAAGTAAAGCTATCATCTATATCATCCATAAAGTAAACACATTTTGGGTATTTGTGGTAGATGCGATTCAGCTATTACTTTCATGTACCAAGGAGGCTTTAGTTAGCTCTAGAGATGTGAATGACACATTGTTGCATCTTTTTATAGGTGGACAATTAAGTCTTGGTCCAAATGAGTCAACTTCTAAGCCTTTAGAGGTTCCACATGATGATGTAGATCATTCCATTTTGTATGCATATGTACATGATCCACCTCTTAATGAGAGGGATGATAAAGAAAAGGAAAAACTATGCCTAAATTCTTGGTGCTAATTTTTGAGATTAAAAATTAGATGAACTGTTGGAAATGAGGTAGGCCCTTGGCTCATATCACAGGTCCATGGTTCCAAAGGTCTAGCATATACAACATCGAATTTAGCAATCTTCCATATTCACGAAACATGAACATACCACAACTTAATCATACAAATGATGAGACAAAGATAGAGAAAGAATAGACGACATGTGTAAGGTGTTACGTAAGCCATCACTTACTCATAGTATCGTATATACCAATGTTCAATGTACAATGTGGGAGCCAAACCCTCAACCACTCTATGTGATGAGAAATAGATGAAAGAGTGAATGTACAAATGTAACAATTATTCAAATGTATGGGCAGAAATCTGAATATACATGAGATGTGTCACCTAATAGGTTATAGATGAGTGAATATGAGTGACCGAAAGAGGAAGGATTAGTGTGAAACTGATAATCAACAAACCCTCATCTAACCTTAGGCTATGGAAGACCCTAAGTCAGATACGTGTGTGAAAAGATCACATACTTAAAAAGTAGCAAAGAATGCTATTAAGTTTGCTGCCGAAAATCCTCAAACTCATGTCAACACACCTTCTCAAACACCTCATCCAAATATGCATAAAGCATATACGTACTGATTCTCTTGTACCTATGCCGAATAGGACTCCTCCAAATATGAACGCCACAGCCTCCATAAACTTCAAGTAGTACCTGTGTGCATAAAGAGAATATGTACCTGAATACTTAACATAAGATGTAAATCTTATGTTAAACACCATCCATTCTCTTTGAAGTAGCCCGAAATCTTCATGTAGAAGACAATCTTCAAATACACCATGTAGATGGCCGATCCTCAACATCAAGCTGCTAATGACCAAGTCTTCTTTCCATGAACAAGAGATAACCTCCTCTCCATGATCTAGTGGGTGAGCACACCTTTCATCTTCTCCAAGAAGAATCTCCAAGAAGAACTCCATAGCTGCTCCTCAACATGCTTCAAGTTAGCACCATGGCTGCCCCATGTGCTAGAAGAAATACCACCTCTATTGAGGTCCAAGCTCAAGGCTTGTGTTGAAAGTTATGTGAAGGATACAAGACAATGAGATACTACTCTTCTTATATAGTATTTGTCTACCCTTGAAAATCAATAATAAAGCAAACACTCATGCAAACTTCAAAACTCAATCCATCGCTATCGTGATCCCGTCACTAATTTTGGAAAAGCATTGCATGTAATTTATGGTCCACTAAAAACAAAAATCTAATTTTGTCTTCATGTTGTGCCCGCTGGGTCTGAGCGGGATTTGAACTCGGGTCTATATTATGGGAGTGTTATGATCTAACCACGTCACCTTCTCATTTTCCTTGTAGAAGAACTAATGACAAAAGCTATACATGCTGTGACCACTATTGTGATCGCCCCTCTAGTTTTGAAGAGCAACTTGTATAATGTGTACAATATCTAACATGCTAGACCATTTTGTCATTGGGACATTGTTTTCCAAAAATCCCCCCTTCAATCTCACAGTGGTACAAACTTGACTGGATCTGCAACCTATCACAAGCTGTAAACTTTTACAAGCTTCAAGCGTGTAATCTTGAACTTCAAAACATCAAACTTTTTCTTCAAAAAATCTTCTTCAAAAGTGAATTTGACTTTTCTTCAAAAAATCTAAACTTGCTGAATATGAACCATAATACTTGAGAAAATATGCAAACTAGATATCCAATAGTGTTCTCATCAGGCAATCAGTGCTTGAAAAAAATCATAGCATGAACTGTCTCTGAACCTACCATCTCCTGTCTTCATAAACCTAAAAACATACACTAGGATCCACATATTTGCATTTACCTTCCAAAAAGGTTTCTCAACATAATTCTGTTGTGTCATGTAAATACACTAATCAAGAACTGAATCCTCGAACCTGTGACTAAAAACTCACAATTTAGTGTATTATGAACACTGCTGGTTCATCTCTGACTGTACTCATGTCAAGTCAACTCAACTCAATTGAAATCAACTGAAATATGAGTCTCATCAAAAAATCTATGATGTCAACATGTCTTCATCCTTGTTCAATTTGTAAATCCTTCATACCTCTTTCCTTCAGAACCTGGTATAAACATAAATGTGTGCACTTTTCAAACATACCTCTCTGAAATATCAAGCTTCTCTTCAATAGAACTCTGGAACCTTCTCCTGAACAGGAACACCTAACAGGAACTTTCTCCAAACATTCTTCTTCTTCCTTCTTTTTTCAAAGTTGGAACATAAAGAGAACCTGACAAAGGAAATACAGGAATACCTTAAATAGGAATACCTCTAGGTATGACTCTGCATTCTTTTAGATATGGCTGAAAATAAGTCTTCATGTTTTATCACCCCGCTGGATGACTTAACACTAGTATCCATTATTCTTCAAATTATATCAGGCATTATGAAATCTTGAACGTCCTTCTTCATAAATGTGTTCTTGAGTGATCAATACCTGTATCTAAAACAAAATCTTTGAACCCTTTTTATTAGCACTGCAGATGCTAATAGCTTTCACTGTTTACTTCTCAGCTTCCCAAAATCTAGAATAAGGTTAGCTGATCCATATAACAAAAAACCTTGTTGAAAGCATTTTAGGATTCATAACCTTCTGCAACATAACAAGTATCTTCCCTTCCAAGAATCTGCAATTCCTACTTGAAACATAAGTGGACAAACTTCTCACCTTGAGAACTCCAAAAGTTGTAAGTTGATGCTTCATAACTTTCATATTCTACCCGAGTGAAATGTGACAATATCTGCTTAACTTTCTTTTGGCTAACTCCACTTCTCAATCAAGTGATAGGATTTGATGGAACACCTTTGTACAACAACAAAACTGAATTTTCTGAAGTTTCTGAAAATACTGAATATGAGGTAACCTTTTCCAAACATAATACCTCAACCCAAATCTTCAACATCTTCTACAAAAAACTCTTTTACCTCAAGAGTTAAATAAAGAAGATATATACTTCCTTGCAACTTGTCATATACCAAGTAGCTCTGTATTGACATACCAAGAATTCTTTGAGGGAACATATAAGCTGCGTGCTCAAAAGCGTTAACTAAAATATAACTCATACATATATGAGTCAAAACATATATCTGCTGCTTTATCCCAATGCAATTCTTTGTCAAATCTACTAAATCATGACCAAGTGTAATGCAAAACAAGAAACTGCTTCTTCTTTAACACAAGATGTTTTCGTAGACTTGTCTTTGGATGTAGAGGATAAAATAGGAAAAGTATATGGAAAGTATATGAGAAAAGGAAGCCTTACTTTTCTTTTTGGAAATGATGGACTTTCTTTTTCTGCATCTTTCTTCCACCTGATGATGTCAACATCTTCAAACTTCTCTTCCATACCTTTTTTTCTCTTCATCTTGAAGTAGCAGACACTCTTGAATTCTTCAAATGAACTCTTTCTCTTCCTCTAATGCTAAGAGTAAGAGATAAAACAAAACATAGTATATAAATGGAAGTGAATATAGAATCATGTTTTATCATCTCCTCATATCTCTGAATAAAAATTCTGCTTCAAATGTCTGAAACAACTAAATTCACCAACATTTTGTATGAATGATTAATTACCTTTCTAGAGTTACCTCTCTAGATCACATTTGTACCTTGATATCCAACCAACTTACAATAGAAAATTGGCTGAAAAACTCATCCCATCTCCAAATTTTTCTTCTTAGATAAGCTTTTCTTGCCATGAAAGAGATCTCTCAAAACTCTCTAGAAAGACATGACCTGTAAATGATAATCTGATAGTAGAAACTGATTCTTGTGGTTTGATGTTCATCTGATTCCTTCATCTTCTCTAAACCATTGTTCTTCCTTGAATTTGAAGTAGCCTTCTCTTCATCAAGTCTTGGTCTTCAAACAATACTTGTGTAAAGTATTTGCATACTCTTCCAAAAAAATTTGGCTGCTAATAGATACATCACTTTCATACTCCAAACTGATGAATACACATGTGACTGAATTATCTAATTCTCAAATCTCTACTCATCTAGATTAAGTGTGTATGTCAAATGTCAAATATTAGAAGATGCTCTTAAATCATATGTTGTAAACCTAGAAATCTGGGAACCTGGGATTTTAAATGAGCCTTAATGCATTGATGCCAAAGACCTAAAGCTCTGAAACCAAAAGCTTAGTGCTCTGATACCAAATGTTGGAAATGAGGTAGGCCCTTGGCTCATATCATAGGTCCATGGTTCCAAAGGTCTAGCATATACAACATCGAATTTAGCAATCTTCCATATTGACAAAACATGAACATACCACAACTTAATCATAAAAATGATGAGACAAAGATAGAGAAAGAATAGATGACATGTCTAAGGTGTTACGTAAGCCATCGCTTACTCATGGTATCATATATACCAATGTTCAATGTACAATGAGGGAGCAAAACCCTCAACCACTCTATGTGATGATAAATAGATGAAAGAGTGAATGTACAAATGTAACAAACATATTCAAATGTATGGGCAAAAATCTGAATATACATGAGATCTATGACCTAATAGGTTATAGAGGAGTGAATATGAGTGACTGAAAGAGGAAGGATCAGTGTAAAATTGATAATCAACAAACCCTCATCTAACCTTAGGCTATGGAAGACCCTAAGTCAGATACGTGTGTGAAAAGATCACATACTCAAAAAGTAGCAAAGAATGCTAACAAGTTTACTGCCAAAAATCCTCAAACTCATGTGAACAAACCTCCTCAAACACATCACTCAAATATGCATAAAGCATATACGTACTGATTCTCTTGTACCTATGCCGAGTAGGACTCCTCCAAATATGAACGCCACGGCCTCCATAAACTTCAAGTAGTACCTGTGTGCATAAAGAGAATATGTACCTGAATACTTAACATAAGATGTAAATCTTATGTTAAACACCATCCAATGTCTTTGAAGTAGCCCAAAATCTTCATGTAGAAGACAATCTTCAAATACACCATGTAGATGGCCGATCCTCACCATCAACCTGCTAATGACCAAGTCTTCTTTCCATGAACAAGAGATAACCTCCTCTCCATGAGCTAGAGTGTGAGCACACCCTTCATCTTCTCCAAGAAGAACTCCATAGCTACTCCTCAACATGCTTCAAGTTAGCACCATGGATACCCCATGTGCTAGAAGAAACACCACCTCTATTGAGGTCCAAGCTCAATGCTTGTGTTGAAAGTTAGGTGAAGGATACAAAACAATGAGATACTACTCTTCTTATATAGTATTTGTCTACCCTTGAAAAGCAATAATAAAGCAAACACTCATGCGAACTTCAAAACTCAATCCATCGCTATCGCGATCCACTAAAAACAAAATTCTAATTTTGTCTTCGCGATGCGCCCCCTGGGTCTCAACGGATTCAAACTTGGGTCTATATTATGGGAGTGTTATGATCTAACCACATCGCCTTCTCATTTTGCTTGTAGAATAACTAATGACAAAAGCTATACATGTTGTGACCGCCTGTCTAGCTTTGAAGAGCAACTTGTATAATGTGTACAATATCTAACATCCTAGACCATTTTGTCATTGGGACATTGTTTTCCAACATGAACCTCTATCATATCATACTTGTTTAGGCTCTCTAATGCTTCTTTCGCATCAAAATATCATGCAATGGTTGCCTCTAGTCCTTGAGAGGAAAATAAGTCTATTTCTTTTGATGAAGCACAAAATTCAGGAAGCTTGGATGGCTGCTATGCAATAAGAATATGATGCTATTATGAAGAATGACACTTGGTCTTTTTTTTAGTTGCATCCAAGAAAAAATACTATTGCCACTAAATGGGTATACAAGGTGAAACCTTAACCTTATGGAATAGTTCAAAGTATAAGGCTAGGATTGTTGCAAAAGGTTATGCTCGAGATAGAAATTGATTTTGGTGAGAACTTTAATCCCACATGATGAATGACCACCATTCATAGCATTTATGTACTTTTAGTCCATCATGGTTGGAATGTACATCTATTAGAGATTGTAAATGCATTCATGAATGGTGGCTTACATGAAGAAGTGTATGTATTTCAACCGTGTTGTTTTGTATAGAAAGAGCATGGAAACAAAATGTGCAGTCTGGAAAGGGCATTATATGGTTTGAAGCAAGCACCTTGTGCTTGGTATGAAAAGATACATGTCTACTTGATTGCACATGGTTTTCATAACAATTCAACTGAGAGAACATTAAATGTTATGTATGTAGATGATGTACAAAAGTTTTGATCATCCTTGTATATGTTGATGATATGCTACTCACTTGTCCCAATCTGAAGCATATTGTTGATTTTAGGGCTGTTTTGCATGCTTCTTATGAGACTTCAGATTTGGTGCATTTGTATCATTATTTGGGCATTTAGTTTACGCAAGTTGATAACAGAATAGCTTTGTCTGAAGAAAATATATTGGCACAATATTGTAGCATTTTGGCCTTGAAGATCTCAAAAGTATTACCACTCCTATGGAAATACATTTACACTTAGTCTTCATGATGTTGGACATGAATTTGATGTTTTTCTACATCAGTAAGATTTTGGAATCTTTATTTACTTATGCATAGTTGGGCTTGATATTGAGTTTGTTATCTCATAAATTAACACATTTATGCATTGCCTAGGTGTCTAGCATTAGCATGCGGTTAAGCATATTTTTTGCTACTTGAGTGGTACCCAATTTCTTGGATTGTTATCCCAAGGGGGAATCATTACCAATTTATTTACATGGGTTTTCTTACTCTTAATCGATGGATTGTTATGTCACTCATGTGCTCACTAGTGGTTTTTGTCTCATGCTTTGTAGCTCATGCACATCTTGGTTCAGCACGAGGAAGCTTACTTGTTATAACTTATGGAATATATTGAACAATGCATTGTTGGAGTGTAACAGGAATATTTTGAACAATGCATTGTTGGATTGTAACATGGAATATGTTGAACAATGCATTGTTGGATTGTAACATGGAATATGTTGAACAATGCGTTGTTAGAGTGTTAAATTATTAATGTATTAATGTGTTTTTGATGTTTTTGATATAACAGGTGAAGGTTCGTGAGGAGCGTGCAAGGGGTGAAAGGGCGGATATCAATAATCCGAATAATTATTATTTGGCTTGTAAATAAACCCACCTAGAAGGTTCTATTGTTAGAAACAATTAGAAAAGTAGTGGTTAAAATAAGGGTCGTTGTAGACCGCAGTTTCTATTATTGAAAGCAATGGCTGTCTATAAAAGTTACAAACTTTTAGTTTCACGCCTGGTTTTCGAAGCCGCTCTCATGTAACCACTCTTTTTGACGTAATCAAAAGTTCCTATAAATACATGCACTCTATGGACTGTAGAAACAGAGTGCATGGGGTGAGATTGCACCCAATCTGCGTTCTGTCTCATCTCTTGTTGCGTCTATTCTTTTGTGTGTTTTCTGCATTCGTAACCTCTGTTTGAGCATGAGCACGATCCTGACAATAGTGGTATCAGAGCTCTGCACACGTCAATACCAAGGGTTTTGTTCTCTGTTCTCTATTTTGATTCCGATTCCAATTCTTCTGTCTTCGTCTTCGGTTCCGGTTCTGGTTCATGTTCGTGTTCTAGAACTAGAACCTACATTTTCACCTACATTTTCACCTACATTTTCACCTACATTTTCACCTACATTTTCACCTACGTTTACTCCTTTGGCTTACTCCAAGGCGTCCACTAAGGCAAAGAACTTAGGCAATAACTTAGGCAATACATTGGCAACATTGGCACCCAAGGCTCCCTTGGCGACCGTTGGCTACGCGTGAGGCAATTTTAATTTTGAGTGGCAATACAGTGGTTTAGAGTCCCTAAGGTAGGAGGATTTGAACCCACAACCTCCTACTTTCAAGAGAAGTACTTTAACCACTCCTCCATCTCTTGGGGTTGATACTGAAGTTCTTTCCTCATAAATTTAACATAACTTTCAGTTTTTCTTACTTTTCAAGGTGGCACAGTGCGACGCGATGCAGCGCATCTCAGGGTACACTTCTCAGGGTACACCAGGGTACACTTCTCAGGGTACACTGGGGTACACCTCTGAGGGTACACCAGGGTAGGGTACTTTTTTGCTAGGGTACTCTACCTGAGGCAACACTTGAACAACACCTAGAGCTCTTGCGGCATGAGCTTCGAGGAGCTCAGAACGAAATCTGGCAACGTGATGAAGTCCTCCAAAAGATACAAAACGAGGAAGACAACCTTACGAGAGTAGTAAAAGCTATTGTTTCTGTCCAATCTAATGTTACTCATTCGAAGATTGGTACTAAAAACTACCAGTTTCTACGATTTGATGGCCAAAAGGATGGGCCTTTAGTCCTTTCTTGGTTGTTGCAGTTTGATGATTTTTATACTGACGAGATGTATGCTAAAAGTGAAAAGGTTAAATTTGCCACTAACTATTTAGTAGGTAAAGCTCAACTCTGGTGGAATGTCCTGTGGCACAGTACTGAGCGCCCAACAACGTGGAAGGATTTCCAAGAAAAAGTGAAGATTTCTTTTCTTCCTCCTCTATACCATTTGCATGTTCGACGTGCATGGACGATCCTTACATGGAAGGAGGGTGATACAGTTACTACTTACACTGAGCAGTTCTGGCAAACTTTACTACTTGTTCGAATGCTTGAAGAAGTACCGGAGGATATCTTGCATCAGAAATATGAAGATGGTTTGGAGGTGGGAATCCAAGCTAAGCTTCACACCCTACGAGCTACAACCCTCAACGAGGCTATATCTTTTGCCTATGATGCAGAAAAAGAATTCCAGTCCATAACCAAGTCAATCCGTATACAACAATCGCACCAATGACCACTTTATGTTAAACCTACATTTCCTATGAAGCGTACTTTTAATACCCCATCTTACCCTAGATTTACTCCTCCTCCACAATCCAATTACTCAACTCCACCTGTGGCTTCATCTCTCCAACCAACCAAACCACCTACCCTTCAAACTTCAGCGGTGGATGCCCAACAGAAGCGACCACGAATCACTTGCTAGAATTGTGCTAAACCTGGACATACAAAAATAAGTTGCAGATTGCGACCTCTTCACATGAAACCGGCTATAGCTCAATTGCATAACATGGAGGTCCATAATGAAGATATTCCTCCTGTTTGGACAGAGGATTCATTGGAGAAGGACTTAAGTACCTTGGGTAACGATATCTCTCATCATTCTCTACTGTGCATGCAGGGTACGATAAATAACAAACTAGTTAAAATTCTACATTACGATGGTAGCTCACATGACTTCATTTCACATTTATTAGTACATGAACTTAAATTACAAACGTTTCCTTCCTTATATAAAGAGAAAGCTGCATTTTCAGGGTAGTCGTTATAATGTAACATGAGAAGTGCAAGAGGTTACGATTAGCATAGGCCCATATGTTGATTCATGCACATTTTTAATTGCACCTTTGCAACATTAGGGAAAAAAGTGAACCCTGCATGGGCCTTGTAAGGATCCCTAATTTTTAGGGATTAAAATTAATTTTTTGGATTAAGAGGGGGATAAGAGAAACCACTAGTGGTATTTTATAGGTGTTCATTTTGGACCATTAGATCTTCTTTAATGAATGGCTATGATAAAGAATGCATTGGCAGAAAAAGACAAAATAGGTAGTCATGGGAGCTTCAAAATTTAAGAGAGAGAACGTCATGGACATTGGAAAGAATCTACACACTTAGATGACGGCTAGATCCAATGGTATAGGACAAAAGGCACATTTTTCCGGATTTCTAGATCATAGACCACGTTGGATCCTCATTCGAATTGAATGGCTAGGATGAGAGACAGTCAGTGGCAGAAAACAACAAACAGACTATAGCCGTGGGAGATTGGAAAAGGAAGAGAGAGAGTGTCTTGGTCAATGGGAATGTTGTGCACCTTTAGATGAGGAGTTAATCCAATGGTAGAGATCATTAGGCGCCATTTTCGAAAGCGTGGCTCATATAAAGTGTTGGATCTCTGTTTTAACCCGATGGACTAGATTGAAAAGCGCCATTGCAATGAAAGGGTCCTTTCTAGCCATTGGATCTTGGCTAGATCCAAAGGTCCAAGATTATATGCGCCTTGAAATTATAAATTCAAACTCATCCATTGGATTCAAAATGGGATCGATGGCTCAAATTGAAAGGCGCATAAAGCTAATGTTGTAGCTTATGCTCTTAGCTGTTTTCCTTCGCATTCTGTTGTTTTGAATAATATTTCTCCCATCCAAATACATTCTTTTCAAGAAATGGTTTCCACTTATGCATCTGATTTGTATTTTTCATGTGCATGGCATGATTTCAACAATGGTGCATCTTTATCTGATGAACATTATACATTTCATAATGGGTTTTCTCTATTTTCAACATAGATTCTGCATAACCCAAGCTTTTAAAGATTTTGTCATTAAAGAAATGCATGAACCATCTTACATGGGTCATAGAGGCATACAGAGCACCATTTCTACTTGTAAATATTTCTTCTTTTGGCCACACATGGAAAAAGATATTGCACATTATGTTTCTCAATGCATAGTATGTCAGCATGTCAAACGTCATCATGGTAAACCATTTGGATTATTAATGCCACTTCCCATTCCAAATGAACCATGGGAACAAATCTCTATGAATTTTATCACAGGTCTTCCCATCACTTCATCACATATTGATAAGATTTGGACAATAGTTGATCGGTTTAGTAAATATGCATATTTCATTCCATGTAGAAAAACTTTGACTGCACCTCAAGCTGCAAAATTATTCATTAAATGCATTTTCCCACATCATGGATTTCCTAAAGTAATGTTATCTGATCGTGATGTTAGATTTTGTAATCATTTTTGTGTTGCTTTATTTCAACATTTTGGTTCTAAAATAGATTTTAGTTCTGCATTTCATTCTAAAACTAATGGACAAAGTGAGGCTACGAATAGTACTATTCTTGATTTATTGCATTGTTATTCATTAGATAATCCTAGTAACTGGGATGAACGTTACCATTGCTTCAATTTGCTTACAGTAACATTGCACACACTAGTATAGGTCGTGCACCTTTTGAAATTGTTTTTGGTAAAAAGCTTCCCACTCCCATGTCCCTTACCCAAACCGACATTCTGATGGCTGATTCTATTGCCCAAGTTCACGTTTCTATACTTCATGATGTTCACGAGCACATTATGAAAAGTCAATAGCGATATACACGTAATATCAATACTAAACGATTAGCCAAAGAATTCAAGGAAAATGATTTCGTATGGTTGCGTATCATTAAAAGATGTCTCACAAATATTTTGCAGCATCCTAAAATTAAACTTGCACCACGCTATTATGCACCGTTTCCCATTATAGAAAAAATTAATGATAATTCATTTAGATTAGATATTCCATCTCATTGGACTATACATAATGCTTTTCATATTAGTTTACTTAAACCATTTAAAGGAACTTTACCACTTGCTCCACTTCTTGATGACCATCCTTTGATTGAAGAACAATCTGAAATCTTAGTTCCGGAGAAAATCATTGATCATGATGTCACTACTACACGGACAGGTACTCAATATCATCAATATTTGGTTAAGTACAAAAATCAGTCTATTGAAGAATGTCAATGGATACATAAAACACAATTAACACCTCATTATGACCACTTAATTTATGCATATCATACACAAACACATTAATGTAATGGCTCCATTAACATTTCCATGCATGTGTTTTTACATGGCACATGCCTATTTTTTTATTCAGTGATGAAACATGTGACTGGCCATCCATGTTTATTATTTTATCAACTGAGGTCTGTTGCTTTTTCAACTGAGGGACATGTTATAACTTATGGAATATGTTGAACAATGCATTGTTGGAGTGTAACATGAATATGTTGAACAATGCATTGTTGGATTGTAACATGGAATATGTTGAACAATGCATTATTGGATTGTAACATGAAATTTGTTGAATAATGCATTGTTAGAGTGTTAAATTATTAATGTATTAATGTGTTTTTGATATAGCAGGTGAAGGTTCATGAGAAGCGTGCAAGGCATGAAAGGGTGGATATCAATAATCCGAATAATTATTATTTAGCTTGTAAATAAACCCGCGTAGAAGGTTCTATTATTAGAAACAGTTAGAAAAGTAATGGTTGAAATAAGGGTCGTTATAGACCGTAGTTTTTGTTATTAAAAGCAATGGCTTTGTGTAAAAGTTACCAACTTTTAGTTTCACGCCTGCTTTTCGAAGCTGCTCTCATGTAACCACTATTTTCGATGTAATCAAAAGTTCCTATAAATACATGCACTCTGTGGACTGTCGAAACAAAGTGCATGGGGGGAGATTGCACCCAATCTGCGTTCTGTCTCATCTCTTGTTGCGTCTATTCTTTTGTGTGTTTTCTGCATTCGTAACCTCTATTTGAGCGTGAGCAAGATCCTCACAACATTACTATGGTAGCTTCTAGTTGTGAGAATAAGTATAGGGTATCTTTCACAATGAGTATTGGGTGTGTGTCGCTTAGATGCCTTTTGGCTCATATGGATGTTGGCCATGCTCTTGCCACCACCAACTTCAGAGGCAGTCAGGCCACATTGGTAATTCCAAGGAACCTTGTGTTCCATGGTTCCACAAAGCACATTGTGGTTCAGTATCATTATGTTAGGGAGAGATTCTTTGATAGAGAGATCACTTTGACATATGTGCCCACACAAGATAATGTTGGGGACCCCTTCACAAAGGCTCTACCTATGTAGAAGTTTGAAGCTTTCTGGAAAGCTTCGTGGTTACTTCCTTTTGTGGATTGATGTCTTTCCACATCATACATTGGCAATTTCTTATACGTGAGTGTCATCTCCTTATTCACCGCAGCCCCCCAGGGGGATTTGTTGATATATTTTGGTGGTGATTTGTGTGAACAAACTTAGAACCAGCGAAGGTAGTTTTTCTCGAGCTTATATATACTTCGATAGTCCGAACATGCTAGTTAACGTTTTCCATTCTTTTGGTAATTCATGGAATGTTGTGTTCTTTTTCAAGGTTCTTCTTGTTACTTGCATTGTTGGCATGCTTCTATATACCTCAAACTCGAACAATCACAGCAGAAATGGATGGTATGCAATTCCACCCATACAAAGTACATTGATGGTCCCATTTATTTGAAGTGAACATCAAGAACCATTTCAATCTATATATGGTTGTTATTTGTACTACTCACCTTCTAGTGTGGAAGGCTAACTCCTTGCCCTCGATGACAAGTAAAAGAGCTTTTGCTAGTAAAAATTAGCACTTCTTCACAACTACATCTCTTTTGACACCGTTAATTATTCACAATCTAAATGCTTTATTAGATAAGAAAGGCCCACAAAATGTATCCATTAGGGCATGATTTCTTGAGATCTCTTTGCGTTTTAACTATTTTCACTTTGATCATCGATACCACACATGAATAAGAAAGAATTATGGGAATGGGTGATTTCTTGATATCTTTTTGCGTTTTAACTATTTTCACTTTGATCATCGATACCAAACATGAATAGGAAAGAATTATGGGAATGGATTCCTCAATGCTCTTGCCCATTTTATAATGTCTAATAATGCGTTTGACAAGGGAGAGGAATTTAAACCACTCCTTGGAAAGAACCCTACTTGATCCTCTTAACATAACCAATTAAGACCAACCAGCTTGGAAGAAAAAGAAAAGGAAGCACACTAAAAGATTCCAATCGTCTTAGAAAATGTCGCACAAATCATCCAAATCATAAATGAATCAAATCGGTCCAAAGAAAGAAGATCACTTTAATGAGCCACCTTTGTAAAATGCCTTAATCTCTAGAGTTCTCCCCATACTTCAAGAGGCGTGAATAAGGATTAAAGGCGTAAGTACTTAGTTGGATCAAGAGAGAACTAGTAGCTTGAGGATGCAAAAGGGATCCAAATGAACAAAAGCTCATGGTACCGAAAAGAAAACTTCCTTATACGAAATCCTATTCATTTATTGTATATGATCATATTCGAACCTGATCGTATATTATTGAGCCTTTTTTAGTCACGTTGAGTTTGTTCATTATACTCGAAACCAATGATTCATCAAACGTAAGTTCATTTTATTGAGATAAGTCTTGATCATACATAATTCATTTTTCGAATGTAATAAGTGCAGCTAGAATTACACTGATGGATTATACACAATTGTTTTCAGTTTCTTTGGGACAAACTATGGGAACCACATGCAGAAACACCTTGTCATTCCTTGCCTGCACAAAGAGATTATATAGAATGTTTTGGCACTAATTATTGTAAGACATGAATAAACAAACAAAGGAATGACGAGAAAGAAGATTGCTTGGATGTAGAACGCTTTAGAAGAGGAGATACGATCTTCAATGGATCTTTAAAATACTAGCAAACGAAGAGTGTTGCAAAAGATCTCGAAGCAAACAGACATGATCAGCTTTAGGAAGTCATTACAAAATCCTCACTTCATTATTCCAGAATATTTTGTAATAGAAAGAGATAAACGTGCAAGGGGATAGATCGCTAAGGAAACGATACTTGAATAAATATGGTTCTTATGTCCTCGTGCTTGTAAACTCTCTCTTTTAATCAAGTTACTTAAAAGAGTTTGAGAAACGAAGGTTCCGTAAATACTTGGTTGACCTTCTAGACATGCCCCTCCTCGTTGATGATCTTTTAGAAACAATCAGTAAATTGAAACTTGGTAACTCACGTGGTCTTGATGGTATATCCAATGATCTAATATTGATCTTAACCACTTCCTTTCACCCACTCTTCTCTTGATATGGAATGAAGCCGTGAGATAAGGTACCCATCCTATCTATAAGATCACATGGGTTACCAAACTCAGTCACAAAAAAGATCCCAATGATGACTTAGATAAGTGTACATTTATTTAGTGTCTCAGTTCTTCCTATAAGCTTTTTTCTTCCAAAATGGCTAGAAGACCTAGAAGCCTTATGGATAGCATCATTCCATAGATAAGAAATAAGTTAAATACATGGGAGATATATCTTAGATGCCATCATATCTCTTTGGGAAGTCATGAAGTGTGCTAATGAAATAGGCCAAGACGAGTATTTCTTCATGGTTAAATCTTAGAAAGCTTATGGTCATATAGATTGAGATTTCATTATTCTTTGCTTGCATGATGTTTGAGTTAGTATGTCTTTCATTAGATATGTTAGTGTTCGTTTTTGGAATTCCTTTTGTAGATCTCTATCAATGGTCCTTTATTTCAAGCCTTTAAACTCTTTAGATGCATTAGGCAATGGTGCAGACTCTAGGTATTTTGAGTGTTTATCTAGCTTTATTCTTGATTAGTGGTTCCACTGTTAACCACAAGAAGAATTATTATAAGGCTTCTAACAATAGGGTTTCCCAAAGTATCATTGATCTAGTCTTCAAGGCTGGTAGTTTTGCTTTCTCCAATTTCTTTATTTGGGTAGCATAGTCAGCCACTCCTTAAGACTCTATTCTTCCTAAGCTTCTTATTTTCTGAGTGTCATGGAATAGGAAAACTTCCAAATGGTCACCTTCTTATAGCTTCCTCCCTTGATATGTATTCAGGTGCTTGCTCCTAGCTTCATAATCCACTTCCAAATATTGATGTAGCTTTTTGTCTGCTACAAATCCTTTCCTAAGAGCCTTACTAGCTTCAAATAGTTGCATTAACCTCCTTCAAGCGTCAAAGCATTTGAAACGTTGTGATACCAATGTTAATGGGATAATTCAATGCCTCAATCTAGCTCTCAAAGGTTTTAGGCCCTCTCACGTTGTTTTCGACAACAACCCGAGTCACTATTTTTCCAGCTCTAATGAAACATGTAGATGCTAAAGATAATGAAAATTTCCTAAATGAAAGTATAAACTTTGAGCTATCCATAGCACTTTAAAAACTTGATTTGGACACTCTAATAGGAAGAACCAACCTCTGCAAGTTAGATGAGCTATCGGTATTACTCTCTACCTATGTGTAGAGACACATGTACCCTGTTTATAACCTCACCCAGAGATTACTTAAAGTGTAGTCATGAAATTTACACCACATTGAATAGAATCTATGAGTAATCAAATGCAATTAAATCACTTGAAATGGATACTGGAAGAAGGAGTTACAACCAAAACAAAATAGTGTTGAAGACTATCTCACTCCTTAAAGAGGTAGTGAAAAATGGCTAACTATAGAGAAATATAATCTAGCACAATGACTTACTAAACAATGGGGTTGCATGTAGCAACTTCTTTACACTCTGTAATAAGTTTTGGAAGAGAGTAGAGGTCATAGTCATAATTCATGACTTGGGTTCATACATATATATGCTGTAAAAAATGCTTCTACAATTCTGCAAGAATCTCTCAATCAGCCTCTTTAACATTTTTTGTAAGCTATGATGTAAGAAGGTGGTTGAGACTTCTTCATAGCTGAGTTTAACAATATGAAGCAAATAATAATAGGTCCTCTTGTCATCCACTACTTGGAAACTTTTGCTATGATTGACGCAAATATTGAGAACACCGCCACACTAAAATACACGAGACTATGTAATTGCCAGACTATCGAATCGCTAAACTATGAAAGTGCCAGACTACTTGACTGCTAGACTGCCCAGATTTACAAAACTATTTTTGTTCATGTTCAAGGCTTGATTTTGAATAGGAGGGCTGGGCTTGCCATACCCTAAAGTACATAAAGACTGGAGATTTTGATATTGAAATGTATCTCAAATTAAAATCTTGAACACGTTTTATCTAGAAAATTATCCAAAAGATCAATGTTCAATTTGGGAAGCAAAGAGTTTTTTTTCTCTTGCCATGTTGCAATTAAGAAGATTAGGTTATTGAGTATGCAATCAATCCAAACAGCCCCCAATGGCAACTATGAGTTGTATGTTTTTATTAGAAATAATCCTTCTTCTAAATGAACACAATCAATCCAAACAATGCCTGATGGCAACTAAGAGTTGTATGATTTTATTGTGTATGCAATCAATCCAAACTACCACAAATGGTAAATAACATTTGTATGATTTTGTTAATCCAAACTGTCACCAATGGTAACTAACAATTGTATGATTTTGTTAGAAATAATTCTTCTTCTAAATGGAGACAAGGTATTCTCTCCTTAGGTTTGGGTTTGTATTCTACTCTTAGTAGATTGTCTTGTATGCATGGTCTTGTCCATAGTCTACCTACAATGTTGGTGTGATTAGGCCCAAGCCTACATACTTGATGTATACACATTAGCTTGATGTATTAGCATATCAATTGACAAAGCTTTATATGTACTACCTCTTATAACTTTGAGTGTAATTACTCTTAGTAAAAGTGATGTAAACCCACAAGGAGTTAGGAAGCATATATCTCGTATCCATTTGGTAGTTGAAGTCAAGTGAGAATCTATCCTATACTTTAGAATCACTTTTAGGTGAGCATTTGAATTTGAATTCAAGTGCTTGCCTCCAAAAATGATATAAAAGATGAGATGTAAATCCCACGTATTATCTCGAGGTTTAGAGATCATTCCTTTGTACTTTCATTGTGAAGAGGAGCTCATACTATAGCTCTCTCATCCTACACTCATTGAGCAATGCCTTATTGCCATTGATCTTGTAATTGTACATGAGTTAATCTATACATGTTCATTACTTCCTACTCTCATATCTCTTTCACAATCTATCATAACATTGGCCTTGTATGAAGTGGTTGTCCCTGTGTGGTGGTTCATAATTTTAGATGGTTCCACTCATGAATGGTAGCTTATTAAGCTAATTAAAGTTCCCCATAAGGAATTTGGCTAGTTGCTACTATACACAGAGAATTAAGTGAAACACTAAGCAGGTGTCTCAACCAAAATAGTAAGTTTTGTGCATTGGATCATATGCCTACCTATCTATTTTGATCATATCATTTGTGCATCATCTTCCATGCAACATATATGATCATTCATGCTTATTAGCTAGTTAAGGAGGCCCACAACACTCTCTAGTGATCAATGGTAGCATGTGTGAAGCAAGATTTAGCTACACCATCTCATCTTTTGTGATTATCCACCATCTCTCTCCATAATGGTATCAAAGGAAGCACAATCAAGATGGGAGATGGTTTTACATGCTTCATTGAAAAATTGTATAGGAACAACTATTCAGCATGGTCTCTAAGGATGCAAGCATACCTCCAAGGAATAAACTTGTATGGATACATCTGAGGAGATGAAGATATGAAAATTCTCAAGAGAAAGAATCAACCAACCAGGGAAGAGCAAGAGAAGCTAACCACATGGTGTGCCAAGGATGCTCTTGCAAGGTCGTACATACTAAACTCAATCTCTAATTTCTTTTTACCTCATGTTAGAAACTGTAAAACCTCCCAAGAGACTTGGGAAGTGCTTTCATCATACTTCTACTCCAACACAAGAGCTAGGAAGAATCCGTTGTGGATGGAAAGCTCATAATCGAACTCTTGCAACTGTTGGGCCCATCGCTTTCGAGAGTAGAAAGCTAAGTCCTGCTCAGCAAAACTACTCTACCTATGAGCGAGAGATGTTCGCTATTATTAGATATCTATGTCACACTCTATGAGAATACTGATTTTGTATGAACTCGTTCTCAGTGTGTGGTGCATCATTTTGCATGATTCAAAGCATGACATCTTCAGCATACCATCTTCTTTACTCCTACAAAGATTCATCTAGATTCGTTCACATAATCATCAGATATTAATCAAAGATTGCTCATTAGTATGTGACTGTGTAAGCTCGTAAAAGTCGAGTGTGTTGCTCTACTTGCTAAACGTAATTCTCTGCACATGGTTCATCATTTTCGATGATTCTACTGATGAATGGTAGCTTATTAAGATAATGAAAGTTCCCCAAAAGGATTTTTTTTAACTCCTACTATACACAGAGAATTAAGTGGAACAGTGACAATGTGTCTCAACCAAAATAGTAAGTTTTGTGCATTGGATCATATGCCTACCTATCTATTTTGATCCTATCATTTGTGCATCATCTTCCAAGCAACATATATGATCATTCATGCTTATTAGCTAGCTAAAGAGGCCCACAACACTCTCCAACCATCAATGGTAGCAGGTGTGAAGCAAGATTTAGCTGCACCATCTCATCTTGTGATTATCCACCATCACTCTCAACACACCAGAGTGTTTTGACACTTTATCCTTATGAGCCACATAACTTTATTTACTTAGTTTTTAAAGGAAGTTCGGCAGAGCCTACGCTTCCAAACCTTTACATTGTTATAAGCCATTTATTGGCTCTCATGCAGTTTTTCATCATTAAGAGAGGTTTTTTCATCATTAAGACAGGTTTCTTTTTAGACAAATTAGAGGAGTTCTAAGTACATATCGAAAAACGCGAGACTTCGCATCATGCATGAGGTGAACAGTTTAATCAACGGAAATCCTCAGGGACATTTCCAGTTATTAAGCTAACGAAGAACATTAACAAGACGTAATTATGAATCTCTATTGCTCTAATGATCCCATCACACATTGACAATCACTAACTTTTGCAGCTCAGCGAGCGGGGCACATGTGGAGAATCAGATCATAGGAGTTCTCTCTCTCTCTCTTTCTCTCTCTCTCTCTCTCTCTCTCTCTATATATATATATATATATATATATATATATATATATATATATATATATATATATATAAAATTCCATTTTGAGCTTTCGCGCGCGCGGGCAAGCGCACAGTCGGGCTCACTTTTGATCGTTACATCGAAGCATGGAATTGATGAATGGGGGCTTTGTCTTAACCGCCAGTTGCTGATATTGCTTCCATGAGTGACCACACACGCGCGCTCTGTCTAGAAGAATCACAAAGTGGGTAGAAGGGATGGGAGTCGGGACATTGGGAAGACAAACACTATCCAGATGATAGGTAAAGATAATGGTAAGTGCTCTTTCTAACTGCAGGTGGCGGTAGTCCTTCCAACAGATCAGGAATACACCACACAAACATTCACACACAGACACAAAGGAATACACCACACAGGCACACGCACAAAAACACACACACAAAGAGAGTGATATGCTGAAGGCAAGTTTGCAAACGCACACATATAGTTCCAGAAATGGAGAAGCATGGTGCATCGGGGGACTAAAGTTGGCGCATCATTGTCCTCTCTACCCTGCTCCCTCCGCGCATCCATAGGAAATGCCCACGCCGCTTTTGGCCGTTACGCACAGAGATGCCCATTGCCCGGTCAGAGCCGAAAGTACACTAGCAAATCATACGAAACTGAACAACACATCATAACAGATGACAATTTTCTCCGTGTACTCTCATTTGCAATAGCGAGTAAAATCCTCGCGCAAATGAATCATGGATTCATCGCACTTGAGAACCTCTCTCTCTCTCTCTCCCTGTGACATACACATGTACAACAGATACAAAGAAGGAACGGCCATGGGTTCCTAGTTTTCAGGAAACAATCGTAATTATCAAAGTGATAATTGTAACGATCTTCATGCTACTTTTATCATAAAACAATGTGGGAAGACATTCTTATCGATTGAAGTGCTCCTCGTGAGTACTTCCACCTGCTTAGAATACTGGCGTTCTCTCTCTCTCTCTCTCTCTCTCACACACACACACACACAGACACAGACAAACATAAACAACTTTCGCCCATATACTTGGATTCTTGTCTCCTTTCATCATGTTTGTTCGTCATACAACCCGAGGAACATTTCATTAACTGCTTTCTCGAAAACGACCGTGCACATCAAACAATGAGGTGAACCTTTGACCAAAGTCTTTCGTGTCGCAAGTATGAATTCGTGATGACTCATGGTTCATGGGAATCGTGAAGAATGAGTCGTGCAAATAGACTGCCTTGAACATTTTCATTGTGTTTGTTAGGAAGTCTGAGAGTAAACTGCAATATTGAAAACAATTCTAAATAAATGTGAAGGATTAGTTGTGTAAATAGACTGCCTTGAAATTTTTCATTGTGTGAGCAAGTCTGAGAGTAAACTGCAATATTGAAAGGAATTATAAATAAACGTGAAGAATTAGTCGTGTAAATAGAACGCCTTAAAAATCTTCAGTGTTGTAGTTAGCAAGTCTAAGAGTAAACTGCAATATTGAAAGGAAACTGCAATATTGAAAGGAAGTATAAATAAATGTCAACACTTATCTGATTCTTTCAGTCATCGATTTCCTCTCGTGTTGGAGACCAAATAACAAAGGGTTATTTAAGATGGAGAGATCTTCGAGAAACTTCCTTATGACAAAAGATCAGGCGTTCTAAGACTATATGGGAAACATGTGCTAACCTAAGGACAAAGATTCGTTGGAATTCTCAATGTTCCAACAGTTGCTAATAAGATCTCAGATAAATGGATGATTAAGCCTGGTTAAACCAAAGTAAATCGTAGACCAAAGTTATCTTAAGATATATGGATAAAACGTATCTCTTTGGAGTGCCCCTCGAAAGAAGAATCATGACCTCACGACGCTCCTTCTCTGCCCTTTCTCGCTGATCCCAAACGGCTTGGGGCTGACATGTCTTCGCTATGGAAAGCTTGGAATAGAATCAACCGTTAGTGGCCATTGATTTTGGTTCGGAAGTGGGTGGCAAGTGTTAAAGAAAATGATTCTATTTGGTTCGCCATAAGGCCACTTGAGAAAAACAAATTAAAAAGGGCTAAAAGACTTTGGTCAAAGGGATTTTCGTCACTAGAAACATCCTTGGAATAACATCACAAGAGATTGCATCTCGCAAGAAGATATCGAAACTATCGCAAGCTGCACGTGGGACACATATGAAGTTACACACATGCAAATTAGTAGCTATCCACATCCCAAGGCAATGAGATGGAAGACATTTCGAGAATGGATAATAAAGCTTTGTCACAAAATACTTGGTGAGAAATGGTGCTTTTCATGGTCATGGCATAGGTGGGAACTAAAGTTTCAAGATCTACGAGATCCCTTATATAAAAGAACGAAAGTGATCTTAGTGGAAAATTCTCCATAACGGATTCTGGACCAATGTCTAAGCCTTTGAATGTGTAAACCTATTCATGATGCAAGGACTATTTCAAGGAAAATAAGACATGGTTCATCTCTATTACCATTAGTGTCCATGTGAAAGGCCAAATGGCCACTCGATACTTCTTTGTATATGTTATTTAATAAAACATATAGTGGCCTGGCTAGCCACAGACATTAAGTTCAACTACATTTTGTAACACCTAAGAAGCATGTGTTTGTGCTCCCTATATACTCTATTTTTTTGCGTATTTTGTAGCCTCGGTGTAGACTAACGTGTACAGAATTTGGAGTTCGATTTTCTACTATGAGGATATCGTCATGGAGCTCTTGACAAGGAGAGCACACTATGGTGTATTGCCATCAAAATACTTCATTGGTATCAGAGCATTTCCACGCAAAAGCTTTGTTTCTTTTGTGCGAGCGAAGTGCCCACCCAATGCTTTCTCCAAGGCTTACGACTAAGGCAGAAACCAAGGCATAGACCTTGGCATACCTTGTCATCTAAGTCACCGAAGTCATTGTTGGCACCGTTGGTTGTGCACGAGGGAGGACCTCAATGATCAAGGAAGATAGAGGTTTCCAATACTTCCCAGGAGGTCACCCATCCTAGTTATGTTCCCCTCGGAGCTCGCTTAACTCGGGCAATCTCTTGCCACTAAGAGACACTCTTGTGGTGTCTAAAGAAGGGGAAATACTAAGGTTAACATTACCTTAAACATGTTTTGGTCCCCAAAAGCTTCATTCTTTGCTTTCCAAGCCTATTTTTTAAGCATTTTTGCGGTGATTTTTGGTGCATAAAAGGAGAACTTTCGTGCATAGGTCTCTTGACACAGGTTCAAGAACATCAGGAAGAGTGTTCTTTTTAGTTCTCCAAAAATCAGTATTCACCTTTGAAGCCGTGTTCTCAGTTACACTAGTCCTCTAGTAAGCATGCATAAAAATATTGCACATAGGGACATTCAAGAGAATGATTGATAATACTGGTCCTCTAGTTAGCATGCATAAAAATGTTGCACATAGGGACATTCAAGAGAATGTCTGATCAGATCAGTCAGCAAATGTTCTCGTTTAGCAACAATTGAGACGCTCTGCACGTTGTCGGGATGAAATCCCGCAGGGAAGTGTGCTTAATTTTTTTTCAAAGTTGATTGATTTTATGAGTTTTGTGTGGTGGTTTCATTGATAAAGTGGTAAAAATTGTACATGTTTTGATCGATTTGATTGATTGTGCGATGTGAAACTATGTTAGAGATGTACGTAGGACCTGTGTGTGTAAAGAGCTTATGTTTGACGCATAAACCCTGAGGTTTGATCCTTGAAACTGACTAAAAATGTGGGTTTACCCCATGAAAAATGAACTTGAATCCTTAGAAAACCCTATGATTTTGCTTGTAATTGTAAATAAACCTTTGAATTGATGAGCTTGAGTTAATTGTGAGCAGACACTTAATTTTCCTGATCAGAAACCCTAGGTTAGACCCTTGGAATTGGCGTTTACCCTAGGTCAAACTCCCAAAAATAATTAATTTGTATATACAGTGTGAAACCAAAACATTAATTTAGGAAAAATAAAAAAGAGAAAAATCAAAAATAGAAAAAAGAGATGTGATTTTCCAAAAATAGCAAATGAACATGCAAGGTGGTCTGAAAATAAAAATTTAGATAAGGAGGTTAGAAGATTCTAGAGAAGTCCTAGAGAGGGTGAAACCTATAAATAGGTGTCCATACATCATTTGTTTCTCCCATCGAACTTCTTTGCGGATCTTCCCACCAGGTTATTGCGGTTTCTCATGATTTGAAGAAGGATTAAATGAAGTGATGAAGAGCTTTGAGGACCGAAGATAAAAAGCTATACACACCTCGTGGATCTTCTTGGTGCATCTATTCTCGAGGTATTTGATTTTGCATGGACTATTGAAGTAAATGTTAGTGTAAATCACAAGCCTACACATTTGGCTTGGAAGTTATCATAAAGACTCTACATACATGAAGAACCATAGGAACATATGCTAGTGGTTAATTACCACTTTATCTCACTTGTAAAAGTCAAAATGACTTGGAATCTTTTGTAATCACCTACCAAAGTGAGTCATGGAAAAGGTAGCCTATTTGATTGAGAGAATATCTCCAAGCTTTTAGGACCTTGATCATAGGAAGCCAAAATTTGAATTTGAATTCAAATATTTGCACATATCCTATAAAAATGTACTTGGAAAAGTCGCGGGTAGATCGCTTCACTCCCGAGCTTCATTCCTCTGTAATTGAGTGTGTGTAAGGACTATACCATAGCCTACACCTCTCTACACCATTTGGCAATGCTATCCATGCCAATGGGATTGTACACAAGTGTTAATTAATAGACACATTTACATCATTCATCTTTGTGTTCTCTGCTAGTCTACTCAAAAGTCTGTCAACTTGTCAAGGGCATATCTCAGTCAATACTACTCCAAATTCAGTAATTCAAAGCTTGTTGGATTCAGCTTGAAGTATACTACATGCTATCAAAAATTGAAGAAAATTCCATTCAGCAGATTCAGAGAAACCATCGTCGATGTGCTCACTGGTCTATTTCTGCTACAGTCCTAAAAAGTCGGGGGTATAGCTAAGTTTGCTAAATTAATTTGTCTCAGTATAGTTTGTCATTTTACATCATTCCACTTGCAAATGGTAGCTTACAAAGTTAATGGAATACCCCTATAAGGAATGTTATCAATTGCTACAGTGCCGGTCACACTGAGCAAAACATTCAGCAGGTGTCAAGACCAAAATAGAAGGTTTTCTTGAGTTTGTGACTTCCAAAGTTATCTGTTTTGATTCAATCATTGCACACATCATTTCCAAAGGACATAGGCCATTTCTTGGTGTCATTGGAAAGCTAAGGAAGTCTACTAATCAAGTCTAAAGTAGAGAGGGCTGGTAGAAAGGAGGTTTAGTAGTACCTACTCAGTTTCCTGGATCATCCATCCATCTTTCCCAACAGTGGTATCAGAGCAAATAAGGTAAAATGGGAGATGGTTTTCCTTCATTTATTGACAAATTGGACAGGAAAAATGATCAAGCTTGTTCTCTAAGGATGAAGACCTACTTTCAAGGAAGGAGTCTCTATGGATACATCTGAGGAGATGAGGAATTGCCCTCATTCAAAGCAAGAGGTTTGCCAACCAAGGAGGAACAAGAAAAACTCAACACATGGTGTGCAAGGGATGCATTGGCAAGGTCTTATTTACTCAACTCTATATCTGACTTTCTTTTACCTCATATCAAAAATTGTAAGACTTCCCAAGAGACTTGGGAAACCTTGTCATCATATTTTTCCTCCAATACAAGGGCTAGGAAAAATCAGTTGTGGATTGAATTCACAACACTAAGAAAGCAACCTAAGCAAGCTGTTTCAGAATTTGTGACCGAGATCAAAGATGTTGCAGATCATTAGCAAGCATAGGAGAAGAGATTGAAGAAGACAAATTGTAAGGCAGGTAATCAATGGAATCAAGGCTGATGACAAGTGGGAAAGCTTCACCACTGCAATGGATCTCTACATGGAGATGCACACTCCAGACCTTACAACTCTCATGGGACAACTATTTACACATGAAGCAAAGCTTACCAAGAGTGGAGATACATCCAAAGGTAAAAACTCTTCTGCCATATACACTGATAAGAAATCCAAGGATAAAGGCAAGAGTAAAAAGGTGGAAGATGAAGGCTCTACCTCCCAAGCCAACTATGCAGGGAGAGGTAGATCTTCAAGAGGAAGGGGTAGAGGAGGTAAGCAAGGTAGGGGGAGACCCTATAACTCATCACCATGTAACATTTGTGGTTTATCAAATCACACCACAGATGAGTGTTACAGGAATTACAAAAATCAGAGAGGAAGAGGCTAACAAAGAGGTGGATACTCACAGTCTAGAGGAAGGTTCAACCATCACCAAGGCCACAACAACAATTACAACAACAACTACAACAACAATTACAATGGAAACTACCAAGGAGGATTCAGAAACAGAAAGGACTACAACAACTACACAGAGAAGCAGGATGACTCTCTCTTGATCATGAACATGACTTCAAAGTTAGGTACAAATGATGATCACTTATTTTATATTGATTCAGGGTGTTCAAATCATGTGGCTGGTAATGTTGCACTACTCTCTGATCTTGAGGAACCAAAAGGCAAACACCAAGTCCAAACAGGTGATGATACAACGCATTCTATAGTTAAAGCTGGAAATGTGAAGACTTGTGATGGTAATCAGAATTTGTTAAGCAGGGTACTCTATGTACCAACCATTACAAAGAACTTAATGAGTGTTGGTCAGATTGTAGAGAAAGGGTTGCAGGTCAGATTTATCAATATGGAGCATTTGTGGAGGACCCAAGACATGGATTCAAAAGGATAGCTAAAGGAGAAAAATCAGGTAGACTTTTCACTTTTGAGTTGGAAGATGCAAAGAACATTGCATTATACAATTATAAAGATCAAAAACTTTTAGAGCTTGAGATTTGGCACAAGAGATTAGGGCACATAGGAGAAAGGACCTTGAAGCAAATGTGCAGGGACCAATGTGTGCTTCGGATACCTAATATATCCAAGCAACATATGATGTACAAGTGTGGTGCTTGTCAATTTGGTAAGTCTCATAGGTTACCCTTCTCCAAGAAAGGATATATGCATGAAGACTATCTAGAGCTTGTACACACAGATGTATGGGGACCTAGCAAAGACCCCTCAGTTTCAGGTTCAAGGTACTATGTGTCTTTTATTGATGATTATAGCAGATGGACTGTATTATACTCTATGAAGCATAAGGATGAGGTATTTAGTTGTTTTAAGAAATATCTTGCACTAGTTGAAAATCAGACAGGAAGGAATTTGAAGAGGCTAAGGTCATATGGACGAGGTGAGTACTTCTCCAATGAATTTGAGGACTTCTTCGAGGAGAGAGGCATCAAAATGGAAATAACCACAAGGTACTCTCCTGAACAGAATGGGGTAGCTGAAAGAAGAAATAGGTTAATTGTTGAGACAGCTAGATCTATGCTTAAAGAGAAGAAATTACCTAACTATGTATGGGTAGAGAGTGTTTCTAGTGCCACCTATCTCATAAACAGGTTACCATCAAAGTCACTTGATGGTATGACACCATATGAAGCATGGAATGGTAAGAGACCATCATTGGATCACTGCAAAATTTTTGGATGTGTAGCATATGTACACATTCCTTCACAGGTAATAGGAAAGCTAGATCCAAAGGCTGAAAAATGTATTTTCATTGGATATGATTTAAATAAAAAAGGTTATAGGTTTTATAACCCTACCAATAAGGGATTTATGGTAAGCAGAGATGTGATCTTTGATGAGAATGATTCTTGGTATGAGAATGAATGCATGAAGGTCAAACTACCCTATGATTTGGAAGAAGAATTTCCAAAACTTACAAAGGAGGAACCTACTCAGGATGGAGAGTCAAGTTCAGATGATGAAGATACAATCAACCTTGAAGAGTTCAAGGCATGGAAGTCCAAAGGCAAAATGAAGATGAAGAAGCTTGAGGACATACCAGAATCTTCAACTCAATCAATCAGAAGGTCTCAAAGAGAAAGCAAAAAACCTATCAGATATGGGTATGATACATCTCTTGTTACTAAACATTCAATTTATCTTGCAAAGGATTTGTCAAATGAAGAACTAGGTTCATATGAAGAAGCAATCACCAAGTCAGAATGGAAAGAAGCTATGGATGAGGAGATTGAAGCACTCAAGGAGAGTGATACATGGGAGTTAGTACCCAAGAAGGACTCCATGAAGGTAATAGGATCTAGATGGATCTATAAATTGAAAAGAAATTCTGATGGCACAATTAACAGGTACAAGGCCAGATTGGTAGCCAAGGGTTTTGCAAAAACCCAAGGCATTGACTATGAAGAGACATTTTCTCCTGTGGCCAAGATGCCAACAATCAGAGTGTTGGTTAGTGTGGCTGCATCAAAGAATTGGAACATGTACCGATTGGATGTCAAGAATGCTTTCTTGAATGGATGGATTTCAGAAGAGGTTTATATGTCACAACCTCTTGGCTATGAAGACTCTAAGAAGGTAACTTATGTTTGCAAATTAAAGAAGGCTTTATATGGATTGAAGCAGGCACCTAGGGCATGGAATTACAAGCTAACTACATACCTCTAAGACCAAGGTTTTGTCATGAGTAAAGCTGACACTTCTCTGTTCATTAAGAGAAGTAATTCAGAGGTAATCTATCTTTGTGTTTATGTTGATGACATCATCATTACAGGCAATGATGTCAATGGAATCAGAAGCATCAAAAGATAGATGATGAAGGAATTCAAGATCAATGATCTTGGATTATTGAAGTATTTTTTGGGACTTGAATTAGTTTACACTAATTCAAGAATATACATTACTCAGAAGAAGTATGTACAAGATATGTTGAAGAAATTTCAATTGGAGGATGCTAAAGCAGCAAGCAATCCAATGGAGGTGAACTTAAAGCTAAGTGCCCATGAAGCTCATGAAGTCCAAGACATTACAGATTATCAAAGTATGGTGGGTAGTTTGAACTATGCTACTCTAACCAGAATTGACATTGCATATGGAGTTAGTGTGCTAAGTCAATTTATGCACAAGCCAAGGATATCTCACTTAGAGGCTGCCAAAAGAATCTTGAAGTATCTCAAGGGTACACAGAACCATGGTTTGTATTTTCCTTATACTTCAGATATTGATATAAAAGTTTATTCAAATGCAGATTGGGCAGGATGCAAGGATGATAGGAGAAGCACTTCAGGATACATTTCTTTTGCAGGTGACAAACCAATTTCATGGTCTACAAAGAAGCAACCAACTGTTGCATTATCTTCTATAGAAGCAGAGTATAGAGGGCTAGCCAATGCCAATCAAGAAGCAATTTGGATTAAGCTTTTGTACACAGAATTGGGCTTATATACTAGGCCTCCAATTATCTTTAGAGATAATACAAGTTCTCTTCACCTTGCAGCTAATCCTATCTATCATGCCAGAACAAAACACATAGAAGTTCATTATCATTATGTGAGAGAGAAGTTGCTAAGCAAAGATATTCAGTTGACCTATGTGTCAACCAACATGCAATGTGCAAATTTGCTGACTAAAGCTTTGGATGGGACCAAACTTTGCAGGTTCAAATCTATGATTGGATTGCAGGATATACTTGAAGAATGAGGATGAAGACTTAAGCCAAAATGTTTGGCTTGAGGGGAAGCTATTGGTGTAAATCACAAGCCTACACATTTGGCTTGGAAGTTATCATAAAGACTCTACATACATGAAGAACCATAGGAACATATGCTAGTGGTTAATTACCACTTTATCTCATTTGTAAAAGTCAAAATGACTTGGAATCTTTTGTAATCACCTACCAAAGTGAGTCGTGGAAAAGGTAGCGTATTTGATTGAGAGAATATCTCCAAGCTTTTAGGACCTTGATCCTAGGAAGCCAAAATTTGAATTTGAATTCAAATTTTTGCACATATCCTATAAAAATGTACTTGGAAAAGTCGCGGGTAGATCGCTTCACTCCCGAGCTTCATTCTTTAGTAATTGAGTGTGTGTAAGAACTATAACATAGCCTACACCTCTCTACACCATTTGGCAATGCTATCCATGCCAATGGGATTGTACACAAGTGCTAATCAATAGATACATTTACATCATTCATCTTTGTGTTCTCTGCTAGTCTACTCAAAAGTCTGTCAACTTGTCAAGGGCATATCTCAGTCAATACTAGTCCAAATTCAGTGATTCAAAGCTTGGTGGATTTATCTTGAAGTCTACTACATGCTATCAAAAAGTGAAGACATTCCATTCTGCAGATTCAGAGAAATCATCATCGAGGTGCTCACTCGTCTATTTCTGCTACAATCCTAAAAAGTCGGGGGTATAGCTAAGTTTGCTAAATTAATTTCTCTGAGTATAGTTTGTCATTTTACATCATTCGACTTTCAAATGGTAGCTTACTAAGTTAATTGAATACCCCTAGAAGGAATTTTATCAATTGCTACTGTGCTGGTCACGTTGAGCAAAACATTCAGCAGGTGTTAAGAACAAAACAGAAGGTTTTCTTGAGTTTGTGACTTCCAAAGTTATCTATTTTGATTCAATCATTGCACACATCATTTCCAAAGGACATAGGCCATTTATTGGTGTCATTGGAAAGCTAAGGAAGTATACTAATCAAGTCTAAAGCAGAGAGGGCTGGTACAAAGCAGGTTTAGCAGTACCTACTCAGTTTCCTGGATCATCCATCCATCTTTCCCAACAGTAAAGACAAGAAAAGCTACTGCTGAGATCATTGGAAGTAAAGCTTGTTTGGAGACTGAAGACATAAAGTAAAGAAAAGATCCATCCGCGCATACTGAAGCCGAAGATCCTGGGCGCCTTTTCGCATTGTAGTGAGAGGCATATCATATCCAGCCGATCTGCACTGTAGCGGCGGCATTTATTTGTATTTACCTGTTCCACACTGTAGCGGATTTTTGTATCACGGACTCGCACTGTAGCGGGCATCACTATTTCATTCAGATTTTGTTGGTCGACCATCATTACTTTTTGATCGTATCATTAAGCTTCGTCTACATCCGTGTATTACTACTGTATCCGATTGTCTCTTTCTCGACGCCTACGGTCCCACGCGTATGCACGCACATCTCACCACTTCCGAGGGGCAGGGGCCCTACGAGGATTGCCACACTCCAGAGAGTCTAGGCGAGGCGCCCAACACGTAGACGCCGCTCCCAAGACAGCGAGAAACGGTGTACCCATAAAGGGGTCTGATCCAAACCCCACGCCAACTTTCTTCCCGTTCGCTCGACCTCCTTCTTCCTGACACCTGAACCCGACATGAAGTGAGGCGGTTGCCTGGTGATCCTCGACACGCCATCCACTCCTTGAGAAGATAGATGGGAACCTCGGCATCGGACAAAGATTTCCAGGTACCAACATTTCAAGTTATTTGAATATTTGCATTGATCCACACACAAAAACAGAAAGATTGTTTTACTGCCTAACTTTGGTCATCCACTTTTGCATTAGTTTTAATCATACGAGTGTGCACTTTTCCATTGAGGCGTAGATTAAGAATCCACTTCTCAGCTTAGATCATAAGAAGAGGAAAATGAAAATGAACAAAATGATTGAGGAACAGTTTAGGAGATATGAAGAGCCAATTAAGGAAATAGAGTTTTACACGAATGAATCTATAAAATCAAAGTTTGGTATTGTTATGACCCTAATGCAAACAATAAATGCATTATCTGATACTATCCAGCTGATGGGCAAAAGTATTAAAGACCTAGAAAATGAAATGGATTGTGAGATTTCTGAATTGAGAAATAATGTTGACCTGTTGACAAACCAAGTTAATGACCTAAAAGTATTGAAATGTGATAATGAGCATGAGGTGAAAGTCCAAGGCATATCTGCACACAAACAGTCTTTAGGTCTTAGAAGACCCATGCCTAGAGTGATACCTAGGAAATCAAGTTGGGTTGAGAAGAGACCTATACGTTGCTTTTGGTGCGATCAGTTTGGACATATGTTCTAGGATGATGAAGAGCTATTGAGTGATGGTGATTGATGAAAATGCATGATGATCATTGATGAAAATGCATGGTTGATGATGATTGATTATGATGATGAAAGATGATGGTATGATGATGATGATTGATGATCACTGAATGATAATGTTTAATGATTGATGATTAATGAAAGACAATGAAAGATGAAAGATGATTATCATTAATGATTTGTGATTGATGGATGATTATGATTAATGGATGATGGTGATGATGACTTATGATGATGAAGATGATTAGGGATGGATGATGATGATGATTAATGATTGATAATGATTGATGTTGAAAATGATTAATGATGATTGATGATGATTAATGATGATGAAAACTGATGATTAATGATGATGAAAGATGGAAGATGATGAACATTTATGATGATGAAAATGATTAATGATTGATGATGATGATGGTTTATGATGATGAATGATGATGAATGATGATGAATGATGATGAATGATGATGAATGATGATTAAGATGATTAGTGATTGATAATGAAGATGATTGATGATGAAGAATGATAATGATTGATGTTGAAAATGATTGATGATGATGATTATGATGATTATGATGATGATGATGATGATGATGATGATACTGGAGGATGCTGATGACATTGAGGCTGATGCTGATAAAGAATGATAGATTATGAAATTGAAGAAAAACTGGATCAATCAATGACGAAGATGAAGCAAAATGACCAGGTGAAATGTTTCTGATTTGGTTTCTGTTTTCTTCTTGATAGAGTGACATTGATGTCTGTGATGAACAACTAGGAATGATATGAATGGAATCAATTAGTGGACTAGAGACTTTTGGGAGTGAAAGCTTGGGAATGAGATGGCATGCTTAGACCGAGTGCATGTATATGCTGATTGATTTGAACACTTAGTTTTTTTAGTGGGAAACTCTGGATCCTAGTATTTATTTCTTGCGAGATCTTACCTCCATATAGACCATGATTTATAGAAAAACATTCATACTCAAAACAGCTTATATGTGTGTGCATGTTGTCAGTGTGCTGCGATGGGCTAGTAGGCGGGTGGAACCACCTTGGTTGGGTGATCAAGGCCACGAGCCGTAGCTATTTTCATCATAGGCCTGACCTATTTGTTGCCATGCGCCTGCATGGGTTGGTAGGCAGGTGGAGTCACTCTGGCCGGGTGGTCAGAGCCACGAGCTGACGTCGATTTCATGTAGGGCTGACATTGTGTATGTCATGCGCTATGTCAGGTTGGCAGAGAGGTGGGGTAAACTTGGTCGGGCGGACAAGTCCATGAATCGCACCCGATTTTGACATAGGCCAATTTGTGAAAATGAAAGATAAAAAGAAATGTTGAGCTGAGATGAAGAGAAAAAGAAAAATAAAATGACAAACAAAAAAGAAAAGCAAAGAGATCTAATGGAGAGTTGGAGAGTAGGAGATAAATAGCCGAATCGAGGTATATTCTATAAACATAGCTAGTAGAAACATAAGTATATGCTAGTACTTAGAATGAGCAGTTTGATCTGAACCAGTTGAACGAACAGAAGATCTAGAAAGCCAACGGTTTATTCATGTGATTACTTGTCACATTGTAGACATAGAAACATAATATGATGTTTGTGAAGCTTGAATCTACCTAATTTTCTACAATTCATACTAATCTTTATAGAATTGTATGAATTGCATGAATTCATGCTTTGAATTTTGAGAAGAAAAACATAAAAATTAAAGAGATTTTTCAAAAGAACCCTGATACACTTCTGTTAGATCTTGCAGGTTGGCCCATCGGGACAATGTGCAGGTTTAGTGGGGGCGAATGTCAGGATGAAATCCCGCAGGGAAGTGTGCTTGATTTTTTCTCAAAGCTGATTGATTTTATGAGTTTTGTGTGGTGGTTTCATTGAGAAAGTGGTAAAAATTATACATGTTTTGATCGATTTGATTGATTCTGCAATGTGAAACTATGTTAGAGATGTATGTAGGACCAGTGTGTGTAAACAGCTTACGTTTGACCCATAAACCTTGAGGTTTGATCCTTGAAACTGACTGAAAATGTGGGTTTACCCCATGAAAAATGAACTTGAACCCTTAAAAAATCCTATGATTTTGCTTGTAATTGTAAATAAACCTTTGAATTGATGAGCTTGAGTTAATTGTGAGCAAACAGTTAATTTTCCCGATCAGAAACCCTAGGTTAGACCCTTGGAATTGGCGTTTACCCTAGGTCAAACTCCCAAAGATAATTAATTTGTATATACAGTGTGAAACCAAAACATTAATTTAGAAAAAATAAAAAAAGAGAAAAATCGAAATTAGAAAAAAGAGATGTGATTTTCCAAAAATAGCAAATGAACATGCAAGGTGGTGTGAAAATGGAAATTTAGATAAGGAGGTTAGAAGATTCTAGAGAAGTCCTAGAGAGGGTGAAACCTATAAATAGGTGTCCAGACATCATTTGTTTCTCCCGTCGAACTTCTTTGCGGATCTTCCCACCAGGTTATTGCGGTTTCTCATGATTTGAAGAAGGATTAAATGAGGTGATGAAGAGCTTTGAGGATCGAAGATAAAAAGCTATACACACCTCGTGGATCTTCTTGGTGCATCTATTCTCGAGGTATTTGATTTTGCATGGACTATTGAAGTAAAGACAAGAAAAGCTACTACTGAGATCATTGGAAGTAAAGCTTGTTTGGAGACCGAAGACATAAAGTGAAGAAAAATCCATCCGTGCATACTGAAGCCGAAGATCCTAGGTGCCTTTTCACACTATAGCGAGAGGCATATCATATATCCAGCCGATCTGCACTATAGCGGTGGCATTTATATGTATTTACTTGTTCTGCACTGTAGCGGATTTTTGTATCACGGACCCACACTGTAGCGGGCATCACTATTTTATTCAGATTTTATTGGTCGACCATCGTTACTTTTTGATCTTATCATTGAGCTTCGTCTGCATCCTCATGTATTACTACTCTATCCGATTGTCTCTTTCCAGATGCCTACGGTCCCACGCGTACGCACGCACGTCTCACCACTTCCGAGGGGCAGGGGCCCTACAAGGATTGCCTCACTCCAGAGAGTCTAGGCGAGGCGCCGAGCGCACAGACGCCGCTCGTAAGACAATGGGAAACGGCGCACCCATAAAGGGGCCTGATCCAAACTCCACGCCGACTTTCTTCCCGTTCGCTCGACCTCCTTCTTCCCGATAACGTGTCTTACATTCACCTCATAGATATGCTCTAGGTTAAGATTTTGTTATGCTAACAGATGTCGGCGAGCCTTCTTGCTACAAAGAGGTTATGCAGACAAAAGATCACGTCAAATGGGAGCATGCCATGAAGAGTGAGTTGGATTCTATTCACAAGGATGTTACTTGGGACTTAGTACCTTTTCCAAAGGATAGAAAATCTTTACCATGTAAATGGGTATATAAGCTAAAATTCACATCTGATAGTGCTTTTCGAAAGTATAGAACATGACTTGTTGTGAAGGGTTCTATGCAACAAGGTGTTTACTTTGAGGAAATCTTCTCTCTTTGTGGTCAAGATGACAAAAGATCACGTCAAATGGGAGCATGCCATGAAGAGTGAGTTGGATTCTATTCACTTTGTGGTCTTCTCTCTTCTATGCAGACAAAAGATCACGTCAAATGGGAGCATGCCATGAAGAGTGAGTTGGATTCTATTCACAAGGATGTTACTTGGGACTTAGTACCTTTTCCAAAGGGTAGAAAATATTTACCATGTAAATGGGTATATAAGCTAAAATTCACATCTGATAGTGCTTTTCGAAAGTATAGAACATGACTTGTTGTGAAGGGTTCTATGCAACAAGGTGTTTACTTTGAGGAAATCTTCTCTCTTTGTGGTCAAGATGACTACTATGTGCATATTGCTTAATTTCGTTGCAATGGAGGACTTAAAACTAGTCCAAATTAATGTTAAAATTGCTTTCTCGTATGGAGATCTTACATCTGAGATCTATATGGAACAACTAGAGGGTTATGTAGTTCTGAGCAAGGAAAGTCTAGTTTGTAAGCTCAACAATAGATTGTATGTACTTAAATAGTCCCCTAGACAATGGTACCAAAAGTTTGATGCTCTTATCAAGGCTCAAGGCTATTCTCAAAACAATAAGGATCATTATCTCTACACAAAGAGATGCTCAGATGGCATCTTGATATGCTAGATGCTTTATGTGGATGATATGTTGATTGATGGGAAGTCCTCCTATGACTTCTCAATTGTAAAAAAGAAGTTGAGTCAGACATTTGATATGAAGGATTTTGCGGATGCCAAACATATTCTTGGCATGAGCATTACTCGTGATAGGAGTAAAAGATGCATATACTTGTCTCAAAGTCAATACATATCCAAAGTACTTCACATGTTCAATGTGTGGGGTGGAAAGGCATTGAGTACACCTTTACGCACATATGTGAAATTGAGGCTTGCCCCAAATCAGATGAGGAAAAGGATTTCATCACCAAAGTTCCCTATGAGTCTACTATTGGAAGTCTCATGTATGCTATGGTAGCAACGAGACTAGACATTGCATTTGTAATGGGAGTTGTGAGCAGAGATATGTGTAATCATGGCAAGAAACATTCGAAAATGGTCAAGATGATTTTTAGATATCTGAGTGCCACTAAGGACAAGTGTCTATGCTTACGTAGAGCAAAAGCATCCACTATTGGTTACATAGATTCTGACTATGCTGGTTGTGTAGACAATTGTAAGTCTACATCATAGTACATTTTTCATTTTGCTGGAGGTGCTATCTCTTGGAGATCCCATCTTCAAGAATGTACAACTATTTCCACTATAGATGTAGAGTATGTTGTAGCAAGTGAGGCATGCAAAGAAGCATTGTGGCTTTCTTGTCTTGCTTGTGATATGGGTTGGCCTCAGCATGTACCTTGTTTGTTGAGTGACGGTGAAAGTGCCATTGCTTTGGCTAAAATCCAATCTACCATGGAAAGACCAAGCAAATTGAGGTGAGGTATCACCTCATTAGATATTGCTTAGCCACTGAGTGCATTATTCTTTAGAATTTTCACACTCAAGATAATGTTGTGGATGCTTTGACTAAAGATCTACCACAAGATAGCTTTCGATACTAATGTCACTTTATGGGGGTTAGTTGATTTATGGTCTTACACAGTGACTTGTACACTATGTAACATGGCCATCATGTAGGAGGAATAGCTTGTATACTAACACTTGAGTATTCTTTATCATTCTTTATTTCTCTCCCACAATTACTTTGGCCATATTGGCCTTCAGTGGGAGATTGTTACCATTGGTGACCATGTGAAAGGCCAAATGGCCACCGGACACTTCTTTGTATATGTTCTTTAATAAAACATATAGTCACATGGTCAGCCACAGACTCTAAGTTCGACAGCATTTTGTAACACCTAATAAGTATTTGTTTGTGCTCGTTGTGTACTCTGGTTTTTTTGCGTATTTTGCAGCCTCTATGCAGAGTACCATGTGGAGCGCTTGGAGCTCTGTTTTCTACTATGAGGATATCGTCATGGAGCTCTCAAGAAGGAGAGTGCACTGTGGTGCATCACCTTTGAATGTGTAAACCTACCCATAGTGCAAGCACTATTTCAAGGAAAATAAGACATTGCTCATCTCTTCCCTTCTTTTCGAAGGAGTGCCAAATGTTTGAAAGGGATCTAAAATAAGAGAATTGCCAAATACTTGAAAGGGATTTAGAATATCCTCAAACGTGAATAGCAAACCACCTTGAAGAAAGCTCTTGTTGGGGAAGCAATCAATTGCTCATTTTCTTTTCAAAACATGATCAAAGGTGATGGACTTATTAAGAATATAGAAGGAAGAATGTAGAAGGAAAGATATACAATCAATTTTATTGATTCCACCAAGGAGTGACCAATCGAAAAATCTTTACATCTCGATACTAGAAGAAACAAAATTAAAGAAAAAAAGAGACTCCCCATTTAGATACAATACTTATTTCTATAATTTAAGGCAATAACTTGAAGGGAGAGTTATAAATTGTGTGGTTGGCAAGTGAAAGACATGATCGCCAAAAGAAATCAGAAACGAGGCATTGGATGTCAGAGAAGATGCAAGAGCCACGTGATCCCACTTATTCAGGAAAGAGAGTAGTACTTCCTCATCATCAGCATCCACATCATCCATGTGAGAAGAATATGCGGCATGAAGACGGGGAGGAACGGGAACATCGGATGCAGTTGCAATAGGGATAAGAAACGAAAAGAGTTGTGGGAGCTGAGTGCGTGGAAATTCACCCTTAGCTAACTTTTTCACAACCACCTATCATTCCTTGTGAATACGGAGGAATTATAGTAGTGCCCATTGATGTGCTCACGTGAGGCCACTATAAGAAAATAATAGCACAACAGAATAGACCTATAGACAAAGTTGAGAGAGAAATGTAGACAAAGATAGATGCAGACTCAGAGATAGAGAACTCAAATTCTCAGATTGGCAAGCATAATGTAGTTATAATGATGGCGTTGTCCACCCATGCGCTCCCACTGTGGAGCTTAGATGGCGATCTAGACACACTCTAGATGAAGGGATTACTAGTGTGCAATGCTATGTAAAGCTCAACCTGGGCCGTGCTTATATAGCTTTTACAAGGTGGTTTGGTATAGATTAACGTAGTCTAGAGATACAAAATAGTCGGTAAAATATATGATCCGACAATATCTCCACGACAAGAAGCCCCCCTCTGCACTCCCCCCATTAATGTTCTATGGGGAAACCGCACGATGCCACAAGGCCTTTATTTTCATATTAAATGGAAACCCAATGGTGTGGATGTTTATGCCCTACCTAACCTAATGGATAGGCTCACAAAGATCATCTACAACGATCAACGGTCACACATAGACCTCATCTAACTTGGAAGTTAGGGTTCCACAAATGTCAGGGCTCTCATAATGACTTCTCCTAATAATGGGGGCTTACAACTTAGAGCACCATGGATCATTTGTGGTCACATGAGGGTGGAGTATTGAGCATATCTAATAGCCACATCAACAACCAAGTAGAATGGTTGGGAGATTGTATAATTACGTTTCTATAAATTAATGGGGGATACAAGAAATTGAAGAGCTTGGCACTCAGGGGTGGAGCGACACATAATAACATAGTCATTTGATGATTTACAAGGAAATAAGAGATTCATTGTGGTGAGTGGAAGTGGGAAAACGTCGGTCATACCCTCGTTCGCAAGATGAAACTGGTCCACAATAGTGGAGATAGTAAAATGAGTGGTGACATATGGGGAAACAACTGGCCATTTGATAGCCCTAGACAAACAATCAACAATAGGTCGAGTGAGGGTTAACGATAGTAGATGGGTCCGCACCTGATGCCATGGCGATTTTGTGAATCGCAGCAAGCCTCGTATCCAAAGGTATTCCACGAGATCGTTAGGAATGTCTGTGCTAAATGCAATAAGATATGACAAAGCCTCCATGGCCTAAGCAACATAGGCACGCATAGATCACATAGCGAATGCGAGTATGACAAAGCACACACAGAGCGCAAGAAAGTAGCACACAAACAATAGAGCAAGAGTAAAAAAATAATGGTTTCAATAATCCGCCTAGGATGACTACATGCGATTAATCATAAAAGTGCACTACAAAATAAGTTTCGACCGGCATGACTCATCAAAGGTATAGCACTATAATAAATCATAAACGATAGAGGGCGATGCAAGTTCGAAAGGCACATGCAATGATTAAAAAAAATGAAGTGACCACGACAAAGGAAAGACACTCAAATAGTCAACCCAAGAAGAACCTAAGAGGGTCAAAGGTGTTTATGGTGGACACCGGATTCAAGCAGTCATGGACGTTGGACAATATGGTCTAAGTTTAGAGCCATTGATGGGGTTAGGCATAACTACTTTGGGTAACTATCACTAACTAGAATGTGGTTGGGCCTAGTTGAGCAAAAATACAATAGGGTCCAAACCAATAAAGTTTAAATATGCATGTTGCATGGTCGGCTTTAGAGTTATAGAATAACACCAAATGAATAACTTTTAACACCAGAGTCGGAAGAAAACGATTGCTAGTTTTAGCTTGGTGGAGCTCAACTTCTTGTAAGAGAAGAAAAACTTCCAGCCATTGCTCATCAAGAGAGCGTAGAGTATCAAGTCGAGTAGGGACTGATTCCTCAAGTAATAATTTCTTGTCCAAGGAACACATAAACTAGGTACAACCAACTCCATCGGAGCAATGACCTCCAACCTATAAGCCAATTGAAATGGTGTACAATGAGTAGGGACTTTATACATGGTATGATAAGCCCATAGCATAATAGATAATAGTTGATCCCAATGCTCAAGATAGTCCAGGATATGTTTCTTCAACATAGTGAATAAAGTTTTGTTAGTGCTTTCAGCCTATCCATTAGCACACGGGTAATAGGGAGTTCTAAAGTTATAGATAATGTTGAATGTATGAATCACAGCCTGAATAAGAGTGTTGACAAAGTGGGTTCCTTAATCGGAAACAATTTCTAGTTGCAAGACGAGCCAAGGGAATACATTGTCACTACAACATATGAGGGGCATACTGACGTTGCCCATACCGACGGTCACCCCTCGGCGTCGGTATGACCGTTGAAAATGCTTGAAAAACCATGGATGCAATACCGACCATCATTTAATCGTCGTTATACATGGCATCAGTATGAGCGCGGGTATAGGCGTCACTACTTTACTGTAAGTTACCGACGCTTATACCGACGCTTATACCAACGCTCATACCAACGCTTATATCGAGGCAACTTTTAACCGGGCCCGAGAACAAAAATTCGACATCTGCTTGCATTTTGAACCAAATTTTGCTACTGTCAAGTTTGCGCACGCGAAATACATTCTGAACCTACTGTGTACACACATCTCTCTCTTTCTCTCTCTTTCTCTCTCTTTCTCTCTCTTTCTCTCATACACATACACATACACATACACATACACATACACATACACATACACATACACATACACATACACATACACATACACATACACATACACATACACATACACATACACATACACATACACATACATACACATACACATACACATACACATACACATACACATACACATACACATACACATAGACATACACATACACATACACATACACATACACATACACATACACATACACATACACATACACATACACATACACATACACATACACATACACATACACATACACATACACATACACATACACATACACATACACATACACATACACATACACATACACATACACATACATACACACACATGCATACATACATACAGACACACATACATACATACATACATACATACATACACACATACACACATACACATAGAGAGAGAGAGAGTCACACGCACACACATGCATACATACACACACGTGACATATACATACACACATATGCATGTTTTAGGGTTAGGGTTAGGGTTTTTGGCTTTTACATATATACACACATGCATACACACATATACACATATGAACACATAATACATATGCACATACACATATATATACACGTGCATACACACACATACATGTTTTAGGTCTAGGTCTTCAAAATTAGGGTTTTAGGATTTTTACATAGATACACATATGCATACACACACATACACATATATATATATTCACCTACACATATACATATACAGGCATACACACATACACCTGTTTTAGGTTTAGGTCTTTAGGATTAGGGTTTTATGGTTTTTACACATGGAGATAAATATTTACACATATAGAAATATACACACATAATACATGTACACATACACATGTATATACATAGGCAGACACACATATACATGTGTTCTAGTTGTTGTTTATAAATATCATGTCTATGTGTCCCATTTCTTTGTACACGATTCATGATTCATTTTGCTCACGTCTTTTGTATTTGAGAGTATGTTTTACTTTATCAAATCATTTTTTTGTTGCTTGTCATACATGTCACATGTAGTTGGGTTTTTCTTGGGCAAAGTGGATTGTCTTTTGCTACACAATAGCATGGGAATGTTGATGTAGCAAGAGACAACACACTCTGCCCAAAAAAAATTTGCAGATATGGTCGTCGGTATAGGCCACAGTATAAGCGTCGGTATCCCCAGGCACATACCGATGCTTATACCGACTATTTTGCCCAGGGGCATACCATGGCTTATACCGACGCATATACCGACACTTATACCGACGCTTATACCGACGCTTATACCGACGCTTATATCGGCGCATATACCGAGGCTTATACCGATGCTTATACAGGTGCATATACCGACACTTATACCGACGCTTATACCGACGCTTTGGTTTCGACGCCTACACCGACCCTTACACCAAACGTAGTGTTTAACATAATTATACACATCTCGCTACATGGTAGACCACCATAATCCACTCTGCAAAATTTTCTAGTGTGTTAGGTTCGCCATAAAATGCCCACCAGAGGGGATAGAACATGCCATATGTGACACAAAGGATACTTCATGAGTTGAAATACAATGGAGGAGGGTGTAAGAATGATCTGCATAATCTAATTAGCCAAGAAGGATCCGAAAACATCAACTGTAAATGGTGAGTTTTCGATCGGCTTTGTTAGACACCAACCCCGGTGGACAACCAGTAGTCAAGAAAAGCATGAGTGTGTCATAGTAAGAATCAACCACAGGTAAAGCACTCTCCATTATAGTTGGTGTAGTGGTTGCATAGATAGCAGGAGATGAGTCATCAATCCCCTCTGATGGATCACCAAAATCTAATGGTGACAAAAGATTCGCAATTATATGGGCCATGCTGAGTCGGTGCACATCATAATCAAACTCGTGAAGTAGTAAAACCCAACGAGACAATTTCCCATCGAGATGTTTTTGTCGTTCAAGGTACAAGAAAGTTGCATGGTCCATATGGAAGGTAAATTTCCAACCGAGTAAATAGTGTTTGAGCTTCTTTATGGAATATATTAAGCCTAAAAATTCTCATTTGGTGACAGAATAGTCACATTCGATGGAGCTTGGCATCGGCTTGCATAATAAATCGGTCTATACCACTTATCCTGTTGTTTCATAAGGACACTACTAATAGCGATATCAGATGCATTCACCAACACATGAAACGGTAGTTGCCAATTTGGTGGATGGAGAATCACTGCCTTCATGAGCAGAGTTTTCAGATGATCGAAGCTGAGCTCGCATTCATCAGTCCAACAAAATTGTTGTGGTGGTACCGTAGTCAAGCACGTAAGAGGTATGGTTACATGGGCTAGCCAGTGAAGATGGCGGCCATGACAACGAGTTTGCTTGAGGAAACACATAACTTCCTTGGTTGTTGTGAGTGGCTGCACATCTAAAATGACTTGGACTTTGTCAAGATCGATGTATATACCCTGTTTGGATATTATGTGTCACACGAGTTTACCGCAAGCTACCACAAAAATAGACTTATGTAGATTTAAACATAGTTGGGACTCGCCAAACTACATAAAACAACACCGAAGATGTTGTAAATGTTCAACAATGTCACCTCATCTAAGTATACTCACATAAAACGTGTGAGGTATGGTGCAAATATCTCTTGCATGCAACATTGGAACGTGCTGGGTGCATTCCGCAAACTGAACCACATGAAAGTACATGTGTAGATGCTCTAGTTAGTAATAAAAGTAGTTTTAGGGATATCTACCTTAGCCCATTAGACCTAATTGTACCCACTAGAGCCATCCAAAAAGAGTACATCTCTTGCCCAGCTACGTCATCCAGCATACTATCAAGGAAGGGTAACGGAAAAGGATCTGGCACTATTGCAGCATTGAACTTGTAATAATCAACACATATGCGTAAATATTTATTCTTTTTAGGGACTATAACTACAGGCAAAATCCATTCCAGATGCTCGATGAGGACAATAAATCTGCCCTTTAAGAACCTATCTAATTCCTCTTTCACATGCTAGGCATTATTCAGGTTCATCCGATAGCTCTGTTATTTAACAGGCCGTACATCTGATTTTAAAACCACATGATGTTGGTAAATAAGAGGGTCCAAGCCCTTCATATCATGGTAATCCCAAGCAAAGACATCAGTAAATTCTTGTACTAGGCTACACAAATCTTCCTAGAATGCAGCAGTCAGATCAACCCTGATCTTTATCGGGCATGGCTTAGCATTATCTCCTAAGTTACAAGTAACTAGGTGATCTTTCAATACATACAAGTGCTGGGGATGACTTGGAGTATTATGCCAAGTGTTCCCTATCGTGAGAACCTAAAAGACTATCTATTGCATTAGTAGCATCATCCATGAGTGGTTGTACTGTACAAGTCACCAAGGACCAATTATCTAAAACCTGTTGTAAATCGATTGTTCCCAAAGATAAAAAATCCTGATTAGTAGTTAAAAATGCTTCCTCCTCATCATCAGACAATCCCTCAAGCATATGCACTGGCCCAGCAACATAAATTCATGCATGCAAATGGCAAGGCTGAACATCAAGGGGAACCACATATTTCCGGTGGTTACATTTAAAAATAAGGTCCTAGGAAGACCAATCTTGTAACACTCTAGCTTGTTTTAGCTAGGGTCTGCCGAATAATAACTTGAATTCTAAGCTAGATTCATGCAGTTCCATCACTGCGAAGGTCATTTTAAATACTTCCCCCTATAGGCTAATAGAAATATCTCGTACAAACCCAACCGGGTGAACTCAAGACTGATCGGCCATACACACAAAAAAGTTAATAGGTTTGATATGGTTCCATCCCAACTTCTTACAAAGTGTTGGCATGGCAATGTTCACTCCTAACCCTCCATCAATTAATACCTAAGGAATCTTATGATTTTTGAACCACACAGTAATTAAGGGAACAACATGATCTATCGTAGCAACCGTTTTTAGATTAATTGTAGTCATGGTGGGTGCACGAGTTGAGCTCGAACCAATCTTCTCTTGAAATTGTTGTCAAGTTCCTCGTACCAAGGTTAAAACCTATCCTGGATGATGATGGAAGCTCTAGACAAATTATCCCACACAATGCTTGAACTACTCAAGTCTAATGCCGATTTCGGTGAAATTGTTAACAAAATTGTGACGAGCTCTATTGTGGATTTTGATATTCTAGGTTGGTGTTGGATAACCTGTATATGATCCGCAATTATTGGCAGTTCTTCTCTAACCCATCGAGTCACCTTAGTGAACATACGCTGCTGTTCCTTTACTCCTCGTTCAAAAATTTTAGGGGTCGTATGGAGAATCTTACAGTAACATGTCTGAATTGCTACTGCCTACATGTCTACTACCAAAATTTGAACCATGTTAGAAATTGGGTTTTACTGCTCTTTCTTTTGTTTATTATAATCTTGGTCATCCTTACATTGCCTTCAGATGTGTTCCACTTTCTCACTAAAATGGCAGCATGGCGGTGGTAAGCTCGAACTACTACCAGGTTACTCTTGAGTCCACCAAGTCCAGTTAAAATTCCCTCACTATCCGCCTCTATATTTGGTATAATTAGTATGAGTTGTGTTTCTCAAGTGTAGCAAGACATAGCTAGTCACTGATTGGCCTTGTTATTGTAAAACAACATTCAGGATAAGTGGATTGTGAGACGATTCTGAGTTGCTAGTGGTGTCACAAATTGCATAATAAATCTGATTGAGAGCACATATATTTGCAACATGTTGGGGTATTTACATTTAGTGCAGTAGACCACTTTTAATGGATCATCACTTTTATTTTTTCTAGCATTTAACCATTCCAACTCTTCTATAGAACTACCGACTTTGTGTTCTAATTTGAGTGCCATAGCGATTATCGTATCAAGAGTCATTCCTCCAATGCAACGAATAATAATTACTTTTTTTTTTTTTAATATAAAGGAAGTTCGGCAATAGCCTACTCTCCCGGACTTGAATTAAATTAAGAAACAAAGGTACAATAGAAGGGGACTAGTGCCCACGGGACCCCCCAAATCCCACAAAGCAGGGGAAGCTTGGTTGATTCCTAGGTTGCAGTACAAAGAAGGTTGATCACCCTCTCGTCGCCCTCATGCGGGACCCACTTGGGTTTGAGCTTGTTGTTGATCAAAAGGAGGACTTGGTGGTGCCTGAAGGGGGGGGATTTCTTACTGTTGACAATCCTTTTGCCAAGGAGGAATAGAGATTTTTCAATCGACCACTCCCCGGGGGGGTCGCCGAAGTTGAGAGCACACCGCTCCCGCCAAATTTTCCACAAGACTTCCCCTCTGATCGCGTTCCAGAGAGCCGCAGAGCATCCAATCGCTTCACCCAAAAGGACTTGTTTCCAGTTAAGCTGTTTCTGAACTCTGATTTTCAGTCCAACCATCTGCCAGATTCTGTAGGAGTTGGGGCAAGTAAGGAAGATGTGTGGGATATCTTCGATTGCACGGTGGCAGCGTTTGCACCACGGAGGGATCCCACAAATTTTGCTTGCCTTATGGTTAGTCCAAATTCCTCGATGAAGAATTTGCCATAAGAGGACCGACTTCTTAATCTCTATAAGTGGGTGCCAGATACCCATGAATTTCATGTCCCACCGAAGCCGCGTCCAGGACAGGCGCCACTTCTTGTTGAGGCTGATCTGGAGGTCGGTCGTTTCTTTGATGTCCGGGATTTTGAGTAGGCTATTCCCATTGTGCCATTTGAGACCACGCGCGTTCGGAGCAACTTGTCCCATGAGAAGGCGAGTTTTGTGACGATCCCAAGCGAGGCATCTGCTTTGCAAGGTGTTCCATTCTTCGTAGGAGATGTTTATGCGAGGGTCGATATCCTCGTAGTTGATCCAGCTGTTGGTGTCATGTTTCCAGAGGTGTTTCCATTTTTTGAATCCTTTGTTCCATAACTTCTTGGCATTTTGAATGTTCCACGACTCCACACTCCGGATGCCATGTATCGGAAACCAGATAGAGTCGTTTTGTCTGATTCCGGCCGCCCACTTCCAGTCCTCACTGATTCTTGTGAAGCTTTTGACTTTATTCCAGCCCTTCCAAAGAGAGCAGACGAGAGTGGAGCCTTTCGGGAAGACAGGAATCGGGGAGAATAGTAGGGTCATGATGTCAAGGTTCTTCCAGTTCGGGAACCCCGTGAGGGCCAACTCATTTTTGTTTCTGAAGATCAGCTTGGCCCACGAGGCCTCCTTATTGCACCAAGCTTTAATCATCCATTTGGCTGCCAGTTTGTTAGCCATGCACCCGATGTCCAGGATGCCAAGCCCCCCGCTATCTCTAGGGCTGGTGCAGATGGCCCATTTGATTTTAGGCACCCCCCTTCTGTTATGATCACCCGTCCAAAGAAAGTTTCTGCAGGTGCTATTCAGTTTGGACAGGCCTAGCTCATTCGGTCTCCAGCAAGAAAGGAAATAGATAGTAGACGAGAGGAGGAACGTGTTGATAACCATCGCCCGTCCAGCGAGATTGATTTGCATGCCTCTCCAGTAATTGAGCTTGTTTTCAAGTTTGGCCAGCACCCAGTTCCATCGCTGCTCCATAGAGACGCCAAACCCCAAGGGGATTCCAAGTAGCCGAAAGATTTGGCCCTGCGGAATGATTTGACAGCCATGATCAATGAGAAGGCCAGGTTGATGTCCCACGATGGCCCTAAAGGCGGTCTTATTGTGGTTGATTTTGGATCCAGAGGCCTCACAAAAGGTATCAAGACACCTCCAGAAAGTCTCCAGGCTGGTATTATCATTGTGAACGAACGCGTTCATATCGTCGGCAAAAAGTCTCATGATGATTTGACTGTGATCATGAGGAAGTTGGAGGCCTTTGATATTGCCAGCCTCCACATGATGAGCCACAAGTCTGCTCAGCCCCTCAGTGGCGATGGCAAAGAGAAGGGGGGCAAGAGGGCACCCTTGTCTAATAGATCTTTTAAGATGGATCGCCTTCGAAAGTTTGCCGTTAACGTTAATTTGGGTCGTTGCGTTGCCGAGAAGGGTCGCGATCATCTTAGTGAATTTCTGACTACATCCGAGGTCCTGGAGCGACTGCAGAATATAGTCCCATTCTAGCCTATCGTAGGCTTTGTCAAAGTCGATTTTGAGGAAGACCACATCTTGATTGGACTCATTTGCAAATTGAATACCTTCCCAAATATCCATAATGGTTTCCAAGATGGACCTGCCTTTGATGAAACCTTTTTGGTCCTCACTAAGCCAAGATCTCAGGTGGCATGCAAGTCTGTTGGCAATGACTTTGGCGACGATCTTGTAACCTGTTTGAAGCATGGTAATTGGCCGCCAGTTCTCGATTCTGTTTTTTTCCCCCTTCTTGTGAATCAGCTTGATAATTCCGTTATTTATACAAGAAGGAAGAGCACCAAATTTTAGCGCTTCTTGCCAAACCATCCGAAGAGGGGTGGCAACCACCAGCTTGAAGGATTTAAAAAACTCGTTAGTGAGTCCGTCGGGTCCCGGGCTTTTACCGAGAGGGAGGGCATCAATGACCTCAATGATTTCTGATTCAGAGATCGGGGCATGAAGCAGGGAGTGGAGGTTGGGCGGTATTCTCCGGGGGGAAACCCTAGAGATGGCAGCCATGCAGTCCCTTCTATGGTGGGAGAGGGGGATCGAGGTTCCCAGGAGTCTCGTGAAGTGCCCTTCGATGATGCCAACATTATCTTCTTCCGAGTTGCATACATTGCCATGTGGGTCTAGCAGTAGGGGAATCGTCTCTCTGTTGTGTTTCCTTTTAAGGATACTGCACATCTCTTTGGTGGGTTTGTCGGCTTTTCCAGCCCACCACTCCTTGAAGAAGATTTGCAAGTTTTTCCTTTGTATTTCTTCCTCGTATCTCAACGCCGCTCTGATTTTTCGGAGGCCTTTCTGGGCTTGGTGTTTTCCTTTGTTTACTTCCTCCTCGAGTCTCCAGAGTCTGTTGGGAGTTCAATCCATTAATGAACCATTGGGTTATTATGTCGTCCGAAAAATTCACATCAGCCATTGGTAGCTATCGTAAGTGGGTACGGAATAATAATTACTTGTTTCAATTGGGAGTTCAATCCATTAATGAACCATTGGGTTATTATGTCGTCCGAAAAATTCACATCAGCCATTGGTAGCTATCGTAAGTGGGTACGGAATAGGGTTACATATTCGTGTAAACTCAGATGTGGTTTTTGTTTGTTATTTTCTAGGTAGTCAAAGATCTCCACCACATTTTTTTTTAATATCGTACTCCATGAGCCATCAAGCTACTTCATTCACTAAAGTCGAGTGGAAGACAATAGCCTTATATGTTGGATTCCTTGGGTTATTTAACACCGCATAATTAATCTCAAAAGTTTGTATGTGTGCATCTGGATCATCACAAAGGAAACCCCGAAACATTGCATAGATATTACCTAATGTGGAGGGTCTCTGGTGACCACCTATTGCTCTTGTTGTTGGTAGTGTTGTTGTTTCTATTGATGTTGTTGTTGTTGTTGGTTTTGATAATCTACCATATCGTTGAGATGAAGATCCTCGAGTTGTTCAGACTCTCGTGATGTGTTCATAGGCTGACCTCTTACATGACTATCCGAGGACTCCTCTAGAGATAACAACTAACTGTTATTTTCTAATCCTACTGGTTTATGGTTGAGTAGCAAGCCCTCCAAAAGTGTGATCTTGAAGAAATTTCTAGGATCCCACTCTCCTCACAAATAATAAAAAATCAAAACTCTTTGATTACTCCCCAAATTGGAAACTTCGTCTTGCACCAAGTGCTGAATAGAAGCTCTTCGTTCAATGGTAGGATCTCTAATTTTCTCAAGGATCCAACAAGTCTATTAGTTCCCTCACTGAAGGCTCGAGTCACTTCATCCCCCACTGTATGCTCATCGGACTCTTTAGTTTCACCGAACACCGAAGCTGTACCACCAAAAACCGTTCCGAATTCCACACCTTGGCCGAATGGTACGGTATTGTCATCGAGCTTAGTACCGAGAATGTTTACTGGATTATCCCTAAATTGTACTTGGCTCAATTGTGGTATTCTCTACAACCCAAAAATAAGAAACTATTGTGGTGCAATCCCACTTGTTCATGTCACACTTCCTCCCTTAGATGAGTGGTCTTGACTATCACCATGCGGTGGTGTCCTGAATGTGTTGTTCACTTTCCAAGGGTATCTATCTTCTAGTATTTTAGATAACTTTCACCAGAACGTGTTAGAGGCATGTATTATGAAATCTTTCTGTAAAGCTTCAAACAAAGTCTTTTGCAAAGTGAACCTTATACTTCTGACTTAAATTTCAAGCCCTATGGCCCCTGCCATTGTTAATGTCTCTCTCTACCCCACCTGCCATTGTTAATGTCTCTCTCTACCCCACCTGGACTGTTTCCAGCAGGATAGGATTAATAAAGGTTTTTCCTACACGGTTCTTGGATTGGACAGAAGTCTATTACAAGAGAGGCCCTACAATGATTTCCCCAAAATTACTTAATTTTTACCACTGTTATCCCTCACATGATACTATTTCTATCCTACCTGAAATCGAGTACAATCTTAAACGATTATATTCAATCGTCTAAACACATTCACTTATATACTATCAAATTCATGCGTGCTCATCCACCAACCATAATTTACACAGCAGGATATATATATATATATATATATATATATATATATATATATATATATGTGTGTGTGTGTGTGTGTGCGTGTGTGTATGTATATACATATATATATATATATATATATATATATATATATATATATATATATATATATATATATATATATGTGCGTGTTGTGTGTGTGTATATATATATATATATATATATATATATATATATATATATATATATATATATATATATATATATATATACACAACAATGATCATTATTATCATTCAAAAGACTGCAACATTCATCAATGTCTTAACCAAACTTACCATATGATTAATTACTTCAATTATAATGGAACACTACTTGGGAGAATACGGCACCACACCAAGTTTGAATCCATAGTATGATGCAAACATAGAGGAGGCTCGATCACTCCACCACGCTCAGTCTAGCAAGGACCTATGGTGCGTCCTCTTCACTACCAAGCAATATGAACACAACTCCTTTTTATTAATCAACCAAAAGTTACATCCCTTCAGCGTTTTACGACACTTCAGCAAAATATTAACAAAAAAAAAATCATGAATAATACATAGTATGATCTAGCGTCCTAACAATGTTATTCTCGAGGGTCACGCAATCAAAAGCTTTTGTATTTTTGGATGTTGCCCCAAAAAGAAGGGTCAAAGAATCATTGGGAGATATCTCTACATTTGAAGCAAAGGCCTACAGATCTAGAGTGTGTTGATATATTTAGGTAGTGATGTGTGTGAACAAACTAGGACTGCCGGGGCACTTTTTTTCCTCTTTAGGAGGTTTTTTTCCCCTAGCTTGTATGTACACATATAGCCCTAATGGGATACTCATCTTTATACATTCTAGTGGTAATACATTTAGTATTGTGTGTTGTGCTCAAAACTTCTTCTTCTTCCTTGTGTTGTTTGCATGCTCCCGCAAATGTCTAACTGAAAGTAGGTTGCCACTTCATCCAAGGTGTCATCGATGCCCCTCTAGTTCGAGTCTCAAAATCGCATGAAATTTGGTGAGCATACTCAGGGAGATTAGGATATCAAAACAACTTTGTTATGTGGTGCCGAAATTGCAAACTAAGCTCATTTTGACCTCCAAACGCACTATCTTAGTGCTTCTCTAGGCTCTTTTGTCTTTTTAAGCCAAAGATATATACAAATTTTGGTTTTCCAATATAAGCATCTCGAAGTGTGCTACAAGTCTAGCAGAACGTGTTAGGATAGTTTTTTTTCAACTTTTTTAGACACATTCATTTTTGTGCATCATGGTATTTTGGTCAATGGCCATGCCTTAAAGTAGTGATGTATTTTGTATGTTGGTTCTTCAGTTTGTTCATTGTACTCGAAACCATTGATTCATTATATGTAAGTTCATTTTATTGAGATAAGTCTTGATCATACATGTTTCATTGTTTGAATGTCATTAGTGCAACTAAAATTACACTAATGGATTATACACAATTGCTTTTAGTTTATTTGGGACAATCAAGTTACTTAAAAGAGTTTGAGAAACGAAGGTTCGATAAATACTTGGTTGACCTTCTAGACATGCCCCTCCTTGTTGATGATCTTTTAGAAACAATGAGTAAATTGAAACTTGGTAACTCATGTGGTATTGATGGTATATCCAATGATCTAATATTGATCTTAACCACTTCCTTTCACCCATTCTTCTCTTGATATGGAATGAATCCGTGAGATAAGGTACCCATCCTATTATAAGAGCACATGGGTTACCAAACTCAGTCACTAAAAAGGTCCCAATGATGACTTAAATAAGTGTACATTTATTTAGTGTCTCACTTCTTTTTATAAGCATTGTTTTCCTCCAAATTGGCTAGAAGACCTCGAATCCTTATGGATAGCATCATTCCATAGAGAAAAAAATGTTAAATACATGGGAGATATATCTTAGATGCCATCGTATCTCTTTGGGAAGTGATGAAGTGTGCCAATGAAATAGGTCAAGACGAGTATTTCTTCATGGTTAAATCTCAGAAAGCTTTTGGTCATATAGATTGAGATTTCATTCTTCTTTGCTTGCATGATGTTTGAGTTAGTATCTCTTTCATTAGATATGTTAGTGTTCGATTTTGGAATTCCTTTTGTAGGCCGCTATCAATGGTTCTTTATCCCAAGCCTTTAAGCTCTTTAGATGCATTAGGCAATGGTGCCCCCTTTCTCCCATATTGTTTTCTTTAGCTAATGATAAGATTGGTGGGTTGATTAAAGAATGCATGCAAAATGGGCCCACAATTTTCCTTCTCCCCTAGGGATCTAAATGTTTTCTCATAAGGCTATTATGTTAATTCATGTAGATCCACCTGAGACTCTAGCTATTTTGAGTTTTTATCTAGCTTTTTCTTGATTAGTGGTTCCATTGTTAACCACAAGAAGACTTATTATAAGGCTTCTGGCAATAACATTTCACAAAGTATCAGTGATCTAGTCTTCAAGCTTCGTAGTTTTGCTTTCTCCAATTTCTGTATTTGGGTAGCATACTCAGCCATTGCTTAAGGCTCTATTCTTCCTAAGCTTTTTTTTTTGAGTGTGATGGAATAGGAAAACTTCCAAATGATCACCTCCTTATAGCTTCCTCCCTTGATATGTATTCAGGTGCTTGCTCCTAGCTTCAAAATCCACTTCTGAATATTGATGTAGCTTTTCGATCTGCTACATGTCCTTTCCTAAGAGCTTTACCAACTTCAAATCATTGCATTGACCTCCTTCAAGATTAATGCTTTCAAATGCTCTGATACCAATGTTAATGGGATCATTCAACACCCGAATGCAGCTCTAGAAGGTTTTAGGCCCTCTCAGGTTGTTTTCCACAGGTGACTCAAGTCACAATTTTTCCTCTAATGAAACATGTAGATGTTGAGATAGATTTCTTTAAATGAAAGTATAAAATTTGAGCTATCCATGACACTTTAAAAACTTGATTTGGACACTCTGATAGGAAGAACCAACCTCTGCAAGTTAGATGAGCTATCGGTATTACTCTCTAGCTATGTGTAGAGACACACCTACCCTCTTTATAACCTCACTCAGAGATTACTTGAAGTATAGTCATGAAATATACACCACATTGAATAGAATCTATGATTAATCAAATGCAATTAAATCACTTGAAATGGATACTAGAAGAAGGATTTACAACCAAAACAAAATAGTGTTGAAAAATAGCTCACTCCTTAAAGAGGTAGTGAGAAATGGCTAACTATACAGAAGGATAAGCTAGCACAATGACTACCTAAGCAATGGGGTTGCATGTAGAAACTTCTTTACACTTTGTAATAACGTTTGGAAGAGATTAGAGGTCATTGTCATCATTCATGACTTGGGTTCATACATATATAGACTGTCAAAAATGCTTCTACAATTTTGCAAGAATCTCTCAATCAGCCTCTTTAACATTTTTTATAAGCTATGATTTAAGAAGGTGGTTGAGACTTCTTCATAGCTAAGTCTCACGATATGAAGCATCTAAATAATAGGTCCACTTGTCATCCACACCTTTGAAACTTTCGCTATGATTTGGGCAAACATTGAGAACACCTCCACACTAAAACACACCGGACTATCTGATTGCGAGACTATCAAATTGCTAGACTATGGAAGTGCCAAACTAGTTGACTGCTAGACTACGAGATTGCCAAAAATATTTTTGTTCATAGTTGAGGCTTGATTTTGAAGGTTGGGCTTTCCATACCCTAAAGGACATAAAGATTGGAGATTTTGCTATTGAAATGTATGCCAAATTAACATCTTGAAAACGTTTTATCAAGAAAAATAGCCAAAAGATCAATGCTCAATTTGGGAAGCAAAGAGTTTTTGTTCTCTTGCCATGTTACAATTAAGAAGATTAGGTTATTGAGTATGCAATCAATCAAATTACACCCAATGGAAACTATGAGTTGTATGTTTTTATTAGAAATAATCCTACTTCTAAATGGAGACAACCAATCCAAACTACGCCCGATGGAAACTAAGAGTTGTATGACTTTATTGTGTATGCAATGAATCGAAACTACTGCCAATGGTAACGAACAGTTGTATGATTTTGTTAATCCAAACTACCACCAATGGTAACTAACGGTTGTATGATTTTGTGAGAAATAATTGTTCTTCTAAATGGAGACAAGGTATTCTCTCCTTAGGTTTGGTTTTGTATTCTACTCTTAGTAGATTGTCTTCTCTACATGGTCTTGTCCATAGTCTGCTTACAATGTTGGTGCAATTAGGCGCAAGCCTACATACTTGATGTATACACATTAGATTGATGTATTAGCATATCAATTGACAAAGCTTCATATGTACTACCTCTTTTAACTTTGAGTGTAATTACTCTTAGTAAAAGTGATGTAAACCCACTAGGAGTTAAGAAGCATATATCTCGTATCCATTTGGTAGCTGAAGTCAAGTGAGAATCTATCCTATACTTTAGGTTCACTTTTAGGTGAGCATTTGAATTCGAATTCAAGTGCTTGCCTCCAAAAATGGTATAAAAGATGATCTGTAAATCCGGCGTGTTATCTCGAGGTTCAGAGATCTTTGGTTGGCACTTAGAGTGGAGATGCATATAATGTTTGTGATTCTTACCATGGAAATAATTAGCAATGTGGTAGGAGCAAGAAAAGGAAAACAATGGTCAACAGAATAAGAATAAAAGTAAATCAAGGAAGAGGGATATTGAATGCCATTATTTTCATAAGAAAGGACACATGAAGAAAGACTTTTATGCATTAAAGAATGCTAAAGTAAAGGACATAATATTGATGGGCATGTTAAATAGTTACCTACACCATCTACTTTGATTGTGAAAATTGAAGAAATTAATGCTATTTTTGATGATGCTAATGTGTTGACACTTGATAGTACTATGCCAAGTGAGGCTCTTATGTCTGATTGTCTTTCCCACATGTAGCTACTAGATTCTAGTGCTTCTTTCCATCTGACACCTCACAGAGAATGGTTCTCTAGTTATGCAGTAAAGTCTCTTGGTATCGTGAGACTTGGTGAATCTTACCAGTATAACATTGTGGGACTTGGAGATGTGGTTGTGCAGTTCATTGATGGTTGAAAGATTACTGTGCATAATGTATGCGATGTACCTCACTTATCACGCAGTTTGATGTGAGTTGGTCAACTTGATGATCTTGGTTAGAAGGTGGTCTTCTATGCTCAATCCTTTCGCATATCAAAGGGCAATATGGTTATTGCAAAAGGAAGCAAAGTTGGCTCACTTTATCCTTTATTTGTATCACAGAAAGAACACTTGTAAGCTGTTATTGAATAGCCTATGGATTGTATTTGGCATGGTCCTTTGGGCCATATATCTTGTAGTGGAATGGAAAATCTTTCTCATTTTGGCTACTTACTTGTGTTATCTTTCTCTAATTTTCCATTTTGTGAGCATTGTGAATATGGAAAGTAAACTAGAAATGTGCATAGAAGGCACATTGACTCGTCATTTCAGCCTTTACATCTCGTTCATAAAGATGTATGTGGTCCTATGCCCACAAGGTCATTAGGTGGTTCTCTTTACTTTGTGAGTTTCATAAATGATGTTACTAGAAAAGTTTGGGTATATCCTATCAAATCAAAGGATAATGTATTCCGTACTTTCAAAAAATGTCTTGCTTTAGTTGAGACTTAAAAAGCAACTAAGCTCAAAGCTTTACATTCAGATAATGGGGGTGTGTTTACCTCAATGAATTCAACCTTTTCTACCAATTTAGAGGAACTGGTAGAGATTTTACAGCTCCTTACACCCTAGTATAGAATGGTGTATCCAAAAGGATGAATAGAATTATTTAGGATATAATAGTCTCTATGTTGCATCATGCAAACATTTCACAAGGCTTTTTGACAGAAGCAGAATTGATTGCAGTTCATGTGATTAACCTTTCACCTAGTACTACCAAAGCTCTAAAAGTGGCACAAGATTTATGGACAAGGAAGCCACCATATTATGATCATCTTCAAGTTTTTGGGTGTGAAGCATATGTTCATATGCCCAAGAATCTTAGACAAAAGTTGGACCATAAGTCAAAGAAGTGCATTTTTCTTGGATATGGTCGAGAAGTACAATTTGGATATCGCTTATGGGATCATGAAACACAGTCAATGATCAAAAGTAGTGATGTCATTTTCAATGAGTCTAAGATGCATAAAGAGCCCATTAAGGAGTTTGAAGTGAGAAGAGTGGTGTTTGAGGATACTAGTCCTCTAGTTAACATGCATAAAAATGTTGCACATAGGGACATTCAAGAGAATGTCTAATGAGATAAGTCAGCAAATGTTCTCCTTCAGGAACAATTGAGACGCTCTGCACGTGTCTTACATTCACCTGATAGATATGCCACAGGTTTAGATTTTGTTATGCTAACAGATGTCTCTGAGCCTTCTTGCTACAAAGAGGTTATGCAGACAAAGTATCACCTCAAATGGGATCATGTCATGATGCGTGAGTTGGATTCTGTCCACAAGAATGGTACTTGGGACTTAGTACCTTTTCCAAAGGGTAGAAAAGCTTTACCATGTAAATGGGTATATAAGTTGAAATTCACATCAGATAGTGCTCCTCCAAAGTATAAAGCATGACTTGTTGCAAAGGGTTCTATGCAACAAGGTGTTTATGTCGAGGAAATCTTCTCTCTTTGTGGTCAAAATGATTATTATGTGCATATTGCTTGATCTTGTTGCAATGGAGGATTTAAAACTAGTCCAAACGGATGTGAAAATTGCTTTCTAGTTTGTAAGCTCAAGAATAGCTTGTGTGGACTTAAATAGTCCCCTAGACAATGGTACCAAAAGTTTGATGCTTTTCTGAAGTCTCAAGGCTATTCTCGAAGTAGTAAGGATCATTGTCTCTGCACAAAGAATTGCTCAGATGGTAGCTTGATATGCTAGCTACTTTATGTGGATGATATGTTGATTGATGCAAAGTCCCCTTATGACTTGTCAAATGTAAAAAGAAGTTGAGTCAGACATTTGATATGAAGGATTTGGGGGACGCCAAACATATTCTTTGTTGTATTTTATGGAATCATGGAAGGTTAAATGGATTTTTAATGTTTTAAATGTCCAGAAGGTTTTAATATGGTCGTGTTTGATCTAGCAAGATTAGCAACAGATGGCTTCGGACCATGCCAAACCTCATATGGAGTGATAGAGTGAAGTGTTTTAGTGGGATACACATTGAGTACATATGCTACACACATGACAACCTCAAGCCAGAAACTATGTGGTAAAGCTTGACTTTTGACCATACATCTCGCCATCTCCATGATTGATGTGTTCTTCGGTTCAGCAACTCCATTTTGTTGAGGTTTATATGGAAGTATACACTGATGTTTTATCCCACGTTCAGCCAAAAATGCATAAAAGTTAGAAGACATATACCCTCTCCCCCGATCAAAATGGAGGGTGACCATTTTACATGCTGATAGATTTTCAGCCATAACCAAAAACTCTTTGAAGCACACAAATACTTTGGACTTATCTTTGAGTGGATATACCCATGCATGCCTAGAAAAATCATCAATAAGTCACAAAGTAAAGATAGTTTCCAAAAGAGGGTGTGTGCATAGGACCATAGACATCAATGTGAACAAGCTACAATCTTTTAGTAGCTCGAACTGAACCATCCTTTGGAAAGGAGGAATGCTGCATTTTGCCCAAAATAGAACCTTCACAAAGATGTTTATCGGGTGCCTCAAGTTTGGGCAAAGAGGACACCATATCAAATTTTTAGGCAAAGAAAACTAGCAAAATTTAGATGACTAAAGCGTGCATGCCAAAGCTTTGCATTTAGCATAGCCTGAGAATCATGTAATGCACATGCTGAATCATTCATAGATTTTTCATAGTGTATGCGCTTATACAACCCATGACATAAAATGCTAGAATGAATAATCATGTCACCATTTGACAGATCATGAATGGCATTTGGAGGTCGGAATGAGCTTAGATCACAATTTTGGTACCACATAACAAATTTGTTTTGATATCCTAATCACCCTAAGTATGCTCACCAAATTTCATGTGATTCTGAGACTCCAGCTAGAGGGGCATCGACGACACCCTAGATCAAGTGGAAACTTGCTTCGATACTAATTGTTGGAGTTAGACATTTGCGGAAGCATGCGAACAACACAAGGAAGAAGAAGAAGCTTGGGGCACAACACACAATATTGAATGTATTACTACTAGAATGTATAACGATGAGTAACCTATTAGGGCTATATGTGTATATACAAGCTTGGGAAAAAACCTCCTAAAGAGGGAAAAAAGTGCCCCGGCAGTCCTAATTTGCTCACACACATCACTATCTAAATATATCAAGGCACTCTAGATTTGTAGAGCTTTGCTTCAAATGTAGAGATATCTCCCAATGATTCTTGAACCCCTCTTTTTGGGGAAATATCCAAAAATACAATAGCTTTTGATTGGGTGACCTCCGAGAATAACATTGTTAGGCCACCAAATCGTACTATGTATTATTCATGATATTTTTGTTAATATTTTGATGAAGTGCCGTAAAACACTAAAGCAATGTAACTTCTCGTTGATTAATGAAAAAGGATTTGTGTTCCTATTGCTTAGTAGTGAAGAGGATGCACGATAGGTCCTTGCCGGGCTGAGGGTGGTGGAGTGACCGAGCCTGCACTATGGTTGAGTCATACTATGGATTCAAACTTGGTGTGGTGTAATATTCTCTCGCATGAGTTAAGTGTTTGATTTTGATTGAAAAAATTAATCATATGTTAAGTTTGGTTAAGACATTGGTGAACGTTGCAGTCTTTTGAATGATAATAATGATCATTGTTGTATATATATATATATATATATATATATATATATATATATATATATATATATATATATATAGACACACATATATATATATATATATATATCCTGCTATAAGTAAATTGTGGTTGGTGGATGAGCGCTCATGAATTTGATGGTATATAAGTGAATGTGTTGCGAGGATTGAATATGATCATGTAAGCGTGTACTCAATTTCAGTAAGGATAGAAATAGTATCCTGTGATGGATAACAATGGTAAAAATTAAGTAATTTTAGGAAAATCATTATAGGGCCTTTGTTGTAAGAGAATCCTATCCAATCCAAGAACCCTGTAGGAAAAATCTCTAGTAATCCTATCCTGCTGGAAATAGTCCAGGTGGGGTAGAGAGAGACATTAACAATGGACTGGCCATGGGGCTTGAAATTTAAGTCAGAATTATAAGGTTCAGTTTGCAGAAGGACTTTGTATGAAACTTCATAGGAAGATTTTATAATACATGCCTGTAACACATTATTTGCCGGAGGACATAATAACCCAATGGTTCATTAATGCATTAAACTGCCAATTTGATTATTCTTTACATTGGTGGAATGACCCTTGATGCGATAATCGCTATGGCACTCAAACTAGAACACAAAATGGGTAGTCTTACAGAAGAGATGGAATGCTTAAATGCTAGAAAAAAAAAGAGTGACGATCCATTAAAACATGTCTACTATACTAAATGTAAAAACCCTCGACATGTTGCAAATTATTGTGCTCTCAATCAAATTTATTATGCAATCTATGACACCACTAGCGACTCAGAATCAACTCACAATAGACTTATCGTGAATGTTGTTTTACAAGAACAATGCCAATCAACGACTAGCTATGTCCTACTGCACTTGAGAAACACAACTTATACTAATTATACCAATTATAAAGGCGGACACAAAGGGAATTTTAACTGGACTTGGTGGACTCAGGATGAACTTGGTAGTAGCTCGAGCTTACCACCACCATGCTGCCATTTTAGCAGGGAAGTGGGACGCATCCCAAGGCACTATAAGGATGCCCAAGAATATAATAAACAAAAGAAAGGGTGACAAAAGCCAATGGCCAACATGGTTCAAATTTTGGTAGTAGACATGCAGGCAGCAGCAGTTCAGACACGCTTCTGTAAGATTCTCCATTCGATCCCTGAAATCTTTGAACAAGGAGTAAAGGGACAGTAGCGTATGTTCACTAAGGTGACTCGATGTGTTAGGGAAGAACCACCAGTAATTGCTGATCATGTACGAGTTATCCAACAGCAACGTGGAATATGAAAATCCACAATCGAGCTAGTCAAAACTTGGTTACAATCTCACCGAAATCAGCATTAGACTTGAGTAGTTCAAGCACTCCCTAGGATAATTTGTCCAAAGCTTCAATCACCATCCCTTTGGGATAGCTTTTAACCTTGGTACTCAAAATTTGACAACAACTTCAAGAGTAGATTGGTTCGAGCTAAACTCGTGCACCCGCCACGACTATAGTTAATCTGAAATTGGATGCTACAATAGATGATGTTGTTCCCTTAATTACTGTGTGGTTCAAAATTCATAAGATTCCTTAGGCAGTAATTGATGGAGGATCAAGTCTGAACATTGCCACACTAGCACTTTGTAAGAAGCTGGGATGGAACCATATCAAACCTGTTAACTTTTTTGTGTGTATGGCTGATCAGTCTCGAGTTCACCCGGTTGGGTTTGTACAAGATATCCATATTAGCCTATAGGAGGAAGTATTTAAAATGACCTTTTGTAGTGATGGAACTACCTGAATCTATCTTAGAATACAATTTATTATTCGGGAGGCCCTAGCTAAAACAAGCTAAAGTGATACAAGATTGGTCCTCATAGGAACTTATTTTTAAATGTAACCACCAGAAATATGTGGTTCCCCTCGATGTTAAGCCTTGCCATTTGCATGCATGACTTTATGTTGTCGAGCCACTGCATATGCTCGAGGGATTGTGTGATGATGAGGAGGAAGCATTTTTTTTACTAATCAAGATTTGTTATCTTTGGGAACAATCAGTTTATAGCAGGTGTTAGATAATTGGCCCCTCATGAGTTTTATAGTACTGTAATAGGCCTCTTTCTAGTGAAATAATTCATTTTGAACTTTCTGAATTTCATTGTGAGGATAATGCTTAGAATGAATAATTAGGTCATTTTATGCATGTAGGAAAAAATTTGGGTTTACAACTTTCATATTCTCTCTCTAGACCTTATTGGCATCCTGTTTTCTAGTGTTTTGTTTCTTCTAGTATCGAGATGTAAAGATTTTTTGATTGGTCACTCTTTGGCAGAATCAATAAAATTGATTGTATATATGTCCTTCTATATTCTTAATAATTCCATCACCTTCGATCATGTTTTGAAAAGAATATGAGCAATTGATTGCTTCCCCAACAAGAGCTTTCATCAAGGTGGTTTGGTATTCACGTTTGAGAATATTCTAAATCCCTTTCAAGCACTTGGGATTCTCTTATTTTAGATCCCTTTCAAACATTTGGCGCTCTGTCAGAAACAAGGGAAGAGATAAGCCACATCTTATTTTCCTTGAAATACTGCTTGCACCATGGATACGTTTACACATTCAAAGGTGATGCACCACAGTGCGCTCTCCTTCTTGAGAGCTCCACGACGATATCCTCATAGTAGAAAACAAAGCTCCAAGCACTGCACACGATACTCTGCATAGAGGCTACAAAATGTGCAAAAAAACAAGAGTACACAGGGAGCACAAACAAAAAGTTCTTAGGTGTTACAAAATGGAGTTGAACTTAGAGTCCGTGTTTGACCATGTCACCATATGTTTTATTAAAGAACATATACAAAGAAGTGTCGGATGGCCATTTGGCCTTTCACATGGTCACTAATGGTAACAATCTCCCACTAAAGGCCAATATGGCCAAAGTAATTGTGGGAGAAAAATAAAGAATGATAAAGAATACCTCAGTGTTAGTATACAAGCTATACCTCCCACATGATGGGCATGTTACATAGTATACAAGTGACTGTGTAAGAGCATGAATCAAGTAAGTCCCATCAAGTGATAACAGTGCCGAAAGCTATATTGAGGTAGAGCTTTAGTCAAAGCATCTACAACATTATCTCGAGTGTGAACCTTCTGAAGAATAATGCACTCACTAGCTAAGCAATACCTAATGAAGTGAAACCTCACGTCATTGTCCTCATTCTTTTCATGATAGCCTAGTTTCTAGCCAAAGTAATGGCACTTTGAGTGTCACTGAGCAAATAAGGTATGTGCTGAGGTAAAACCGTATCAAAAGCAAGATGAGAAAGCCACAATGCTTCCTTACATGCCTCACTTGCTACAACATACTCTACTTTTGTAGTGGAAATAGCTGTACATTCTTGAAGATGGGATCTCCAAGAGATAGCACCTCCAACAAAATGAAAAATGTACTCTGATGTAGACTTACAATTGTGTACACAACTAGCATACTCAGAATCTATGTAACCAATAATGGATGCTTTCCCTCTATGTAAGCATAGACACTTGTCCTTAGTGGCACTCAAATATCTCTTAATCATCTTGACCACTTCCCAATGTTTCTTGGCACGATTAGACATATATCTGCTCACAACTCCCACGAACAAATGCAATGTCTAGTCGCATAGCTAGCATAGCATACATGAGACTACCAATAGTAAACTGATAGGGAATTTCGGTCATGAACTCCTTTTCCTCATCTGATTTTGGGAAATCATCCTTACTCAATTTCACATATGTGGGTAAAGGTGTACTCAATGCCTTTTGACCCCACATATTGAACTTGTGAAGTACTTTGGATATGTATTGACTTTGAGACAAGTGTATGCATCTTTTACTCCTATCACGAGTAATGCACATGCCAAGAATGTTCTCAGGTCCTTCAGTGCATGCACACATAGAGGCAGAAAGAAGATGAAAGAGGAATCAGAAACAGAGAAACAATCGACGCGATATTGGGTGCAACCTCCTCCCGTGTACTCTGATGGAAGAGTCTCTCAGAGTACACATATTTGTAGGTTTATTTCTATTACGTCCTGAAAATAGAAGTTACATGAGGGCCGTCACTTTTAGAAGCGTGTTTTAGGAAAAACTACTTTATTTACAAAAGGCATCGCTTTCTAAAGCGCACCACTACTTTTACAACAAGATAAACCTAAATATAGGTATTCTAAAAGTCTTCGAATTTATTTATTTATGCGCATCCACTTGTATCCACGCCCTCATGCTTCTTCACCTGCTAGATCAAAAACAACCATGTTAAAACCTTCTGGACATTTAAAACATTAAAAATCCATTTAATCTTCCATGATTCCATAAAATACAACATGCCTCCCAGTTGACAAGCAACTGACCTCAGTTGATAAATATAAAAATAGACATGGATGATCAGTCGCATGTCCCATCACTAAACAATATTAAGCATGAACCATGTAAAACACATGCATGGAATCCGAAACATGAAAGTTTAATGTAATTGGGAATGATATGCAGAATTTAAATGATCATAGTGAGGTAATAAGGAGGCCTTATATATCCATTGTGATTCCTCAAGTGAGTGGTTTTTATATTTGACTAAATAACTATGACATTGCTTACCAGTTCGTGTAGTGGTAATGTCACAATCTATTACTTTCTCAGGAATCAATATTTATGCATCCTCTTCAAGTAAAGGAGGATCATCTAAAATAGGCGTGAGTGGTAAAGTACATTGAAAAGATTTCAAGAAACTTATATGGAAAGAATTATGTATACCCCCATGAGAAGGTATATCTAATCAAAAAGAAGTTTCATTTATTTTCTCAATATTGCGAAAAGGTCCATAATACGGTGGGGCAAGTTTTACCTTAGGATGTTGAGAAATATTTTTTAAACACCATTTAATGATTCGTAACCAAATTAAATCATTTTCATTAAACTGTTTGGCTATGTGCTTCTTATTAATACTACACATGTAACGTTCTTGAATCTTCCTAATATGCTCATGCACTTCAGCAAGTGTAGAAATATGATCTTGTGCAAAAGAAACAGTCATAGGAATGTCAGTTTGAGTGAGACTCATGGGAGTGGAAAGATTTCTTCCATATAAAATTTCATATGGTGCACGACGAGTAGTAGTGCGTGAGGTGTTATTATATGCAAACTGAAGTAAAGGGAGCTTTTCATCCCAATTACTTGGATTATCTAAAGAGTAACAATGTAATCAATCCAAAATAGTACTATTTGTAGCCTCACTTTGATCATTACATTCAGGATGAAATGCAAAACTAAAGTCCATTTTTGATCCTAGATGTTGAACTAATGCCACCCAAAAATGGTTACAAAAACGAACATTTCGATCTGAAAAAATAACTTTAGGAAAACCATGATGTGGAAAAATACATTTAATAAATAACTTAGCAGCTTGAGGTGCAGTTAAAGTCTTTTTAGAAGGAATGAAGTATGCATGTTTACTAAAACTATCAACAATTGTCCAAATCATATCATTGTGAGATGCAATTGTAGGAAGATTAGTAATGAAATCCATAGAAATCTGTTCCCATGGTCCATCAGGTATAGGAAGAGGCATTAATAATCCGAATGGTTTACCATGATGTCGTTTTACACGCTGAAAAACAATGCAGTGAGAAACATATTGTGCAACATCTTTCTCCATGTTAGGCCAAAAGAAGAAATCTTTACATGCAGAAATAGTACTTTGTATGCCCCTATGACCCATATATGGTGGTTCATGCATCTCTTTCATAGCACACTCTTTGAATACTTGTGTAATGCATAATTTGTGTTGGAAATACAAGAATCCATTATGAAATGTGTAATGATCCTCATGATTTGATGTGGAATTAATGAAAGCAATCCATGCTTGTGAAAAATACGAGTCACATGCATAAGTGGCAATCATATCATGAAATGAATGAATCTGAATAGCAAAAAAATTATTAATTGAAACAATAGTTGTTTGTGGGGATGGGAGACGACTTAAAGCATTAGCTACAACATTAGCTTTTCCTGGGTGATATTGAATTAGAGGTTGGAATTTTTGTAGAAATGAAGCCCATTTAGTATGTCTATCAGAAATCAATGGTTGATGTAATAAAGGCTTAATAGCTTGTTAGTCGGTTTTAATTAGAATTTCCGAAGCCATAAGATAATGTTTCCAAATTTTCAATGCATGCACAACAGCTAACAGTTCCTTATCATATGCACTATAATTGCATTCAGAAGGTTTGAGTTTCCTTCTAGAACCACTAGCATCTGTAACTACATGAAATGGTTGTGCAAAATCAGTGCAGAATGGGCGCATGGGAAAGTGCATACATAAGTTTATCAAAAGATTGTTTTTGGGCTACTCCCCATGCAAATTTTAGATTTTTCTTCAATAATAAAGTAGGTGGAAGGGCTATATCAGAAAATCCCTTTACAAACTTTCGATAAAAGCTAACTAATCCTAAAAACGAACGGACATCATTCAATGATTGAGGTTTAGGCTATTCTTCAATTACTTTAATCTTCTTGGGATCTACATGAATGCCTGACTAGACACGATATGTCCAAGATACTCTATCTTGTTTTGTGAGTAACAACTCTATTCTGAATTAGCAAAAAGTTTAATTTTACGTAACAAATCAAAGGCTATTGCTAAATGAGTTTCATATTCATTGTCATTCCTACTATAAATAAGTATATCATCAAAGAAGACAAGAACAAAGTCTTGGTATTCGAGGAAAATATTATTCATCATACGTGCAAAGGTGGCGGGTGCATTGGTAAGTCCAAAAGGCATAATTACCATGAATTCAAAATGGCGGGTTGAGTTCTAAAAGCAGTTTAATAAATGTCATGCTATGTCATTCTTATCTGATGATACCCAGATTTGAGGTCAATTTTACTGAAGACACAAGCTCCATGAAGTTTATCTAGCAACTCATCTATCCTAGGGACAGGATACTATTCTGAGTGGTAATTTTAGTAAGCTCTCTATAATCAATGCACATTCTATACGTCTTGTTCTTCTTTTCAACTAGAAGATCAGGGGCTCCAAAAGTATAAGAGCTAGACCGTATTCGTCCTTTGTTGAGTAAATCTTTAACTTGTCTAGAAAATTCATTTTGGTGTAAAGGTCCATGCCTATAAGGTGCTTTATGAAGAGGAGAGGTACCAGGAATTAGATCAATCCTATGGTCAAGAGATCCCCTAGAAGGTGGTATTACAGAAAGAAAATGAGCCATTAAACAATCCTTATATGAGTCCATAAATGACTTATGTGCACTTAGAAGTGTATGTGTATATTTAACTATATTATTCACAAAGACAATACATGAGTTATAACCTTTCCTGAAAGCTTGTTTGACTTGTGTATGACTAATGAACGAGAAGGGTTGAAAATCATGCATCCTAGATAGTGAACCGTCTTTATTTGAAAATTTGAAAGTAATCGTGTGTGTATCATAATCAATGCAGGGGTTGATGAATGGGAAGGGTTGAAAATCATGCATCGCACACAGTGAAACATCTTTATTTCAAAATTTGAAAGTAATCATGTGTGTATCATAATCACGCACACACAAAGGTAGAAAGAAGACGAAATAGGAATACAAAACAGAGAAACAATAGACACGATATTGGGTGCAATCTCCCCCCATGTACGCTCATGGACCAGTCTCTCATAGTACACGTATTTATAGGTTTATTTCTATTACATCTTGAATATAGAAGTTACATGAGGGTCATCGCTTTTAGAAGCATCTTTTAGGAAAGGTACTTTATTTATAGTTTTTGGTTGTTTGGCATATGCATTAGTGCCTAAACAACATCATAGAAAATTGGATGATAAAGTAGTAAAGTCTATTTTTTTTTTGTACAGTTCTGAAAGCAAAGGTTATTGTCTGTATCATCGATAGAATAAATGCATTTTGGTGAGCCGCGATGTTGTTTTTGTGGAACATGCTATTCAGCCTTTACTTTCATGTACGAACGAGACATCTATTAGCTCCAAAGACATGTATGATACTTTGCTGCCTATTTTTACAGGAGGACAGTCTAGTGCTGGTCCTCATGAGGCAACTTCTCAGCCATTGCAGGTTTCATGGTGTGATGCAGATCATTCCATTTATGATGTAGATTTGCATGATACACTTGATATGAGAGCAGATATTGAGGAGGCAAAAACTATGTCGAAATGGCTACTACAAACTTTGCGGCAAGTTAAATGGACCTCTATCATACCGTACTCTTTTAGGCTCTCATAGTGCCCCTTTTGCATGAGATTGCTATGTTATGGCTGCCTCTTGTCTTTGTGATCAGAGTGAGCCTGTTTCATTTGATGAAGCACAAAATTCTAAACATTGGATGGCTGCAATGCAATGTGAATATGACGCTATCATGATAAATGGTACGTGGTCTTTATGAGACTTGCCTCCTGCAAAGAAGGCCATTGGGATTAAGTGGGTATACGAGTTGAAGCATAAAGTTGATGGAAGAGTTGACAAGTATTAGGCTAGGCTTGTTGCAAAGGGCTATGCGTAGGAAAGAGGCATTGATTTTGAGGAAAGCTTTGCACCTACTTGCCGAATGACTACTGTTTGTAGCATCTCTGCACTTGCAGCTCATCATGGTTCGAATGTACATCACCTGGACATTAAAACAACATTTGTGAATGGTGACTTGCATGAAGAAGTGTATGTTTTTCAGCCTCGTTGCTTTGTGTAAAAAGGGCATGAAAACCAACTGTGCAGGTTAAAGAAGGCATTATATGGTTTAAAACAAGCACCACAAGCTTGGTATGAAAAGATACATGCCTCTGATTGCACATGGTTTTGAGAATAGTCCAACTCAACGCACCTTATATGTTAAGTGTGCTAATGATGTACTTTCGATCATTGCTGTGTATGTTGATGACATGTTGGTCACTAGTCCTCTTGAGAAGCATATTGCTAATTTCAAGGCTGATTTGCATGCCTCTTTTGAGATGTTGGATTTGGGGCATTTGCATCATTATTTGGGCATTCATTTTATGGAAGTTGATGGTGGGATAGGTTTGTGTCATACAAAATATACTGACACATTATTACAACATCTTGGCCTTGAAGATTGCAAACCTATTGCCACTCCTATGGAGATAGGTTTAGGATTGAGTCTTCATGATGTTGGAGATGCATTTGATGTTGTTCTCTATCAATAGGTTGTTGGATGAGTGATTTACTTATGTATTATTCGGCTAGATATTTAGTTTGTTGCCTCCCAGATGAGAAGATTTATGCATTGCCCAGGTGTGAAGTATTGGCAGGCGGTTAAGCACATCTTTCCCTACTTGAGGTACCCAACTACTTAGATTGTTTTATGTGAAGGGGGGATCAATACTGCCAGATTTGCATGCTTTTTCTGACTATGATGTGTGTCCACTAGTGGTTCTTGCTTTATGCTTGGTAGTTCATGAAAATCTTCGTTGAGCAAGAAGCAGGCTACTCTGGCCACTTCCTGTTGTGAGGCTAAATATAGGGCAGCTTTCACAGTGAATCTTGAGTGTGTGTGGCTCAGATGCCTTATGGCTGATTTGGGTGTTGGTCAGTCTTCTACCACCACCATCTTCACTAACAGTTAGAGCGCATTGGTAGTTGTGAGGAACCCTCTCTTCCATGCTCACTGTGAAGAGATGGATAGGTATGTGCTTGAAGATGAAGAGGTGTTGCAAAATCCTTGATCTACACCAGCCAACTGAACTCCAGGAGTATATGGTGGGCCCTTTTTGCTTGCCAATGGATGTATTAGACACCCTATGTACCTTGGAAGATCACTCTCAAAAAGATAGATCAAAACAGATAAGTTGGAGTTAGCTCAGAGGTGAAAACTTGCTATTCTTGGTTCATACACCTGTCCAGTGTTTTACATAATTCTCTGAGCACAATAGCAATTAGCTCAATTCCTCTTGAGGAAGTCTAGGTAACTTAAAGAGCTAACTTTCAAGAGTAATCTCATAAAAAATAATGAACCACACACTGAGAATGAGTTTTAACAACTGATGACATCATCCCGATTTTCACGGGTTGCTATAGTTTGAGACGAGTGAGCAGGAAAATCAACATAACTCAAAATGTAGGAATCCAATGATTATGAAACTTGTATGCTTATACTAGACCGTAAGCTGAATCCAACAAGCTTTAAATCACTGAATTTTGATAAGTAACCAGTGAGAAACACCTCTGACAAGATGAGTGAAAAAGTCGGGTACCTGACAGAGAAGTGAAGATGAACAGACCCTGTTGACTTCAAATGAACATAAATGAAGATTGCAGCATCCAAATGACATGAAAATTTGTGAGCATATATAAGACTTATAGAGCTAACTTTATCAAGTTAAATTACTGAAAATGATGCACCAAGCTCAGAGAAAACATCTCTGCAAGCTGACTGAGAAAATTGAGAGTAATGGCAGTGAGTAGTACACTTCACAAGAACATGGAAAGATGAACACAAATAATCATGAAAATGAAAGTATATTGCTTGTACAATACAATGACTTACTGATACATATGTGTGCCTTGTAATCACACCTTGATATGGCATAAAGCTCAGCTCTTGGAGGTCTTCACATAGGTCTCTCTAACCACGACTAAAACTGCCATCTATTTATAGTTGAGTTTGGGAGGCTAACTTCCCTCAATCACTCTCCAATCAATCAATGATTGTTTTGATTCTCTACCTACCACAAATCACGAATTCGTGGCTCCTCTTTCCATTCTTGATCAAGTGGACTCAACCACTTAAGATTCTCTTACTTTTACATTAAGTAAACTCTTCAAAAGTTACAAGAGGTAGTTCACAAGTGAACTTTACATAGTCCTCATTTTAAGGCTTTTTCTATGACTTTGTGGGACTCAAGCCAATACTTAGGCTTGTCATAGACTTGCTCCAACAGCTCCCCCTCAAGCCAAGTATGCTTGAGGTCTTCAATCTTCCAAGATTACCTGCAAACCAATCATAGCCGTGAATTTGCAAAGCTTTGTACCATCCAATGCTTTGGTTAGAATATCTGCACATTGTTCATGAGTGGACACATATGATATTTGAATCTCTTTGCTTAGAACCTTCTCTCGTACATAGTGATAATGAACTTCAATATGTTTAGTCCTTGCATGAAAAATAGGATTAGCAACCAAATGAATAGAACTTATATTGTCACCAAAAGTAGTTGGAGTTCCAAAATCCAATCCAAGATCTTTGAATAACGTCTTCATCTACATAGCTTCTTGTGTAGCTATGGCAAGACCTCTATATTCAGCTTCAGTAGAAGAGAGAGCAACTGTGGGTTTCTTCTTGCATGACCATGAAATAAGCTTTGAACCTGCAAAGGTAAGATAACCTGAAGTGCTCCTTCTATCTTCCTTGGAGCCAACCCAATCTGCATCAGAAAATAGCTTCAAACCTAAATCAGATACATAAGGATAATAAAGTCCTTCATTTATGGTTCCTTTGAGATACTTGAGAATCCTTTTGGCAGCATCCATATGTGGTTTCCTTGGTGTGTGCATAAATTGACTTAGCACACTCACACTGTAACATATATCTACTCTTGTCAATGTGGCATAGTTGAGACTACCCACTAGACTTTGATATGATGTGATGTCCTCTATGAGTTCACCTTCATGTGAGCTCAATTTGTGATTGACCTCCATTGGAGTACCTGCAATCTTACAATCTTGCATCTTGAATTTTGCCAACATGTCCTTAATGTACTTCCTTTGAGTGAGAAACAAACCATGATCTTTGTAGACAACTTCCAAACCTAGGAAGTAGGTAAGTGAACCCAAATCACTTATCTTGAACTCTTCTCTCATCTGATCTTTGATCTTCTTCATACCATCTGCATCATTTTCTGTCAATATAATATCATCTACATATACACATAGGTAGATGACCTCAGAATTACTCTTTTTAATAAAGAGTGAAGGATCTGCCTTGCTTGGTTGAAAGCCTTTGTCCTCCAACAATGAAACAAGCCTGAAATTCCAAGCTCTTGGAGCTTGTTTGAGACCATACAATGCTTTGTTAAGTTTACACACATAATCAGGATAAACTTGATTCTCAAAACCAGGTGGTTGTGCCATATATACCTCTTCTGTTATCCAACCATTCAAAAATGCATTCTTTACATCTAGTTGAAATATCTTCCAATTCTTGGAAGAGGCAATACTAAGCAAAACCCTAATAGTAGGCATCTTTGCCACAGGAGAGAAAGTCTCCTCATAATCAATTCCCTGAGTTTGTGCAAAGCCTTTTGCTACAAGCCTTGCCTTATACCTGTTAATGGAACCATCAGAATTCTTCTTGAGTTTATAGACCCATCTTGAGCCTATTACCTTCATGGATGAAGTCTTGGGCACCAAATCCCAAGTGTTGTTTTCCTCAAGTGCTTCAATCTCTTCCTTCATTGCATGCTTCCATTCTGATTTTGCTCTGGCCTCTTCAAATGATGATGGCTCCTCTTGGTTTATATCCTGTGCTATGTAGATAGAATGTTTAGTTACTAATGAGGTGTCAAACCGATACCTTTCTGGTTTTTTCTTTTCCCTCATAGATCTTCTTAGGCCATGATGTGATGATTCTACCTCATGTCCAAGTTCCTGCAATTTTGCTTTACCTTTAGACTTCCATGCTTTGATCTTTTCCATTTGAGATTCTTCATCATCCTCTGAGGTGTCTTGTTCTTCAATCTTTGATTGTTCTCTACCAAGCTTTGGAAAATCTTCTTCAAGATCATATGGTAAATTGATCTTCCTGCATGAATCTTCATACCATGAATTGTTCTCATAAAAAACTACATCTCTGCTTACCAAGAATCCTTTGTTGGTAGGGTTGTATAACCTGTAGCCCTTTTGATTGTTGTCGTATCCAATAAATACACACCTTTCTGCCTTTGGATCCATCTTGCCTCTAACCTGTGAAGGAACATGAGAAAAAGCAATACATCCAAAAATTTTACAATGATCTAAGCTTGGTCTTCTTCCATTCCAAGCCTCATATGGAGTCATCCCATCAAGGGATTTTGAAGGCAACCTGTTAATCAAGTAAGTGGCTGTAGATACAGCCTCGGCCCATAAGTAATTAGGTAAATGCTTTTCATTTAACATAGACCTTGCAGCTTCAACAATTGTCCTATTCCTCCTTTTTGCCACTCCATTTTGCTCAGGAGTGTACCTTGTAGTTACCTCTCTTTTGATTCCTCTTTCTTGAAGAAAAGAATCAAACTCATGGGAGAAGTATTCTCCCCCTCCATCTGACCTTAGCCTTTTTAGTGATTTACCTGTTTGATTCTCCACAAGAGCCAAATATCTTTTGAAACATGAAAAAACTTCATCTTTGTGTTTCATAAAGAATAGGATAGTCCATCTGCTGCAATCATCAATAAAGGAAACATAATACCTTGATCCAGATATTGAAGCTTCCTTGCTAGGTCCCCATACATCTGTATGAACCAACTCCAAGAGATCTCCATGCATATAACCTTTCTTCATGAATGGTAACCTGTGAGACTTTCCAAATTGACATGCACTACACTTATAAATCATATGTTGTTTTGACAAATTGGGAAGTCCAAGTACACTTTGGTCCCTGCAAATTTGCTTCAATGACCTTTCACCAATATGTGCTAACGTTTTGTGCCATACTTCCAATTCTGTGAGTGTCTGACTACCATAATTAATGAGAGCAATGTTTCTAGTGTCCTGTAATTCAAATGTGAACAATCTACCTGTCTTTTTACCTTTCGCAATTCTTCTGAATCCTTGACTTGGATCTTCAACAAATGCTCCTGCTTTTGTGAACCTGACTTGCAACCCTTTCTCTACTATCTGCCCAACACTTATCAAATTCTTTGAAATGGTAGGGACATAGAGTACCTTACTGAGTAGGTTGATGTTTCCATCAGGTGCTTTGACATTGCCTATTTTCTCCACTGGATGTTTTGTATCATCTCCTGTTTGTACCTCATGCTTATTCCTTGGATCTTCTAAATCTGATAGGAGTGCCACATTTCCTACCACATGATTTGAACAACCTGAATCTATGTAGAAAACATGCTCATCAGATTTACCTTGTGGCATAGCCATGTTCATGATCAATAATGAATCCTCTTTGTTTGAGTCTTCTGTGTAGTTATTGTAGTCTCTCCTTCCTTTGTAGCCTCCTTGATAGTTTGAATGATTGCAGTTGTTGTAGTTGCCATGGTAGTTGTTGAACCTTCCTCTTGAGTATCCATAACTTCCTCTATTGTATCCTCTGCCTCTTTGATTCCTAGAATTCCTAAAGCAATTTCCAGTTGTATGATTAGTTAATCCACAAATAGAACATTAGTATATTGCTTGTACAATACAATGACTTACTGATACATATGTGTGCCTTGTAATCACACCTTGATATGGCATAAAGCTCAGCTCTTGGAGGTCTTCACATAAGTCTCTCTAACCACGACTAAAACTGCCATCTATTTATAGTTGAGTTTGGGAGGCTAACTTCCCTCAATCACTCTCCAATCAATCAATGATTGATTTGATTCTCTACCTACCACAAAGCACGAATTCGTGGCTCCTCTTTCCATTCTTGATCAAGTGGACTCAACCACTTAAGATTCTCTTACTTTTACATTAAGTAAACTCTTCAAAAGTTACAAGAGGTAGTTCACAAGTGAACTTTACATAGTCTTCATTTTAAGGCTTTTTCTATGACTTTGTGGGACTCAAGCCAATACTTAGGCTTGTCATAGACTTGCTCCAACACTCACACTAAGCACATTGATGTGCATTATCATTATGTCAGGGAGAGGTTCTCTCCTGGAGAGATCAGCTTCACATATGTGCCCAGTAGGAGAACATTGTAGACCTTTTCATGAAGGCTCTACCTAGGGAGAAGTTTGAAGGTTTTCGCAAAGCTTTGGGCTTAATTCCCTTTGTGGATTGATTCCACATGGCTTGGCACCTCCTTATACATGAGTGCCAGCTCCTTGTTCACCACATCACTCCTAGGGGGGATTTGTTGATATATTTAGGTAGCGATGTGTGTGAACACACTAGGATCACGGAGGCACTTTCTTCCCTCTTTAGGATGGTTTTTTCCCTGGCTTGTATATACGCATATAGCCTTAATAAGTTACTCATCTTTGTACATTCTAGTGGTAATCGAGTCAATATTGTGTGTTGTCCTCAAAGCTTCTTCGTCTTTCATGTGTTTTTTGCGTGCTCCGATAGATGTCTAACTCCAATAGAATCAACACATATAGCAGCATATAGATCAACACAGAACTAGGAAGAATGATGTGCACACAAAAGACCCATGTGGATGCCCATTCTTTCTCTTCCATTATCCAAAGATTGTGATTAAATAAAAGGATCTTAATGAGTTCAAAAAAACAAGAGGGTTTGTGAGAGTTCTTAATAAAGCCATTAAGATTGAGATTCGATGTAATGCTCCCAAAACATTAGAAGAAGTTATCAAGTATGTTCATGCATAGGAAGAAAATAGTCATATAGCAATGGATATAGATAAAACACTAAGACCTACATGGTATCAATCAACAAACACATACAATGCTATGGATTTTTGAGTGCCCTACTTTGATGATGAATCTCTTTCTTTCTTTCTAAATCTTGACTTCCATGATGCATCTTTAGAAGAATTTTAAAAATATCTTTTTCTTGTGTTGTTGTGGTCCCCTTTGCCATGTTTTTCATAGTGGCACAATATAAGCATTCACCCATTCTATCTTTATGAGGAAAACTCACATTGTTAAATTCTTCTTTCCATAATCGAGTAAAATGTGGATACAAGACATAATTCTCAATTTTACTTTACATCTCTTCTATATAGACTTGAAATAGTTCTCGGCAAGTGAATTTATTTGAAAAGTGTAACCTTCCAGTTGTAGTCATAACTTCACAAACTAAACTAAAATAGTTCATCATCCAACTCATTGCATGATGATCAATAGATCCTTTGGTCCCAACTCCATGATATGTATTAAAAATGAGATATCCAGTGATAAGCCCTTATTGAATCTTATTTATTTCGTGATTCCCCACACCCATTAGATGCAGCCTTACAACATTAAATCCCGTGAATAAAGTAATATTCAAAAGTAGCATGTGTTATTGACATGTTATCCTCAAGCATTTGCATGTAATAAGTGAGGTATATATCTTGCCTTTCACTATCTAAAGGGAAGAATTTCTCTCTTAGCTGCTTTAGTTTCTTCATTCCTAGTTTAGAAATTTATTTCAAACTACAACAATACTTCACAATGTTCGATGCAATTTGTCTATCTAAAGTAAGGAATCAAAATCTTCTTTGAATTACTTCACAAGGACATCACTTAAAATGCCACATGCTTTGTATACTCTCTCTCTCTCTATGCTGGCATCCTCTCCTCCACATGCACTTGAATCTCAAGAGAGATCAATAGTGATGGAGAGTGTTAATCTCCAAAATAACAAGTTACTCTTGTATTTAGAACACCACTATAACAAGAATAACTCAGATCTGCACCAATTTTAGAAGATCAATACTCAATTGTCAAATTTTCTGAACAAACTGTGAAGAAGGAGAATACACAGAAAGTCTGCTGCACATAATTCACTCATTGCCTTATCAAATATGTAAAGTTTTTTATAAAACTTTGTATGAAGTGTCGCCTATAGATTGTGCATCTTCTCCAAGTTGAATCACTCCAAAAGATTCAGTAGAACGTGAGAAATAATCTCAAAAACTGACCTATGTCTAAAATTGTTCTTCTGAGAAGTTGATTTAGACACCTATGACTTTAAACCTTTGGTTCTCTCAATCTAGAACCCATTTCTACAAATGCTTTTAGCCACAAGAAGCTACCTTCCAACTTAAAGATTAAGTACTTGCTTGCTCAAAAATTTAAACTGTAGAAGGAGAATTGATCAAAACATTCGTATCAAATTTTGCACCTCCTATAACTTCACTTCTTCTCATTCACGTATGCAAATGTTCCTACACTTAATTCTCTCAGCCTCATCAGAATTGGAAGCTAAAAATTTGTACAGAGGTCGATTACCTAAAGACTTAGACTTGTACAAAAGCATTTCACAAAAGATCTAACACAAAAGGAGAAACTCAGAAATATCGGGTGCAACATTTTCTTCATTTATGAGAAAAATACAACTCAGTGATGAGAGAGTCTTGATTCACTTCTAAGATGTCTAATGACACATACAACTTCTAATTACTCTATTCTCATGCTCTCTCATACTTGTCCCGACATTTTTTCAAAGTATATATAGACAAAAATCTACAAGCTTATGACTACTCAAAGATATAAGTGAACTATCTCTGAAATAATGTACATATGTATACACATCTTCCAACTTTTGAGTATGTCCTTCCTTCATGCTTCACACCTTGTTCTCTTCTCAAATCCTTGACTTCATTTCCATATCAAAACATCAATTGTTGATTGTCCTACACCAACAGCTCCCCCTCAATCATCAATTGAGGTTTTCTCTATCTTCTTTATGCCTACCATGTCTTTGAATCTCTGTAGCTTTGGTCCATCCAAGCTTTTGGTAAGCATATCAGCTATCTGATCTTTTGTTGAAGTATGTATGACTTCAATCTCTTTATCCATCACCTTCTCTCTTTGAAAGTGATACTCAATCCCAATGTGTTTAGTCCTTGCATGAAACACAGGATTAGCAGCTAAATACAATGAACTCATGTTATCTCCATAAATGATAGGTGTACTCTATATGGTGTCAAAACTCTTCATGAGAGTCTTAAGCCATATCACTTCCTTTGCAGCTTCAACCATACCTTTGTACTCAGCTTCTGTAGATGATAAAGCAACGTGTGTTGCTTCTTTGAACACCAAGAGATTAACTTATCTCCCACATAACACAAGTATCCATATGTTGATCTTCTATCATCAGGATTACCTGCCCAATCTGCATCACTATATATTTTGATGTTTGTATCTAATGTAAAACCATAATACAAACCCTCTTTGAGTGTACCCTTAATGTACCTCAACACTCTTTGACCTGCAATCCAATGTTCTTTCCTAGGACAATGCATGAATTGAGACAAAACTCCAACTGCATATGATAAATCAGGCCTAGTTAATGTAGCATAGATAAGACTACCAACCAAACTCTGATATAGCTTCATATCCTTGAGTTCTTCTCCACCATATCTGCTCAATTTGTGATTCACCTCCATTGGAGCAGGTGCTACCCTACAATCATTCATTTTAAACTTGATTAACAAGTTTCTCAAATACCTTTCTTGAGTCATATACACTCCATGTTGAGTGTATGAAATCTCCATGCCCAAGAAATATGACAAGTCTCCCAAATCACTGATCTTGAATTCTTTCTCCATTTGCTTCTTTAGGTTTTGAAAGCCTATCTCATCTGTACCTGTAAGAATTATATCATCAACATATATGCACATGTAAATGAACCCATCATCACTTGCTTTAACAAGCAAGCTACTATCTACCTTAGATACTTAAAATCCAAGTTCTTTCAAGAACTTCACAAGTTTATAATTCCATGCCCTTGGGGCCTGCTTCAAACCATACAAAGCTCTCTTGAGCTTACATACATGATCTGGATACTTTCCATCTTTGAATCCTTTAGGTTGCTCAATAAAAACATCATCTGAAATGTAACCATTTAAAAAGCATTATTCACATCTAATTGACATAATTTCCAACCTTTACATGCAGCAATGGCTATGAGTGTCCTGATGGTTGTCATCTTTGCCACAGGACTATAGGTCTCATCATAATCAATACCATATGTTTGAGCAAACCCTTTCACAACAAGTCTAGCTTTATACCTAGACACACTTCCATCTGCAAACGTCTTAGTCTTGTAGACCCATTTGCATCCAATGATCTTCTGACTATTTGGTTTAGGAACCAAATCCCATGTCTGATTCTCCATTAATGCATCATATTCTTCCTACATAGCTTTCTCCCAATTTTCTTTACCTTTTGCCTCTTCATATGTGGAAGGGTCTTCATCTGCCTTTATCATGTAAGCATAATCTTTTGTAGCCAAAAAAGAAGTGTCATAGCTATACCTTGTAGGTTGCCACTTGTGTCTTGACGACCTTCTGAGTTCTCCACTCCTTGAGGTTTCAGGTTCTTCACACTCAGGATCAAATCTTGGCATTTCTTCAACTTCAACCTGCACTTCATTATTCTCCTCTTCATCAAATATCTGAACCTTTGATTTACCTTTCTTTTGACTCACAACTTCTTCATCACCTGTATTAATATTGATTGTACCTGCATACCAAGTACCTTGCTCATCAAATGTAACATCTTTTGATACAAGAAATTGTTTTGTGGATGGACTCCACAACCTATATCCCATCTGCTTATCATCATAACCAATTAATACATACTTTTCAGCTTTAGGTTCTAACTTATGTCTTAATTGTGATGGCACATATGCATATGCCAAACATCCAAATTCTTTGCAATGATCCAAGGTAGGTCTCTTACCCCACCATGCCTCATATGGTGTCATACCTTGCAAGGCTTTACATGGTAGCCTATTGACCAAATAAGTAGCTGTATTTACAGCCTCAACCCACAAATAATTTGGGCAGTTTTTCTCCATCATTGATCTTGCAAACTCAACAAGAGTTCTATTTCTTCTCTCTGCTACACCTTTTTGTTGAGGAGAGTACCTGCAAGTGAATTCCCTTTTTATACCTGCATTCCACAAGCAATCAACTGAACTCATTAGAAAAATACTCTCCCCCTCCATCTGGCCTTAGTGTCTTTAATTTATGGCCTGTAATTCTTTCTGCATACACATGATAATGTTTGAATGTATTGAATACTTTTGACTTATCTTTGATCACATAGATAGTGATCCATCTAGTAGCATCATCAACATAAATCACATAGTGCCTTGAACCATTTATACTGAAATCCTTTGATGGTCCCCACACATCTGTGTGTACCAACTCAAGCTTCTCTGAATACATAAAACCATGCTTGGAATAAGATTGCTTATGAGCCTTACCTAATTGACATGCCTCACATCTGTATGTCATATGTTGACCTACAACATTAGGCAATCCAAGCACTAAACCATTGTTAATCATATCTTTGATACCTCTTTCATTGAAGTGTCCAAATCTCTTGTGCCAAAGATCTAACTCAGAGATCTTATGTCCTCCATAAGTGAACAAGGCATAACCAACATTACCTTGAATCTTCAATGTGAACAATCTTCCTTCTTTCTTCCCTGAAACAATTTGTTTATACCCATTGCTAGGGTCTTCCACAAACACTCCTTCATTAGTGAATCTAACTTCATAACCTTTTTCAACAATTTGTCCTACACTTATCAGATTCTTAGGAATTGTAGGAACATACAAGACCTTACTCAAGAGAGTACTTCCATCCTTGGCCTTCACTGATCCAATTGACTTCACATTGTGCTTTGTATTGTCACCTGTTTGAACAACATGATTAGATACCTTATTTTCCAAATCAGTCATCAATGCTATGTTACCACTCAGGTGATTGCTACACCCTGAGTCAATGTAGAAGACTCTTTGGTCTTCACTTTGCCTTTCACAAGTTGCATTCATTATCAATGTTGAATCCTCCTTCTGATCTGAAGCATAATTGTAGTAGGTATTATTGTATTGTTGACTTTGGAATCCTCTACCTACATTTCTTCCAAAGTAACCCCTACTACCTCTTCCTCTGAAGTTACCTCTTTGATTTTTGCCACCTCTTCCTCTTGAATTAAAATTCTGATTATATCCACCATTACTTTGATTATTATGCCAACAATCATTAGCTAAGTGATTTGTCTTACCACAAACACAGCAAGCCTTGACTCCATCTTTATTATTTCTGCCTCTTCCTCTACCTTTGCCACCTCCTCTTCCTCTTAGGAAGTTGGCTTGACTAGTTGTGCCTTCATCTTCATTTGCTTGTTGCTTCCCTTTGCTATTTTTCTTCTTATCCTTTGAGTACATGCATGACCTGTAGTTTTTTCACCTTCACCTTTGACATCCTGCTCAAAGGTTAACATATGTCCTAGCAACTGATTTAAGTCTGGAGTAAAATGATCAAGTGATAATTCAGTAGACAAAATGAATGGCTTCCATTTGTCATCACCTCTCAAACCTGTGAGGATTTGCCTTACCAATTTATCCTCCTCAATGTCTTCATCAATAGCTCCTAATGCATCTGCAATGTCCTTCATTCTGGTTACATAATCTGAGATGGATTGAGAGGCCTTCTTCTTGAATGTGGTAAATTCTGCCCACAAGGATGCCTTCCTAGACTTTGTGGTATTTTGGAAATTCTCCTCCAAAGCATTCCATATATCACTTGCACTTTCAAGGCCTCTAATGTGAGGTAGCAAGCAATCATCGACTACCATATAGATAATGCTCCTAGCTTGAGCATCTCTCTTCATCCAGTTCTTCAAATCTGATAATTCCTCCCTAGTTGGAACACTAGGATCTCTGAATTGGGGCTTTTCTTCTTCACCTGTAATATAAACTATCAAGTCTTTGCTCATTAGATGAGCTTCCATCCTCATTGATCATGCTGGATAGTTCTCTCTATCCAATTTCTCTATCTCAAGAGAATCTCCCATCCTTTCTTCACCTGTATATTGAATTCTTCAATCTTTATGAGTAATAGATGTACCTTTACTTTGAATAATACTCCCTTTGTCTTTCTTGATGTCGTATTACCTTCTTCTCAAGCTTTATCCTCAATCTTTCACCGTTTAAAGCTTCACATGTTGAATTCTTTGCACCTGCAGTAGTCGAGGTCCTCCTTCCTTCAATTCTGATGCTTCTTGCTCTGATACCACTGATGGAGAGAGTTAATTTCCAAAAGAACAAGCTACTCTTGTATTTAGAACACCACTATAACAAGAATAACTCAGATCTTACCCAATTTTAGAAGATCAATACTCAATTGTCAAATTTTCTGAACAAACTGTGAAGAAGGAGAATACACATAAAATCTGCTACACATAATTCACTCATTGCCTTATCAAATATGTAAATTTTTTTATAAGACTTTGTATGAAGTGTTGCCTATAGATTGCGCATCTTCTTCAAGTTGACTCACTCCAAAAGATTCAGTAGAACTTGAGAAATGATCTCAACAACTCACCTATGTCTAAAACTGTTCTTCTGGGAAGTTTATTTAGACACCTATGACTTTAAACCTTTGGTTCTCTCAATCTAGAACCCGTTTCTACAAATTCTGTTAGCCACAAGTAGCTTACCTTCCAACTTAAAGATTAAGTACTTGCTTGCTCAAAACTTTAAACTGTAGAAGGAGAATTGATCAAAACATTCGTATCGAATTTTGCACCTCCTGTAACTTCACTTCTTCTCATTCACATATGCAAATGTTCCTACACTTAATTCTCTCAGCCTGATCACAGTTGGAAGCTAAAAATGGTCGATTACCTAAAGACTTAGACTTGTACAAAAGCATTTCACAAAAGATCTAACACAGAAGGAGAAAACTCAGAAATATCGGGTGCAACATTTTCTTCATTTCTGAGAAAAATACAATTGAGTGATGAGAGAGTCTTGATTCACTTCTAAGATGTCTAATGACACATACCAATTCTGATTACTCTATTCTCATGCTCTCTCATACTTGCCTCGACATTTTTCCAAAGTATATATAGACAAAAATTTACAAGCTTATGACTACTCAAAGATATAAGTGAACTATCTCTGAAATAATGTACATATGTATACACATCTTCCAACTTCTGAATATGTCCTTCCTTCATGCTTCACAACTTGTTCTCTTCTCAAATCCTTGACTTCATTTCCATATCAAAACATCAATTTTTTATTGTCCTGCACCAACAAATAGGTGGATCGAAATCAATAGGAGGACCAGATTGAGCATTGTTGCATTGAGAATCTAACTTCAATGCGTCAACTGAGAACACAGAATCATTGATACATTCTAAGACATGCACATCACTCAGAAAAGGATAAACTAAAAACAAGAAATTTGAAAGTCTATCAAGATTACTAGACATAGGTGCTACCTAGGCATCTACTGAAAATAGGACGCTCATCTTCATTAATAATGGAGGTTTTGGAGCATTCCCTTTAATGTGCCCATTATTATGGGTTGTACAACAAAGACTAAGAAGTACGATTGGCCGACATTATGCCTTGACTTTATGATCCTATGTCAAAATGAAGAATCATTAAGACATATGATTTGACTCCTAATTAATACTTTGAGAAGACCTACGTTATAGGAAATCCATCAATGTAGGAAATCCATCAACCTCTAGAAAACAAGATAGGAAACCTCTAGAATATAGTTTCCATAATGCCACATTGATCACATGCTAGATTATGGACATAACTAAAATAGTGGATCATTCTTCCGCACTTTTTAATGGACACACACACAGACACACACACACACACACACACACACATATATATATATATATATATATATATATATATATATATATATATATATATATATATATATATATAGAAGTCCTATTTAGGAAAAATGGAAATTACACAAGACTTTTAGACAATTCTTTGTGTCCCAATGTTTTACGTTTTGACTCATTCACATACTAAAACATGTTCTTGTCTCTTGATTGGATTATATTAGATTGAAAATTTACTATTAAGGATAAGTGTATTGCAAATATGGTTTCAAGGTTGGGCTCAAACTTAAGAAGTTAACATAGTAAGTAATATAAATCATGGATTTGAATAATTCCCTAATTTCTTGAATAGGCCGTCTTGCAAAAGATAGGAATGGAAGGGCCACAACATATGAGCCCACCACCTTATATGTCCAATGTGATAACTCAAACAAATATTGAAGCTTTACTTTAAACTTTAATTCCTCATTAAGAGCGGGGACAAAAACCAATACCAAGAATCACGCTCGTTGAGAAAAGCTTCAAATATGTTGAACCTTTTGACAAGGCCATATAATATTATTAGATTAGACTCTCATGCACTAGTCTGTCCTTTTAATGATACTTGCAAGCTCTTGTTCAACTTTGAAAAGCTCCAATTTTGGTCTTTATAACTTATCTTTGTACCTTTCAAGAATGATAGATTTGAACCTCACAAGAAGTATCCTTTTGAGATAATTTGGTATTCTTAATCAGTTGTAGTGATGCAACAAATGGTATTTTGACAAATGGATGCATTATGATAGTGTGTTCCAATTTACACTTATATTTGAACCCTTGTATCTTGGGTGTGTTTCTAGAGTCAAGGTATCCTAGGCAATCGAAACATTCTCATTCTCCATGGAAAGGCTCTTATCACAAATAGATTTTTCCAATGCATTCTATCACTATATATTTCTCATGGATGGTAAATCCTTTTTCTTGTTCATGGCATTCAAAAAACGCCAACTAAAAGAAGTGTCCAAGCAACTCCAAGAAATGTCCAGCCAACATCCACCAAAAGAATGGATCAAATTATTGACTATCTTTTTTGATAACATTCAATCGAGAGATAACCAAGTTTGATATGGATAAAATTGGTTGCTTCTTGCTTCAAATCTATAGTCCAATTGTGCCATCAAGTTACACCTAGTTTGAGTTAGTTATATCAAGTTAGTTCATGGTTCATCTCAAAAAAATTTCTATAAATAGATGAAATGCATTGAGTCTCATTTTCCATAGTTGTAAGTCAACATAGATCACAGAGAGAAAAAGAGCACAAAAAATCACAAGAAAAACAAAATTCATCAGTAGAGGATAAGGATGCTGGCAAAATATCTCAAAGGTAACCCAAATATACCTAGTAAAAAAAGATTTTAAAAAGATTACTTTAAATAACCCTATAAATTTTTTTATTTTGTTTAAATGAATTCTAATTTATGTACAAAGTCTTGATGGATGAACTCGATGCTCCAAGCCAAGTTTGTGGGCCAAGTCGATGTTGAGCATCGAGTTTGGAGGCCAAAACCATGCCAAGCAATGATGTTTTGGGCCAACTCGATGCTAGGCATCAACTTTCTGGGCGAATGTGACACCAAGCATTGACTTTGAGGGACAATTTGATGTCACAAACCAACCTTGTGGGCCAACTCGAAGCCAAGCATCGAGTTTGCAACCCAACTCAATGCAAGGCATCGACTTGGCCCATAAACGCAATGTGTGGCATTGAACTGGCCCAAAACATCAATGCATGGCATCCACTTGGCTTGCAAACTTGATGTCTACAATCGAGTTGGTCCTCCCTATTGCTTCAAAGGAATTAATGTCATGACCTTCGTTAAGATTTTTGTCGCACTTTAGGGACATAGATAAGCGCAAGGAGAAGAGTATTAAGAAACTGAAGGTAATGCTTAGCTTAGGATAGTGTGCCCGAGATAGACGCATTGGACATCTTGTGAAGCCAAAGATGAGCATCCTTTCTTTGCCCTCTAAATTTGCAAGTAATCCAATGGCCCTATTATCCGGTAGTCATAGAAGTTTCAAGTACTCATATTCAAAGGGCAAGGCATGAGAAGTCTAGAATAAAGGCAAAGGAGATAGAGTTTGAGGATGAGTTCTTCAGACTAAAGTTGTTTCCAGACCCCATATGCCCTCTAAGGCCATTTTATAACAATGTATATTGCAATGATGTAAATAACATATGTACATCAGTACCTAGGAAACATTATTCCCCTTTAATAGAAGATATTCCATATGGGTTTAGGATGAGTCGTTCCATTAATGACGATGAGCCATTTGGGCACCACACATACGAAAGATGGTGAAAACGTTTGCTGAATTGACCATGTCACCACTCTCGAGGATTGTCATTTTCCATAGCAATGGGTAATCCTTCTCTGTATCAACAACATTAAAGTGAAGGTGTAATGTTGTTAAGTTTCTTACATGGTATTGTCTTTGCGTTCTGTCTCTATGTTGAAATTTCATGTCTTATTTTACTTACACTTATTTATTTGTAGGGCAAAGAAAAATGTAAATCACACCTCAAGCCATAGGTTTGTTAGTACAAACGAGTTCCTCATAGTGCATTACTATCGTGAAATAAGTAAAAGAAAAATGTAAATCACACCTCAAGCCATAGGTTTGTTAGTACAAATGAGTTCCTCATAGTGCATTACTACTGTGAAATAAGTAAAAGAAGGGTCAAGGAACATTGTAGTGAGATAGGAATTCCAAATGTACTAATGTTCCCTATAGTTACAAAGAAACGTTTTCATGTAGCAAGGGACAAGACATTGCTTAATCCCTATCAGAAGCCCCAAAAGCTTAAGATTAGAGTAATCGAGTTGTTCTCTAAAGATGATAATTGGATCTTGGGCTTATTCTTTGGCACAGGTAATTGTAATTGCAATGTTGGTCATTGACACTCTTCTGCCATCACCTCTATTTGATCTATTTGATTTTAGAGATGAAACTCACCTGTGTGCTCAAAATGTTATGGCATTCCATAGTTGTAGCGAAGGATGAAGCCCAAGTTAGGTTCATTAGGATGTGGATTAATGGCCTATATGAGCGTCAAGATGAGTAAAAGGAGGTTGGGAAGAAGCAGATTGCTTACACAGAGAGATTCCAACATGCCTCAAGGGAGCTTGTGCCACCATTGGGAGATGAGCTAGGAGACATGGCTAAAATTGAGGAGCCAAATCTAGAGGAGGAAAAGCCTATTGAGAATTCTCAAGTCCCTGAAGATGATGCATGTTATGCGTGAGGCCGAGCAAACATATGATCAGCTTCTATTGTACAAGTGTTGTTGAACTTTGTAAACATATACTTTTTTGATGATTTAATTATTGAAATATAATACTCAAAGTTTCTTTCTATTTGTGCGTATCTTTATCCGAATTCTAGTCAGTTCTTTTGTCCGATGGATGTGTGGTTTCCTTTACATTTATGGCTAGTTAAGCTCATATTCTTGAGGTGGTAATTGGAACAACTTTGTGAGCCACAATAGCGGTATGTATAAAATCTTCTCGTAATGTATGTACTAGTACCAAATAATATGGTATTATATATACTGAGCCTTGAAAATACTATTTTGTTTTTCAATGTCAAGTTACTCAAACTGCAAATAGCAATGTGAAGAAATATTTATGCCTCTAGAGTGCCAAGAACTATATCTGGAGGTTGTATTTCTTTGTTTTTGGCACTATTGCCACTACTCTCTAGAATTGAAAACTCTAATGGAAGGTACTGGATCATTAGGTAGCCCCTTCCTCCATTAAATATAACTTCCCTAGCTACTTCGTGAATCTGATGCAACAAAAAAGTAGTTTTTCATGGCACTTTTTGAACACGAAACAATGTTTTCCACTATGGGATACAGAAGTCTGACTTTTTTCAACATATCATGCATTTCCTCTCAAATTAAAAATAGAACATGTCTTTGTTCACGTTTGTGATGACAAAGTGTTTCTTAGTAAAGTGCAAAGATAGTTCAGAGCATAGTGCAACATGGGAGCGGGTTAGTACGCTTCAAAGATGAGCATGTACACCAATTATGTGAGGCTCAATGGGAACAAAAAATTATATAATTTTTTATTCTCATCTATGCCTTCCATGACCACATTTGAGGATAAATTTGATCTTAAGGGGAAGGAATTGTTATGAAAAAGTTAGGAGTGAATCACCTCTTGTGGTTGTTGAGGGCATGAGGCCACATGGCTCTCATGCAAGGATTGCATGGAGAAAGAGGGACACTATATAAGTTGTGTGGTTGGAAGGCAAAATATAGGATCTCTCATATGTGTTATTGTTCAAGGTCACACAATCAAAACCTCTTCTGTTTCTAGACCTTGCCCCAAAAACAGGGGTTAAGGAATAACTGGGAGATATCTCTATACCATACAATGCCTTTTTCAACTTGTAGACTTTATTTTGATGCCCTTTTTGCACAAAACCATGGGGCTGAAGTAGATGCAGTTCTTCATGTAAGTCACCATTCAACGATGCAATTTCATCTAATGGGTGTGGTTTAGCGGTAGTGCCTTTTACTCCTAGGCAGATGGCCAGGGTTCAAGTCCCACATATGGCTGGATGCCTCAGCTCTTCAGAGCATATTCTAAGTCCTATGTACAATATCATGGGTCTGTGAGTGTGCTTTTGATTTTCTTTTTATACTCAAAAAATGCAATTTTAATGTCGAACTAATGTACATTCCAACCATGATGATCTGGAACTCCACAAATGCTATGAAAACTGGTCATTCCACAAGTGGCTTCCGAAGTCTCATCAAAATCAATGCCTCTCTCTTGAGCATAAACTTTTGAAAGAGGCCTAGCCGTATATCTATCATCTTTTCCATCAACATTACTTTTTACATTGTATACCCATTAAGTCACAATGGTATTTTGGAGTCGACCTAAATCACATAAAGAACATGTACCATTCTTGATAATAGAATTATATTTTGATTGCATAGACACCATCTAATTTTTTGAATTATGTGCTTCATAAAAGAAAATAGCTTGATTCTCATCAAAAGGGCTGGAGGTAAACATTGCATATACATTTGATGCAAAGGAAGCATTACGAGAGCTTGAATGAGTAGGATATGCTAGAGGTGCATCTCGATTCCTATCCCTAAAATTTTTTAGTACTCATTTAGGCATTTTGACCTCCTTTATATGAGCCCCCTGATCATCAACTATAGCATGCACATCTGCATCAGAAATGGAATGATTTGGATCCTCGTGTGGAACTTGTAAAGGCTAAGAAATTGCCTCATTTAGGTCAACATGTGACTTTCCACGTGTAAAAAGAGGTAGGAAAGTTTTATACACATCTCTAGAGCTAATTGACATCTTCTTGGCACATGAAAGTAATTGTTGAATTTCATCTTTCATAGAAACAAAAACATGGCTGATCAAAATACGTTTAATCCATGGATGATACAGATGATAGCCTTTGCTTTTATTCGAACAAAAATACATTTCACTTTTTATTATCCAATTTCTTGCATTGTTTTTTTGGCCCTAATGCATATCCTAGACAACCAAAGAAAGGTAGATGACAAACAAATGGCTTGCGACTATGCGAAGCTTGATATGGAGTGATACATTGTAGTGCTTTCGTGGGACACTTCTTAAGTGCGTATATTGTGCACATAACAGTGTGAAGCTAGAAGCTATGTGGTAAAGCCTCACCTTTTGACCAAACACCTTGGCATGTTCTTTCTTTTAGAAACTCCAGGTTTTAGGTGTATTTGTAGTGTATACTAATATTTTATCCCAAATTCAACTACAAAATGCATTAAAATTAGAAGACATCTATTCCCCTCCTTTATCAAATTCGAGGGTGCCATGTTGATAAATTTTTAGCCATAATAAGAAATTGTTTGATGCACATAAACACCTTGAACTTTGTTTTCAGTGGATACACCCATTTATGCCTGGAGAAATCATCAATAAAGGTCAAAATGTAAGGTACTTTTGAAAAGAAATCCACATAGGACCACAAACATCACTATGAACAAACTGCAATTAATAAGCAGTTGAAATTGAACCATCTTTTGGGAAGTGTTCAAGTTTCATTTCCCCAAAATGACAAGCTAGACATAAATGTTTAGAAGGTGCCTCAAGTCTGGCCAAAGAGGACACCATTTGAGATCTCAATAGGCCTAGCAAAGTAGAAAACTTTAGATGACCAAATCATACATACTTTGCATCTAAGATGGCCTAAGAACTTTCAATTGCACATGCTGAATCATTTAAGGATTCTCCATAGTCTATGAGCTTATACATCCTACTACAAAATAACATATGTAATAATAATATCTCCATTTGAGAGATGATGAACAATATTCCTCTCATGAACAAACTTGACAACCAAACCAATCTTGGCTAATGCTGAAACTAAGAAGAGATTTTTCTTGATCCTTGATACATACAAAGCATCTAGAAATGTGAAAGTAGTACCATCAATGGTATTCAAAGCAATCTTACCAACTTCCATTATAGGATATGATGATTTTCTAGCTAATATGATAGTATTCTCTATAGGAGCAAGCTTAAGTGAACTGAAGAAATTGTGCTACGTGGTAGCATGTTTGGTTGCCCAACTGTCAAAGCACCAAACATCTAAGCCTACTATAGACAAACACTGCTCATAAGAAGATGGTTCATAGTTGCGTACAATACTAAAATCCTGTTAAACATTCTGAATATGATTAGCAAATGCCATGGACAAAGGAAACAATCCCAAACTTGAGATTCCATGTAACTTCTATATCTCATGATTGGTTATGAATGTGGAGAAACAAATGCATCCATATATCCATAATGTCCTAAAACCCTAATGTCGGCTATCTACTTGATGGATTTTGAAATTCAAAGGTCTTGTTTTGAATTGATGACATTATCAATAACATTATCAATTTATAAACATCTTCCAAAAGCTATATAAGGAGGGGATGGTCACATATATTCTCTTCTTGATAGTGCCACAGGAGTACTAGATTGTGCCCTCTAACTAGACTAGACAAGATTTCCGAATTACACTTTTGATTACAATCTCACCCATATGGGGAAAATAATACAAGAATATATAACTAATAAAAGGTATCCACAACTTAGGACTGATAGCTATGGATAAGTAGGCTAGAGATGATACAAGAGATCCCACAACTTGGGGCTGTAGGTATGAAGTGAGATATCTAGAATATAAGAACTCCCTTCAAAACACGAGAAGCACACACAAGGAGCACAAACGCAACAAGACATAGGGAATAGCTCTCTCTATTGAAAATCAAATGAGCTGAAGTAAGAGCTGAATAATATCCCTAAGTAAAAAGTACCACCACATATGAGTGTATCAAGTATGTGGTAAGATGGGGAAAAACCCTCTCGCAAGCTCTAGAGTAAAAAGTTCCCATGTATAGGGAAAAGATTCACATCAAAGATAGTTGAGGAACACATAAGTGGAACAGAAACCCTTGGAGCAAATGATATGAACACATGCATGGAGTGAAAAATCAGCCCCCACAAGGTAAAAATCCTAAAGCTCTATGAAAATCTTCAAACTTATCTCGTGGAAGAGCTTTGGTGAATATGTCCGCCACATTATCTTGTGTAGGTACATATACCAAATCAATATCTCCTGCATGAAGGTGCTCTCTCACATAGTGATAAAGCACCTCAATATGTTTGGTCCGTGCATGAAACACTCGGTTTCGTGCAACAACCAACACAGTCTGAGCATCAATCTGAAAATGCATAGCAGCATCAATCTTCATGAAAAGATCAGTCAATAGGCATCTAAGCCATATATAGTCCACTGTAGCTGTGAAAACTCCCTTGCACTCAGCTTCACAACTTGATGTTGCCACTGTAGGTTGCTTCTTACTCAACAAAGACATGCATGAGTCTCCAAGGAAAAAGCAATTACCACCAGTGGACACGCGAGTATCATAACAACTAGCCCAATCGCTGTCTGTAAAAGCATGCAAGCATGGCTGAATATCTTTGCCATAAAAGAGACCTAAGCTCAAAGTGCCTGTTAGATACCTAAACACATGTTTCATCGCTCGCCAATGCATAGTGCCAGGGCTATGCATGAATCGACTCCTCTAGGAAACTCCATACTGTATATGTGGCCTTGTGTTGCATGCAATGTAAGACATCTCACAACTTGCTGATAAAGAGAAGTGTCAAATGCATCAGAAGAATCCTCAACTAAGAACCTAAATCCTATCTCAACTGGTGTGGAAACTGGCTTGCAATCCTCAAAGTCAAAACACTGAAGTAGTTTTTCAACATACTTTGCTTGATGCATAACAATTCCCCCCTCAAGAGGATACAAATTGGATGCCAAGATACTAGCTCAAAATAGGAAGATAAGTGACATCAAAAGTATGCTACAAATCAGCCATAAGAATTTCAAGTTTTTCATCACATGACCTAGTCAAGAGTATGTTATCGACATAAAGAACAAGCACTATAAGATCAGCCCTATCTTTGCATACATAGAATGTGCTTTCAATTGAACTACATGTGAAGCCAAGAGCAGCCAATTAGTGCTTATGTATTTTGTCATACCATGTAGGTGGAGCTTGCTTGAGACCATATAAGGCTTTATGCAAGCGACAAACCATATGCTCTTTTCCTTTCAGAGCAAATGCAGGAGGTTGCTTCACATAGACCTCTTCTTGCAAATCACCATTCAAGAAGGTTGTTTTCATGTCCAATTGATGCACTTTCCAACCTCGAAGAGTAGCCAATGCAACCACGGTACGAATGGTAGTCATGCGTGAAGTAGGTGCAAAAGTCTCGTCATAGTCAATGACATATTGTTGTGCATATCCTTTGGCAACAAATCTAGCTTTGTAATGATCAATGCTATCATCAGACTTTCTCTTAATTTTGTAAACCTACTTTGTACCAATGACATTTTTTCCTTTTGGCTATTCACATAATGCCCAAGTACCATTCCTATGTATGGAATCCATTTGTGCTTGCATACCACTCATCCATTGTGGATCTTCACATGCATCTTCAAAAGTAAGTGGCTCCTCATTACATGTTGTTGCAATAAAATAATAATCCACAAAATTACTTGATGCATGGTGAGAGCGTGATCTTGTTCTACCAAGTAAAGGTGCACTCAATTTACTATCCTGAAAAGTTTGTTTCAGCCACTTTGGCATAGTTTTTGAACTCTTGATAGGCACTCATTCATCATCAACATGTACATCATGCATAGGCTGAATTGCGTGATCATTTTCCATATTTGGATGTAAATGTTCAGCCATATGTAGCTCAAAATTTGCAATAATTTTGATAATTTCTGGTTGAAACATTTCAGCCATGTTTGGTTAGAAATTCTCTGCATTCTCAGCCTTATTTGGCTGAATTTTTTCAGCCATTTGAGCCTCAGTTAACTGGTCTATTGTTGGCTATTTTTTGCATTGAAAGGCATGAGTGTATTGAACACATCTTGATAGCTAACTATTGGCTGTTTTTGCATTCAAGTAGAGGAGAAACTTTATTTTCAACAAACACCATATCTCAAATCACAATAATTGTGTTTGTCAATGGATGATACAAATGATATCCCTTAATTTCAACATTGTAACCAACAAATATACATTTCTTTGCCTTGTCATCAAGTTTGTGACATTGTTGTGATGGTACAAGAGCATATGCCAAACAACCAAACATGCACATATGAATAGCCATGGGCTTATGTCCATTCCAAGCCTCATAAGGAGTGATGACTCTCAATGCTTTTGTTGAACAACCATTCAACACATAGTTTTCACACATGACCACTTCCATCCAAGACGTATCAAGAAGGTGCTTTTCTTTAACTATACATCATGCCATTTCAAGTAGAGTTCTATTTTTATGCTCGACAACACCATTTTTTGAGGTGTATATGGCACTGTCCATTTTTGTGAAATACCTCTTTCATGAAGAAAAGCATTAAACTCATGTGACATGTATTCACCACCACAATCCGTGCATAGAGTCAAAAGATTTTGTGAAGAAAAATCTTCAACCATAGCTAAAACTGCTTTGAAGCAAGAAAAGAACTCATTCTTTGCTTTCATATGATATACCCATGTATGGTGAGTAGCATTATCAATGAAGGTAACAAAATATACATGCTTCCCAAAAGATGATGTCCTGACAGGATCACATAGATCAGTATGAACAAGCTACAATTTTCTTGTAGTGTGTGTATGAAAATATTTTAGAAAAGAAGCACAATGCATTTTTCCAAGAATGCAACATTCACAGTCATGCTTTTGAATGGACTCAAGTGTAGGCAAATCAATAACCATGTCCATCTTTTTCAATTAAAGCCAACTATTGAAGTTCAAGTGACCAAAACAAGCATGCTAAAGCTCCATTTCAGCCATTAAAGAAGTATGAGCAACCAAGGGATTCAAGGCAGCCCTCTTGTATGTATCCATGTGATACAAACCATTACATAATGTATAGTACATTAGGATAACATCACCATTGCTGAAATCATGAACCATACACTTATCATCAACAAAGTGTACATGAAGTCCAGCTTTGGCAATCAACGAAACTGAAATTAAGTTATTCTTTATACTGGGTACATAGAATGCATTTTTCAAGAGAATCACACCTCCATTTGCAGTCGTAAGCTCAATTTCTCCTACTCCAATGATAGGATAAGAGACATTCTTTGCACACACATGTGCTCCTTTGGGTGCATCTTTCAAAGAGGCAAAAAATCTTTTGCATGATGTTATGTGCTTTGATGCACCACTATCAACGAACCAATCCAAATCAACATCACTCACAACCATACATTTGGAATGCAAAGATGCATCATAATGACATGTAACATCACATGCCCAAAAATCTTGAGCCATGTTAGCTTCATCCTTCTTTGCATTTGCTGAATTTTCAGCAATAGACATGTCAGATTCCTTCTTCTTTCATTGCGTTTAACAAGCTTTCTACACTCATCAATAGTATGGCCAAACTTCGGGCAATATTTGCATCTCTTCTTCTTTTGCAAATCACCATCATTAGAGGAATGAGTGGAAGAGGAAGGTTGAATCTTTGGTTTTGATGAACCCAAAGTTGAAACATACATGCTTTTCCCCTTTTGTGAGATAGCAAGTGCTTGTGTTCCCTCAATCAAACCAATCATATTCACTCTAGATTGCTCTTCTTGCAAAAGAAGAGACACAACCTCATCAAATGCATACATATTAGGATTTCATTTTGCAACCAAACAGAGTGTAGGAGCAAAGATTTGAAAGGATTATGGTAATCCTTTCGTAGAAATGAGTGATGCATACGGAATAATTCATCTATGTTTTCCAATTGCTTTTTCAAGTCCTTGATGCGTGTCACATACACTTCCAGCAACTCGTTCTTAGCCATACATACATTCTCAAGTTTCTTCCTTAAGTATGCAACACATGCTTCATTATGCATGGCATACAAACAAGCAAGAGTGTTCCATGCCTGTCATGATGTACAACATGAGCGAATGTGTAGAGCTATATGATGCTTCATAGAAAGCGCAATCAGCACATGATCTTCAGCATCTTTTCCATCCCATCTAAGTTGCTCCTGTGTAGGTGGAGAAGGAGAAACCACTGTACTTGAAGAAGAAGCTCCATCTATGATAGTAGACTGTGAAGTAGAAGAACTTGGGGGTCTTTGATCTACATCTGCCACTACGTTCCAAAGTTGTTTAGCAACAAGAACATGCTTCATCATGTAAGACCACATCAAATAGTTTGTGCCATCAAGCTTATCTTCAGCTTGAAGCATGCCAAACAAGTCATTATTGCCCACCATTTCACGAAGGAACCAGAACATGACAAAATATTTACTTCGATGAAAGTTGAAATGAATGTTGAAATTTCAGCTCACACACCGTCACTTTGATGGTGATTCTGACCACATGAATGGCTTGGAAATGAGGGTAAAATGCGAGTGCAACTCGTGGAAATGTTTCTTGATTGCTTAAATTCACTATTCTATGCTCAGAGGTCAATTTGCACTTTTAAACGTGCACGCGTGCTACGACACGAAAAATCAAAACTTGAGAAGGAGCTGGACTTGCTCTGATACCACTATTGGGTGTGTGTAGAAGTGCAAGAGATACACGAGAAGCACACACAAGGAGCCCAAACACAACAAGACACACAGAGAAGTTGAATGGCTAGAATAGCTCTCTCTCTCTTGACGATGAATTAAACTGAAGTAAGAGCTGAATAGTATCCCTAAGTATAAAGTACCACCACATATGAGTGTATCAAGTATGTGGTAACATGGGGAAAAAACCTCTAAACATCACTAGATTAAAAAGTGCCCATGTAGAGGGAAAAGGTTCACATCAAAGATATTCAAGGAACACATAAGTGTAATAGTTCATGCTCGAGTAACAGACTCTCTTATTAATCAAAGGCATCCTCCCCTTTCTTTCGTGCAAGGAAAGATCTTCTTCACAAGGCATCTAACTCACATTATTATCATCATGGATGGTATGTCATGAAAAAGCTGAACCTGGATAAAAAGTAAATCCATCGAGATTCCCTTCTTTTGAGGATGGGAGTGGTACTTGAGTACTCCACATTCTCATGATCACTATACACAATAATTTTATGGGTTGTTGCTTCTAGATGGTGACACAAAGTATTAGATCCATCCACTATTGTAAGAAGTTCTTTATCATGGACTTCATGATTAATCTCTAGAGGGGAGAATTTCCTTGAGTGATATGCAACTAGATGTAGGTGTCCATAATCTCCATGTTGGGATAGAATGGTCCCTATGGAAAATTATGATGCATTTGTCTCTAAGAAGAAAGGCTTGGCAGGATCAAGATGAAGTAAAACTGGCAAGGTCTCGAAAGCTTTTTTTCCTTCTTTTATCAATAAAATTTTTGAATTTTATGTAATCTTTGTGAACTACCTTAGAGTAATCTTTGATGAATACCCTATAAAAATTTGCAATGAACAATTCTCTCAATCTTCTTAGGGACCATAAAGATTCCTTTCTCTAGGAAAATGTATCCAAAAAACTCCACTTCAATCTGATGGAAAAGAACACTTCTCCAATTCTAAACATAAATCTTTGTCTCTTAGTTTATCTAAGACTATCTTTACATGAAATTTATAATCCTTTAGATTTTTTTTAAATATTTAGATAAAATAATGGTATATCAGTAGAAAATCATCTAAATACTCTCAAAAGATATCATTCATCATATGCTAAAAGATGGCTAGACCATTTGCGAGATCGAATGGCATATCTATATACTCGAAAGACCTATACCTTGGTTGAAATGTTGTCTTCTATTCATCTCCTTCCTTAATCTTTAAAATATTGTAAGCTCATCAAAGGTCAATCTTTGTGAAGAACTTTACTTTCCCAAGGCATTCCAAGAGCACAGATATGAATGATAGAAGACATATGTTCTTTATAGTTACTTTATACAACACACGATAGTCTACATGTTGAGATATCAAGCTCAACATGTGATTATCTAGGATGACACATATCAGCTTTTCGTTTCTCTAACATGTATAGTGGTCATGCCGATATGTGTCAGGGATACTTCATTGAGCTTTATTACATTTATCTACGGAGAGTGATGGCACATTTGTTTCTTGCCAGCTCACTCATTTGCGGACATTAGGTTTATCCTTATGTATTAGTCTTTATATATTGCACTTGTTTTATTCTTGTTTTAGGTCATTCTTGTACATCCTTTCTATGTGATAGAAGAAGAAGAAGAAGATTATTCTTCCTTGCCTCAATCTGAGTGTGTGCTTCTCCTTGATTCTGAGAGTGTGTGTGTGAGCTCTCTTCCTTATCTCCTTCCTTGTGACATGCTATCAAAGCCAACGTGGCTGTAGAGAGCTCATGGAGAAGGCGACGGTGAAGAGTACGCAGCAAGGCATGGAGAAAACGCGATTCACAAATGACCTCCTTTTGCTACGAAAATCAGCGTGAAGGTAGAAGACCTCAAAATATTTTCAAGCGTTATAACTTTAGGGTCACTTGTTTTTGTCAATCAAAGTTTCGGAGCCGTCTTGACCTTCATTTTGAGCGTGCAAGGTGGGGCCCATAGAAAAAATAGGTGAGTTTCAAAAACTGTAACTTGCATTGTATTCGGCAACACTCAAATATTTGAGATTCACAATTTCAAGCGATTTTGAATACTATTGATACATGAACAATGTGTTTTTTTGAGATCGAACTGTCACATCATAGTGCGACAATGTTCAAGTACAAGTTTTGCTTGTAGTGTTTTGCACTATTGTGAATTGCTGTAGAAATGGCAAACCTAGATGGAATGGGTCAACTTATGAGCAATAAGATGGACAAGAACAACTTCCATGCTTGGAGAGTAAGAATGACAAATTTCCTGATAGGAAAAGGCTACTAGAAGTCAATTGAAGGAGAGAATGAAAATGCTCCACACCTACCAGAGAGGAATCAGACTGTAGAACAGTTAAGAGCATATGAGGAATGGAATCAAGGAGCATGAAAGGTAAGGTATTGGCCATCTGTTACCCTATAGGATAGCATGATTGGGCACATACAGGATGCCAAGACTCTGAAAGAGGCTTGGAATAGTTTGTTCACATTGTACAAGACCAATACAAAGGCACAAAAATTGCAACTCAAGAATGAGCTACATACATTGGAGAAAAAGAGCATGTGGGTAAATGACTACACTTTGAAAATCAAAAGCATATGTGAGTCACTTGCTTCTATTGGGGTTAATCTAGATGATGATGATGATGATAAGGTGGAAGTGTGCCTTCGTGGTTAAGGAGCTGCATATAAGCACTTTAGAAATTCTATAAAGATGAGGGAAAATATTCCGAATTTTGCTAATCTGGTATGTATGCTGATTATTGAAGAAAACAATCTTGGTGAGGATTCAAACTCCCAAGGAAAACCCAATTCTGAGCAGGTATTCTACTATGGCAGAGGAAAAGGCAGAGGTAGAGGTTTCGGAAATGGAAGAGGAAACAGTAACCAAGACCAAAGTCAACAACAGAATCATGCAAGAGGAAGAGGACAATTTCGAGGCGGGGGGAGCCAAAGAGGTCGAAGAAATTTCCAAAGAAATGATTCAGGTAATGACATTAAAGGATGTTGGAATTGTGGTAAATCAGGACACTCTAAACGTGATTGTAGGTTGAAGAATCAAAATAATAGAAGGCAACAAAACAACTATGTATCCCCAAGTACAGATGATTTTGAGAAAATTTTTATGGTTCAACATCACATGATAATGTCTGGTATGTTGATTTAGGTGCTTGAAATCACATGACCAGTCATGCAGAATGGTTTAGTACTTTGCAAAAACTACCAATTCTTAGATATGTTGAATAGGTGATTACACATCACACCCTATCGAGCATACAAGAAAGATAGCACTGTCTATGGAGGATGGGAAGGTAAAACACCTTGCTGATGTGTTGCATGTTCCAAATATAACAAAGAATCTGGTTTCTGTTGGACAAATGGTTGACCAGGGATTACAAGTCAGGTTCAATGTTGATGGGTTGTATATAGAAGAATACAAACAGGATGGAAGATTGATTGCCAAAGGAAACTAAGTGGGTAGGATGTTCACCTTAAATGTGAAAATTCATGAGATGAATGGAGCCATGTTTGCAAAAGATGCAAGAGTTATTGCTGATATAGAGATCTAGCACAAACGGATTGGACATGCAAATCTGCAAAGGCTAAAACTGATGCAGTCAAAGGAGATTGTCAATGGACTACCAAATTTCAAGGTTGTAGAAATGCAAAAGGTATGTGCAGCATGTCAATTTGGTAAACAGTCAAGATCATCATTTTCGCATGACAAGCATGTTAGTGAGAATGTTCGAGAAATAGTACATACATATGTTTGGGGTCTTGCAAAGACCACATCTATGGGCGGTTGTAGGTTTTATGTTATTTTCATTGATGACCATACACAAAAAGTATGGATATATTTCATGAAAGAGAAGAGTGAGGTTTTCACTCACTTCTATAATTTTAAGGCTATTGTGGAAAAGAAGACAAGAAAGTATATTCAAACATTAAGGTCTGATGGAGGAGACGAATACATGTCAAATGAGTTCAGCAATTTTCTAAAAAGTCATGGAATTTTATGTTAGTTTTCATGTATACACAACACAATAGAATGGCATTGCGGAACATAAAAATAGACATATTTCCAAAATAGCAAGAGCCTTGATGTCTCAAAAGAACATGGCTCATTATTATTGGGTAGAAGCTATTCATACTCATGTATACATCATGAACAGAACTTCGACTGCTTATGTACATCAAGGTACACCTAAAGAGAAGTTTACATGTAAAAAGCCAAACTTATCACATCTGAAAGTTTTTGGTTCTATTGCATATGTACATGTTCCACATGAGATCCAAAAGTAGAAAATTGTGTCTTCATTGGATACTCCCTTGAGCAAAAGGGATACAAATGTTATAACCCACTCACATGACAAGTGATGGTGAGCAGAGATGTGGTATTTCATGAAATGTCAAGCTCCTATGCAGATGCCAAAGAAGGACTAAATCTTGAACCAAATGACAAAGAAAATGCTAAAAAATCAAGTGCATAATAGCAAGCTTTGAGTGGACCGGATGCATCACCAAGAAATGGTTCCAACTCAAATCCATGGAGTGGAAGATTGCATGGAAATTTCAGTCATGCAACTTCATCAAATACATCCAAGAAAGGTAAAGAAAAGCTTTCTGCTTGTCATAAAACATGTGCATGTTTTGAAGACATTGATGGAGATTCAAGGGTTCAGAAAAGAGTCTTGATGAGGAACTTAGATTGCCCTCTGTGAAGACTCTAGGAGTAAGAAGGGCACATGCAGATGATAGAAGGAGAAGTGACCCATGACCAAGAAGATCTAGGCGCATGAGGAATTCAGTGCAACGATTGAGGTGTGATAGTCGTATGGCTCATCATTGTGCCTACATGACCAAGATAATACAAGATGCTGAACCTTCTTGTTTTGAATATGCAATTGGAAGTGCGAATTGGGAAAAAGCTATGGTGAGGAGAAGGCTGCGCTTTATGGGAATGATACATGGATGCTGGTTCTATTGCCACAAGGAAAGAAACCCATAGGCTACAAATGGGTTTAGAAGGTAAAGCATAATGCTGATGGTAGCATAAGCACGTATAAAGCACAATTGGTAGGTAAAGGATATGCACAAACATATGGCATTGATTATGAGGAAACATTTAGCCCTGTAGCTAAAATATCTACTATTAGAACACTTGTTGCATTAGCTACAACAAAAGGATGGACTTTGCATCAAATAGATGTGAAGAATGATTTCCTACATTGTGAGTTATAGGAAGAAGTATATATGGACCAGCCATAAGGATATCAAGATTCAAAGCATCCAGAATATGTTTGCAGGTTGCACAAGGCTTTGTATGGGCTGAAGCATGCTCCTGGTGCATGGCATGCAAGGATTGTTGATTACTTAACCAGCATTGGGTTTTCTATGTGTGATGCAGATCATTCACTATATGCAAGGAAGGGTGCTAATTGCATCACGATTGTGGCTATTTATGTTGATGACCTGATTGTAGGGGGTGATAATGAAGAAAGCATCAAAGAGGTAAAGCAACTTCTTATGCAGGAATTTAACATGAAAGATCTTGGTGTGCTGCGCTATTTCTTGAGCATTGAGTTTATACATACAAAAACAGGTATATGGATGTCACAAAGGCAATATGCCTTGAATATGATGCAAAAGTATGGTATGGCTGATTGTAAGCCAATTTATATGCCATTAGATCAGAATTTGAAGTTGGATACTACATCAGGTGAAGCATTGGAAAATGCCACTATGTACAAGAAAATTGTGGGAAGTTTTATATATTTGACAATTACAAGGCCTGATTTAAGCTATACTGTCACACTTGAAAGTTAGTTTATGCAGGTTCCCAAGAAGCCACATTTGGATGCTCTGAGATGCACTCTATGTTATGTGAGTGCTACTTTGGATTATGCATTGTTTTATGAAGGTGGTGTAGATTTGCAAGTTCATGGATACACCGATGGAGATTGGGCTGGTAGTACTCCAGATAGAAGATCTACTAGTGGCTTTTTATTCTCACTTGGAGGTGTAGCTATTGCATGGAGCAGCAAGAAGCAACCCATTGTTGCTTTGTCAACTACAGAGGATGAGTACAGAGATGCTGTAATGGTAGCATGTGAGGCATCATGGCTGGAGATGCTACTTGCAGATTTAGGTGTGGAAGTGCAAAAGCCTATCACTATCTATTGTGATAATCTTAGTAGCATATAGTTAGCATGGAACCCTAATTTTCATGCCAAAATAATGCATATCAAGGTATATTATCACTTCATCAGAGAGAAGGTATTAACAGGTGATATTGATCTTGTTTATGTGAGAACAAATGAGCAGGTTGCTGATATTTTCACCAAGGCACTTGGAGCTTAGAAGTTAAAGAAGTTTCGGGAGATGCTTGGATTACAAGATATGACATTGAGCTTGAGGGGGAGTGTTGAGATATCAAGCTCAACATGTGATGATCCAGGATGACATGTATCAATTTTTCATTTCTCTAGCATGTATAGTGGTCAAGCCGATATATGTCTAGGGATACTTCATTGAACTTTATTACATTTATCTACGGAGAGTGATGGCACATTTGTTTCTTGCCATCTCACTCATTTGCGGACATTAGGTTTTTCCTTATGTACTAGTCTTTATATATTGCACTTGGTGTGTCATTCTTGTACATCCCTTTTATGTAATAGAAGAAGAAGAAGAAGAGTCTTCTTCCTTGCCTCAATCTGAGTGTGTGCTTCTCCTTGATTGTGAGAGTGTGTGTGTGAGCTCTCTTCCTTATCTCCTTCCTCGTAATACTATACACTTTTGGAGAGTCCCATCCTTCTTCTTCAGAAATAGGTTAGGGGCTGCCCTAGGAGATTTTGCGTGTTTGATAAACCCCGTGGCTAGATTTTCATTAATATTCTCAAATAATTCTTTTCTCCCTCTTAAAGTTCTATGGCACAATCATAAGGTTTGTGCTCTAGGGAATATCTTCATTCTCAAAGACATCTTGATAATCTTGCTACTTACTAGGTAGGTTTATTGGATCATCTTTCTTGGACATTTGAGGTGGTACCACATAAATCTTATATGTGAGTTCCTTCCTCAATGCATGTCTTCTCAATATCTAGACGGGTGATTTTAGTCTTCTCCTAATCGATGTCCAGGTTATTAACCAGGGCATTCCAATCATAACATGGTTTATTAGAGTTGATATTACATTAAAATATATGTGGTAATCATGATCACGAAGATCTACTCTCAATAATGTGCTTTTCTTAGTAACATTCCTAGATGCCAGAGGTTATCTATCCACTACTTAAGGTACTACTCGTTTATTATTTTGAAGCAATGGAACCATTTGTTTCTTAACCAATCCTTCATCGATGACACATGAGGAGGCCCTTGAATCCACTAGGACTGTAAGGAAAATGATCTTCATAGGCATGATAAACTTGAAAGGAGCAAGACATGTTTGTACGGGTTTTTCTTGAATTATGAGGCCCTTTATTATATCCTAGTTTGGTTTTACCATCTGCTTTATAACTAGGCTTCCTTCTCTCCATGTTTGACAAGGGTCATTGCGACTCTACAGTTTGTTCTCTTGTTGGGACAACTAGCTACAATTTGGTTAGGCTTTCCATGATAGAGGCATAACTTGAAATCTCTCCTTCTCTATTGTTTTGTATGGCAATAGAGGCTAGAACCTAGTTACATCTACCTGGATAGGTTGAGGTATAGGTTCTTCTCTAGGAGAGAGCTACAAGGGTTTCCATTGGCTTAGTCTTCCTTCTACATTTTTTTCTTGTTTCCTTTCAAAAAGATGTTTATCAGATTAAATGGCTTGGGTGATATATTCATTCAAAGTTGTACTTTGGCATTGTGACTAGAAGCTCCTTCACATCATCTCTTAAATGCTATCTATATTTTCTTTTGAGATAATCATCATGCTAAGTGAGATCGCATATCAATCTCCTAAATTCTTATGCATAGGACGAGGTAGGGTGGTTACATTGATGTATCTTCCATAGGTTTGTCACTACCACATGCCTCATGTCAACATCTCCAAATGTGGTGGTGGGCTCTCAGAGAAACCCCTCTTACTCTTGAAGTACTTCCATGTTCTTATCCAAGCCTAGGGTGAACCATGATAATGCTTGACCATATAGCAAGGTTCCAATAAAATGGACCTTGGGTGCCTCGTTAGGGCATCTATAAAATTGCATACGGATGTACAATTTAACTTGTTGGAGAAATTCATGGATCTTTTTGTGATCCCCATCAAAATTTTTGGGCATGCAAATCTTAGGTTCCTTCAGGAAGGATGAACTAGGCCATTATTCACTTGAATGCTTCCTTGTCTTCCTTGAAGATTCTTGTATTGATCTTGCAATTCTTTGAGAAGTGTGCCTACATGGAATAGATTTTCCATCTCAACTTGTTTATTTCAATGAGTTAGCTCCTCAACTCATTGCTAGAGACTTTGAGGTGATGTCAAAATCTATTCAATTGTGTTCTCCATGATGCATGACATTGGATAGAAGCTAGTCTTGCCAAAATGTCAAGGGAGAAATAGATTGTGCCTTTGGACTAGACTAGAGAATATTTTGGAATTACACTTTTGATTACAAGCTCATCCATGAAGGGAAAAAAATACAAGAATATGTAATTAATACAAGACATCCCATAACCGTGATTGATAGATTTGGATAACTCGGCTAGAGATGATACATGAGATCCCTTAACCGGGGACCATAGGTATGAAGCAAAATATCTAGATTACTAGAAATCCCTTCAAGGACATGAACTAGATACAAGGATTAAGCAAAAAGGATTTCGTACTATGAGATAACAACATGACACGACAACATGTCCAAGATATTGGACTAGAGAATACTAGAACGAAGCAAAAGACTAGAACTTAAACTAGAACTTAGAGAGTAATTACTTCGCAATCGTGACTCCTCAAGCTCGTCACACATGCAATTCTCAAGAGTGGTTCATCAATTGTGGTTATTGGTGATGTCATCAATAATGTCTTCAATTCAAAAAAAGACCTTGGAAGTCACAATCTAGCGAGTAGATGATCTTAGAGTTTTAGCACGTTTGGGAAGCAAATAGAGCTTCTCCAATATTTTATCCATTGATTTGCTCCAAAGTTGATGAAGATTTAGATCTGTTCTGAGTAGTGATTAATCGTCCTACAAATTTAGCTAAGTGAATGAATCAAATTTCGCTACTATATGCTACTCAGTTGAAATCCTGTGAGCTAGCATTCAAAACCACGCCTTTTACATGGTTTTTTTAAACGCGAATTTAACATTTTGAATTTGGATATGAGCATTAACATGTAAGCATCTTAGAATACGCATCTTGTATGAACGCTCATAACTTGAAATATTCAATAATTTGAATATTTCATAATTATGAACGCTCAGAATTTGAAATATTCGACTTCTCTTGAAAGGAACTAAAGTAATTGTTATTATACTTTGAAGTTTTTGTGACATACTTTGCTATTGACTGTATGACGAGATTAGATGTATATTGATTGTATGACGAGATTAGATGTTCACAAGAGTCCAAGTGATGATGCAACGTTTAGAAAGACGACTTTCTCACAAATACAACACGATCTTCCATTGCTTTGGCCTCAACTACTAGATCTCAATGAACACTTTATTCATGCCTATGACTTTCCCCAGGTGTGGACCAAGCTACTGCCATTGAAGATAAAATTTGATGACCTCGAATAACTAAATAGCCCCATTTACATATGGTGTGAGTGTTTTTTGAGTTTTTTTGCTCCATAGTTGTGCAAGCCTTTTGTATGTTTGGGCAACATTTTGGTGATAACTTTGATTGGTTTTGAGGCTTGTCATGGACTGCTCAAGAGGGGAAAGAGAAACTGTAGGTATTATGTTTGTATCCATACTTATTACTTGCATATACATATAGGAAGATGGAGCTTGAATATGAAGAACTTCTTAAATTATGATGTTGAATCGCCAATAGTTTCCTATATGGATGCAAAGTTTGAATCAACGTTTGACTCATTGACCTCATTTCTCTCAATGTTGGATAAAGCAATGATATAGTATACGGAATTTATTAAATAATTACGTATGCAAGTTGATAATGAGTTTGAGTCTCTCGATCGAACTATTAACTATGAATTTTCAAGTTTGAAAGAAAGTGTTGATAATCAGACCAATCAAGTGAATTAAATTTCACGATTAAGTTAAAGCATGAACATCAAGTTCAAGTTCAAATTATTTCTACACATTCTACTAAACAACACCCTTCACCCAAACATAGAAGATTCACTTGTAGACCTAGCCAAAGAAGATCCAGAAGTGCTGAAGATCCACCTGTTAGATTTTTTGGTGTGATCCAATCGGCAATACGTATGGGAATCGTATTCATATGTCAATGTATGTAGACACAATTTGCTATTTGAAATTGAAAGGAAAGTATGTAATTATGGTGATTATTCACGTTTTCACTTGAAGTTTGGAAGATGTAGGCTGCAAACATATTTCTATCAATCAAGATCTAATCCAAGATTATCCAATAGATGAGGAAGCAATGGATGCCAAAGAAAAAGCACAAGGCTCAATCCTATAAATAAGAAAGTAGTTTTTCATCTGAAAAGCATGAAAGCTCTGTAATGTTGAAACAAGATTAACCATTAAACGTGGCTACACAAAGATTTGATAGAACTTTGAACGAATTGTTAAAAATAGATAAGGAAGAGAATGAAGAATCAATTAAACTTAAAACTAAGGATGATGTAACTATATATTTGCTAATTGATCCAAAGTTTTTGGAGAGTGAATTTTTTTTTTATCATAAAAAGGTGAAGAGTATCAAAGTTAAATACACTCTTACTCAAGCCAATAATCAATATGAAGGTGAATATATCAAAGGCAATGATCTATATCATCCACATACTAAATGCATTTTGCTTAGTCATCATGCTATCTTTGTGGAAGATGCAATTCAGCCCTTACTTTCATGAACGCATGAAACATCAGTTACCTCAAAGGATGTGCATGATAAGTTATCACTTTCAGAACCTCTAGATGCTTTCAAATGATAATGTAGATAATTCTATTTCTAAGGAAACTTTAAATGACGCAACTATTCATGAGAGTGCTTACATAGAAGAGGCAAAAACTTTGCCTAAATTGCTAGTATAGACTTTGAGAGATAGGAAATTCCTTGCAACTTTTTCATACCATACTTATTCAAGATCTCATAATGCTTTTTTTGCATCAAATTGTTATGCAATGGCATTCACTAGTCTTCGGATGAGAATGAGCCTATTTCTTTTAATGAAGCATAGAATTCAAGAAATTAACAAGTTGTTTTGTTGGTAGAATATAATGCTATTATGAATAGGGAAACTTGGTCTTTATGCTATTTTTCTTATGAGAAGAGTTTATTGGCACTAAATGGGTATAGAAGCTAAAACATCAGGCAAATATATCAATTGATAGGTATAAGGCTAGCCTTGATGCCAATGCTTATATGCAAGAGGAGGTCATTGCTTTTCATTAGATCTGGCCTCCAATGTATCAAATAACTATCATAATATAGTTTGTGCACTTGCAGCACTTTCATTTTTAGAATGTACATTAGTTTGACATTCAAAATACACTTCTTTATGGTGATCTAAATGAACAAGTTACATCTTTTAGACCCATGGTGTTATGTAGAAAGGGCAAGAAATTAAAGTGTGCACATTGAAAAAGGCATTGTATGGATTGAAGAAAAATTATGTGTTTGGTATGCAACAATACATGCCCACTCGCTAGCACACCCATAAGAACCGTCCAAGTGATAGCACCATATGTTATGTAGATGATGTAATTATGATCATTGTCCTATATGTTGATGATATGATGTTCGTTTTTCCTAACAAGAGCCATAATACTAAATCTAATGAAAATTTGCATCCTTATTTTGGGATATAGATTTAGGGCATTCACAATTTTATTCATGCATTTAATTTGTGGACTTTGATGAGAAAATAGCTCTCTCAAACAAAATTCATTGACACATTATTGCATCATTCTTTATATTTTAACATTACAAAGTATTTGAACTCCCATGTAAATAATAATTAGGATTGCATATTGATAATCCTCAAGATGGATTTGATGTTGATCTCTATGTGTAGGCTATTGCATGCTTGACTTACTTACACATAACCTAACGTGATTCTTAGTTTTATCTCTCAAGTTTATGCATTGTCTATCTGTTAAGCATTACAAGGAGGATAAGCGATTGTTTTTCTTAGTTTGAGTGGTTAATGGATACGTGGATTGTTATAACTAAAGGGGGCATCCTTTTCGTCAAATTTAAATTATTTTTTAGACTTAAATTGGATTGGTTTCTATGATGCTCATGTGTCATCGAGTGGGGTTTTCTTCATGTTTGGTAGCTCATCCATGTTTCTCTTGGGATAAAGCAATTCAAGCAGCAAGGTACCACTAAAGTAGCAAAAAATGCATGTAATCGGGTGTGAATTCTTGACACTTGGCCAATGCATAAACCTCCTTATCTAGGAGACAACAAACTTAATATATGGCTATTTAATGAAAAAGTAAATCAACATCAAATCCACCTCCAACATCATGAAGAATCAACCCTAAACTTGTTTCCATGGGATTTGCAAGATTTTTCCAATCCTCAAGGCTGAGATGCTTAAGTCATGTTTCAATTCATTTTATTGGACACAAAACTATTCCTCCGTCAACTTCCATAAGCTGAATGCTCAAGTCATTATTCAAATGCTCCAAACATAACATCTCAAATGCCACATGAAAATCAAATTATGACCACTAAGAAAAATTTGAGCAACCTATGTAATTTTGATCAAAAGTAGATCGTCTACTTAGCATGTAAGGTGTTCTTAGTTGAAATGTTCCAAACTCCATGTTTAAACAAGTAGGAATGTATCTTCTTATACTAAGCACACCATCCTCCCTTCAAATCATATAATTCATTTTTCAGCATACACACATTATTTCATGTCCATTCTGAAAAAAACAATGGGGCAGAATCACCATTCAGAAATGTCATTTTAATGTCCAATTAATGTACAAGTCAAGCATGATGAGGTCCAAGTGCAAAATTGGTATGAAAAATGGTCACTCAACATGTGGGAGGAAAACTCTCATCATAATCAATGCCCATCTCTTGACCATAACCTTTGGAAATAAGCATAGCCTTATACCTATCAATTGTTCCATGAGGTGTATGATTTAGCTTGAATACCCATTAAGTCCCAATCTCCTGTTTTCCTAGAGAAAAATAGCATAAAGACCAAGTACCATTCTTCATAAAAGCATCATATTCTCATTTCATAAGAGTAACTTGTAAAATATGGCATCAAACACTCAGACACATCCTTGGTGCTAACTTACATCTCCTTAGTATATGAAAGTAATGGCTGAATCACATGATCCAGAAAAACAAAATTACAACTTATGAAAATGGGTTTAATTTGTGGCTGATATAGATAATAGCTTTGCTTTTAGAATTTCACCAAAAAAGTACATTTAAATTCGTTATCATTTTTCTTCTCCAGAAGAATGAAGAGGATGCAAGTACCTCTGAAGTTAACTGCCCACATAGAGGTAGAGGTACTAGAGGAAGGGGCAAAGGAAGAAAGAAAGGCATGGGGAGACTGTACAACTCTTCACCTTGCAACATTTGTGGTTTGACCAATCATACCATAGATGAGTGCTTTAGGAAAACCCGGAATCAAAGATGAAGAGGCTTTCATAGAGGAGGCTATGGACAATCTAGAGGCAGGTTCAATAATGGAGCAAGCAATTACCATCATAATTACAACTGAGGCTACAACAACAACTATCAAGGAGTTCAAGCTTTCTTAGCTAGTCACAAAGCAAAGGGGAGTGGAGAACATATACGTATAAGCAAAAATCTACTAATGTTTCACAATCGAAGAAGGGAGACAAAGATGGGAATAAGTAGAAAATTAGAAACAATTATGCAATTATTAAAAGGCAAATGATCAATTTATAATGAGTCTTCCCAAACTGGATGCAAAAGAAGTGAAGATGCCAGAGGCTATAATGCTTGTTGTAGAGGCTTGTACACCTCAAATAGAGTGTGTTTATCTTTTCTTTTCTAAAGAGTAAGTTCAGCTTGGGCCTAGTCTCACTTGCTTGAATTGATTAGAAAAACGCAATTTTATAATGAAGGGGCATAGTGCCTTTGGGATCCCCCTTATCCCAAAAACCTGGGGTATGATGACCCTATGAGGGTTCAATGGTAATGGTCAGAATTTGAGGGGAAAACCATATTTTATCGAGAGCTATAGACTAGGAAAATTATCTTTAAATCATCCTCATGGGAAAACCAATACTATGGTACCTAAAGGGAACATACTTACATTACCAGTTCTTCTAAGTAACTTGCCCAGGCATCAATCATTTTACCATTCTTCAAGATGTTCATCAAAGCTTGCTATAGATATTTATTTCCATATGTTCCAAATTTCTTCCCTCTTGATGGCATTCCATAAGTTAGAAAAGCAACCGATCCGTTTTCCAAGTAATGTTAGGTTCAATTGATTTTATTCTTTAAAATTCAAATCTTAGAGAGAGCCTCCAAGATCAAAAGACACTTAGGGAATGAAAAGGACAGGTTTAAAATGTCTTTTGTACCTCTAACGCAATGCTTATACTACTATGGATCCTTAGATGTTTTTCTAGCTTTGAAATTAGTCTAAATTACCCTATGAAGAGGTTTCCATATAAGAACAGAATTCTTGTTCTTAATGAGAGGATACTACATGCTTGGGAATTTAAATTCCCATATGATATAGTGCGCGTTGAGGCACCATCTTCTATTAAGGGAGACATGCAAGCCCATAGCTTCTTGAGATTCATTGCATTATCCAATTTCTTATTGTTAATCTACCTTAACCCTTCAATATACGAGGGATCATATCCAAGAAGGATGGAGGTGTTAGATTTCTTCCAACAATTGACTCTATGTTTTATTAGGAGCAAATCTTCATAGTTAAATATCCTTGTAGGGTTAAAATCCTCAAATCTAGTCTAGTTTCGTCTCTCTTGATTCCAAAGACGGTTTCACATACAAAACCCTTAGTTCGATAGCTTGTTTTCCCTTTGAAGGTTCTCCAAGACAGTTTATTTTATACATCCAATAGGAAACCGACGAGAATCCAAGATGCTCACTTGTAGTCTTCATTTATCTTGATGTGTTGTTTCATCTTGTTCCATCTCTTCCACAACGAGCAAACTAAGTTAAAACCTCTCAAAGTCATCGTATAAGGAGAAAACAATGAAATGATCAGATCATGACCCTTCCACCTCGGAATCCTCAGAAGTGCATGAGAAGAAATATTTTAGAGAATGAATTTTGATGAGGAACCTTCCATTTTCTACCAGACATTGATCCTCAACTTTGCCGCCTACGTATCCGCCATTTGACCCGCATCGAGAATTCAAAAACAACTAAAGTCTTTCTGGCTAGCACAAATGGCCCATTTGAATTTGGCAACACTTCTCCTACTAGCATCATCACTCCAAAAGAAAATCTTTGCAAGTACTTCCAATTTCCTTGAGTCTTTTTCTTTCAGTCTCCAAAAGGCCAAAAAAATAGATAACCAATGACAAGGAAGAAAGTAAGCTATCCAAGGTGATAGATCTTGAAATCCTCCTTGTTTTGTTTCTTGATTCTTCAAATACCTTCAACATGATTACCTCTGAGTATAATGCCACGCACATATACACAAGGATATATGAATTCTCCATGATCTCGTAATGAAAAGTGAAGAAGCTATGATTTCAAGAAATTGCATCTTGATTTAGTGCATATAAAGGTCTCCGTACTTTCCACACACCTTCAAGATAGTGTGAGTCTTGAAATCTAGGGGGCTGAGCCATGTATACCTCTTATGAGATCCATCCATTGAGAAATGATTTCTTCAAATCCATCTAATATATCTTCTAATTGTTCTCAACTACAATACTCATTAGTAATCTGATTGTTGGCATCTTAGTCAAAGGAGAGAAGGTCTCCTCATAAAAAATGCCTTACGTCTAATCATACCCTTTAACCACAAGCCCAACTTTGTACCTACTAATGCTTCCATCCGAATTTTTCTTTACCTTGTAGAGCTATTTCGATCCAATGACATTCATGGTAGGTGCCTTGGGTACCAACTCCCAAGTCTTGTTTTCTTGGAATCATTGCACGATTCCATTCCAATTTCTTCTAGGCTTCTTAATAGGATGAGGTTTCTTCCAAATTGAAGTCCTCGGCTAGTATATACTAGTGCTTTGGATAGGTTGCTAGATCAGAATGCATTAATCAAATGAAAGAACTGTAAAATTTGCAAATTCAGTATATGATTTCGTGGTCTTCTTGTGTTGATTATGTTATGCTTATCAAGGTATGATGCTTCAATCTACTACATTATCTAAAGTAGTACAAAATTCAATATGTTTATATGGAATGAACATATGTGTTTTTTTAATTTCAAATGGTTCTCATCCACCAATGACTAGTTGATACTTTTTTTTGTCAAAATGTAAGGAGATTGGTGTATCCAAACGATGTAGATGTAAGGCGGGGGTGGAGGTGGTCAAGATTCAATGGAAATTCCATAAACTAGATGGAAGCACAAACTAGAATTGAAATTCAATAGAGATAAATGCAAGGAAAACAAACAAAATTGGTGATTTCTTTTTTTGCTTTAAGAAAGGAAGTTCGGCCTAAGCCTACTCTCTCGAACTTGTATTAATTAACAGAAAAGAAAAGTAAAAGTGAAGGGGACTAGTGCCCATGGGACCCACCAAATCCCACAGAACAGGGGTAGATTCTATAGAGTTTAGATGGCATTACAAAGAAGGCTATGCACCCTCTCATCAACCTCATGCGGGCAGGATTCGCGAAGCATAAAAAAACATAAGGTCATAAAACTAATGGAAAAACCTTAGGAAACAAATTGTAATTTAAATAAGATGAGAAATCGAGACAATGAAGTATATTCCTAATGCTTCTCAAAAGACATCATAAACATTAAGGAGCTAAAAAAAGAAACTGAAGGGAAATTAGAAACAAGAAAGAAGACGAAATTCAATACAGTGCTAAAGTGTAAAAGGCGTTATTCATGAAGTTGTGGTTAGCAAAGCCTTGCAAAAGTAGATCAACAAAGCATTAGATTGATTGAGACTAGTTTCAATGCACTATCAAGAGTTGTCCTACGCAATTATGTTCGCAACCCTCATGATTGAGCTCAGCTCTAAGAATTGAAAGAGTGTCTATAGCATGGAGAGATAGACATCTAGTTCAAGGCTAGTGTTCTAACAGATACTTGAAGGATTGTATAAGGCTTGAATGGTTTACATTCGAACCAAAATTTTAGGTGGGTGCATCTAGGGAGATGATGAGAAGGTCAATTATAGTATAGCTTCAAAAGTGTGAACATCCATTCAAGATTGATGAGCTAGTAGAAAAACTCAATCATGGATTCTATATAGAAAAAAACACATGATGTATGTCATTACTAGATGACCTCAAAAACCCAATGGCTTGGTGAGAGTCACTAGAGAGATAGAAAGGGACAAAAAGAAGAGGAAAACCTTACGAATGGGACTCCTAGAAAATATCATGGAAAATTAATGATATCATAGATTATATCCTCTTCCAAGCACCCTCAAGACAATCAAGGTATTGATTTGTTTGTGAATAGAGACACTAAAAAGGCTTTTTAGTTCTTCCTTTCAAGGATCACGTTTCTTAAGAATGCGTTATTGGTGTATGAGTGCAAGTACCTTGGTGATCAAGGTAAAGCTATTTACTTGGATTGTATTTAAATAAGCTATTCCAAGATACCAAACACATAGTCAACCCAAACAGACCTAGAAAGCAGAAATGTTTTTTCCACTACAAATATCAGCCACTCACATAGTCGATAGGATCCACAATAGCTATATCTTCACACCTTAAAGCAGCACAAGAAGGAGAAATCCAAAGAGCCACCCAAAGTTATTTTCTTACTTTACTTAAGTGTGTGAACATCTAAATAATAACCAATAGAGAATAAAGGCAGCTACCAAAAAGCTTCAGGACACATAAATTTGTAGACGAACTCCCATTGCCTAAATCCAAAGAATAATCAAGAACTTTGAGGCTTTCTCAAGTAGTAAAGTCTATGAAGACTTACTGCACTAGAAGAAGATACCCTTTGATCATGGAACAATTTTCCAATAAGTTCTATGAATTGAACACATCTTGGACACGTTGATGGAATGTGAGGCCTTTGGAGTAACCCTGAAGGGTAGAAAACTTTCTTGGTTTCAACCTTTGAATTGAGGAAAATACAAGATGATAATTCAAGTAATAGATGAATTCATCATACAACTCTCTATTTGACTCCAATTATGTAGAAAAATTCATTTCCATTTCAAAGTTTTGAAATAGGTCCTTGAAATGACCATAAGGTTCTCTTGACGATGATTTAAGCACTAAATAGAGAAGGTTTCTAATTGAGAGTTGCCTACCTAGTTAAAGCAAGTATTTCTACCCATAGATAGATTATCTAGTGAGAAATGCAAGTGGTATATATATTTAAAGGATCCCTGAACTTAAGAGCAATTTGTTCAAATGTGAATAGTATTATGGACAAAGGAAACCATCCTTGACCTTAGATTCCATATGAATTTATATATCTCATAGTGGGCTCATATTTTGAAGAAATTATTTCTTCCATCTTGTCCAAAATATTCCCAAACCTTGAGATCAAGTGCCCACTTGCTTGATTCTAATATCGAAGGGTCATGTTTTGAATTGATTATGTAATCGATGACATCATCAAGCCATAACCACCATTCATAAATTTCCCTTCAAAAACATTATAAGGAGGGATTTTCCATAAAGATACTTAGTCTTTCCAATGCCAATCATTGGAGCTCAAGGAGTCGTGATCACCAATTAAGTACTCTCCAACTTCTCGTTGGAGTCCTAGTCTCCTCCTTTGTTCTAGTCTTATCTTTTATTGTATACAAGACATCTCTCTTTTCCTATTATAATCTCGTAGTATGAGATCATGTTGACTTAGTCATTTGCATAGGTCTAAAACTTTGATCTATGTCCATAGCAACACGATTATTATCCTCATACAATTGGGCATGCGTAATAGTATCTTCCAAAGTTTTAGGAGCATTACGACGTACTTCAAGTTAGATGGCTTTATCAAGCCCTCTTACAAGCCCATTTACGTTTTGAAAATCATCAAGACCCTTTAGCTTAAGTACAATCTAAGGATATTGTGTAGGTAAACAACTAATGGTCTTCCTCTCTACTTTATTCCATCCCATTAAGCCCAACTACATTCTTCCTCGTTTTAAGAAAAAAGCTCTTTTAGAAAAAGAGCTTCAAATTGAGACCAATTTAGAGGAATAGATTTTGACTCTTTTAGACTCATCCATGACTTGTATGCACGTGGTCCAAGCAATAAACGTGCTTCGAGCATGTGATACTCGAGTGGGGTTCCTTTAAGTTGATGCAAGTGAGTCCACTTTTGAAGAAAAGTGTATACTACATCCTTATTAGGGTCTCTACCATCCCCCATAAAGGTAGGTGGCTCGAGGTCTCTGAGTAAAGGAATATCCCTAAGATGCTTTTCCTTACCAGTGGTAAGAGGTACATTGGGCATATGATCAAGCTTTTCTTCTTTTTGAACCATCATCGAAGAATCATGAGAGAGCTCACGTTCAAACTCTTGTTGGGAAAGAAAAGAAGCAACATGATTTTCTAGAGTGACAAATGGGGTTTTCAACCCCTCAAAGGCCGAGTTCATGCTCTCTAAATAGATTCTAATTTAGTGGTTCTATCTTATATCGCATTATACTTAGCATGAATAATAAACTCGTCATATAGATCCACTTTGTCCTCAACATCTTGCATATCTATCTCTTTTGGGTTTTCCTAGTTTTCCTTTTTTTTTGGATCTTGCATAACCTGAGGGATTGCTAAGGATGAAACTTGGGCTTGCTTCTTTATAGTCTCCATGATAAAAGGAATAGAATTTGAAAGTGCAATTAGTAGATAAAATATAGAGACTCAAGGAAAAAAATCAAGTTCTCTCAATTATCTGTCTTCAATGCTTTGAAAACAAACTTGGAAATATCTTCAAAGCCTTTAATAATTGTTCCTAGTCCTTGCTAAGCCCGAAAGTGAATTCAAAATGTCTCGTTCACAATTGGGTGTTCTGAAAAGCACGAAATCACCAAACAAGTATTCACAATTGCCTTAAGTCACCAAATTTGGATCCTCGCTAGTTCTTCTTATAGAACAAATGGATATTCAGCACCTAAAAGTTGCAAACACAATTCAAATCCAAGTGAAATAGCAAAATTTGGACTTTTGTAGCATCAAAATGAGCCTCCAAAAGGTATTCCTAGTTTGCGAAGAAAAATTGCAGAGACCTTTAGACTTGCAAAAAAGTATTGAAAATTTGTAATCCTACTATCCTTGAAAAGCTTATAAGATGAGCTTCTAGCTCGAAAAAAAATGTGGCAATCCAACACTCGAGAGAAATAGCACCTTTCTGAAGTAGAATGTGGAAGCGTAGGCTAGAGTGAAAGCAAGAAAAGTGAGTCTTTCTAGAGGGCTGACTTGGAGACTTTGGAAAATAATGTTTTTTATGTCCAAAAGTTATATAAAAAGTGAATTCATAGAGAGCATGCCATAGATAACGTGGGAATATCTTGGTTTTGAAACTTAGCCAGGGATATGTCCTTCAAATCTTTACTCAAAATTGAGAAAAAAACCAAATTCTGAATGCTCTTCCAAGTGAAATTGGTGTCTTCCCTTTACCTCATTTGCTCATGACTATCGATCAAAGGTCAATTATCGCACACCTCAACGCAGATATTGTGGAAAGGTATTTTTATAGCATGCTCCTAGAGGGAGTCTTTCACTTGAAGGGTGCGGGAACCTCCTTAGGAGCCTTCCTTGGGCTGTCACCTCCACAATCTTTGCCTCATCTCGTGGGTAGTGTAGTCATCATCTTCACACTCAATCATCGTCATCATTTCTACGATGGCTGATCAAAAGCATGGCTCAAATACCAATGTAATGAATACCTCTCACCTTTGACAAGCCCTTCGTGATGTTTGCATCAAAGGCATGCACGAATTCCAAGGACTAAAAGTACATGCCTTGATTGCTAGGGTTCAATCAAAGACATAGGAGAGACAAGAATAGTTGAAGTCTGAACCACATACCTCTATAAATATACTTCCTAAAGTTATCTCTAACCCCATGCAAAACATGCATGAGTGCCACATGGACTCACACTCTTCAGCCTCCAATAGAGGTATTTCAGGCTAGAGATAATATTACATCTACAGTCCGGAGTTGTGGGATCTCTCGTATCATCTATGGTGGAGTTATCCATGCCTATGAGTTCATTGTGGAACTTCTTGTATCAACACATATTCTTGTATTATATTTCGTATCTGGGTAGTCTTCTAATCATAAGTATATTTCTATTTTGTTTTCTAGTTTACTTAGAGGGCACAATCTAGTGGTCCCCTAACATTTTGGAAGAACTAGCTTCTATCCTAGACTAGGCATCATAGAGAACACTTACGAACATATTGTGGCATCACTTAACAGCCTCCAACAACAAGTAGAGGACCTAAATCATCGACAAACACAAGTCGAGATGGGACATCTTGTGCATATAGGTGCACTCAACCAAGAATTACAAGAACATATCACGAATCTTCAAGGAACTCAAGGATGCACTCAAGTGAGCAAACATCCTAGTTCATCCTTCACAAGCAAACCCAAGATCTCCATTCTAGAAAAGTTTGATGGTGATTGCATGAAGCTTTATGGGTTCTTGCAACAAGTTTAATTGTACATCCATATGCAGCCTTATAGATACCTTGATGATGCATCGAAGGTCAGTTTTATTGGAACCTTTCTCTATGGTCCAACATTATCATGGTACACCTCAATCTTGAATAAGGACATGGAAATACTTCATGACTATCAGGGGTTTGTTTAAGAGCTCACCACCATTTTTGGAGATGTAAACATGAGTCCAAGGGTAAAAAGAACTCCACAAGCTATGTCAAGGTAATCATCCTACCTATCCCTATGCATGAGAATTTACACGATTGATATGTGATCTCACTTGGAATAAGGATTATTCCATAAGCCAATATAGATGGGGTTTAAGAGATGATGTGAAGGACCTTCTGATTAGAATGCCAAAGGTTAAGACATTGAATGAATACAACATCAAAGGCATCCAATGTGATAACCTCGTTTTTGAAAGGAAACAATAAAAACAAGTAGAAGGAAAGATTTGCCAATGGAAACCCTTCTAGCCCATTCCTAGAGAGAAACCTACCGTTGAACCTATGCATGTAGAGGTAACTAGACTTAAACATCTAACCCCATAAGAGAAAAAAAGAAGTATGTTACTATTAGTGTCCATGTGAAAGGAGATTAAGGTGGTGACCAAGGCATAGAACTTGACATACCATGTCATCCGAGTCATTGAAGTCACTGTTGGCACCGTTGCTTGCAGGTGAGGGAGGACCTCAAGGATCAAGGAAGATGAATATTCCCAGCACTTCTAGGGAGGTCACCCATCCCAATTTCTTCCCCAAGAGCCCACTTCAGCGTAAGGTCTCTTGCCACTAAGATACACGCTTGGGGTGTCTGAATAAGGGGAAAGACTAAGGATAACATTACCTTGAACATGTTTTGTCCCTCAAAGCTTCATTCTTTGCTTTTAAAGCATGTTTTGAAAAAGATGTTCTTGTATTAATTTCCATATGTGGTTAATATAGAGGAAAACTTGCAAGATGAGTTAGAACTTTCCAAGATTTATGAAGGCTTGCATTACTCTTCTAGTATGCTTTCAAAGTCCTCTTTATGAAAAGAGGAATTAGTGGGAGTAGTGGCTAAACAACTAGATAAAAATTTGAGAAATAGGCAAATCCACTAAGTAACCACAATAAAGTATTGTTGCATATATGGAGGGGATCACATATCTAAAGATTAACCTAGGAAAGAAAAAGCTATATCTAAAAAAGGATCACTTTAATTCACCATTGAGGGAAAGTACATCAATCACATAGCTCAACATTTCCCTTAAAACGAAAAAAGTTACTGAGATAGACCTACAAGGCCGTTTAGATGCTAAATATCATTAGGAACGACTAAATATCATTAGGAACACACCTATAGACGTCATCATAACTACGAAAAAATGTCATGCATAAAGATGTCAAATAATTCTAAACAAAAAATGATTTTCTCGTGCCAGAATTGTGTCAATCAAATACAGATCAATAGAGGGAAATGAAGATAGAAGTTTAGTACCCAAATCTCTACTGATCATCGACAATCACAAAAATTATAATTGTTTTGACTCATTCCATGAACAAAACTTACCCACTTCATAAACTCTTTAGAGCATCTAGGCACTTAAAATATGAGGATCCTTCACTAGACCCTAATTGGGAGCCTCAATATGCAACAATCCAAACCATATAGCTCACATTATGCATGTAACACAATAGGATCCTAGAGAACCTTTTTTTTCATCAAGAAAATGAAGAAAGTTTCATTATATATGGATTTAATATATGTAATACTTGGTTAACAATTTAAAGAATCAATATCAACATTGCATATGAAACCTACAAAAACGCTAAGCTGAGCTATCTACTTTCTTGATTTTGACATTTATAGGTCTTGTAATGCATTAGTACATCAATTTATAAATTGTCGTGAACATGGATGCAAAGCTTTCTTGGAAACATATATCTCTAGTCTTTCCCATACCATCCTTGGAGCTCAAGTGGATATCTATGAGCAAGTACTTTTAAAGTACTAGTTCTGTTTCTTTTCTTTCTTCTTCTTGTTTTAGTCGTGACTATTCTAGCCCTTGCAAATGTAGTATAGTTCTCTTATAATCTCATAGCATGAGATCGTGTTTGGTTATTTCTTATATCCAATGCATCTCCATTGAAGGAGTTCTTGTAGCTGAGAAAGATTTTTTTTTTCATATCTATGGTCCTAGGTTGTTCAATCTCTTGTATCTTATGTAATCCATACCTAGATAACCATGCCCAACAATGTTGATGCCCCAATGCTCAAACGGCTTCCATTTTGAGGAGATAGTGAGAGTATTGTTATGCCTCCAAGAAGCACAACAACCACACCATTGATAAACATCACACTTATTTGCCCACTCTTGTGCTTCTTTGAAAAGCCTTGGATGCCAAATTCTAAAATTGAAAATGTTCTCGGCCATACTGTGACAAAGATGCTTTCCAACTCCATTTTTTTTTGTGTGCTTCTTGAAGAACTACAATAGTTTCTAGAGGAAATAAGCATAGGAGGAGTGTAACATCATGTTCTGGCTTATATAAGATTCATGCAATGCATATGTAGCCTGTACATTTCATCAATAAACATTTTTTCTCCGAAGGTGTGAGCTTTGGGGTCAAGGAACCCTTTGTCATTAGATCTTGCACCTCTCGATACGAGTTAGGAGAAATATGGTTACGAACAACAAGATGTGAGGTAAACCATGAGAAATTCCATGTTATGGTACTCTTTGGGAGGCAATTTGAGACATGTGATTGGCTAATATATGATTCCATATTGTTCATATCCTTATCTCAAATAAAATTCTCAAAAAAGCAAGAGCCACCTCCATATGAAACCACTCAGTTGAGGCTTATGGAGACAATATTGTAGGTCTTGGTGATCTTTAATGATTATGAACTTGACACCAAGAAAGTAGCGTCAAGAGTTTGGAATTGCAAACACAATAGCTAGGGTCCCTCTCTCCATGGTGTTATAGTTCTAGTCAACTATGCATAGGAGATGATTAACAGAATACATTGGGTGATCTATCTTGTGATCATTTCCTAGTTAAGCTAAAATTACCCCGAGTGCCTTACTGTTGGTGTTGCATAGTTGTTTCACTCCTCTGTAAGAGAGAGATAGAGAGCGAGAGATAGAGAGAGAGACAGAGACAGAGAGAGAGAGAAAGGTCGCCATCATCTATGATCAAAAGATCAAGAAAATAGACCAGCATGCATATCTAGAGCACATTGTCAAGAACTAGAAAATAGACATAACAAACTAACTAACAGGTGCACGTCGAATGCCATGATAGGTGATGAAAAAATGAGAGATCTTGCATTACTCATAAAGCCTTATTTATACAATTTTTTGGCCTTTAAAGGCTCGTTACACTCATCCTTCTCTCAGCACCTCAAATGAACCTTAGTACAATCAATTACATAAATGAAGATGTGCCCGTAATATTGGTACATAGGGTGGACTTGAATTACCACTATCCCTTGGTAAGTAATACCCCCTCAACAAGATGAAAATTACATGGAAACCATTTATAGGCTGGAAACCTTTATACAACATGTCATGTAAGAAAGAAAGACTAAGGCATATCTCTTCTCTAAGCCTTCTCCAAAAGTGCTTAAATCTGTGAGCATCGACATCTCTTGTGCAGTAGGTCTCGGGCTTGATCACACTAATGAACTAAAATAAAGTTTTTGAAGATAAGAACTTAATCCAATAAACAATCACCATGTAGATCTCCATAGTGCTAAAGTGATAGCACCTCTCTTGGAATAGAGTGGTCCAAATCCATGTACATAACCAATTTAGTAGCAACTTGTGAATCAAAATTTATATGTGCACACATAATTATGCTCTACCCTTATGAAAAGTACTTGTAAACCAAAGTGCATGGTTAGAGCATGGTATGGAGTCCAAGTAAGGCTCATAACATGTGTAGAACCATAAGCAATGTGTAGTGCAAAGCAAAGAGCCTGGAACCAAATCCAAGATATGCAAATACACAAAACATGACTCATAGCCTACCCTCCTATATGCACACAAATGAAGTACAAGGGTGGCACATTTACATCATATTGGAAAAATGAAAACTTAGGCTCATATACATGAATTTATAAGTTCAATAAACATAAAAGGACTGCAAATTGCTTCATCATAAGATCTGATCCTTTATTTCTTTGACGTGGACCTCATTCATTATCCAAGCTATTCCAATATAATCTTCATCCACCGAAAGCAGAGATGCATCATGATAATCATGGAGCCAAGTGCATATATACATGGTCTCAATAGGTACAGCAACACAAAAGAATCGGAAGTGCGTTTATAGCTTCCGTATCCAATCAACATATTAACGTAGCTCTGAAATGGAAATACGTGGAGAGTTCGAGTCAATATTGAATGCATTTAAATGCCCCACGGTAACCCAAGAGGATTGATAACTCCCAGGCACCAGCATCCATATCAGATTGGAAGACTGCGCTAGCTTGCACCATTGAAAAGATGCACAACAATATGTATAGAGCATAAAGTTGAGCGGAAAATTGCAAGTAGAATCAGATTATGAACGTTGAATCTGAAACAAGCTAATCTGCGCCTTCCAGCTTTTAACCAATCATCATCACAAAATATATCAACCATTAAATATGAGGCAACACTATCATCATGCCGACAACAATTCAGGAATGAAACACTACAGAAACAACAGTAATAAAATGAGGAGATGTGCAGATGTCCGCGCGAATGTGTGCACCGTACCGAAATCTTCAAGAAGAACATCACCATACGAAGAATTGGGCTCTGCCCAAACCAAAATTGGCAAGAGAGATCATGTGCATAACACAGAGCTCTGTATGCTTCCTAGCCGCTAGATGCTGTCGAAACCTTTTGTGATGATGTTTCGCTCAGCCTGAAGCTTTTGGATCTTCGCCGTCTGAAGTTGTGTTCATGGAGTTCATACTTTATCATTAGAAAGTTATGTAACAGTCCATTACCTCATTTGCGTGCATCATTCACAGCCTATGTGTGTGCAAAAACATGCCGAAAATGATCATCACAACGCCACCTCCACTGAACAAATGCCCACAAAGAGAGTGAACGTACAATACTCCGAGTGATTGGATGCACCAAAAGTTTTTAGCAGCCGGTAGAGCTTTAGGTGGGTAGGCCGTAGACGATGCCAAATGTCGCAGAAATGTTTGACTCCTGTGAGAGAGAGAGAGAGAGAGAGAGAGAGAGAGAGAGAGAGCTACGTCACCATCATCTACGATCAGAACATCAAGAAAACAGACTAGCATGCATACCTAGAGCATACTGTCAAGAACAAGAAAATAGACATAACAAACTAACTAACATGTGCACATCGAATTCCACGATAGGTGACGCAAAAAGGAGAGATCTTGCATAACTCATAAAACCTTATTTAGACAATTTTGTGGCCATTAAAAGCTCTTCACAATCATCTTTCGCTCAACCCCTCAAATGAACTTTAGTACAATCAATTACATAAATGAAGATGTGCCCCTAACAGTTGCCATCAATGTGAATGTGAAATGGTCGACTCGAATCAAGTGTTATTGATATGAGATTCTAAGTTAATCATGTTTTAAATTCCACAAAACCTTGTTCTTTAACTTTGGACCACTCAAATGGAGTAGTCATGTCTATCATCCTTGACAAGGGCTTTGTTATGACCGCATGCATTTGATTGAATCGTTTGTGATACCATATGTGTTCTAGGAATGTATGAACTTCCTTCCTCCATTTGTATCACGACATCTTCAATAGTTTTACCACCTGATCTAGATCTAGAGCCATGCCCTACATAGAGAATACATGCCCCAAAAGGTTCCCTTTTGTTATGAGGAAGTGACATGTGTGGCCCTCACTTTAAGTTGGTTACTTGGAGCATGTAAGAGAGGACATCAAGGTGGGCCACATGTTAATTAAATCTATCCATCAGGGTGCTCTTGCCAAATCCTAAATTGTGGAGAAATCATCCATAAATATTCATAGGGTCCCTAGGAGCAAGCTTCTAAAACTGATTGAGATCATGCAAGCCACTTTGTGTATATAGGGTGGGACAAATGTTATGTTTGCTATATGCATATGATAAATAACAATCTAACTATAATCAATATAACCATCCAGTAAATTATATAGTGAATGTCTAGCTACTTCTTGAACTAATTACTTTGATAATGGAGTGGAAAATCCATCGGGAATGATTACCTTGTTGAGGGAGCCAAAGTCTACACAAATTGTGATCTTGTTTGAATGCTTCTTGGGAGTGATGACCATAGGTGAAATCCGTTCAGAATGTTCAATAGGGATGATAATCCTTGTTGCTTCCATCTTGTCAATTTCTAACCTTACTACTTCAACATATATTGGGTTGATGAAGTAAATCCTTCCCTAAATTTGTTTTGCATCCGGAACCAAGGGAGTGCTGTGAAATCCTAGAATTACAAGAATGCTTTCTAGATCCTTCTAGTACCATGAAAACATCTTTAAGGCTCTGTAACAAAGAAGTTCCCTTATACAAGAGGATGGCCTCTCACCATAGCCACGAATGCTAATAAAATAGGTTTCTCCTTCCATAAATCTCCTAAAGATATCCTTGGATTGTTGCAGTCCTCTCTATGTTTTGGTTGGTTTTATCACCTTGGTCATGTTCCTTCAACTAGGAGTTACTATAGGCACACGTTTCCTTGATTTTAGAATCCCAAGTTACCTTTTTTAGTCATCATGAGGGTATTTCCTCTATAGCTAGTCATACTTTCTACTCATCATTTGTTGATAGTAATGTATCCTTGTTTTCACCTAGAGACGTGTTTCCTTAGTTACTATGCATTTCCCTTTCAGACTCTCCTAGTCCCATGACATTTATTCTTTTGGTCTTCCATCGAGATCTCTCCATAGGTTATTCTATAATATAAGGGAGACACTCCTACCATCTATTTCAGCAAATCTTGATCTTCAAAGATACCATTCAATCCTGGAGATTCAAGTTCTTCATCATCCTATCTCTATAGTGAATTAGTCATACCTATCTCGACATGATCAAGACCAAAATCAGTTTGAATTCGCCTTATCGTATCCCTATTGTTTACCCACATATAATTGCAAGAACAATTGCGGATGACCTTTGCAAATGTGGGACATGGTTGTCCCAAGAGTAAGGGAAGCCCTCCACCTTGGAGAGGAAGTCATAACACCACAAAATCCAACATAAAATTGAAACCCCTATATTTTCATTTCCACTTTCTCAAAAATTCTAATTTGTTTTACCTCGCTTTAATCTATCATAGTAATTATGAATTATGCTTCTTTGGATGGTCGGTGTCCTAGCCGTGTGAAGAGATGGATAGGTATGTGCTTGAAGATGAAGAGATGTTGCAAAATCCTTGATCTACACCAGCCAAATGAACTCCAGGAGTATATGGTGGGCTCTCTTAGCTTGCCAATGGATGTATTAGACACTCTATGTACCTTGGAAGATCACTCTCAAAAAGATAGATCAAAACAAATAAGTTGGAGTTAGCTCAAAGGTGAAAAACTTGCTAATTTGGTTCGTACACTTGTCCAGTGTTTTGCATAACTCTCTGAGCACAACAGCAATTAGCTTAATTCCTCTTGGAGAAGTTTAGTTAACTCCCCAAGAACCTCTATGTGTTTGGTTCTTGCATGGAAAATAAGGTTTGCCGCTAGATGCATGGAACTTACATTATCTCCAAATATGTGAGGTTTGGAACTCACAAGTCCCAAATTTGTATACAATGTCTTTAACCATATTGCCTCAAGTTGCTGCTTGAGACGAGGATAAAGCAATTGTTGGTTTCTTCTTGGAAGTCCATGACACTAGCTTTGAACCTACAAATGCTAAGTAACTAGAAGTACTTCTTCTATCATCGTTAGCTCCTACCCAATCTGCATCTAAATATATTTTGATATCCAAATCTGAACAGTAACGATGGAATATGCCTTCGTTGATTGTACCTTTGAGATACTTAGGTACTCTCCTAGCTGCATCCATGTGTGGTCTTCTTGGCGAGTGCATGAACTGACTAAGCACTCCCACACTATATGAGATGTCTACCCTTTTATGAGTAGCATAGATCAAGCTACCTACCAAGCTTTGATACTCTTGAAAGTCTTTAATTTTCTCACCTTCATAAACACTAAGTTTATGATTCATCTCAAAAGGTGTACCTGCAGTTTTATTGTTCTCCATTGTGAACTTGAGAAGAAGATCCTGAATGTATCTTCTTTGAGTCAAATACATTCCTTCATCTGTGTATATCACGTGCATACCTAGGAAATATGTGAGCTCACCTAGGTCACTGATTTTGACCTCCTCTTGCATGTAACTCTTGATCCTTTGAAGGCCATTTAGATCATCACGTGTCACAATAATATCATCTACATATACACATAGATAGATGACCTCATCGTGATCCCTTTTGATGAATAGAAAAGGATCTGAGTTGCTTGGTCTCAACCCTTGATCTTGAAGGTATGCAACCAACCTATAATTCCAAGATCTAAGAGCTTGCTTCAATCCATACAATGCTTTCTTAAGTCTGCAAACATAAGATGGATGATTAGGGTTTTCAAAACTTGGTGGAAGTGACATGTATACCTCTTCAATTATCCAACCATATGCATACACATATGCATGTGTGTATGTATATGTGTGTGTACATGTGTGTATATAAATGTGTGTATACATGTGTAAAAACCCTTAGAAGCTAATCCTTAAGACCTAGACATAAAACATGTATATGTGTGTATTCATGTGTATATATATGTGTATATGTATAATATGTGTATATGTGTATATATGTGTTTGCATGTGTAAAAACCCTAAAGCCCTAATCCTAACAACCTAGACCTAAAAACATGTATATGTGTATATGCATGTGTATATACATGTGTATGTGTATATGTATTATGTGTGTATGTATGTAAAAGCCTAAAAAGCTAATCCTAAAACCGTAATCCTAAAATCCTAACCCTAAAATATGTATATGTGTGTATGTATATGTCACGTATGTGTATCTGTATGTGCATTTATACACACACACACATACACACACACACACACATATATATATATATATATATATATACACATATATATATATATATATATATATATATATATATATATATATATATATATATATATATATATATATATATATATATATATATATATATGTGTGTGTGTGTGTGTGTGTGTGTGTGTGTGTGTTTGTGTGTATGCATATGTGTATGTATGTAAAAAACCTAAAAGCCTAATCCTAAAGACCTAGATCTAAGACATCTATGTATATGTGTGTATGTAAGTGTTAGTCTATATGTGTGCGTCTATGTGCATTCCTATATATGAGCATGTGTGAAAAACTGTGTGTATGAATGTGCGTGTGTGTATGTATATGTGTCCCTCTTGTGTTTGTATGCATGTGAGAGTGTATGTGTATGCATATGTATATGTATGTGTGTGTACACATGTGAGTCTATGTGTATACATGTGAGAGTGTATGTAATATATTCATATGTATGTGTATGTATATGTATATGTATGTGTGAGTACATATGTGTTCGTATGGATGCATGCATATACATGAGTATGCATGTGTGTTTGTGTACATATCTCTATATCTCTGTCTTTCTATCTCTTTATCGCTCTCTCTATCTCTCTCTCTCTCTCTTATATATATATATATATATCTTTCATGTCTGCCCCTCTCTTTCCTTGTCTCTATCTATTTCTATTTCTAATAAATAACATAACAATTGTTTACATATGTGTGTGTATGTCTCTCTAGATTTCTCTTTCTCTCTCTCTCATTGTCTCTCTGTTTGATCTCTCTCACTCTCTTAATTTATATCTCTCTTACATCTATTTCTCTCTCTTTCTCTCTCCCCCTCTCTCTCTTTCATCTCTCTCTCTCTCTATCTCAATTTCTAATAGAGAAAAAATAATCACTTACATTGATATCATTCTTTGGATCACTATTGTCAAAGCCCAATCAACATTGTCTCTCATCAAATTGCAAAGAAGTGACACTAAAAAACTCATGCAAACCTAAAGAAAAGAGAATTTAGAAAAGAAAAATCATAGAGAAAGAGAAAGGATGAAAGTACATGCATCACTTACCAAGATCCAAGATCTAGAGAGAGAGAGATATGTGTGTGTGTAGAGAGAGAGAGAAATAGAAGTACACAATTCAAAATAGCAAATATCAAATTTTTGCTCTCAGGTCTGTTTATGTTAAAAACATGTCATCCGTATTGGCCACAGTATAAGCGTGGATGTTTCCACCAAAATACTGATGCTCATGCTGAAACTAGTGTTGATGGCTCTGTGAACAACTGCAAATTGCGATGTATATACCTACACGAATAATCTAATGTTTAGACCGATGGTCAAGTGATCATCGATATGATTTAGGTCTCTTTCTAGGCATTTCAAACGATCATATCAACACTGAGGCATGACCATCGATATCACTAGCATTGATATGCCCCTACTATGTTGTTCTGAAAGGATCATTATACAATGGATTTTCCTTGCAATCACCCCGCTCCAATCCATATGATTGTTGTGTCTCCAAAATAAGGGGGTATGGCCCCACACTCATATGTTTTTTTCCTCTGAAGGAGAGTGTTAATCTCCAAACAAACAAGCTATCCTTGATGTTAGACCACTTCTATATCAAGAATAACTTTAAAATCCAACCAATTTTGGAAGACAAGCACCAAACTATCAAGAATTTAGCTAACTGTGAAGAAATTCATTCCATAGAAAAGTCTGCTGCACATTATTGACTCATTGATTGATCATTTGTCTAAACTTTCTGATGAAACTTTGTAGGATGTATCATCTGGAGTTTTTGCACCTCCTCCAAGTCAAAACACTTCAAAAGAGTAAGTAGATTATGAGAAGTGTTTCAAACAATCTACCTATGTCTGAAATGGCCTTCTTGTAGAGTTGACTTTGACACTTGCAACTTCTAACACATGGTTCTCCCAAAGTAGAACCCATTTAAGTGAATGTTTTTAGCCATAGATGGCTTACCTTCCAACTTACATTTTGACTCCTCATTTGTGCAAAACTTTACACTGTGCACTGAGAACTGACCATTTCTTTGACCATCGGAATTGCGGCTCTTTCAGAAGACACTCAATACTTTCTCACATATGAATGTTCCTACACAAAATTCTCTCAACCTGTTTGTAATTGGACTCTCAAACTTCAACCATAGATAGATTAAGTATGGAATTAGATATATACAAAAGGATTTCTGATAAAATCAAGCACAGAAGGAGAACTAGAGAAAAGATCGACGCGCAATTCTCTGAACATTCTTTTTATTCAACTCTTCATACATCTGATAGATGATACATACACTACACATCATCTATTCATCTATATTTAATCTCTCACCTTTCAATACGATCATGTACTTGTATATATATACATTTAAGTGTTGATTCGTCATTACTTCAAGTATATTGAAGTATTTACAAAACTAATGTACATATGTTTGAAGAACTTTGCTTCCTGAATCTTCACTTCACTTCATGAAGTTGAACTTCAATCTTTTCTTCATATCTTCACTTCTAGACTTCATATAATCACCAATTGTTGTTTGTCCTGCTCCAGCTCCCCCTCAATCATCAATTGTGATTAGCTGCATCTTCTTTATTCATGCCATATCTTTAAACCTCTACAACTTTGGTCCATCTAAACTCTTTGTCATCATATCTGCAAGTTGATCTTTTGTAGGAGTATGCATAACTTCTATTTCTTCATCAACAACCTTCTCTCTCAAAAAATGATACAGAATCTCAATATGTTTAGTTCTAGCATGGAATACAGGATTTGTTGCCAAATATAAAGAACTCATATTATCTCCACAAATGATAGGAGTAATATGAACAATATCAAAACTCTTCATAAGAGTCTTTAACCATATTACTTCCTTTGCAGCTTCCACCATGCCTTTATATTCTGCTTCTGTAGATGATAAAGCAACTGTATGTTGCTTCTTAGAACACCATGACATTAGCTTATCTCCCACATAACACAAATATCCATGTGTTGACCTTCTATCATCAAAATTACCTGCCCAATCTGCATCACTGTATATCTTGACTCTTGTATCTGAAGTAAATCCATAATACAGACCTTCTTTAAGTATGCCCTTGATGTACCTAAGTACTCTTTGTCCTGCAATTCAATGTTCCTTTCTAGGACAATGCATGAATTGAGATAGAACTCCAACTGCATATGATAAATGAGGTCTTGTTAATGTAGCATAAATTAGGCTACCCACCAAACTCTCATAAAGTTTCATATCTTTCAATTCGTCTCCTCCATATCTACTCAGCCTATGATTCACCTTCATTGGATTTGGTGCTATCTTGCAATCTTCCATTTTAAACTTGGTTAGTAAATTTCTCAGATGAAACTTATAGTCCTGTTGCAAAGATGACAACCATAAGGACTCTCATAGCAAAGGTTGGAAATTGTCTCAATTAGTCCTTATGGTTGTCATCTTTGCAACAGGACTATAAGTTTCATCATAGTCCACACCATATGTCTGTGCATATCCCTTTACAACAAGCCTCGCATTGTATCTAGATATACTTCCATCTGCAAACCTTTTTGTTTTATACACCCATTTACACCCAATGATCTTCTGACTATTTGGTTTAGGAACCAAATCCCAAGTCTCATTTTCCATCAATGCATCATATTCCTCCTGCATAGCTTTTTCACAATTCTTCTTCCCTTTGGCTTCATCATATGTGGATCCATCTTCATCTGCTTTTAACATGTAAGCATAATCTTTAGTAGTCAAGAATGAAGTATCATAGCTATACATTGTAGGTTGCCATTTGTGCCTAGGTGACCTTCTGAGTTCTCCACTTCTTGAAGTTTCTGGTTCATCACATTCTGGATCAAACCTTGGCACATCTTCAACTTCATTCTGTACTTCATTAATCTCCTCTTCATCAAATATCTGAACATTTGATTTACCTTTCTTTTGATTTACAACTTCTCCAACATCTGCATAAAAATTAAGTGTTCATGCATACCAAGTACCTTGCTCATCAAATGTAACATCCTTAGACACAAGGAATTCCTTTGTGGATGGACTCCACAACCTATAACCCATCTGCTTGTCATCATAGCCAATGAATACATACTTCTCTGCTTTAGGTTCCAAATTATGCTTCAATTGAGATGGCACATATGCATATGCCAAACATCCAAATATTTTACAATGATCCAAGGTACGTCTCTTACCCCACCAAGCTTCATATGGTGGCATTCCTTGTAAAGATTTACATGGTAACCTATTGACCAAATATGTCGTTGTATTTAGAGCGTCAGCCCACAAATATTTAGGACAATTTTTCTCCTTCATCATTGACCTTGCAAACTCAGCAAGAGTTCTATTTCTTCTCTTTTCTACCTCATTTTGTTTAGGAGAGTACCTGCAAGTAACCTCTCTCTTTATACCTGCATTCCACAAATAGTCACTGAACTCATTAGAAAAATACTCTCCCCCTCCATATGACATGTCTCTTCAACTTTTGACCTGTAATTCTTTCTGCATATGCATGATAGTGTTTGAATGTATTAAACACTTCTGACTTGTCTTTGATCACATAGATTGTGATCCACCTCGTAGCATCATCAACATATATGACATAATATCTTGAACCATTTACACTAAACTCCTTTGAAGGACCCCACACATCTGTATGTACCAGTTCAAGTCTTTCTGAATACATAAAACCATGCTTATTATATGGTTGCTTATGAGCCCTACCTAACTGACATGCTTCACATCTGTAGGTCATGTGTTGACCTGCAACATTAGGCAATCCAAGTACTGAATCACTGTTAACCATTTCTTTGATACCTCTTTCATTAAAGTGTCCAAGTCTCTTATGCCAAAGATCCAATTCAGACACCTTTTGCTCTCCATATGTGAACATTGCATGTCCAATATTAGCTTGTATCTTTGATGTGAAGAGCCTTCCTTCCTTCTTCCCTGTAACAATTTGTTTATACCCTTGACTAGGATCTTCAACATAAACTCCATCATTAGTGAACCTTACCTCATATCCTTTTTCCACAATTTGTCCTTCACTAATTAAATTCTTTGGAAATGTAGGAACATACAAAACCTTACTCAAGAGAGTACTTCCATCTTTGGCTTTAACTGAACCAATTGACTTTACTTTGTGCTTTGTATTATCACCTGTTTGAACTGTGTGATTGATTGCCTTACGATCTAGATCAGTCATCAAAGAAATATTTCCACTCGGATGATTGCTACATCCTGAGTCAATATAAAATACTCTCATGTCTTCATGTGAGGCTTCACATGTTGCATTCATAATAAGAGTTGAATATTCTTTCTGATCTGATGCATAATTGTAGTAGGTGTTATTGTAGGATTGATTTTGGAAGTTTCTTCCTCCACTTCTTCCAAAAGAATTTCTACCACCTCTACCTCTGAAGTTTCCTCTCTGATATCTGCCACCTCTTTCTCTTTGATTAAATTTCTGATTGAAATTACCATTGCTTTGATTATTATGCCAACAATCATGAGATAGATGATTGGTCTTACCACATATCCAACAAGCTCTGACATTATCTTTGTTATTTTTGCCTCTTCCTCTACTTCTGCCACTTCCTCTTCCTCTTAGGAAGTTTACTTGACTTGGAGTATCTTCATGTTCAACTGCTTGTTTCTTTCCTTGCTAGCTTTCTTCTTATCTTTAGAATACATTGCATGACCTCCACTCTTATCAACATCTCCTTTGATATCATTCTCAAAAGTTAGCATATGTCCTAACAATTGATTCAAATCAGGAGTGAAATAATCTAATGAAAGTTCTGTAGACAAAATAAAAGGCTTCCACTTCTCATCTCCTCTTAGTCTTGTGAGAATTTGTCTTACCAACTTATCTTCTTCAATATCTTCATCAGCTGCACCTAAAGAATCTGGAATGTCTTTCATCTTTGTCACATAATCATATATTGATTCTGAAGCCTTCTTCTTAAATGTAGTAAACTCTGCCCATAATGAAGCTTTCCTTGATTTGGTTGTATTCTGAAAATGCTCTTCCAAAGCATTCCATATGTCACTTGCACTTTCAAGTCCTCTGATATGAGGAAGCAAATAATCATTCACTGCCATGTAGATTATGCTCCTTGCTTGAGCATCCTTCTTCATCCAAATCTTTATATCTGCAAGCTCTTCCCTATTTGGAACACTAGGATCTTTGAACTCTAGTTTTTGTTCCTCTCCCGTGATGTATCCCATCAGATCTTTACTCATAAGCTGAGCTTCCATTCTCATAGAGCAAGCTAGATAGTTCTCTCTATCCAACTTCTCAATTTGGAGACTATCTCCCATCCTTTCTTCACCTATACTATCAAATCTTTAATCTTTATAAGGAATAAATGTACCTTAGCTTCGAATGTTGCTCCTTCTGATCCTTTTGATAGCCTTTATGTGTCTTCCTTCAGTCTTTCTTTCACACTTTATCCTTTTGAACCTTCAAGATGTGAAATTTGTATATCTACAGTAGTTGGGGTCTTCCTTTCCTCAATCTAATAACTCCTGCTATGATACCACTGAAGGAGAGTGTTAATATCCAAAATAACAAGCTATCCTTGATGTTAGCCCACTTCTATCTCAAGAATAACTCCAACCAATTTTGGAAGACAAGCACCAAACTATCAAGAATTTAGCTAACTGTGAAGAAATTCATTTCACAGAAAATTTTCTTGCACATTATTGACTCATTGATTGATCATTTGTGTAAAGTTTCTGATGTAACTTTGTAGGATGTATCGCCTAGAGTTTGCGCACCTCCTCCAAGTTAAAACACTTCAAAAGCTTAAGCAGATTATGGAAATATTTCAAACAATCTACCTATGTCTGAAACTGCCTTCTTGTAGAGTCGACTTTGACACTTGCAACTTCTAACACATGGTTCTCCCAAAGTAGAGCCCGTTTAAGCGAATGCTTTTAGCCATAGATGGCTTACCTTCCAACTTAGATTTTGACTCCTTATTTGTGCAGAATATTATTGGTATGTATTTGCAAAGTATAGATTTAGTTAAGCAAAAGAAAAAACTTTCTATGTATTTGCAAAGCATAGATTTTGTTGACCGGAGAAAAAGACGAGAGAGATAGAGAAAGAGAAGTGATATTATTTCATATATGCTTCTATGCATATATGAAATTATATCTAAATACACACCAATAGAAATACCCAAGAACTGCATGTCAACCTATATTTGTATATCCATATAGTTCACGTATAATGCACACATATAATTTTGCGTATACAAAGAACAATCATATCACATTATTGATCATGTTCTTACATACCAATATTGATAAATACACAAATATTGGTGAAAGGTATGTACTCACACATTCTATAGTACTCTTGTAGCTCAGTGATGAGTAGCACCTCTCTTAATGTCAATCCGAGAAGACATGAGGATGGTATGGAGACCTCGAACAAGTGATGGCACAAGTGTGTGAGTGAGAAGCACACAAACATGCACACACACACGCACACAAGGCAAGAACGAAGAGAGCGAGAGAGAGACAATGGATTAAGTTCTATTGCAAAATAGTTCTCATACTAGTTCAAATCTATAACAAGTTAACCTCAAAAATGAGCTCTCTAGCTCTATTTATAGTTTTAGACTAGCTTTGGTCCTATCCAGACCTAGTGTCAGGCCTAGTTAAAAATTAGGTGCTAAGGTGATTTTGGAGGCTCAAACGAGCTTTGAAAATTATGAAAATTGGTGCATAAATACTACTAATACTCCTCAAGCTTGAGGACTCCTCGGCTTGTACAAAATGGAGTTGGAATAATAAAAGAAAGATATTTACAATGTTGTGGAGTGACTAGAATCACTATTTGAGAAATATTCATTAAAAAAAAATGATGGGTCTATTTGCCAAATCTCTATTCACTGCTTTGCCTAGTTGGCCCTTCTCTTTGCTCAGATTCTCTTCGTTGGCTTCCTTGTCTCGTAAGCCCTTGACTACCCTGACGACTTCCAACACTTCCCCCTCTCTCACATCTATCATCTCTGATAGACCCTTGTTGAGTGGACCGTTGGATGTAGTATTCCACGACATTTGGCGTCGGGTGGTGCTCTGCTAACCTCAGTCCTTTGGCCAAATCACTGAGTAGGGCATCCTAGTCTACTGGCCCAGGTCTCTCCGGATGTGGCATCCGTAGCTTCTCTGAGTGTAGAGCATGTTCCATAGCAAATAATTGTAACAAATGAGATGGTGTGGGTATGAATATCTCTGAATGATATTCCCATAACCCTGTGATAAACATTCCTTCAAACATTTGTTTGAAGCAAGCTAGGAGATATTTGATAGGAGCATGCTATGCGTATACAACATTGATGGATGGTGTGGTGCTCATATCATAGACAAGGTCTTGATTGCCTTCATTGAATCCTAGGGCTGAAAGGTGAGGTTCTTTGACATTTGTAAAGGTCCAGAATGTGACTAGCATTAACTCGAATATTTTGAGGCACATCTGTGCCATGATGTTTAGTACATTCTTGAAAGTGATTCCCCAATGTCAAATGGTTGAAATCATGTATGCAACCGTGGGTTGGCAACGAGGTGGTGCCAAATATACATAGTTCAGCCATTTGTCACATCTTAGGTCCTCTGGCTCTGACTCCATGAGGGGAGAAGGTTGACGCTCATATTGGAGAATTCTATTTTGTAGCTCTGATAGTTGTGTTGTCAGTTCAGCTACCTCTTCGGATGTGTCAACTATGGCTGCTACCTCTGGTGGTGGCTCTCGTTGAGTGGCTAATTGCTTCCGTAACTCATCACGCTCTGTTTCTAAGGTATCATATGCCTCTACTAGGTCCGCATGTGTGTCCAAAATGATCTGCATGCTGTCAGATGGTATGGCTTTGAATCGGTCTGAGTCAATTTCTGTTGGGGATCTTTCCATCATTGCCTCTAGGTTTTCTTCATTCTATATCTCGAGTCTTTTATTTTCTTGTAGCGTCGGTGACATGTGTTTCCTTAATAATGCAAGGTTGCGGCGGGTTTTGAGGTCTTTTTGCTTGCTAGGCACATAGTAGTTCTTCAAGGTATTGTTGTACCTCTGAATCTGGCTTGGGGGGATTGCCCACTAATTCGTCATGTTGTTTCTGCAAGGTATCACACTCTTGTTGTAGTAGCCTCTTGTCCTTTTCGAAGTTGATGAATCGTTCTTGGAGAGCTTCATGGGTTCTGAATAGGCTCGTATCCTAAGCATCTAAATGCTGATAATGATGTTGTAATTGAGACATACATTGATACAAAGTATTGAAAACATTATTGACAGGAGTGGATGTTGGGAAGGTGTTGAATGTAGGAGGGTAGGGAAAAGGGAAAGGGAGTGTGTATGTTGTGCTTGAGAACGGTGAAGTGGGTGGTGGGGGAATGGGAGATTGTGGGAATATGGGGGGAGGGAGAGGTGTGGAAGTGGGTGATACATCCATGAAGTCATGTGTGGATGCGGTCAAGGGAGTTATTGTGTACATGGGAATGGTAGGTGTGGTGATGTTCGTGAAGGTGTATAATGGTGTCTGTAGTTGTGCATATGAGCGACTGAGAAGTGTGACAGGGGGGATGGGATGTTCGGTGACTATAGTTAGAATTACAGTGTCCGATGTCGCATTTACAATGGTGGTGGTTTCATGTTGTGCGGATTGTGAAACTTGACTCACAGTTTGTGCTTCACTAAGGGAAGCGGAGACTGTGGCTATGATAGTAGTGGTGACTGTGATGATAGGAGGTGAGGGTGGTGGACTTGGAGAGGAGGATGGTAAAGGTGGTGATCGGGTGCACTTGAGGTGTGGACTTCCTCAGTGTGTTGAATGGAGTGAGTTGTGCCAGTGGTTGTGGAGGTGGTGCCACGTTAATTTATCTCCTTCCCTAGTCTAGGGGGACGTCTCCCGTGTCATCACTCAAATCTCCGTGAGTAAGCAAGGGCAGTGTGCACAGTCTCTCGTACTCCTAGTGCATCAGCGAGAATGTCAAGGGTAGCCCTGTATTGAGCATCTACACCTTCTTCTTCAAGTATCTGGTTCATTAAGGCCTTTCTTGTTGCCAAAGATAGTATGTGTTGTTCCTGAACCAGGTTGATAGTATCATACACTCTTTTTGGTTGCTTCATGTAAGCTGGGACTCCCGCAAGTTTTGGTATAATGTGTTGCTCATCTTCATGCTCCCCTTCATCGGATGGTCCTTCTTGTTCATCATCTTGCTCCTTGTGTGCAATCTCCTCCTCATCTTCATCTACTTTGACAACTTCTGGTTGAGTTGGATTGGGCTGGTCCGTGACAGTTTGTTGCCCACTTAATTGTTCTGCTTCAACTTCCAAATTAGTTGCATTAATTATCCTTGCTCCCTCCTCATCAGTCAAATCCTCTAGCGTGAAGCCGTGAGGGAACTCTAAATCGGTGGGTATCGTTGGGAACACCAGATTAGGCCCTTTCGCACTATGCCTTGGTAACCTGGTGGTAAAGGTTTGCACGCGCCTTTAGGGTGGCGGAGTCATTTTTGGTTTAAGGGTAGCACCTCGAGCCTGTGCACATGGCATCTGAACAACTCCCCTCATGTTCTTTGAAGGAGGCACTGCGGCTCATATTCTTCGTTGGAAATATTGCACCCTAGTCTAGATGAGAGATCTTTGAATTGGCACATCATATGCCAAGCATCGATATACAATCTTGGTAAGTGCACAACATCCATAGAGTACTAATTTCTGTTTCTTGTTCCAACGTTGGTGTGCAAGGTGGCTCTAGTCAATGATCCAATGTGGCATGTTAATTGTCAAGTTGAAAGTGTTTGTTAAGTATAGACTGAACCAAATCTTCTTGGGGGCATCATGAATCTTTCTTGAGCCGGGAACGCGAAGTGTTGCATGCACATTTGGAGGTGAATGGCAATAGTTGGTGTCATTGCCACCATATCCTTCAGCTTAGTTAAGTTCCTGTTCTTCGTGTTGTCTCGAATCATTGTCTCCTTCTTTGTTGGGATATGCATACCCCGCATTTCTAGAGCTTCCCTTACTAAATTGTTGATCAATTTGAAGTGCTTCAATTCATTTCCTCTTGTAAGAGAAGGAAGCACAAAGGTGTTGTACTCCTTCTTCTCTTGACTGGGAGTGAGGGTGCTAATCAAGTATGAACACCTCAGGAAATCCGGCTTTGGTCTGAAGAAGTTCACTTCTTAGGTTTAGGTTGACTGCATGATCATAGATCCAGTCTTGACCCAAGACAAGAGGCTCAATGAGGTCCTCATCTTCGCACACAAGCACCTTAACTATGATGAGAGCATCTTGAATGTACAGGGGATGTTCCACCTCGCCCATGCAAGGGGTTTCCACACCTCCCAATCCTATAAGGTATGCTTCTATAGGATTGACACGAAATGACAGTAAGAGAGTCTAAGCGCACTAATGGTTGCACCTGAGTCAATCAGAGCTCGTACAGTTCTTGCACTATTTCCTTGTCCTATCTCTAAGGTTATAAAAGGACGTCGATCAATTATTGTATGGAAACTTTCACCTGAGACTTCACACATAGCCATATGATATCATGGAGCAGCATAAGTCTCTATGCTAGGATGATCTCTACCCTGTCTTCTAAATTTCATTCTTCGAATACGTTCCACTACTTCTGCTTGTGCTTCTCACATTCATTTTTCTTCTTCCTTATGTTTATTGGTAGTGTTGAGCCGATTGAGCATTGCCTCATTGAGGGGTTCTTGATATAGTTTGACTCTACATCCGCTAATGTAACTAGGGAGAACATCACCTTCAAGTGTAGCTAGTTGAAGTGCTCCACTCGTTGAGATCCTATTTATGATCATTGGTCCATAGCCTCTCTTCTCTAGCTTTTTTGCATGTTATTTCAGGGTGTATACCAAAACTAAGTCTGCTGCTTTGAAGCCCTTATCCTTGACATGGGCATCAAAGTACACCTTCTGTCTTTTCTTAGCTGCATATATCCGTGTGGCTGCTCTCAGTCTTGTTTCACCTAATCGTTCAAGGTCAAAGATTCTAGACGAGAGCTCATGGACTATCTAATCATGCTCTTGTGCTACTTTCAATGTAGGTATCAAGAAGTCCAATGGTAGCACTGCATTTTGGACAAATACCATCTCAAAGGGTGTGGCTTGGAGTACCGTTTTATAGGCAACTATGTATGCCCAAACAGCATGGTGTAGCTATTTGTCCCAATAAGATCATTTATTATTCACCAATTTAGTCAGCACAATGCATATAATTTTATTTGTGCTTTCGGCTTGCCTATTAGCTTGTGGATGATAGGGGGCAGACTTCTTGTGTATCACCAAGAATTCTTGAAGAAGATTTTCAATGACTTCATTCAAGGAGTGAGCGCCTTTATCACTTACTAGCTCTATAGGTAACCTGTATCTTTTGAACACATTCTCAAATAAGAACTTAGCTATTGTTTGAGCATCGTTTTTCATTGTAGCTTTCACTTCTACCCACTTGGTTAGATAATCAATGGCTACGATGATGTACTCCGCATGGGAACTCTTAGCTAGGGGTTTAATAGGACCTACAAAGTCTATTCCCCACTTGGAGAATGCACATCCACCCATCATAGGTTTCAATGGCATCTCATCCTTGCATATAGGATACTGAGTTTGCTGACAAACATCACACCTCTTCACATAGGTATGTGTATCCATGTGAAGGGTTGGCCACAAAAGACCTGCAAATAGTATTGCCTTGATCACCCTACCTAATCTAAAATGTCCTCCTACTGCACCTTGGTGAGCAGTTTCCAAGATCTTGAGATATTCACTCTCGTGGACATATAATCTGAGGTAACCATCTTTACCATGCTTATACAAGTTATCTCCAATGAGTGAGTAGTCTAGGGCTTCTCGTTCTAAGCCTCTCTACCTAGACAATGTCATGTCTTGAGGAAATGTTTTTGACCTCAAAAAGGCTACTAACGGTTCACTGCAATCTGGTACTACAGACACTTGGTACAATGTAGCATGCTCCACAGGTGGTCTAATACGATAGACTGGGCATTCCTTACACAACTTATGTACATCTGCTTCCATAGTAGGCCAATGCACTCCGAGTCACCTTAGTGTCTGTAGGAATCTTTGCCTAGAGTAGTGTTGCTCTAATGCACCTACATGTACTAATTACAACCACTTCACACACTCATCCTCTTCCACACAACAAGCTAATATTCCTTTATCTGTATGCTTGTACATACTTCCTACCATGATATGGTACGTTCCGACCTTTACTACCTCCCTATCTTAAGTGTTTATAATTGGGTGGTTCGGCCCGTATGTCAATACTGGCACTAATGTCTTAGCCCACTGAGGTAAAACTTCCAGATTAAACAAGCAAGCATCAGGAAGGTCATTTGATACTCCTTGTGGGGCATCTCCAGATGTGAGCCTGGAGAGATGGTCTTCTCTCAAAGGAGTTTTGCTTTTCCTCACCACAACCTCAAAGTCATATTCCATTATTAAGAGAAACCATCTTACTAAGCTGCCTGTGTTGCATGGCTTGTTTACCAAATACACTAGTGATTGATGATCAGTAAAAAAATGAAACTTATTTGCAAGCAATAATGTCTAAACTATTTAACCGCATATACTATGCCTAATCCTTCTTGTTCGGTAGTCATATAGTTTCGTTAAGCTGCATTCAACTGTCTACTGGCATAGGCAATTCGAAGATCCATATTACCTTCACCCGTAGGTTGTGCAAGTACACATCCAATGGCATAATTGGATGCATCCACATGGACATGGAATGGCTTGTTCCAATCCAGTGTAGTTAAGATTGGTGTTGAACATAATCCCTTTTTTAGCTCCTTGAAGGAGTTCTCACACTCATCAGTCCACTCAAAATTGGTCAAAAGTCCATAAAGAGGTTTGCAATGATGGCATACATGTGTATTAAATGTTGGTAATAGCCACAATGCCCCATGAAATCTTGCACTTCCTTGACATTCTTTAGCCTTGGTAGTTCTGCAATGGCTCTCACTTTCTCTTCGTCAGTGGATATGCTATCCTTTGACACTATGTGTCCTACAATCTTGCCTTGCCTGAACATGAAAACACACTTTTCTGGGTTCAAGGAGACTTGATATTCTCTACATTTGTCAAAGATTTTCCTAAGTTCAGGTATATGTGTTTGTCTAATGTTGGAATGAGCACAGAGATCATCAACATAGACTTCTAAATTCTTCCTCAGGAATTCTTTAAACACATGGCACATCAGCCTTTGAAAAGTGTCTTACGCATTGGTAAGACCAAATGGCATTACCCAAAAAGCAAATATGCCCCACTTTATGGCAAAAGATGTCTTATGTTGATCTTTTGGAGCTATGGCCACTTGATTGTAGCCAAAAATTCCATCAAGGAAGCTATAAACTTCCTTCCCTCCTACCCTTTCTAATAGATGCTGAGTGATAGGAAGCACATAGTTATCTCGAATAGTGGTTGCATTAACCTTCTTCAAGTTAATGTACACATGTAACTTTCCATTCTTCTTGGGCACCACTACAATGGGGGATACCCACTCAGTGTGCTCAATTTCATAGATGAATCCAACTCCAATCAAGCGATCTATCTCTTCTTTGATCTTGGCAGCATAATTAGCATTATATGTATATGGATTTTGCTTAGAGGGTTTGACATTTGAGCTCATGGGGATAGTGTGTGAGCATATGTCAGGGTATACACCTTTCAAGTCCTTGTAGCTCCAAGCGAATACATCTCTGTATTCCCTTAGCAAAGCTATCAACTCTTGTTCTTCTTCTTTCGTCAAGTCATTTCCTATGTAAGTGCATCTTTCTTCTCATTCTTCCATGGCTACAACTACTTTCTTGGTGGATTCTTTGTTATCATAGGCCTCTCCAAATTGTGCCTTGCATTTGGGCATTCTTATCATGACTCTCCTATCATCGATCTCATACTTCTTAAAATTTTTAGGGACCTCAAACAAAGATTCTTCCTCTTCTAACTTGGGTTCTTTCTTCTTTCTTTTCTTGCCTTCACTCTTGGCAACCACTTGTGTGGTTAACCTCACATGATTGGTAATCTCTTCATGTCTCTTAGGGTGAGCTTCTACCTCATAAAAGTACTCTTCATCTGATGCAAAAGGTGGATCCATAATGATTGACTCTAGATTGGAGTCCATTGCATCCTCAAATGCATCAGTGCTAGGCTCACATTCTTCTAGAATGGAATCTCCCATGATTGGCTCTATTGTGAAGATTGAAATGTCATAGGCATCCTCGTCAGTGTGGTGTCCATTGTCCTTCATTGATGGCTACATCCATTGTTGTTAGAATTTCCACCCAACCATGAGGTTCAAATTCTTCGTCACGAAATACTACAGGTGCATAGGCTGAGTCTTGAATTAAGTTTCTTTCGCACCTATCTCTACAGGAAATACTGACAAACCCTCTCAATTGCGATTGACAGGGTTTGTCAGTCGCAGTTGATAGGGTATGTCGGTCGCGATTGATAGGGTATGTCGGTTGCCATTGACAGAGGTTGTCGATCGTGGCTATCGTCGCGATTGATAGTGATTTGGTTGACACGATTGACAGAGAAACAGAATTTTTTTTAGTTTTAATTAGTGATTTGGAATGTGCTCCTCATGTGTGTCATAGTGGTGCACTTTGTTTTACCAAAAGCTCAAATTTTTTGTCGATCGTGATCGATAGAGGTCCATGCCGTAGAGATAGTGCAGAGATTTTGCGTACCTGTGCAGACTGTTGGAGATGATGACATAGCAAAAACCTACAAGAACACTTAGAAAAATGCAAAAAACAGTGCACACAAATCGCTCTCTCTCACAAGTGAAATGAGGGAATGGAAGGGTTAAGTTGATATGACCAAAAAACTGAATTTTTTTGCGATGATGGAGATGGAGGTGGGACATGGTGAGGATGATGATGGTGATGTAAGAAAGAGAAAAAAGAAAGAAAAGTAAAAAATTACCAACAACGCCAACATCACAACTCTACGTCTTACCATCACACGCTCGTCCTCAAAGCTCGATCCCTGGCAATGGCGCCAAAATTTGGTGTAGCTTAGTGATGAGTAGCACCTCCTTTAATTTCAATTCGCGAAGACGTGAGGATGGTATGAAGACCTCGAACATGTGATGGCACAAGTGTGTGAGTGAGAAGCACACAAACATGCACACACGCATGCACACAAGGCAAGAACAAAGAGAGAGAGACAATGGAGTAACTTCTATTGTAAAAGATTTCTCATACAAGTTCAAATCTACAACAAGCTAACCTCACAAATGAGCTCTCTGCTCTATTTATAGTTTTTGACTAGCTTTGGTCCTGTCCAGACCTAGTGTCCGGCCTAGCTAAAAATTAGGTTCTAAGGCGATTTTGGAGGCTCAAACGAGCTCTAAAAATTATGAAAACTTTTGCATAGATACTACTAATAATCCTCAAGCTCGAGGACTCCTCGGCTTGTACAAAATGGAGTAGGAATAATAAAAATGATATTTACAATGCTATCAAGTGACTAAAATCACTATTTGGGAAATATTCATTCATAAAAATTGACGAGCCTATTTGCCAGATCTCCGTTGATTGCTCTGCCTAGTTGACCCTTCTCTTTTCTTTGAATCTCTTCATTGGCTTCCTTGTCTTGTAAGTCCTTGACTGCCGTGACCACAACCAACAACTCTGCTCTTTGATTCTTTCATTTGCATCGAAGATGTGCCAAGACGTGCAATTTTATTCTATAAGCATATTTACTTTCACACAAAGGTATGTACGAGATGGTGCGATGACCATTTATACAAGCATCATATAATTATATGTGTAAGTTTGGACAGCAAGGATGGCAGTTGTGTAAGGACCATGAACCACAATGAATCCATGAATCTCAAATCGATCCTACACATAGTCTTAATGCATGGGAAAATGTATGAAGAAAAGTGGGGATCGAACTTATTGTTAATTTCTTAACTCATTGGAGGAATTTGAATTGAGATTTTATGGATTTATTGGAATCTAGCATCATGAAAAGAGTTCCATTGCAAATTTCTTTTTGATCTATGCTAAATGATCAATGTATGCATGGTTATCTATCCTTGACGTTAATTCATTTAAATTGAGTAGTCATATGTAAGTCATCATAGACAGTATAAAAGTATGCGTACTCCGAAAGGATCATCATGTTCAAAGAATTTTGATTCACAATGTTCAGTGTTAATTCGGAAAATGTATCTAAATATTTTGGGAGATAGAAGAACAATAAGAGTTTGAAAAATACTTGAATGTTCATCCCTAAAAAGAAAATCTCCTAATTGTTTCAAAATTGAAGGGAAACTGTTTTATAGGCATCCCTTCATGTGATTCAATTTTAAAGGTTTTTGGACAATACCTAAATAGGCAAGTCAACTATGCACAAAAGATCATGGTAAATTGTATGAGGATCTAAAACAATCAATACAAGTCTATAAAAACATCAAAAATATTATATCGAGGTATTTTATTTAAAAGGTTCCAAAGAAATTTAATCTTCCATTAAGCGAAAGACCCTAATTAGCGACTAGTAAATGAAAGGTAGAACGTGTTTCTAAGGTTAACCATCATTTATTTTTCTAAATGATATGAAAAATCCACAATTCCAATTCAACTGCATTTTGTATTTCTATTTACCACTCTGAAATAATTTCGAGAAGATGTGAATACTGCAATACTCAATTTCGTATTCTGGTATCATTAGCAAGAGTTCATATGAGATGGAAACTGGCGATTGAAAACGGTGCAAGTTTGCTTAGTGTAATAACCCAATTGATTGACTTTTTAATTCTTTTGTAAGCGTGTCTATATTAATCTTAGTACGTAATGTTCTATGCTAATCTTATGTAAGTGTGTCTGTATAATTTTTGGACTCAAGTTAGTAAGTTACATGTTTCTGCAAAATAAAAGTATAGGCCAAATACCATGTCACGTGGATCTGAGTGTTCCTCTTATGTTTTTATATTGACTTCACACTGTTTCCGTTGTACATTGGAATACATAAAAAATTATTATGCTGATAACGTTTCATGATAATATCTATATCTATACAGAGTGAAAACAAGTCTATCAAAATTTTTCAGGTATTGAAAGCATATGGGATATTTATTATGGAGATAAGTTGCGAATTTCCAAAATTTTTAGAAAGTTAAAAAGTTTATTTAGCGATGAATATTATGTCCAACAAATTAGAGATTATTTTTCATGTCAATTTCTCTTCGTTACCCAAACCAATCTATGTTGCACATTGGTCAGAGATTACTACATGTTTTCTAGCATACACGTGGTTATCTTTTGTTCAGACTTTGAGTTTCAGTGGTTTTTATTGGAAATATTTCCCCCATAAAGGCTCTCGAATATATAAAAGCTTGAGACATTTTGGATATTATCTTCATCATTAAGTGAGATTTTTGAAGGCTAAACTATTTTTAGGTATAGAAGAGAAACATTTATAATTTTCACCAAGTTTTTTAAAGAATTTTATTTATTTTTTTGCTCATAAATCTTAAACTCCGTTTTTATAAAAGGAAATTGGCATTTTCATATTATTTGATCATTTTAGGGTCTTTATGGAGATGAGCTTTTAGAGTTTGAGACCTGCTTATGGACTCTTCAATCTCTACAGTTATCGAATCATAGAATTATAATGCAACGTCCAAACAATTTATCACTTTTTACATTAAAAAAATATGGGAAATTTTTTACGACCAGAAAATAAGTATATATAGGTCTTAATCCATTGCTCTTTGATTTTTTCTTTTGTGTAGGGAAGAGCCTTGAAGGAAAACAGATTTACACAATTTTCTTCCATCATTCTTACAACGGGGCAATCATCATGGGCTAGACAAGCCTAGTAAACATGTGTATTGATTATGAGGACAATCACCATGGGATATTTTTGGTCATCAAGGGAGAACCTCCTCAAATTTTCATTGGAATGCCTCTCCAATAGCACTTAGTCCTTAATCATAGGAATCAGGTTATCCCTTTCAGTCAAGTGAAGGAAACACTTATATTTGCATTTTTTTTGTTATCCATGTTCGTGATAACTCAGTTTTGTGATTCTCATGTTCAAAAGTGATCAAGCGCAATGCCATCTCCACATCTATATTTGATATAATCGTGGTATGGTAGATCAAAATGTGTATCCTTCCTAGATCTAGGTAATATGGTATATGTGGGAGTTTATATATGAACGTATCATTTAAGTTTGGGAGTTCATCCATATGAAGTTAGTACTACTATTCAACATACGTTACAAGAAAGGGGATGTTGGAGATTGAGATTCATTAACGTTTTTTGTTTTGAATATCAAAGAGATAGAGAGAGAGAGAGAGAGAAGATGGTTAGGTTTGGAAAGAACTAAAAAAATAAGCATGGTGGATGCACTTGAGAAATGTAAAGGGATAATGAGGGTGCTATAATTTCCACAAATATCTCTCAGATTTTCCATTTTTATGTAAAATATCAGCCTTGAAACCTTTCTTGTAATCATATCCAGTTTTTTTTTTCTGGAATCCAAGGAGTCTCTAAGTTTGATCATTGATTCCCTACCATGCCAAGATATAACACCATTTTTTTGCACTCAAATTCAACCAAAAATGATGGATTAGAACCTATTTGTTAACTAGGTTGGATATTCGAGTCTGAAGAGGTCAATATGTCAAACTTGACGATGGAGGTGAAGAAACCTGATTTGTATTGATTCTTATCACTCTCCCTTATGTTCAAGTGTGGGTCTCTTGGGAGCTCTTGTGTGTTTTCCATAAGTGAGGCCTACTTGCATATATGTGCATGTATGCATATACACATGAATGCCTTTGTTAGACTCTTTGTGTGTGTGTGTGTGTGCAACAATGACTCATACCATGGAAAAGGTATTCAAACTATTGAATTGTCCAGGATAAAACGTTTATGGATGTGGACACATTTCTTTAAGCCAATAGCTATGAGTGTTATGACAGTGAGTCTACACTGAAAACTTTAGAGTGTTGCTGAGGATGCTTCTCATCGTTCATCATACTTTGAGGATCCTACTTGGCAAGGAAAGTGAGATTACAAACTTTTCTTTTTATGATAGTCCTTTTCCTTCTTTCTATGCTTTGTTTCATAAAGAATATGTAGGTGGAAAGTTAACCATACAAACATTTTGAGTTTAGGGGTTGTGCTTTTTGTGTCACTTTTGCGTCTTCCATTGAACCTAAGACTTTCTACCTTTTATTTTAGCATTTGCTACATATTTCCTTCATTCAAACCCATGGGGTCTTAGATAGCTGAGTTGTTTTGGCATAATCCTAAAAGAGCTTCATCCATAGGACCATATCCTAACATAATAATGGGGCTTCCATAGACGTTCTCTCTTTAGGAGTTCTTTTCCCCTTGCCATGTATATATGCCTATAACCCTAATGGATCATTTATCTTTATCTTTGTACATTCAGTTGGTAATAAAATCTGGACTTTGTTGTGCTCGAAGCTTTTTCTTCTTCTTCCCTCTCCTATTCACATGCTTTCATACACCTCAAACTCCAACAACTCGTAGTAGATGAGGTCACCACTTCATATAGGATGTCACCCACACCGCTCTAGTCACATTCTCCAAACACATGAAAATTTGTGAGAATGCTTGAGGTGACTAGGAGTTAAAAATAGCTTCACTTTGTATCATAGAGATTTTTTTCTGAGCTTGTTTCATCCTCCAAATGCACTATCACATTCCTTGTGTAGGAAATGTACAACCTTTTGTGCCAAACATATATATAAGTTCCTATTCACAAGTACAAGCATCTCAAATTCTACTATAAGTTAAGAAAAGATTCAGAGGTTGTTTCTATTTAACATTTTTTGATATAATAATTTTTCTACATAAGGGTATTTAGTCAGGGACCATGTGTGAAAGCAATGATGTGTTTTGTTTGTTGGTCATTGAGAGTATGTTTGATGGTACAAATTACCCATTGTGGGCATATATGATGTGTCATGTACTGGTAGCAAAACATTGTGGATTATTATAGAGGGTGTTGAAAAAATTCCTATTACACATGTAAATATAGTTATTGAAGGTAATGTTTATGATGTTGAAGATGATGATCTTCAAATTCCTATTTTTGTTGCAGTTTGTAGTGCATCTACTCTACACAAAATTAATTGAGATGGTAGATATTTTCAAGCACATGCATTGATAGCTTTGTCTATTAAAGGGTGCCATTATCCAATACATTTTCTCCTCCAAAACCACAAAGGATGGGATACACTTACCACTTTATACCTCAAAAGAAATGAGTCCCTTGTTGCTTACCTCAAAAAGCATCTAGAGAGTGAACATATATGTGAAGGAGATTCTATGGATAGTTTTTTGTGGAAAGACCAAAGATTAGCAAATGATTACTACTGATGAAGTCTTGCTTGATAATTCACTTGTGTAGATAGTTCTTATTGGAGTTTGAGGTCTATGAAAGCACGCAAACAACACAAGGAAGAAGAAGAAGCTTGGAGCACAACACAAAATACTATATGTATTACCAAGAGAATGTACAAAGATAAGTGACCCGTTATGGTTATAGGCATATATACATGCTGAGGGGAAAAACCTCCCAAAGAGGGAAAAAGTGCCCTGGTAGTCCTAGTGCATTCACACATATCAGGATCTAACTAAATCAATAAATCCCCCCTAGGAATGATGTGGTGGACAAGGAGTTGGCATTCATGTATAAGGAAGTGCCAAGCTTTGTGGAATCAATTCAAAAAAGGAAGAAAGCCCAAAACTTTGAAGAAAGCTTCAAACTTCTCCCTAGGAAAAGCCTTGGTCAAAAGGTCTGCAATGTTCTAATGTGTGGGCACATATGCCAGAGTGATCTCTCCAAAAAAGAACCCCTCCTTGACATACTAATAGTGCACCTTAATGTGCTTGGTGCAGGCATGGAATAGAGGGTTCCTCGTGTTGGTGCAGAGCAATCAACAATTGAAGTTTTGGAAGTCAAAGATTGAAGACAAGATCAAGTTTTGAAGCATAGAAGAAGTTTACATTCAGGAGTTGAAAGAAATGTACACATATGTACATTAGTTCAGATATAGGTCACTTATACTTTTGATTAGTCATAAGTTTGTAAATATTTGCTTATAAATACTATGGAAAATGTCGGGGCAAGTATGAGAGAGCATGAGAATAGAGTAATCAGAAGTTGTATGAGTTTTTTAGCCATCCTAGAAGTGAGTTAAGTCTCTCTCATCACTAGATGTAAAATTCTCAGAAATGAAGAAAATGTTGCGCTCGATGTTTCTGAGTTTTCTCCTTCTGTGTTAGATCTTTTGTGAAATGCTTTTGTACAAGTCTAAGTCTATAGGTGATTGACCTCTGTACAAATTTTTAGCTTCCAATTGTGATCAGGCTAAGAGAATTCTGTGTAGGAACATTTGTATGTGAAGAAGTGTTTACTGGTTCCGGAAAGAGGCCCAAAATTTGAAGTCTATGTTTTGATCAGTTCTCCTTCCACAGTTTAAAGTTTTGAGCAAGTAAGCACTTAATCTTTAATTGGAAGGTATGCTACTTGTGGCTAAAAGCATTTGCTTAAACGGGTTCTATTCTTGGAGAACCATGTCTTAGAAGTTATAGGTGTCTAAATCAACTTCTCAGAAGTACAGTTTTAGACATAGGTGACTTGTCAAGTTGATTTCTAAAAATTTACTGAATCTTTTGGAGTGATTCGACTTGGAGGAGGTGCGCAATCTTTAGGCGACACCTTGTGCAAAGTTTTATAAAAAACTTTACACATTTGATAAGTCAATGAGAAAGATATGTGCAGCAGACTTTCTGTAGAATCATCCTTTTCACAGATTTTCTAGAATCCTTATAATTGAATGTTGATCCTCCAAATTGGTAAAGGTTTTGACTTACTCTTGATATAGAGGTGCTCTAATTACAAGAGTAGGTTTTTCTTTTGGAGATTAACACTCTCCATCACCTCGCAACTGCCAATGTCCTCTGGTTGTTAGTGAAGATGGTAGTGGCATAAGAATAACCAAAACCAAAATCATCCATAAGGCATGTGAGCCACACACACACTCAATAGTTGCTATGAAATCTACCCTATACTCAACCTCACAACTAGAAGTGGCGACAGTAGGCTTCTTCTTTCTCAACCAAGATATCCATGAGCCCACTTCTACCCTATACTCAGAATCACAACTAGAAGTGGCCACAATAGGCTTCTTCTTGCTCAACCAAGATATACATGAGCCTAATAACAGTACGTTGCTTCTTAGTCAACTCAATAAGAGTCTAAAAAATCATGTAAACTGAGTACTAGTGATCCCCCCCTTGGGATAAGACAATCCAAGTAGTCGGGAACCACTCAAGTAGCGAAAGATGCACTTACGCATGTGCCAATGATTGACATCTTGGCAATGCATAAACATGCAAATTTTTGAGGTAAAAAAATGAATATCTCGCCGATTAATGCATAAGTAGATCTAGCATGCAACAAACTTTTGACAGTGAACAATATTAAATACATCCCCAACATTGTGAAGAATCAACCGTAAACCTATCTTTCATATGAGTGGCAGATAGGTTTGCAATGTTCAAGGCCAAAATGCTATAATAATGTGTCAATATATTTTGTTTCACACAAAGCTATTCCACCATAACTTGCATAAACTCAATGCCCAAATAATGATGCAAATGCCCCCAATCTAACATATAAAATGAGGCATGCAAATCAGCCATAAAATCAGCAATTTGCTTCTCATTAGGACCATTGAGTCACATATATCAACATACACAACAATGATCAGAAGCACATCATTGTGCACTTAATGTATAAGGATCTCTCAAATGGACTATTCTCAAAAACATATGCAATCAAGTAGACATGCATCTTTTCATACCAAGCATGTGATGCTTGTGCCAAACCATATAGTGTCTTTTTCAACATGCACACTTTGGTTTCATGCCATTTTTGCACAAAACAAGGGGGCTGAAAAACATAAATTGCTTCATGAAAGTCACAATTCACAAGTGTAGTTTTAGTGTCCGAAACATGTACGTTCCAACCATGATGAGTTGGAGGTACACAGATGCTATGAATAATAGTTATTCTTCAAGAAGGTGCAAAGGTCTCATCAAAATCAATGCCTCTTCTTTAGCATAACCTTTTATCAAGCCTATTCTTATACCTTTCAACTATTTCATCACGCTTACACTTCAACTTGTATACCCACTTAGTGCCAATGGCCTTTTTTCGAGGAGGCAAGTCATATAAAGACTAGGATGAGTTTTTCATAGTAGCATCATATTTTGATTGCATAGGAGTCATCCAATTTTTTGAAGTTTGTGCTCCATAGAACAAAACATTCTCATTCTCATCAGAACGAATAGAGGTAGCCAAAGCATGGAAATATCATACTAAAGAAGCGCTATGAGAGCTTGAAAAACTTGGAGAACGTTCAAGGAGGTAGAAAAGTGAGTTGCAAAGTGACAAAGTTTGGTCTAGCCAACCAACACAAGACTAACCCTTGAGCTTATGGAGACTCAAATAGACCTTATAGGCATGTGATAAAAACAATAAAATGCACTATGTACTTTGGAGCATGAAGAAGAAAGAGTTGATACAAAACAGATAGGTTCTCGCATCCACTAGCTCACAAAACCTATTGTCTATTGTAGAGGAGGTCATGGGGTATATACTTCTAGCAAGAGAGGACAATAGGCACTTCCAGTACTTCGCCTACTCAAGGGAGGTTATCCTTAGGGAAATATATCCATTGACATTTCAGTGAATAGGCAAGTCTCAATAGTTGCGCAGAAATGTAGACACTCAAAAAGAAGATTAATGACAAATGACGATTGTGAAGGATGGAATTGCTCCTTATTCTGAACAAATGATTACAATATAGGCAAAAGAAATGCTTCAAAAGTTGATGCTTGTGCTAACATGCCAACCCAGAACTAAAAGAATCAATATAAGATATTCGTATGATCAAGTGAACACGAGTAGATGAAGACAAACTCAAGGCACTTCTTCACACTAAAGTGCTATTAGCCCTCCACTGGGAAGCCCACGCTCTGTTTCCTCACGACAGAGTGACTTCCTACAGTAGGCTTGTAGCCACAGAGTGCAAAGAGAGGACCAAAAGAGATTCCGAAAATAAGATCTATATTTGTCTGTATCTCCCTCAATGAGTACTAGTCCATTGCTTTTAATAGGCTCCAATAGGCCAAGAGGGCCTTGCCGATTCCTCACGTCCACTGATCATGCGCCAACTCATTGCCTCAAAATTGGGGTAGATCAAATATGCCACCAGTTTTGAATTGGATTCCCAAAAATAGGAAATCCTCATGAATCGTTGGCGGCAAGAGTCATTTATCTTCTTTCACTTTTACCACTTATTATTTTATTGTCACTTTTGAATGAACGCTGCAATCTCATTATGTGCCGTGCGTGATATTGTAATGCCCCTCAGAACTCCTCCTTCACATAATGCACATAACTCTTGTAGTAGTTTTTTGACCCTTACATATTGAGTGGGGGAGGTGGTGGATGGTGTGGGTGGAGGGACGGTGGGTTGGAGGGTTGATTCTAACTCCACCAATCAAAGAGCCCAATGAATTTCTTAATTGGAAGAGTCATCTTCTACATACTAGAAAAGCATCAACGTAGCAACACCAGAAGATCAAGAACTTTTGCCAAATGCATGTATGATATGGAAGGCATGATCAGAGAGCTAATTTATGTCCTTGGTGATCTTATGTCTTTGGTCATCTGTATAGTAGACTCGAATCAAAACTTGGTTTAAACACATGAGGAGCCAAATGAATTCTCTTGGGAGAGTCATCCTCTACATACTGAACTTCCACAAGCATGGGGGTGGAGGGAGGATGGAGCCGGAGGTGGAGGGGATGGAGGAGGAGGGGATGGATGAGGAGGAGGTCGAGGTGGAGGGGGAGCGGTGATGGTGGTGGAGGTGGTGGAGATGGAGGAGGGGGTGGGGGGAAATAGGAGGGGAGAGCGGGGGTGCTGGCTACGGAAGTGGTGGGGGAAAATAGGAGGGGAGGGCAGGAGTGGTGGCTGCGGGGGTGGTGGGGGGAAAGAGGAGGGGGTGTGGGAGGGGGGGGGAGAGAGAGAGAGAGAGAGAGAGAGAGAGAGAGAGAGAGAGAAAGAGAGAGAGAGAGAGAGAGAGAGAGAGAGGGTGGCAGGGGGAGTGGCTGCAGGGGTTGTGGGGGGAAATAGGAGGGGAGGGCAGGGGTGGTGGCTGCGAGGGTGGTGGGGGGAAAGAGGAGGGGGTGACGGGGAGGGAGGGAGAGAGAGAGAGAGAGAGAGAGAGAGAGAGAGAGAGAGGGAGAGAGAGAGAGAGAAAGAGAGAGAGACAAAGAGAGAGAGGGCATACAAGGGCTACCGAGAGAGAGAGAGAGAGAAAGGGTTAGAGGGGGTGGCGGGGGGAGTGACGACGGGGGTGGCGGGGGTAAATAGGAAGGGAGGGTGAGGGTGGTGGCTGCAGGGGTGGTAGGGGAAAGAGGAGGGGGTGGTGGGGAGAGAGAGAGAGAGAGAGAGAGAGAGAGAGAGAGAGAGAGACAGAGAGAGAGAGAGAGACCACGATACAGACCCCCACATCACGTCTTTGCACCGTCCCGGTGCAACTTTTCCTTTTTATTCACTTATTGAATAGACCAAAATAAACTACAACACCGAATGAAATGTGGTATGTATAGTGAATGAAGATCTTCCATCTTGACTTAATTCAGGTAATTCTTCACCCTAGAGATATTAACCAGGGGTATCCTCTTACACTGCAAATCCTTCAGATGTACTCCTCCACGTGGTAATACCTTTACCACTCTGTATGGTCGTATCCATTTGGGTGCCAATTTGGTTGAAATAGCCGGAATCTGATGCACCAAAACCAAGGATCCTTCTTGTACATCCCTGGACCTAAGATACCTGTTGTGCAGTCTCTTGTGCTGTTCTTGTGTTACCAAAGTTTTTGCATTGCTCCTTCTTTGTATTCTTCTAATGCCACCAGTCTCCAAATTGGAGGTTCAATTCCAATTGTTTTAGCTCCAATTTCTTTTTCGATAATAAATTCGAATGGTGCTAATGCCTCTTTTCCATACACAAAGCGAAATTCACTCTCGCCAGTGGTTCCCCTCTTTGTAGTTCTGTAAGCCCAAATTGCACCGATCAATGCTTGTGGCCAAAAGCTTTGATGATCAAAAGATAATTTGAGCAGCAACCCAATCAAAATCTTATTAGAGCTTTTTACTTGGCCAGTTGTCGTTGGATAGTAGGCACAAGAATTTTTATGAAATACTTTGTACCATTCAATATAAATTGGAGCAATTGATTTACAAAATGTGTGCCCATATTGCTAGTGATTTCCAGTGGGCAAGAAAATCTTGAGAAAATTCGTTTGTACAAAAACTTAGCTACTGTTAAAGTTGTGCAGTCCACAGTAGCTTTAGCCTCTATCCATTTAGTTGCATAACATGTGGCCATCAAAATATACTTCTTACCCCTAGGTTGACCAATTGGACTAATTGGTCCTATGAAATCAAGACCCCATCATTCAAATGGAAGCCATCCTATAGATATGACTAATAGTTACCTTATTCAAGGCACGAAAATCAACACAAACTCTTATTTTTCCACTGTTTTTCTTTGGTACAATAACCATAGAAGAAAGCCACCTGGAATGTTCTACTGGAACAATTATACCTGCTTCTTCTAGTTTTGTAATTTCCAACTTTACCGCCTCTACATACTTTGGATTGAGTTGATATGGCCTACTTCTTGTAGGTGCAGCTCCCTCAACTAAGGGTATTCGGTGTAATCCGAGCTCCTCTAGTATCCCTGTTAGATCTTTGTAGGACCATGCGAAGACATTTTTATAGGAAAAAAGTAAAGAAGTTACCTTCTGCAGTAAAGGGGGATAATGCCATAGCCAAGAGGCCAAGTTGACTATTTGAGGGTTCTCTTCATCCCCTAGATTTACTTCTTGAACGAGTGTTTCAAGACTAGTCGTACTTGAGAAATCATCTCCACTGTATGCAGGAGTAAAGTTGAGCTTATACTCTGCAATATGTTCTCTGGTCCATCCTTGAGGTGTATCCAAAAAGGGGAGATCTTCTCTGCATCCAGGCTCATAACTTTCCTTACCTTATATTTCTATATTTCTTGCCCCCTCAATGTTTGTATTCAAGTGCAAATTCTCATTCTCTAACTCCTTGTGAGCTTCATGGCTTTTTTCTACAACTTCTTCATCTGCAACTTCTTCTATTTCATTGATTTCCACCGTGGAACACTCTGTACTTTCCATCATCCAGTTCAATAATGTATCTTCTTCTTGGGGTAAAGAGGGCATTACCTGAGTATCCACAGGATACCCAATAGTTTTCCCTGAGTCGAATCCTTCTTCCAAATGTAGTTGCATTTAGATATTGGTGTTTGTTCAAATCCACAGTTTTTTTTCCCCCAATCTTGCAAAGCTTTTGCTTGCCTTAGCCAAGGTCTACCAAGGAGTAAAGGGTAAGAAGTCTCTTGTGGAAGTGCAATAACCACAGGAGACTTCTTACCCTTTACTCCTTGGTAGACCTTGGCGCAACTCGATGTTGATCTGCTAGGGTAACTGTGAATGGTACCATCTTGGTGGGCTTTAATTTCAGTTTCCTCATTGTGAAATCTGGCATCAAATTAATGCCAAAGCCTCCATCTATAATCACACCTATGAGAGCTTCATCCTTTATAAGAACAGATAACCTTGAGCTTTGGTAGTCTGAAAGGGGTGCAGGGGGAAAATCAACCATTAAACCATCTATACTAGGGGTTGAATCAAGTGAGCAGAGTGTATAATCTTTAATAATTCACTCCTTATTTTTTAATCCATCTTTATGAGTTCGTACAGACTAACCTTGTGATGGATACCTTTCAAGATCTACTCAATGTTTACCTCGTGTGTGTCTTCTTGCAGACTTGTTGGTTGGTCTCTTAGTGAAGTAGCCATCCTTTCATAAGCTCCTTCAATATTTGCTTGGTCCTTCCACCCAACCTTCTTTTCCTCCTCTTTATCCTGGAGTCCTTGTTCCTCTCTACGGGTTGTTGCCACTTGTCTAGCTCTACTCATCATGGGCATTGAGGAAGATGAAACAACATAATACTAAGTGGTCATATAAGCATAAGACTGAGTGGTCATAGCTTCCCCTTGTGGGGAGACTGCAGTCATGTGAATAGGAGCATGGTGGCTTCTTGGGCAATCTTTGGTATAGTGATCTTTAGCCTCTCGACAATGCTGACAAGGAGGTGCATCTTCTGGAAGGGAAAACCTATTTTGCATATGGCCATACTCACCACAACGATAACACATCAATGGCCTATTATATCTAGGCTTCGTTGTACGATTCTCCTCTCTATTAGGTGCATTTGAAGTACTAGCATAATATGAATCTAGAGCTTGAGGGTTACCTCATTGTTGTGTACCCTTCAGGTAGTAACAATCTCTAACTTCATGGCCATCCTTTCCGCAAAATTGACAACTTACCATGTTATGACAACTTGCATTGGAATGTTCACTGTTGTTACATATTGTACACCAAATCTGCCTTCTTATATCCAGGGTGGTCTGCAAATCTTCTAATTTGCGATGAAGTTGGTCTACTTCATCCTAAGTGGGACGCGACGGTGGTGGCAAGACCTTCTCTTCTTGGTGAATTTGCTGCATTCTTAATGCCTCCAATTCTTTCCTTAGTTGCCCAATAGGATCTAGTTCTCCTACATAATTTGGTTGTGTCTCCCCCTCAAAATGTTGCCTAGCTTCTTCAATGCGTGATGCCGCTGCAACAAAATCATTAAGGGTTGCATCCAATCTGAGAGACTCACGGAGCTTCTGCTAAGATGACCTAGGCAGAGCTTTTTCTATCCATTTTTTAACCAAGAAATCACTTGGAGCATGTGGCAAATGTGCAACAACTGCTTTTGTTATAGTGTGAAGTTTGTGAACGGATTCACCTAATCTTAGCCTTAGTTTCTCTAGCTGGTCTAAAGCTCTTTCCGAGGAGTCACTTGGTCGAAATGTCTGTGAGACTACCGTCTTTAGAGCCTCCCTTGTACCAAAATGGCCATCTGCATATTGGCTATATCATTTTTCAACAAGGCCTTCCAATGTGGATGGGAAGAGTACCAACATTGCATCCTCTCTATTGTGCAGACCTCGACCACGGCATAAGGAGATGAATCTCCTCACATGATCATCAACATCCTCAAAAGCTTGTCCCTTAAAGTTAGGGAACTTGATAATGAGTCTAGAGACTAAGTGAGAGAGATTTGCCATTGGCGCTGGTGTTTCCTCTAACGTATCTGAGGAGGTCTAATGTTCTCCTATGCTTCTCTTTTGATAGTGGAGTCACACCCAAATCAACACATGAATTCAAAGGGGGTAGAGGGGATGTTGGTTCAATATTCGAAGGTAAAGCTGATTTTTCAAGGCTCCTCCGTACACGAAGAGGCTCCTTATCCGCTCCTGTATGGTTCATGTACCTACTTGCAAGATGCAATAGGGCACAAATAATGAAAAAAGGACTATTTACTATGCTCAGGGCCTCTCACAGAAATGCAAGTGTCCTAGTGTGCCTACCAAACTGTAGAGGAGGTACTGTGGTATCTACTTCTAGGAAGAGATGGCAATAGGCACTTCAAGTACTTCGCCTACTCAAGAGAGGTTCTCCTTAGGGCAATATACCCATTAACATTTCTATGAGCAAGCAAGTCTCAATAGTTGCATAGTAATGTAGACACTCAAAATGAAGATTAATGACAAATGACAATTGTGAAGGATGGAACTGCTTCTTATTCCGAACAGATGATTACAATATAGGCAAAAGAAATGCTCCAAAGGTTGATGCTTGTCCTAACATGCCAACCCAGAACTAAAAGAATCAATACAAGATACTCATCTGATCAAGTGAACACAAGTAGATGAATACTTGCACTGATCAGTACATAGATATGAAGACTTGCTCTATGGGAAACAGCACGGAAATACCACAAGCTTACATTGAATGACAAAACCAAGGCACTTCTTCACACTAAAGTGTTGTTAGCCCTCCACTGGGAAGCCCACGCTTTGTTTCGTCACCATAAAGTGACTTCTTACAGTAGGCTTGTAGCAACAGAGTACAAAGAGAGGACCAAAAGAGATGCCGAAAAAAAGCTCTATATGAGTCTGTATCTCCTTCAATGAGTACTAATCCATTGCTTTTATAGGCTCGAATAGGCCAAGAGGGCCTTGTTGATTCTTCACGTCCACTAATCATGCGCTGATTCATTTCCCCAAAATAGGAGGGGTAGATCAAATATGCCACCAGTTTTGAATTGGATCCTAAAAATTAGGCAATTGTCATGAATGGTTGGCCGCAACAGTCATTTATCTTCTTTCACTTTTACCACTTATACTTTTACTGTCACTTTTGAATGAAAGCCGCAATCTCATTGTGTCGTCCATGATATTGTAATGCCCCTCAGAACTCCTCTATCACATAATGCACGTAACTCTTGTAGTAGTTTTTGACCCTTACATATTGAGTGGGGGAGGTGTTGGATGGTGTGGGTGGAGGGATGCAGGGACGGTGGGTTGGAGGATTGATTTTAACTCCACCAATCAAAGAGCCCAATGAATTCCCTAATTGGAAGAGTCATCTTCTACATACTAGAAAAGCATCAACATAACAACATCAGAAGATCAAGAACTTTTGCCAAAGCATGTATGCTATGAAAGGCATGATCACAGAGCTAATTTATGTCCTTGGTCATCTTATGTCTTTGGTCATCTGTATAGTAGACTCGAATCAAAACTTGGTTTAAACACATGAGGAGCCAAATGAATTCTCTTGGGAGAGTCATCCTCTACATACTAAACTTCAACAAGCATGGGGGTGGAGGGAGGATGGAGGCAGAGGTGGAGGGGATGGAGGAGGAGGGGATGCAGGAGGAGGAGATGGAGGGGGTTGAGGTGGAGGTGGAGGGGGAGGTGGTGATGATGGTGGAGGTGGTGGAGATGGAGGAGGTGGTGGGGGGAAATAGGAGGGGAGGGCGGGGGTGGTGGTTGCAGGGGTGGTGGGGGAAAATAGGAGGGGAGGGCAGGGGTGGTGGCTGCGGGGGTGGTGGGGGGAAAGAGGAGGGGGTGGCAGAGGGGGAGAGAGAGAGAGAGAGAGAGAGAGAGAGAGAGAGGGGGGGGGGAGGGGGTGGCAGGGGGAGTGGCTACGGGGGTGGTGGGGGGAAATACGACGGGAGGGCGAGTGTGGTGGCTACAGGGGTGGTGGCTACGGGGGTGGTGGGGGGAAAGAGGAGGGGGTGGCACAAAGAGAGAGAGAGAGAGAGAGAGAGAGAGAGAGAGAGAGAGAGAGATAGGCAGAGGGGTTGGCGGGGGGAGTGGCTGCAGGTGTGGTGGGGGGAAATAGGAGGGGAGGGTGGGGGTGGTGGCTACGGGGGTGGTGGGGGGAAAGAGGAGGGGGTGGCAGGGGGAGAGAGAGAGAGAGAGAGAGAGAGAGAGAGAGAGAGAGAGAGAGATAGAGAGAGAGAGAGAGGGGTGCATAGGGGCCACCGTGAGAGAGAGAGGGTGGTGGGGGGAGTGGCTGCGAGGGTGGTGGGGGGAAATAGGAGGGGAGGGTGGGGGTGGTGGCTGTGGGGTTGGTGGGGGGAAAGAGGACGGGGTGGCAAAGAGAGAGAGAGAGAGAGAGAGAGAGAGAGAGAGAGAGAGAGAGAGAGAGAGATAGAGAGAGAGAGGGTGGCAGTGTGGAGGTGATCGCAATCCGAGTGGATTGGGTCCGGTCGTGGCACACACAGGGTGTATGAAGCTAATGAATGTTGGAAGGTTTAAAGATGTGAAGGTGAAATTAATGTTGAGTATGGAGAAGAGAGAGATGTTGAAATAATTATGGGAATGGGAATGTAGGTGTGCAAGTTAGATTGATGACATGAATGATAAGAATGAAAGAGAACCATACACACGAATCAAATTTGGAAGGAAGAATGGTCCATTGGAGGAGCTTCTTAAACACTTCCTAATTCTAATCCATATGTATAGCCTTCTTTGGATGATATGTATGCATGATGAGAATAGATGGAATCCTTACACATAAATCAGTTTCGAAAGGAAGAATGGTCCAATATTGGAGCTTCTTATACACTTTCAGAAACTAATAAATATGTATGGATTTGTATGGATTATATGCATGTAAGTGAATTATGATGATGGATTTTACTCACAAGCTCAAAGAAACATCCTCACTGGTTCAACGCAATACTGCGGAGCCTTCTCACACATAGAAGAAATAGAAGACATGTAAAAATACTTAAGAGACTGAGAGAGGTGACAAGAGACAAGTGACAAGTGACATGAATTAAAAGAATTTGAATTAAGTTACATGTAAAAGATCGTCGTGGTACGTCATGCTAAGCAGTCTACTGATCAAAGGTGGTTCCGACCCTCAAACCATCACAGTTCAACCGAATGTCACACGTAAGAAGGTGAGTTCCACTCAAGTGACCCTATGTCTGTCTAGGCTCGTAACGTCTAACTAAAGAAGTCTAAGACTCATTAAAATCAGCTCTAACTCACTCACACGCTCCACCGAGGGTGAGTCATGATAGAGATGCTGGTTTCAAGAGCCTATCCTAGATAGGAGTTCTAACTTAAATTTGAAACTAGGTTATATACTCATACTAGCTCACCTTGGATCCTCACTCGCTCAACCGAGGGTGATCGTCTCAAGGAAACCGTAAGCTAGCATGAGCCCTATGGATGCCTAACAATGATGCTCTAGGAGTTTGGAGGGGGGTTTATATAGTTTTTTGAATGAATTTAGGCCCTTGGATCTAGAGAAATCAACTCTCAACTCTAGGATCACTACTTTCGATTACAACCATTTGATTAATCAAATCAATGGCTTGGAATTGTTCTTTCTATCAAATCTAGAGTAAAGGAGTGAAATTTAGGCGCCCTCATTCTCCACCATTGGATCTGGGGATGATCTGGACCGTCGGATCAGTGCTGACATCAATTCGGATAAGATAAGCCACTATTTTTGGAGAAACTTTGCATTATTGATCTTTAACTGTCAACAAAGTCTTCTTTTATGGAAAAAATTCGTGGATCCTCCTTCCTTTATGCTTTAGTGCATCTCTACCCTTGAATAGGAGCTCATCTTGATCGTACACCATGGTTCAATCATATTTTGACATGTGGCAGCCCTTCAAGCCTTCAATTTTCTTATTCAAGAAAACTGCGGTGACCTTGAAAACTGGACTTTGTGCTCTTTGACCCTCCAAAAAGACTTTGATGAAGATGAAACTTTGTAGGACTATGTTTCCAAAGATCTCCTTCAGGAATATGCAGGAAGAACTCCCATCTGAATCTCCCTTGTACAAGTTTGACTACATTTGGAAGCTTGCAAGGTGGCATTAAGGTGTCTAGGAAGCTCTGATAGCCTTGAAAATTTGTACAAATATGTAGCCACATATGATCTTTATACATGCCAAACCATATGGCTAACATAATTTTCTATACAAGAATTTGTAGGGTCAAACTAGAAAAATTACATTTTTACAAAATGAACATAGCATATCAATGTGCTACAAAATCCATTTTCTGCTGAAATTTGGGCTATAGACTGCCTTTGACAATCTTTACAAGTATATGGATTTTCATCTAATTTGGTGACAATGAAATTTTTGCCCTAATTTCCCAACTTTGACCAGCTTTGACCAGCTTTGACCTCTACCATGGACTTTCTTGATTTCTTTGAAACTTTGTATGTGACCTTCCTTTGACATCCTTGATGCATCCTAGACTTCTCGGGGAATTCTGGCTACCTTCGCCAAATATGTTTTTTGTAGGCCTTCACAAGTGAGAGAGGAGAGCAAATCTCGACGACATTCGCCCCCACTAAACCTGCGATTCCTCCGGAAGCGCCACTCTTGCATCTGTGAAAAACAAAATGTTCCAGGCATCAAAGTCTTTTATAGGCAACATAAGAAAGATGGAAGGAAAATTGATTATATGCATGAATAAGTAGGTAACGTGACATGAAGCAAAATTTGCATGAAAGAAATAATTGAAACAGGCAACATGAATATGCATGAACAAATAGGCAACATATATGCAAATGAACAAGCAACATTGGCAACAAGAAAGAAAAAAAAACAAGCATCAATATGAAGTGGAAGTGGATGTATTGAGTCGTTTTAAGCATCAGTTCCTCTCATCTTGAAGAAAATTTTGTACCTTTTTCATAAAGCAATCTACCTTAAATATGATTATAAACAAAGATTTAGGATTTTCAAGAGACATCTTTCATCTTTAGCTTATTTTAGATCAACTCCTTTCCTACATAAATATGAATATGCTCTTTCTCTAATAACATGCAAGGAAATCTAACTAAACTCCACTAATGCATAAATCTGCCTATATAGCCCGTGATTTATTCTACTATGCCTCTTTATCCTCCTTTGGCTTGCCTCTTTTTTTTTTTTTTTTTGATGATGATGATGATTCGGCAACTTTATGGTTACGATCACTTTTTTGGGGTGGAAGAAAGTGTAAACTTCTTGGTAACATGTAGCTTTTTTTTTTTTTTTGACGAGGAAAAATTAAACCCCGATACAAGGTACAACCATTTTTGATGACGGAGAACAGTCGTTTAAACTCCGATACAAGTGCTGTGAGATGGACTAAGGATGTAGAAACATGCAATAGTAGGAGCTAGGATTTCAACAATTATGCTTTCGATACAGGATACATATGCATGTTTATATATGAAAGCCATGTCACCAAAATAAACCTCCAAATCTACATGCCCTATCTTTCCACAATCCTAGATTATAACCAATTTCTTAGTAGATAAGTTACTACTTAAGATACAATTTTACACAAGTAGAGAAATCATCATTTGCCTTTTTTGACTCAAGTGATGTGGATATGCAATGCAATGCAAAGACTGAAAAAAAACATGCATGAAACAAGCATGGAAAAAAAATAGAATGAACTTGAAAAAAAACAAAGCAACATGAACTTGAAAATTAATGATATTATTTTTTTTTATTTTTATTTTTTTATAACATGGATACTCCTGTTTATGAATCGGCCTCATTGTTGTCATCTTCTTCAATGTCCTCATCCAAAATGTACTCGTCATTATCACGCTTCTTGAACAACTTCATCCTTTTACCTGCAATCAAAGTTTTTAGTGCAACACCATTTAATTCACAAAGAGCATGCGTACCATTGTTGTTGACTTTTGATACTATGTATGGCCCAAACCACTGTTGAGTGAGCTTTTTGCGTGCATCATATTGAGAGTCAAATGTACTATCATAAATGAGCACCCAATCTCCTACTTCAATTGGCTTAGGACGCAATCGATGAGTTTTATCAAAATAATGCTTGTTCTTCATTCTAGATTCTCTTAATTTTTCAACAGCATCATCAAGTCTTAATTTACCTTGTTCTAACTGTTTAATACGCAAACTCAAAAAATCATCAGTAGACATGTTTTCAGACCAAGGAAAATTTGACCATGCAGAAATATGAGACTGAATTGGAAACAATGGTTTTTGATAGTACATGAGTTCAGCAGGCATATATCCAGTAGTATGTGTGCATGTCATTCTATCTGCCCAAAGTGCAAAAGGTAAGAATTTAGGCCATTGTTTGATGTCACCATTACATGCTTTAGATATGGCTTTCACAATAGGTGGATGCCCTCTCTCTATTTTACCATTGGCCTCTGGGTTATATGCAGTAGTGAGAGACAAACGAATACCGTGACGCTCAAAGAACTCTTTAGCTTCTCTCGCATTTAACTCTCCACGATCGGCAACTACTTTCTCTATGTACCCAAAGCGACTTATGACATCTTCAAGCAAGAATTTGCAAACATTGTAAGTGGTCTTAGATCGTAGTGCACGTCCCTCTACATGATTAGTTAAGTATTCTCTTGCAAGTACAATGTAACGCATTTTGTCAATACCTTTAGGCATAGTTACAAGATCTACTACCCACTTGTAGTGAATACAAGGTGGATAAGTAGGATGCAACGGATCTCTATGTTTGACTGATGAATGAAGTTGACAAGTAGAACATGTAGAAACATAGCTACTAATGTCAACATACATCCTAGGCCAATAATAGGTACTTCTAATTTTTTCATATGTTCCAAAAAATCCTTTATGACCGGCCCATAATGTCTCATGCATTTCCTTCATTACTTGCAATTGAAGACCTTGTTTTCCCAGGACTCGTTGTGGATTCTTAACCTTACCCTTAGCATGTCTCCAAAGATAACATTACATAGGAAAAAGTTATAAGCTCGTTTCCTAATGTTACGGAATCTATTCGTAGTCCAGCTAGGTAATGGTTGTAGTGTACTGAGATACTTTCCTATGTCTCTCCATTCATCTTCGTACTCAGACTCATGAAATTTCTCATACTCATATATATGTGGAACATAGTCAACTAAATTCACATTCTTTATTAGATCACTTTCAAGATCATCATCAAATCTAGCTCTCGATAACATATCAACAACTGAGTTTGACTTACCTGAAATATGAACTAACTCAGGATTTATGAACTTAATATATGAGATCCATCTAAGCATGGCTATATCAGGAGATGAACAATTGGTTATCATTCCAATGAGAGGAAAACAATCAGTCTCAACTTTGACATTTGCACCAATGAAATATTCTTTGTCTATTTTCAAAGCTGTTACCATACCCCATAGTTCTCGTTTGATCTGTGGATATTTTTGTTGTGTTTCATGTAGAATTTTGGCACCAAACCTAATTGCATATCTATTCCCTTCACTATCGTCTTGACTTATGACCCAACCTATACCAATAGGACTAGTATCAACAGTCAATATAATAGGTTTGTTAGCAGAATAGTCTACACGCTTAAGGATGGGAGCTTCAAGCAATAATTTCTTCAATTTACGCATAGCTTGAGTGTGTTTGTCAGTCCAAATAAATTTTCGTTTCTTCCTCAACAAGTCATAAAGACAATCAGCAACATGAGCAAAGTGAGGGATCCAAATAACATAAAAGATGCAAGCACCAAGAAATCTACGTACCTCACTCACGTTGTTACATGTTTCAGAAATCTTGCTAATGGCATCAACTTTTTGTGGGTATGGCTTTCGACCATAATGGCCACATAAATGTCCAACAATAAGTACCTCGTGGACACCAAAAACAGATTTCTCTATGGAAAATGTGAGACCTACCTCTTCAAATCGTTGAAATATTCTTTCACAATCAGAGATATGGTCAAGAACAAATTTACGACATCCCGATGAATCTAAAGTAATGTCCTTTACACGTTCCTCACTCCCTTTAATTGGAATATCATCAATGAATGGCATAGTTATATGAGGGATAAAGTCATGTAAGACCATATTCATAGCACTCATCATATGAGCCACAGAATTAGTCGCTCCTTGAGGTAAAGTACACATTCGCACTAAGCCTAAAGGAGTTTTCATTGTGGTTATGTCACAACTATCAATTGCTAATTGGAATTGGTCATATCCACAATATAGATCACCCATTGAATAGATAGAATGTCCTGAAAATGATTCAGCAAACTCATCTACAATGGGTCCTGTTCCTACATTCCTTATGGTGACTTTATTGACGGGTTGGAGATCTTGAATAAAACGTAGTTTCCCATTCTTTTTAGGCATAGTGAACCATCTGTTTGAGTAAGGTGCAAAAGATGGCTCTAAAATTCTCATGTTTATCTTCTCCTTAAGTAGTTTCATTAGCTCAGGTAAGTGAGCCTTTGGAACAGGTATAGGACAAAGATTCCATGGAATATGTGGAATAGTAAAGATTATCATGGGTGCAACTAGCTTAGGATCTACACAACCAATCTCATGAGGATACATAGTAAAGGCTTTTCCATGGCTCCGTATAACTCTCTCAAATTTATCTCTCTCTGCTGGCAAAAGAAAGTCATCATCTCTACCAATTTTCACCTGTTTGATTGTCTCATCCGTGAATGTATGTCCTATGTTTTTCTTATCCCGAAGAATTGGATCATTTTTCACATCAATAATTTTTTCATTACTTCCTTGAGGTAATGGTTGAGCTATGGGTTTGATTTTTTTGTCTACAGTTTTGTACTTTGTTTCAACTAAGGCATCATGTGTTTGGTTAAATTTTGAGCACTTGTCAACATTGAGAGCATACTCTTGGATTAGAGCATACTCATCAAGGGAAGAAATAAGAATAATATGGGAATTAGAATTTTGTTGAAGACATAACTCTAACTCCTCAAGAGTAGAGAAACAATGAGATGTCTCAATCACATGCTCAATGTTCTCATCATGTTCCATGATTTTGTTGTTTTTATAAATTTTTTGGCTTTTTTGGATAAAAGACTTGGACAATTGACTCTTATGAAGAAAATCTAATCTAGAATGTGGAAAACAAAGTGACAAACTATTGTACACGTTGGTTGGATGCGAGATGTCAAACCAATATCCACCGTTGTCCCGCTCAACAATGGATTCTATCCGAAATTTTGATCATATGTAGCTCCAAACATGAATCGAGGTGCACAATCACTACAAGCATGCTCGTGACCCTGAGTAACAATAGGTTTCTTTCTAATTGACAATCGATTCCTAGGATGATTCACTCCTACTGTCATGACTTGAAGTGATTGCATTCCATCCTTAGACTTAAATCTAGCATAGGTAGACCCATCATCCATGGCTTTAGTTTCCATACGACTCTCACAAATAAAGGGTTGACCTAAGAGAACTTCATAGCAGCAATTATCTTGAATAAAAAAGTGAAACTCTTTTGTGATTCCTCCTATGGATATGGGCACACTAGCACAAGCTCCATACAGGGTACCTACACCATTATCTGCAGTTCTCATACGCCATCCACAATCTTTATCTATGGGCCATCGAAACTTATCATAGACTTCTCTTGAAATCACATTGATTTCAGAGCCGGAATCTACTAATGGATTTACAGTGATAGTGTTCTTATCATTTCCTATTTTAACATGCATCTCTGATGTACCTCTAGACCAAAATGTTCTTTTAAAGTGACTTTGGATTGTTTTCATGATTTTCATGGTCAGGTTGAATAGGTCCTAAGAAATTTTTATTAACATTTACTTCATCATCATCAAAGTTCTCTTCATCAGATTCATCAAAGTTTAAGGCTTCATTCATAGCTTGATCTTGATCTAGAGAATCTTGCATCTCAGTATCTAGATTAAGCGGAAACCTCTTCCTTTTAATTAGGCCGATAAAGTTATCTTTAAAAACAGGCTTTGCAATAGAGAAAACTTGCTCTAAAGACATAGTCACTTGACTCTTAAGCAAAATGTCATCTAAAATTTCCATAGGATCTATTTTTCTCTCAATTTCTGAAATCAAGATGGCTTTAGGTTTTCTCTTTGGTTTCTTTTGTTTTTGCTCAGGATCTTGTTTTTGTTCATGTTCTCGTGTTTGGTCTTCAGTTTGTTTTGATTGTTCTGGTTTATCTAAAGGCTTTGGTTCTGTTTTTCTTTGCTTTGTCTTCTTCCCTTTTTGTTTCTCCTCTTGTTTTTGTTCATTGGGTTCTGATTCTTGTTTTTTATCTTTAGATTGTGATGTTTCTCCTTAATCTATGATTGTTTCTATTCCCTCTGAGGTTTGTTTTCGAGTCACTCTTCTTTCACTAGGCTCAGCTTCATCTCTTTTTCGTTTTTCTTCTACATTGGATATGTGAGAAATAAGAGATTGATCTTCTATCGGTGACTCCCAAGCCGTTATTCTCCTAATCTCATCCTGTGCTCTTACTAAAGCCTCTATGGAAAAATCACCTTCCTTTGTGGGTTTACTTGATTCTACTTGTTGTTCATCAAGAGCTTCTAGTTTCACTCCTCTAGTTCCTACGTCCATTATGGTTATATTTTCATAATGTTTTTTCATTCCTCCCTTACCATAATTTCCTTGCAAAGGTAGCCTAGATCGATAGTCACAGATTTTCTTGTCTATGTCTATTACTAGTCGTTGCTCCTTAGCATCCTTCAATAGTTCGCAATCTCTCAAAAAGTGCTCTAATGAATCACACCAAGGACACCTACGAGGGCCACGCACAAAACCATTTTGATTTTGAGGATTTTGATTAACTTGTGGTGGGAAATTTTGAAATTGAGGATTTTGTTGATAAGGTATTGCTTGAACAAGATAATTAGGATTTTGAAAATGCAATTGATGTATTTGCGGAGCTTGGGGAGCAACGTGTGGTACTTGAGGTGCAAGAGGAGCTTCCATATTATACGGTTGATGATTTTGAAAATTTTGATTTTGAGGATTTTGAAAAGCTATTTGAGAAGCTTGAGGATACAGGTTTTGATACATTTGAGGATTTTGCACATGAGGATGAGGATTTTGCATTGAAGGATTATGCATGGGAGGATTATGCATTGGAGGAACTTGATATGCTTGAGTAGGAGCTACTTGTGGATTTTGATTGGTAGCTATAACATGTTGATTAAGCTCTTGAAAAGTCATTGGGTTCATTTGATTTTGGAAAGTTTTGGTGTAATTAGATTGTAAAGCATCTATAGTCTTGGCCAAATTTGATTGTGTAGCAATAAGACTTTCCATTTGCTTAGTGAGAATATCCACTTGAGATTGTTCAACTACACTTTTATTTGGCTCTACTTTAAAACCTTGAGTAGGCTCCATCATTTGAGGAATAGGAGTAGAGTCAAAAAGCATAGCATGGGATTGTTCTCTAAATTGCTCCTTAATTTGTGGAAGGCTAGCTTGAGGAAGACTAGTTTGCTCATAAAGCATGGATTGTCTTTGATGTCTATGGGCTAGAGCCTCTACTACTTTACGCACTTTTTGCCAATTGTCAGTAAGACCATAGTGCTTATCTGGTTCTTCTAATCGCCGTTCAACTTCCCTACGAGTTTCAGGATGAAGAAGCTTAAGAAAATTGATCACAAGATCAGGTTCCAAAGTTATCTTATCCTCATCAGGAAGTTGTTCATAGCGTCTAATATACTCATTTTGTAAGTGAGTAATAGAGCTACTAGGCTTTGGAGAATTGACCCATCATAAGAATCCATCTCGATTATGTTGGCTATAATCTTCAAGATAGAATTCTTTGAGCATCTCCTTTCTAAAATCACTCCAAGGAAGACTATCATATTGAGTGACACGGTTTATGATAGAGCTATCAACAATTCGTTCAAAGAATGATATCAAAAGATCTTCAGGAAGACCAAAAATCATAGCTTGCTCTTCAAACAAATCTAAGTAGCTTGTGATGTTGATGCCATTGAATTTTCCCTTCTCTCTCAACATAGAAGAGACTATTCTTTGGCCTTGTTTCTCAACAATAAGGGATTTGAATCCTTCCTCCATCTTGTGTGAATAAGCAAGTGATGCACGATGCTCTAGATCTCTCACAAATGCGTTTACTTCATGACGAAGATGTGCACGATATTGTGAGAAATCCAGTGCAACACTCAAGACTGATGATGATGATATGATGAGGATGAAAAATATGAAACAAAGGATATGGATCACAACCTCCCAACAAGATCAGAAGCAAATGCCACGAAGCATTTCACGTCGGGTTCAAATGTGGAGGTGATCGCAATCCGGGTGGATCGGGTCCGGTCGTGGCACACACAGGGTGTATGAAGCTAATGAATGTTGGAAGGTTTAAAGATGTGAAGGTGAAATTAATGTTGAGTATGGAGAAGAGACAGATGTTGAAATAATTATGGGAATGGGAATGTAGGTGTGCAAGTTAGATTGATGACATGAATGATAAGAATGAAAGAGAACCATACACACGAATCAAATTTGGAAGGAAGAATGGTCCATTGGAGGAGCTTCTTAAACACTTCCTAATTCTAATCCATATGTATAGCCTTCTTTGGATGATATGTATGCATGATGAGAATAGATGGAATCCTTACACATAAATCAGTTTCGAAAGGAAGAATGGTCCAATATTGGAGCTTCTTATACACTTTCAGAAACTAATAAATATGTATGGATTTGTATGGATTATATGCATGCAAGTGAATTATGATGATGGATTTTACTCACAAGCTCAAAGAAACATCCTCACTGGTTCAACGCAATACTGCGGAGCCTTCTCACACATAGAAGAAATAGAAGACATGTAAAAATACTTAAGAGACTGAGAGAGGTGACAAGAGACAAGTGACAAGTGACATGAATTAAAAGAATTTGAATTAAGTTACATGTAAAAGATCGTCGTGGTACGTCATGCTAAGCAGTCTACTAATCAAAGGTGGTTCCGACCCTCAAACCATGACAATTCAACCGAATGTCACACGTAAGAAGGTGAGTTCCACTCCATTGACCCTATGTCTGTCTAGGCTCGTAACGTCTAACTAAAGAAGTCTAAGACTCATTAAAATCAGCTCTAACTCACTCACACGCTCCACCGAGGGTGAGTCAAGATAGAGATGCTGGTTTCAAGAGCCTATCCTAGATAGGAGTTCTAACTTAAATTTGAAACTAGGTTCTATACTCATACTAGCTCACCTTGGATCCTCACTCGCTCAACCGAGGGTGATCGTCTCAAGGAAACCGTAAGCTAGCATGAGCCCTATGGATGCCTAACAATGATGCTCTAGGAGTTTGGAGGGGGTTTTATATAGTTTTTTGAATGAATTTGGGCCCTTGGATCTAGAGAAATCAACTCTCAACTCTAGGATCACTACTTTCGATTACAACCATTTGATTAATCAAATCAATGGCTTGGAATTGTTCTTTCTATCAAATCTAGAGTAAAGGAGTGAAATTTAGGCGCCCTCATTCTCCACCATTGGATCTGGGGATGATCTGGACCGTCGGATCAGTGCTGACATCAATTCGGATAAGATAAGCCACTATTTTTGGAGAAACTTTGCATTATTGATCTTTAACTATCAACAAAGTCTTCTTTTATGGAAAAAATTCGTGGATCCTCCTTCCTTTATGCTTTAGTGCATCTCCACCCTTGAATAGGAGCTCATCTTGACCGTACACCATGGTTCAATCATATTTTGACATGTGGCAGCCCTTCAAGCCTTCAATTTTCTTATTCTAGAAAACTGCGGTGACCTTGAAAACTGGACTTTGTGCTCTTTGACCCTCCAAAAAGACTTTGATGAAGATGAAACTTTGTAGGACTATGTTTCCAAAGATCTCCTTCAGGAATATGCAGGAAGAACTCCCATCTGAATCTCCCTTGTACAAGTTTGACTACATTTGGAAGCTTGCAAGGTGGCACTAAGGTGTCTAGGAAGCTCTGATAGCCTTGAAAATTTGTACAAATATGTAGCCACATATGATCTTTATACATGCCAAACCATATGGCTAACATAATTTTCTATACAAGAATTTGTAGGGTCAAACTAGAAAAATTACATTTTTACAAAATGAACATAGCATATCAATGTGCTACAAAATCCATTTTCTGCTGAAATTTGGGCTATAGACTGCCTTTGACAATCTTTACAAGTATATGGATTTTCATCTAATTTGGTGACAATGAAATTTTTGCCCTAATTTCCCAACTTTGACCAGCTTTGACCAGCTTTGACCGCTACCATGGACTTTCTTGATTTCTTTGAAACTTTGTATGTGACCTTCCTTTGGCATCCTTGATGCATCCTGGACTTCTCGGGGAATTCTGGCTACCTTCGCCAAATATGTTTTTTGTAGGCCTTCACAAGTGAGAGAGGAGAGCAAATCTCGACGACAGCGGGGGGAGTGGCTGCGAGGGTGGTGGGGGGAAATAGGAGGGGAGGGTGGGGGTGGTGGCTGGAGGTTTGGTGGGGGGAAAGAGGAGGGGGTGGCGGAGAGAGAGAGAGAGAGAGAGAGAGAGAGAGAGAGAGAGAGAGAGAGAGAGAGAGAGAGAGAGAGAGAGAGAGAGAGAGAGAGAGAGAGGAAGAGGAGGTGGCAAGGGGAGTGGAGGGGGGTGGGGGAAAATACGAGGGGAGCACGGGGGTGGTGGGGGGAGAGAGCAGGGGATGGTATGTGGAGAATGTGTTCTCCTATGCGCAATGGAAATGTGTAGTGAACCACCCTTCTATGTCCAACACTTGGACAAATAGCTGCACCTTAGATAGCTTGCTTCTGTTAACAAAAAATGTAAATGGACTTGAGAGTTTAGTCAATCAAATTAGACAAAAAGATCTTTCTAACAAGCTATAAATAACTTAAGTTGGACATGTTTTGATAAGGAAACACAACTGACAAAGATGAACTACCTGTCCACACAGGTATGCTATAGAACTGAGCTTCACTCTCGAACTGATAACTCTCTGAATATTTATCCTTTGAGAATGATATTTGGTATAGAGAACGTAGACACAAATAGCTTTCCAACAAGCTAAAAACAAGTAATTTGGATGCTTTTGTTTCAAGGAAATCAATTGACCAAAATAGACCACGTGCACACATAAGTACACTGTAAAACGGGACTTTACTCTTTGACAAATATCTCACAGAATATAAATGATCTCAATGAGATATTTGCAAGAGTGATAGTATATGTTAGGAGCTTTCAAAGAAGACAAAAATCAGGCAATTTGGATATGTTTTGGTGAGGAAACTTAACCGACCAAAATAGACTACCTATCTACATAGGTATATTGAAAAACTAGACTTCACTCTTTCACTGATATCTCACAAAGTACATAATATTTCAAAGAGATACTTGCGATGCAAAACGTGGAGGAGATAATCTTTCCAATGAATGTTTAAACACACAAAATGGTTACATATGCATAGAGATATGAGCTCTGCAAGAGAACTGTGTACAAACTGACGTGTGGCTGGAAGGAGTCTAAGAGAAGACAAAAATGAAAAAATGGCTAGATCCGACTACTTGGAGCTCTTGTGTCTTTCTCTCCTTGTTTTTAATGTGCTCCCACTTCAGTTTTATAACCAATGAGCATGTGAAGAAGTTTGTGGCTCCTTCTTAACTCACCACTTTCTCCACTACATGCTACTAACTACAAGGCAAGATATTGTATCTCTTACCCATCATGAATTTTGACTAGACTTTTTCTTTCATTATTTTTTCCTTTTTTCCTCCACTTTTCCTTTATCTTTATATTTGGTAAATTTATCCAAGCATGGATCATATGAAAATGATCTTGTACATTTATCTTCAACACTCTCCCTCAAGCTCATTTGGGAGTTATCTTCATCCATGTCCTACAAATTTATCACATCCTTGAAGCCTTTGAGTTTAGAAGCACCCAAGAGCTTTGTAAACATATCTGCAACCTGCTCTTTGGTTCTAATGAACTTTATCTCCACATCTTTGCTCAACATCTTCTCCCTTACATAATCGTAGTGGACCTCTATGTGCTTGCTCCTTGTATGAAACATAGGATTGCTTGCCAAGTAGATACTTGACATGTTATCACCATATATAGGGATGGTTCCAACTTGCACTCCAAGATCAGCCAAAAGCTTTTTAATCCACATTGCTTCACATGTGGCAAATGCTAATCCTCTATATTCAGCCTCCATAGATGAAAGTGCAATAGTAGGTTGTTTCTTTGAGCTCCACGTGATAGGTTTGCTTCCTATCATGAACACATAACCTCACGTTGATCTTCTATATTCCTTTGAATTTGCCCAATCACCATCACTACAGCCGTTGACTTGCAGTTCTTCATCAAACTTGTAAAACAAAGCATGATTAACTGTGTGCTTTATGTATCTCAACACTCTCTTGGCTGAATTTAAGTGTTCACTTCTCGAGGCTTGCATAAACTAAGAAAGTACACCAACAACATAAGACAAATCAGGTCTTGTAATGTTTGCATAAATCAATGATCCTACAATGCTTCTGTATGTCGTTACATCTTCCAATGGTTCTCCATCATTTGAACAAATCTTTGTATTTATGTCCATGGGTTGGGTGAGTGGTTTGCATTCATTCATTCCAAATCTGAAAAGAACATCCAACAAGTACTTCCTTTGCATCAAGTAGATGCCACGCTTTCCATAAACAACTTCAATTCCTAAAAAATATTTCAGCTCTCCAAGATTTGAAATTTTAAACTCCTTACCAAGCTTCCTTTTGATATCTTTAATCCCTGTAACATCATTTTGTGTTATGATGAGGTCATCCACGTATATGCAAATATATACCTCTCTATTTTCTTCATTCTTCATGTACAACGAAGGATCTGCAGTACTTGGGTTGTATCCACACTTAGTTAGATGCTCTACCAATCTCCGATTCCATGCTCTTGGTGCTTGCTTCAAGCCATAAAGTGCCTTCTTCAACCTGCAAACAAAATCTGGATGTTTTTCATCTTCAAATCCAACCGGTTGAATCATGTATACCTCTTCTTGTAGTTCTCCATTGAGAAAGGCATTTTTAATGTCGAGTTGATATAATGGCCATCTCCTTGAAGCACCAATTGCTATTAAGGTTCTGATAGTTCCCATCTTTGCAACGGGGCTAAAATCTTCATCATATTCTATGCCTTGTGTTTCTTTAAATCCTTTGGCAACTAATCTAGATTTATATCTAGCTAGTGAACCATCACCATTCCTCTTTAATTTAAACACCCATTTGTTTGGAACAATCTTCATACCTTCTTTCTTTGGCACTAGCTCCCATGTGTGATTATCTTTCAGAGCTTTGATCTCCTCTTTCATAGCTTGCTTCCATTCCTTTTGTGTGCAGGCTTCTTCATATGTCTGAGGCTCTTTATCTTTGATAACCTGCATCATGTATGCAAAATGTGTGGCCATAAATCTATCATAACTCAACCTTTGAGTTGGATACCTTGTCCTTGAAGATCTTCTTTCATTGCCTTTAGAAAGTTGCTTCTTTAACCTATTCAACTTTACCATTGGAGTGATTACTTCTTCATAGTCTTCTTCACTTGCATCTACCTCACTGTTTGGAGTAGCACTTGCTTCTTCAACTCTACTATGAGCTGAATTTGGAGACAAAGAATGACTCCCCCTCCATGTTGAACATTCTTCATTTGATGTAGATGCCTCTGGACCTGAAAGCTTTGTGCTTGATTGTTGAGCTTCTCTTTGATTTGTTCCTGCATAATCATCACAATCTTCTTCAAGAATCTTTTCCTTTCCTTTATCTTCATACCATGGTCTTAGTTCATCAAAGACCACCTCTCGCGAGACTCTTAATTCCTTTTTTCTAGGGTTGTAACACTTGTATCCTTTTTGCTCCGTCGAGTAGCCAATGAAAATGCATTTTTCTGATCTTGGTTCCATCTTTGTTCTAACTTCTTGTGGAATATGAACAAAGAAAACACATCCAAACACTTTGAGGTGTGTAAGATCAGTTTCTTACCGGAATATACCTCTTCAGGAGTCAAGTGATGTATTCCCGATGTTGTGCACCTACTCATCAAGTAAATGGCGGTTGTGGTAGCTTCAGCCCAATAGTACAATGGTACCTTCATCTCGTTGAGCATGCATCTTGCAATTTCATCAATTTGCCTATTTTTCCTCTCGGCTACTCCATTTTGTTGTGGTGTATACCTACAAGTGAATTGCCTTTTCATCCCATTCTCTTGTAGAAAATCTGAAAATTCTTTGGAGAAGTATTCTCCTCCACCATTGGACGTTAAGGTTTTGATAGACCTTCTTGTTTCTTTTTCAACTTCAACTTTGAATCTTTTGAATATAGAAAACACCTCTGATTTTTGCTTCATACAAAACAGCCATACCTTTCTTGAGTGATCATCAATGAAGGTGACAAAAAATCTATTACCAGCCATTGATGCCTCTTGGGTTGGTCCCCATACATCTGTATGTATCAAGTCCAAGACATTTGGAGCCACATAATTGCTCCTCTTGAATGGCTGCCTCGTTTGCTTTCCTAGTTCACAAGCTTCACATAACTCATGTAGTCCAATGCTATTAAATTTTGGAAGACCTCTTACCACTTCATGTTTGCTCATGTCCTTCAGCTTTGGAATGTTGATGTGTCCCATTCTTTAGTGCTATAAGTCTAGCTCTGAAATCTTCTTGTTCCCACATTGAATGTACATGACCTTTCCATGTGGATGTTGGACGTCCAAAGTGAACATCCTTCCTTCTCTTCTACCTCGAGCAATGACCTTGAGGTCTTCCATTGGATTCTTTATGAAGCACCCATTCTCATTGAATATGACATGATAACTCTTCTCTACCATTTGTCCTACTGAAATCAAGTTCTTTGAAATTGTAGGAACATGAAGAACATTAGATAGTACCTTTGCTCTACTTGTATCTCCAAGACTTATATCTCCAATATGTTCAATCATGTGTTGAGTATCATCACCTGTTTCAACACATCCTTTTCCACTTGGTACTTGTAGATTAGTGAACAAACTTCCTTGGCATGACATATGGTTACTACAACCTGAATCAATGTACCATTTTTTGTCATCTTCACAAGAGCTTCTGTACTCATGTCTCATTGCAAGTAGTGTGTCCTTGCTTCCTTCACTTGAGGTGCTTGCATAGTTTCTTTGGTTCCTTTGATTGCCTCCATTTGGTCTTCCATTCTTCAGCCAACAATCACTAGCATAGTGTCCTACTTTACCACAATGATAGCATGTTATACCTTTATGAGAATTGTAGGAGCTTCGGCCTCTTCCTCTACTTCTACCTCGACCTCTTCCTTGTATGTTGGCATTTGATGCATCCTTGTTGTCTTCCGAATTGTTTAGATTGTAGTTGGAGTGGTTGTAACCTCTTCCTTTTCCTCTTGAGCCTCCTCTTGAGTTTCTTCCTTTACCTCGACCTGCATATAACATTTGGTTGTGGTTGTCCTTTCCTTTGGGACCACCGAAGCTAAGCTCCTTTGTGACCAGATGTGGGATTAGTTGTTGAAAACCTGGATATACATCTTTCATCTTCTCTCAAGCCATTGAGAGTATAACACACAAGATCTTCTTCTTCAACCGTTGTGCCAATAGAAGCTAACGCATCGCTTAGCTCCTTAATCTTCAAAGTATATTCAGCTATGGATTGACTCAAACTTTTCTTGATTGTGTTCAACTCATTCTTGAGTTGAAGTTTCCTAGCCTCCTTAGCTTTTTCTAGATGTTGAATATGACCTACCATGGCATTATTAATGACGTGCAAAATGAGGAACATGACTCTCCTATTCCTCTCTTTCCATTCTTTTGCTTGCCTCCTTTGGACTTCGATGGCCATAGCCTGATTGATTTGAGGTTGAGCATCATCGTCGCTCACAATACCCCATAAGCCTTTGCCCATTAGGTAGTTGGTCATTCTAAACCTCCACACAAGATAGTTATCCTTATCCAACTTCTCTACTTGTTGACCCAAGTCAGCATTGAAGAGTATCAAAGACTTTGAGAGTTACCTCGAATAGTTATAGTCCTTTGCTTTTGCGTTTGTGAAGCTCCTCCTTGTTTTATAGCTCCTCTTTTGCTTTTCTTTATCTCCAGCTCTGTTGATAAAGCTTGAGCACCAATTTTGCTCTGATACCAACTGTGGAGAATGAGTTCTCCTATGCACAACAGAAATGTGAAGTGAACCACTCTTGTATGTCTAGTACTTGGACAAATGGCTGCACCTTAGATAGCTTGCTGCTGTTAATAAAAAACTCAAATGGACACATCTATATGAACGAGATGTAAAGGCTAAGTTGAAGAGTCAATATGCATTTTACGCACATTTCATGTTTGTTTTCCATATTGAAAATGCTCACAAAATGAAAAGGCATAGAAAGACACACGTAATTAGCTAGAATGAGAAAGATTGTCCATTCCATATGAGATATGTGTCCCAAACAACCATACAAAATAGAGGCCATTGGCTCTTGACGAACAGCTAAGAAATGTTCTTTCTATGATACAAATAAATGATAAAGTGAGCCAATCTTGCTTCCATTTGCAATAGCCATATTGCCCTTTGATATTTCAAAGGGCTAAGCATAGAAGACCACCTTGTAAACAAGGTCATTAAGTTGACCAACTAACATCAAACGTCATGATAATTGAGGTACATGGCATACATATGCATAGTAAATTTTGAACTATCAATGAACTTCACAACCACATCTCCAATCCCAACAACGTCACACTAGAAAGATTCCCCAAGTCTCACAATACTAAGAGACTTTAGTGCATAAGTAGAGAACCACTCTTTACGTGGTGTCACATGGAAAATCTAAAAGCATGAAAATCTAGCATCCACATGTGGGAAAGAGAATAAGTCATAAAAGCCTTAGTAAGCACAATACTATCAAGTTTCAACTTATCAAAAAAATCAAAATAGCATTGATTTCTTCAATCTTCACACTCAAAGAAGCATGCTTTAATGCATACTAGTCTTTCTTAATGTGTCCTTTCTTCTAAAAGTAATGGCATTTGATATTGCTCTTCATTTATTGACTTCTAGTCTTATTGCGTTGGCCATTCTTTTCCTTGTTGTTGCTCCTACCACATTGCTAATTCTCTCCTTGCTAAGAATCACAAACACTATATGTGCAAAAAACATTTCGCCTTTCATATCGACACTAATGGTAACAAAGTTTTTTGGTGGATTGCTCATTGTTTGCATTTTCTAGTGCTTTTGAATGCTAAGATTTACTAACAATGAGAGCATTTTAATATTGAAATGGACATTTATTAGAGTATTGTGAGACCTCACACCCTTTCTAGTACTGACACAACTCCTAGTGTAGCCCTTCTTGTCTGTAAGTGTAGTTTCAAGATTGTGCCTAATGCATGACTCTAGAGTGCCTACATGCATACTTTAGATTGTGCATCATCTCATCATACTTTAGGTGACGGAAGTATATGTTACACTATTTATGTTGAGGTGGTGTATTGCAAGGTTGGATATGAGTATGACTTTTACAAGATTACATGATGATTTGGAGGATTTATACACATTGTTAAGGGGAAGGGGGAGGATCTAGAGATAATTGAGGATTGTTGGTCATGAGGTCTATTAGGCATCCATTATCAAACTATTATAGAGCACCAATTACAAGGCTTAAAATGTGATATGGCCTTATGTCTAGATGTACAAGGAGAATGAGAAGGCTTATAGATCCCTAAGGTGTTACCGTCAGTGTCCATGTGAAAGGCAGAATGGCCATCGGACACTTACTTCTATATGTTCTTTAATAAAACATATAGTGGCCTAGTCTATCACAAACTAAAACTTTGATCGCATTTGTAAGACCTAAGAAGTCTATCTTCGTGCTCCCTATGTATTGTGTTTTCTGCGTATTCTGCAGCCTCTGTGCGGAGTATTGTGTGTGGCCTTAGGAGCTCTATTTTCTACTTTGAAGCATATTGTCGTGGAGTTCTCGAGAAGGAGAGCACACTGTGGTGCATTACCATTGAATTACTTCACTAGTATCAAAGCATTTGGAGGCAAAAGCTTTGTTGCTTTTGTGTGAGCGAAGGGAGCATCCTCCCCCCAGATTTCTCTCGCCTTTCTCTAAGGTGGCGACCAAGAAATAAACATTGGCATACCTTGTCATCCCAGTCATTGAAGTCACCATTGGCACCATTTGCTGCACGTGAGGAGGGACCTCAACGATCAAGGAAGATAGAGGTTCCCGATACTTCCCAGGAGGTCACCCATCCTAGTAGTGTTCCCCCCAAAGCTCACTTAACCGTGGCAATCTCTTGCCACTAAGCTACACTCTTGTGGTGTGTGAAGAAGGGGAAAGACTAAAGTTGAAATTAGCTTAAACATGTTTTGTTCCCTCGAAGATTCATTCTTTGCTTTCAAAGCCTAGTTTTGAAGCATTTCTGGGTGTCTTTTTGAACCATTTTAGAGTACTTTTGCACATAGTTCTCTTCACACAGGTCCATGAACATCAAGAAGAGTTTTCTTTGTACTTCTCCAATAGTAAATATCACCCTTTGGGGCTGTGTTTTCAGCCACACTCCTAAAACGATAAGTTTCTGGAAAGGTTTTCAGTTTTGGTGGGAGCAACTGCTGCAAATTTATGCAGGTTTTTTTGAGCCTAAAACATCAAAGTTGATGGACACTTTCCGGTGTTGTTGGCTAGTTTTGGGGTTGTGCATTCAGCCTTTTGGTGTCATTTTACTACATATATTGAGCACATACAGACCATGTATGCTCCTATGGATACCGCTTATGTATGTCCATGTGGTCATCGATATAGTAGCTACGTTCTTGCATAAAGCCTTTTACCATACTTGAAATCATGTATGAAACAGCCATGCTTGTTTAAGATTAGTTCCATATCTTTATCCGCAAGCTGACCAACTAAAACTAAGTTTTTCGTAATACTAGAGAGATGTAAAACATCAGTGAGTGTGTTTCGAATACCTTTCTTTTGTACAAGTAGTACATTTCCAACATCCTTAATCAGGTGCAATGTATCATCACTATTTGCCACATACTCTTTAGACTTCAAAGGCTCTTTAAAGTCAAACTGGTCTCCTATACTTGTCATATGATTATTGCAATCAGATTTTATATAATAACTAATATCATTTCCACATATAGACATGTTGTTTAACACATGCTCCATTGCAAAAATATTATCTCTACCATAATCTCTATATGAACTTTTAGCACACAAGTTTATACCAATCTTTCTCAAAGTGGTCATACTTATCACAATGGTAACAGTTTCCTGGTCCCTATGATCTTTCTCTACCTGTTGATTTTGATATCCCTCTACCTCTTGGCATATCCATTGAGTTTACATATCTAGAGGCTGGACGACCATGAGTAAAACCTCTTCCTCTATGCTAAAAGAATGCATGATCTCTTGAGTTCGCACTTCGTGATGCATTTAAACCAAGCTTCACTTCTTTTGTAATGAAAAGTGCTACTAGCTCACCAAAGTTAGGCATGGTGCCTCTTATTTAAGTAAAAGAGTTTAACTCTTATATTGCAGTCCTAGAACATTCAACATCACTGATACCATATTGCCATCTTTGACCTTGCAATTTATCGAAGCTAAATTATTAGTGATCTTTACTTTCAGTCGCATAATCATTATGGATCTATTGTCATACCATACACTATGAAATTTTTGCTTCAAGTGAATTTTTCTAACCTCTATGGATGTACCATATATTCTATGGATTATGTCCCAAGCTTCTTTCAATGTGCTAGCCTTCCTAATATGTGGAATTAGGCTCTCAAAAATACATATTGAAATCCAAGGGAGAACCTTTCTAGATTGCCTATCCATGTTTTAGTTTCCTTTTAATGATCTATGTTCGGGTTATCTGGTAATTCAGGACACTTCTCCTCTCCATTCACTGATTCCCATAGTCCTTTTCCCATCAAAAAATTCTCCATCCTATGTGTTCATATGTGATAATTATTTTTGTTAGGTTTATCGGCCACTATTTGTGCAATGTTATTATCCATCATTGTAATTTAAGCACTTCTCTATGCTATGGCAATCTTTTGGTGAGAGGTAGCAAAAATTCGATAGCATTTCACTTGTATTTCTTAATATATGCTCCAAAAAACTGAATGTTTACAACTAATAGCAATGGTTTTCCTCTTGTTCTAAGCACTTCCTACATCCCTATGCAGTAGGATTCTCATTCACGATCTCTAGGAAAACATTTTGGTAGATTCTCCTTTGTCAAAATTGTATATAAGCCAAATAAACTATAACAAATCTACTATGAAACCCAAACTCTAGGTAAAAGCATCAATAGCATCATGTAACGTAAGCAAATCCTTTCTAAGGGGAGTCCATAATCTCATACATCCATTCCCTCATCGATACAAGATGTCTTTGGACTATCTTCTCTTTGGTCTTCCACCTATATCACCAAGGTATCTCCATGAGATGAGAATACCCAGTTAAAAGCCTCACCACATCCCTCAATTTTTTTTTCTTAATTCAAGGTTTCTAGCAAAGTAATATAACCTCGCATGGCACGTTGTCGCCGAGATTTGCTCTCCTCTCTCACTTGTGAAGGCCTACAAAAAACATATTTGGCGAAGGTAGCCAGAATTCCCCGAGAAGTCCAGGATGCATCAAGGATGTCAAAGGAAGGTCACATACAAAGTTTCAAAGAAATCAAGAAAGTCCATGGTAGCGGTCAAAGCTGGTTAAAGCTGGTCAAAGTTGGGAAATTAGGGCAAAAATTTCATTGTCACCAAATTAGATGAAAATCCATATACTTGTAAAGATTGTCAAAGGCAGTCTATAGCCCAAATTTCAGCAGAAAATGGATTTTGTAGCACATTGATATGCTATGTTCATTTTGTAAAAATGTAATTTTTCTAGTTTGACCCTACAAATTCTTGTATAGAAATTTATGTTAGCCATATGGTTTGGCATGTATAAAGATCATATGTGGCTACATATTTGTACAAATTTTCAAGGCTATCAGAGCTTCCTAGACACCTTAATGCCACCTTGCAAGCACACACAGGGTGTATGAAGCTAATGAATGTTGGAAGGTTTAAAGATGTGAAGGTGAAATTAATGTTGAGTATGGAGAAATTTCATGAGTCTGAGTACGAAGATGAATGGAGAGACATAGGAAAGTATCTCAGTACACTACAACCATTACCTAGCTGGACTACGAATAGATTCCGTAACATTAGGAAACGAGCTTATAACTTTTTCCTATGTAATGGTTATCTTTGGAGACATGCTAAGGGTAAGGTTAAGAATCCACAACGAGTCCTAGGAAAAAGAGGTCTTCAATTGCAAGTAATGAAGGAAATGCATGAGACATTATGGGCCGGTCATAAAGGATTTTTTGGAACATATGAAAAAATTAGAAGTACCTATTATTGGCCTAGGATGTATGTTGACATTAGTAGCTATGTTTCTACATGTTCTACTTGTCAACTTCATTCATGAGTCAAACATAGAGATCCGTTGCATCCTACTTATCCACCTTGTATTCACTACAAGTGGGTAGTAGATCTTGTAACTATGCCTAAAGGTATTGACAAAATGCGTTACATTGTACTTGCAAGAGAAGATTTAACTAATCATGTAGAGGGACGTGCATTACGATCTAAGACCACTTACAATGTTTGCAAATTCTTGCTTGAAGATGTCATAAGTCGCTTTGGGTACATAGAGAAAGTAGTTGCCGATCGTGGAGAGTTAAATGCGAGAGAAGCTAAAGAGTTCTTTGAGCGTCACGGTATTCGTTTGTCTCTCACTACTGCATATAACCCAGAGGCCAATGGTAAAATAGAGAGAGGGCATCCACCTATTGTGAAAGCCATATCTAAAGCATGTAATGGTGACATCAAACAATGGCCTAAATTCTTACCTTTTGCACTTTGGGCAGATAGAATGACATGCACACGTACTACTGGATATATGCCTGCTGAACTCATGTACTGTCAAAAACCATTGTTTCCAATTCAGTCTCATATTTCTGCATGGTCAAATTTGCCTTGGTCTGAAAACATGTCTACTGATGATTTTTTGAGTTTGCGTATTAAACAGTTAGAACAAGGTAAATTAAGACTTGATGATGCTGTTAAAAAATTAAGAGAATCTAGAATGAAGAACAAGCATTATTTTGATAAAACTCATCGATTGCGTCCTAAGCCAATTGAAGTAGGAGATTGGGTGCTCATTTATGATAGTACATTTGACTCTCAATATGATGCACGCAAAAAGCTCACTCAACGGTGGTTTGGGCCATACATTGTATCAAAAGTCAACAACAATGGTACGTATGCTCTTTGTGAATTAAATGGTGTTGCACTAAAAACTTTGATTGCAGGTAAAAGGATAAAGTTATTCAAGAAGTGTGATAATGACGAGTACATTTTGGATGAGGACATTGAAGAAGATGACAACAATGAGGCCGATTCATAAACAGGAGTATTCATGTTATAAAAAAAAAAATTAAAAAAAAAAAGAAAAACATCATTAATTTTTCAAGTTCATGTTGCTTTGTTTTTTTTCAAGTTTATTCTATTTTTTTTCCATGCTTGTTTCATGCATGTTTTTTTTCAGTCTTTGCATCACATTGCATATCCACATCACTTGAGTTAAAAAAGGCAAATGATGATTTCTCTACTTGTGTAAAATTGTATCTTAAGTAGTAACTTATCTACTAAGAAATTGATTATAATCTAGGATTGTGGAAAGATAGGGCATGTAGATTTGGAGGTTTATTTTGGTGACATGACTTTCATATATAAACATGCATATGTATCCAGTATCGAAAGCATAATTGTTGAAATCCTAGCTCCTGCTATTGCATGTTTCTACATCCTTAGTCCATCTCACAGCACTTGTATCGGAGTTTAAACGACTGTTCTCCGTCATCAAAAATGGTTGTACCTTGTATCGGGGTTTAATTTTTCCTCGTCAAAAAAAAAAAAAAAAAAAGCTACATGTTACCAAGAAGTTTACACTTTCTTCCACCCCAAAAAAGTGATCGTAACCATAAAGTTGCCGAATCATCATCATCATCAAAAAAAAAAAAAAAAAAAAGAGGCAAGCCAAAGGAGGATAAAGAGGCATAGTAGAATAAATCACGGGCTATATAGGCAGATTTATGCATTAGTGGAGTTTAGTTAGATTTCCTTGCATGTTATTAGAGAAAGAGCATATTCATATTTATGTAGGAAAGGAGTTGATCTAAAATAAGCTAAAGATGAAAGATGTCTCTTGAAAATCCTAAATCTTTGTTTATAATCATATTTAAGGTAGATTGCTTTATGAAAAAGGTACAAAATTTTCTTCAAGATGAGAGGAACTGATGCTTAAAACGACTCAATACATCCACTTCCACTTCATATTGATGCTTGTTTTTTTTTCTTTCTTGTTGCCAATGTTGCTTGTTCATTTGCATATATGTTGCCTATTTGTTCATGCATATTCATGTTGCCTATTTCAATTATTTCTTTCATGCAAATTTTGCTTCATGTCACGTTACCTACTTATTCATACATATAATCAATTTTCCTTCCATCTTTCTTATGTTGCCTATAAAAGAATTTCATGCCTGGAACATTTTGTTTTTCACAGATGCTAGAGTGGCGCTTCCGGAGGAATCGCAGGTTTAGTGGGGGCGAATGTCGTCGAGATTTGCTCTCCTCTCTCACTTGTGAAGGCCTACAAAAAACATATTTGGCGAAGGTAGCCAGAATTCCCCGAGAAGTCCAGGATGCATCAAGGATGTCAAAGGAAGGTCACATACAAAGTTTCAAAGAAATCAAGAAAGTCCATGGTAGCGGTCAAAGCTGGTTAAAGCTGGTCAAAGTTGGGAAATTAGGGCAAAAATTTCATTGTCACCAAATTAGATGAAAATCCATATACTTGTAAAGATTGTCAAAGGCAGTCTATAGCCCAAATTTCAGCAGAAAATGGATTTTGTAGCACATTGATATGCTATGTTCATTTTGTAAAAATGTAATTTTTCTAGTTTGACCCTACAAATTCTTGTATAGAAATTTATGTTAGCCATATGGTTTGGCATGTATAAAGATCATATGTGGCTACATATTTGTACAAATTTTCAAGGCTATCAGAGCTTCCTAGACACCTTAATGCCACCTTGCAAGCTTCCAAATGTAGTCAAACTTGTACAAGGGAGATTCAGATGGGAGTTTTTTCTGCATATTCCTGAAGGAGATCTTTGGAAACATAGTCCTACAATGTTTCATCTTCATCAAAGCCTATTTGGAGGGTCAAAGAGTACAAAGTCCAGTTTTCAGGATCACCGCAGTTTTCTAGTTTAAGAAAATTGAAGGCTTGAATGTCTGCCACATGTCAAAATATGATTGAACCATGTTGTACGGTCAAGATGAGCTCATATTCAAGGGTGGAGATGCACTAAAGCATAAAGGAAGGAGGATCCACGAATTTTTTCCATAAAAGAAGACCTTTTTTACAATCAAAGATCAATAATGCAGCATTTCTCCAAAAATAGTGGCTTATCTTATCCGAATTGATGTCAGCACTGATCCGACGGTCCAGATCATCCCCAGATCCAATGGTGGAGAATGAGGGCGCCTAAAACTCCTTTACACTAGATTTGATAGAAAGAACAATTCCAAGCCATTGATTTGATTAATCAAATGGTTGTAATCGAAAGTAGTGATCCTAGAGTTGAGAGTTGATTTCTCTAGATCCAAGGGCCCAAATTCATTCAAAAAACTATATAAACCCCCCCTCCAAACTCCTAGAGCATCATTGTTAGGCATCCATAGGGCTCATGCTAGCTTACGGTTTCCTTGAGACGATCACCCTTGGTTGAGCGAGTGAGGATCCAAGGTGAGCTAGTATGAGTATAGAACCTAGTTTCAAATTTAAGTTAGAACTCCAATCTAGGATAGGCTCTTGAAACCAGCATCTCTATCTTGGCTCACCCTCGGTGGAGCGTGTGAGTGAGTTAGAGCTGATTTTAATGAGTCTTAGACTTCTTTAGTTAGACGTTACGAGCCTAGACAGACATGGGGTCACTGGAGTGGAACTCACCTTCTTACGTGTGACATTCGGTTGAACTGTCATGGTTTGAGGGTCGGAACCACCTTTGATCAGTAGCCTGCTTAGCATGACGTACCACGACGATATTTTACATATAACTTAATTCAAATCCTTTTAATTCATGTCACTTGTCACTTGTCTCTTGTCTCCTCTCTCAGTCTCTTAAGTATTTTTACATGTCTTCTATTTCTTCTATGTGTGAGAAGGCTCCGCAGTATTGCGTTGAACCAGTGAGGATGTTTCTTTGAGCTTGTGAGTAAACTCTATCATCATAATTCACTTGCATGCATATAATCCAAACATACCCATACATATTGATTAGTTTCTGAAAGTGTATAAGAAGCTCCAATATTGGACCATTCTTCCTTTCGAAACTGGTTTATGTGTAAGGGTTCCATCTATTCTCGTCATGCATACATATCATCCAAAGAAGACTATGCATATGGATTGGAATTAGGAAGTGTTTAAGAAGCTCCTTCAATGGACCATTCTTCCTTCCAAATTTCATTCGTATGTATGGTTCTCTTTCATTCTTATCATTCATGTTCATAAATCTAACTTGCACTCCTACATTCCTATTCCCATAATCATTTCAACATCTCTCTCTTCTCCATACTCAACATTAATTTCACCTTCACATCTTTAAACCTTCCAACATTCATTAGCTTCATACACCCTGTGTGTGCCACGACCGGACCCGATCCACCCGGATTGCGATCACCTCCACAACGTGAATTGTCCAATTAAGGACTTGCAAAATGCATCTATTCCTCTCACAGCGTCTGAGTAATGTCCATTTAAGAACTTACAAGTGTGTACATACTTCTCCTACCACATGCACTCAAAATGAAAACAAAATGAAATGCATGGCTGGTTGTATATAGAGAACACTCTATAAACTTTTGCACTCCATGCTACAGAAAAAAAGTCTTGTTTTATCTTCGATTCAATTTTTGTAGTATGGGTTCTCTGATTTGCAGCCTCTGCGTTCGTTTTCGCTGATATTTGTTACTTGATGGTCTGCACCAGAAAGGCAGTCATGACAAGAAGATGGTGGACGGTAGCAGTGGTGGTTTTGATTGCAGTTGCATTTTCCATTATATGTGGTGGCGGCAACGGTGACATGTCGAACAGTCTGTAACGTCTCTAATGAAACCTGTAGATATTAAACTCTGACGTGCTCTCTTGTCTCTTATATGACACTCGGGCACAGATTCTTCTCATCAAAACGGTGGTGGAGGGTTCGGAACGCATACAGCTCGCACTTCACATAGCGCGTGTCGCGCACGGTCTTCTGAATCCCAATAGAGTTGAACCAACAAAGTGAATAGGTGCTCGTCATGTAGGGTACGGACCTCTTGCAGTCTCGACGGTTTCATGTTCTCTGCATGTGTAGGAAGCTGCAAATTTCTGCTTTCTTCAGATCTATCAATTCTCCTCAACAAGGTCGTGCCAACCTGAAGCTCTGATACACCTTGTGGGTTCCGCAGCTATGGCACGTACATTTGCTCAGTCACAGGACGAGACAGACGAGAGAGAGAGAGACAATTTCAGATAAGCTGCCCGGTGAGGCGTAGAGCACGCGCGTTCTTTTTTCATTTAGAATAAAACATATAACAATGTTTTTTTTTGCCACGTCATCAATGAGTACAGTATGTAAAGATTTATTATTATTATTATTTTTTTAATGGAGGTTCAGCGGGAGGCGTACTCTTCCAGACTTTAACTTTGAAATTTCAACTGTACAAGGAAGGGCATAGTATCCATGGGACTTTCCTTATCCCACAAAAGAACAAGGGTTTACATGATTGGGTTAGACTACGGTCACATCTACCGTGCAACAGGATAAACAGTGGCACATCAGCCACAATACAAAGTTTCCATGTTAACATGTCCCTTACATGTTGCCGGTGGGGGTTGAACCCTCGCGCCCAACCACCCAACCAAGCGGCTTGGGACTTATGAGCCCCTAGACATTTATTAATCCAAGGATTCCATAAGCATTAGTTCGCATTATACAATGCGAGATTTTATGGCGACTATCTCCTTATAGAGAAGTCTTAGAAAGTACTTGTACCTAATAATACGTTAAGAATTATCCGCTTCCACGTAACATATCTCAGAGCTGCATGAGAGACGTGGCTTAGGGTTGCGGGCCGCATTCAGTTCCCCTCTCCCCCCTCGCTTCGAGGGGGGCCTCTGCCTTCCCGCTTCTCTCTACTCGGGGGCTCCCTCAGTGGAGCTCGCCTGGTCTGTGCTAGTCGGGGCGCTTCTGTTGTACTTCTTCATGTCTCTGCACGATGCATTGAGGGATGGAATGGCTGGTCCGTCCTATCTACCGATGGAAGCGGATGGTCTTCAGGCAGCGTTTAACCCTGTTTACGAATGTGGTGAAAACCTAAGTGGTCATGGATCGGTGAGGACTTCATGCTTTCCATCGAGGGACCGTGCGCAGGTATCTTCTAAACCTCTGTATGCTCAACAAAGCGACAATGCCGTGTCGTATGCTGGTGCTCTTCAGAACCCGCAACAAAATCATTTTTCAATGTTCAACAGACATGGATTTGCAGGTATGTCTCCTCCTCCTTCGTATGATAGAGACAGTAAAGGTAAAGGAAAAGTAGATGTGGGTATGGAAGAGGTAGGATCTATTCCTGATAGTCGTCCTGAACACTTCATAAACCTGGATCCCGAAGTGGAAGACAGGGAAGATTCCACTCTGGTCATTGATAGTACTGCTTTGGAAAAATGGAATAACCATTTGACTGAGAAAGTTGTTATAGGATTATGTCATGGATTAAGTCCAGCTCAGGACATATTAAAGACTTGGATGAAGATTAACTGGGAGAGTAGGGGATTATTTGCTAAACATATCCAATATCTGCCAAATAACTACTTCCTTTTCTTTTTTGAGGACGGAAATAATGCCATGAAAGTGATTGCAGAAGGTCACTGGCTAATCAGGAATACTCCTATTTCTTTTTTTAAGTGGTATCCTGGGTTCAACCCTAGGGGTCCAAAGCCAACTAAGGTTCCTGTGTGGGTAGAATTTACTGACTTACCTGTTGAATATTTTCCTTGGATTGATAAGCTTGGTGGACTTCTGGGTAAAGTTCTGGGACAGAAACCTAGAAATGGCTTTAACTCCAAATGGGATCCGATGATGCTTGTAGAAGTTGATATTTCCAAAAACATTAAACAGACGATTGTTCTTAAAAATTCTGAAGGATTTAAACTTCATGAACAAAAAGTTATTTATAAGAATTTACCTAATGCCTGTTTTCATTGCTATAAACAGGGGCATTTGATTAAGGACTGTCCTTCTATGGTGCTCAATCAAGGTAAGGAGAGAAGAGAGGTTAAATCTGAGAAACAGGTGCATGATGATAAGAAAGAGGAGAACTCTAAGGAAGAAGGAGTCTTCAGAAAACAGGCAGGTAAAATCAGAAGGAAGAATTTTCAGGTTGGTCTTAAGCCTGAAACTCTGGTCAAGGTGATTAGCAATCCCTTTCAAGTTCTTGATACGTCTGACTTGGACGGGTCTGAGATCTTGGAAGATGCAGGTATAAAAAATAATAATGTTCATCTGAATAATCATTCGAGTGAAGCCCATCCTGAAAGCGAGGAAGGTTGGACTGTAGTTAGTAAAAAAAATAGTGTTAAGTCCCAACCCCTCAATGTGCACTCCTCCCCTGTGCGGATCCAAAATGAAGTTGAATATGAGTTTCTTGCTCAAAAAGCTAGTGACCCGTTTGTTGAACAACTGAATAAAAACGATGAAGAAGGCTTGTTAAAGGATGGTGTTATGGTCGATAATGAGGATAATATGATAATTGATAAGGAATCAAGTCCTTCAGTCAAAGATAAATCAAAGTCCAAAAGAAAAGATGTGATTAGGTCATCCATCTCAGCTGTGAAACCGATCAAGAACCATAAAAAATAACTTTTTCTTATGGATTGTCTCAATATTATTTCTTTAAACACTAAAGGTTTGACTGATCCTGTTAGAGGCAAGATCATTAGCAACTGGTTAAAAGATTCCTCTTTGTTTCCTGATTTCATCTGTCTGCAAGAGCTCAAGATTGGTGGAGATCAACTTATTGCCAATCTGAAGGTCGTTTCCAGTAATTCCATCTGGTTTTCCACTAATCATAATGGAAAAGGTGGAGCAGTTATTGGTATTAAGGCTAATCTCAGTCATTTTGTGGAAAAGACCTTGTTCAGTGATACCAATCAGTGGATTGGCCTCAAGTGTAAAGAGCCATTTAATTTCACTTTAGTTTCTGTCTATGCTGCTAACAATCCTTCTGACAGGTCTAAGTGTTGGGAGGAGATTGGTAAGCTTGATGGTGATCTTATTCTCTCTGGTGATTTTAACATGGTCACGAATACTGCTGATAGAATTGGCAATTGTAACAATGTGATTGCTGGTAGTGAAAAAAATAAATGGTTTGGTCTTGTGAATTCTCATAATCTGGTTGATATTTCGACTAGTACTGGTCATACCTGGAATAATAGGTGTACTCATAATAGACTTTCGGCCAGGTTAGATAGAATATATATGAACTCTTCCAAATTCCAGGGGTTGTGGAACTGTAGTTGCTTCAGTGACCCCTCCCTTCAGGTCTCTGATCATTTCCCTTTGATTGTTAAATTGGCTAACAATAATCCGGCGTACAGGGCTGGTTGGCCTCATGTAGACTCGTCTCTTTTCAGATTACCGATTGTTAAGCTGGAAATCAGCAATATTTTTAATAAGCATTTTGTTCGGGGTTGTTCTCCGTTCAAGGCTTGGGAGTCTGCTATTAAAGATGTTCAATCTGCTCTTGCTTTCTTCAAGAAAAAAGCCAGGGAGATTAGATACAACAGAAGAATGATGCATCTTAAGGAGATAGACAGAGTTGAAAACTCTAACTTAAGTAGTAATGTTAAGATTCAGAAGATCCTAGATCTTCAGGAAAAGGTGAGGTATGAAGATTACCTTCTGGCTAGTGGTGCCCTAGCCACATCCAGAGAATTCTGGGCTGGGAAAGTTGATAAACCTAATAAACATATGTATGAGATTATGAAGAAAAAAAAAGCTAAAGATTTCATTCCTTTTTTAAGGAAAAGCAATGGTGAGATTGCCACGAATATCAAGGAGAATTTACAGGAGGCTGTGTCCTTCTTTACCAATGTTTTCTCCTTGCCTCCCAAGAGAGGGGACAGCATCTGGAGTGCAAGAGCTGCCATTGCCCTTTGTAGGAAAAAAATGATTCCTCAGGGCTTGGTCTCCCTCCTTGATCTTCCCCTCTCTGCAGGTGAGGTTAGAGAAACCATTAGTAAATTGAAGCCCTGTAAATCCCCGGGACATGATGGTATTCCTAATGAGTTTTTTCAGGAGTTCAAAGAAATTTTGGTTCCCATTATTCTCTGGATCTGGCAAGAAGCCATTAGTAGAGGGTCTCTTTCTACTTTCATTAATACTGGAGTGATTAAACTTATTCATAAAAGAGGATCTAAGGATGATCTTAATAATTGGAGACCTATCTCTTGTCTGACTTCTTTGTATAAAATATATGCTTCCTCTCTGGCTAGAAGGTTAAGTCCTTTGATGGACTCCATTATTCTTCCTGAACAAAAAGGTTTTATAAAAGGAAGATTTATTCTTGATGCTATTATATCTATATGGGAAGGGATGGACTTTGCTAAGGATAATAACATTGACACTTTTTTTTTTAAGATTGATTTTGACAAGGCCTATGATAGGATTGAGTGGGACTTTATTCTGCAATCTCTTCATGACATTGGTGCTGGGAAAAACTTTATTAAATTCACTAGTGTTTTGTTTGGCAATGCTCATTCTAAAGTTGCCATGAATGGTCACATGTCTTCCCCTTTTAAACTTTGCAGGTCTGTGAGACAAGGATGCCCGTTAGCCCCCTTACTCTTTGCTATTACTAGTGATGCTCTGGGTTGGCTTGTTAAAGATGGTATTGATAAAGGTCTTTTAAGAGGAATTGAAATTCCTCAAGCCAATGACATGCTCTGTTTGCAGATGTTTGCTGATGACACAAACCTCGTGATGAAGGCTGATCCTACTTCTGCTAACACTTTTTTAAAATGTCTTAAGACTTTCTGTCTAGCTAGTGGGTCTGTTGTTAATCATCACAAAACCGGTTTTTTTTCCTCTAATGGCTTGATCCCGGACTGTGTGGATGCTGCAGGGTGTGAAATCATTAAAAAGGGTTCTGTTTTCAGGTTACTGGGCATCCCTATGGGATTTGATATTTCCTTTCAACAGAGATGGGACTGGGTCTTGGACAAATTTAGACTCAAGATTTTTAAATGGATGGATATGCAGTCCAATATTTCCCAAAGAGTTTTTGTGTTGAAGCATTATATTCTTCCTGGTCTTACTTACTTTCTTGCTTGTTGGCAGCCTACCAAGAAGCAGCTGGCTCAAGTCATTGCCCTTTCCAGGAGATTCTTATGGGGTAGTTCCAAAATTCCAAAAGTTGCTTGGAAGATTTGCTGTATGAAGAAGTCTCAGGGAGGCCTTGGCCTGATTTGTCCCTCAAGGATGGCAACCCAAATGGCAGCAAAATGGATCCTGAGAGCTTCTTCTTCTTCTGATTTGTGGGCCTGCTTGATTAAAAGAAATATCAATTCTTTTTGCTTGAGAAGTAATAAGCAATGGTGTAATTTTTCTCTTTGGGACATTGTGACATCCCCTGCCATTTTCATTCCCAAAGGGAGCCAGCTGGTCTGTAACTTCTGGAAGGCCTGGATGTCTATAAAGGAAATATACAAGCTTCCCATATGGTGTGCTAAGAATCATTCCTTTTTATTACAGGACTCTCTTTGGATTGGTTGGTTCTCCTGTTATAAGGAGGCCTCTATGCCAATTAGATGGCATAAATGTAAAAAATTTGGTTTTACTAAATGGGAAGATTTGATGAGAAATGGGCAGGTGATTGAGGATATTCACATTTTGAATTCTAATGACCTGTCTATGTCCTGCAAACAGATAATCAAGGAGAAGAAGTTGCAGCTGCTGAGATTGATGGCAGATAAGCTGTGGGACAAAAATATTGCCTTGTCTGTGGTGGCTCAGGATATGTATTCCTGCTTCAAGTCTTCCTACATCAGCATCTCTACTATTTGTGGTCGTCTGAACAAAAAATGGGATCTGTCTTGGAACAATCATCAATGGAGTTACAGATTTCAAAGTCTTTGGGCTTATCCTATGGCTAACAAACAATCCTGTCTTTTGTGGCTGATTCTGCACAAAGGAGTTTGGACTGGGAGCAGGGCTAGAAAGTATAATATTGATGCAGGATTGTGTAAATCTTGTGACAAGGTTGAAGATTTGGAACACCTTTTTTTTAAATGCAAAGCAAGTATAGCTTTTTGGAAAATCATACAGCTCTATTGCCAGACTGCTGGGATCTCTACTCTGGGAGTCAAGGAGCTGCTTATTGGGGAAACCTACAGGATGGACATTGCCTTGTGGCAGATGGTGAGGGCCCATATCCTGTGGTACGTGTGGAAAAGCAGAAACAGCAAGATTTACGACAAAAAAGGAAAAAATCTTCTCTTTTCCTGTCTCATTGGAATCAGAAGAATTTCTTCCAGATGTAGCAACATTCCCCTCAATGAGAAACTTCTAGATAAGAACCCCTTGTATATAGTTAAAAATTTTCCCTTTAGTACTTGGAAGAACAAATTGCTTCAGATGTACTCTAGGGACAGAAACAATATGATTAGTTTCTTTAACTGGTACATAAGAAATTATGTCAAGTAAGTGATAGCTTGCTTGGGCTTTCCTGGCCCTGAGCCTTGCTGCATTGGTCCCTCATCACAAAACTTTTGTGGGAGTGCTCTTGTAATTTCCTTTTCTGCATCAATATTATACTTTCTGTTTGTGTTCAAAAAAAAAAAAAAATAATACGTTAAGAGTAAAAAAATGTTTTATACTTCTTCAATACAATTTTTTCTATTTCTGTTTCGTAGAAGGGACAGTAATGAAATGTCATATCAATCAGCTACCATGAGTATTGAAATATACATCCATGATTGTTCGCATTAATTGTCTTATCCAGTACTTTATTTGGAACAAAATCACGTATCCTTTTCATTCAGAAAGTGTTAAAGGATCCAATGAATGTTAAGTATTTTATGCTTATTTGCTCGGAGAGGATCTCATTTCTTCATGAATAAATATGACACTAATCACTCAGCAGATCTTTCTTCATTCATCAGTTGAAGGTTCTCATATACGAACTTGAAATCTCTATCTGTTATAAGAATAGAGTATATTATTTCGACATTGAATATCTACCTTAGATTTCAAAGTCCCATGTAACAGTGGATAATATCGAAGACATAGGAAACTCGTCTTTCACTGAGCCAATAGCCATCACGAGACGAGCTTTCATGAACAGCTCCCTAGTGGGAATTCACAGTCCTAATTTATAGTAAGGATGTCCCTTCGAAAAATCTAGAAGTAAAGTGAAGCTGGTGAGAGAATTTCATGCCTTAAGATATAAAATCAAGACTGTGGTAAGCCACAAAACAAATTTCCCTTAGTGCATTAATGCATCTCCATATTACACAAAACTGTGATTAGACTTGTTGACATTTTTTTTTTCGACCATGTTTACTGTTCAAAAAGAGTTTACATTATTGACTTGAAAGTTTTTAGTGGAGCTTGTACATCCCCTACGATCGGACCTTCCCGTGGTAAAGATATACACGCAACTACATATCCCCTTACGAAGGAACGCTGTTTTATTTCGCCATGCTTTAAACGAGCTCCAAACATAAATATAATGGCGAATGTTCTCAACTTGTTCAATAATAATGGCCATTATGTTTACGTTTCGTGACAATGATGGAAATTCGTACTTCAAATTTGGCATCTCTTATAACGATCAGGTCTCTCTCACTCTCTCGCTCTCTCTCTCTCTCCCCCCCCACCCCTTTCTCTCTCTCTCACACAAACACATAGACACACAGACGTCTGTAAATAGTAGGAATGTAAATCTAAGGGATCGCCAAAGGTGTTATCATTTTTGAGATAGCGTGAGGCCCCTCCCCTCCCCGGGAAAAAAGAAAAAATAAATAAATAAATAAATAAACAAATATATATATATATATATATATATATATATATATATATATATATATATATATATATATATAAATATATATATATATATATATATATATATATATATATATATATATATATATATATATATATATATATATGTGTGTGTGTGTGTGTGTGCGCGTGTGGGCATACGTAATTTGGTAAAGTACTACGATGAATACATCTTGTTCAATATTCAGTCTTAAAGTAATTTTCCTATTTATCTAGGTCTTTCTAGTTTTCACTCTTAGCATTTCAATTTTTCACCTATATCTTATTTTCAGGAACTCTCCAAACATCCTCCAGATGACTTCACTTTAAGGACATTAGAATAGGAGGTGACTATGAGAAGTGGAGAATGACATACCTGGGACTCACCTCCCAGCCTAGTTATAGCACTTGCCTAGTCACCATCTAGAGTTCTCTCTAAGGTCCCTCTACTCATCTGGCCATCATGAGTAGGCACCTCGTATGAACTCTCTGGCTTTTGGCCTTGGCTACCCCCCAAGCAAGGAACATCTCGTTCCTCCAAGCATGTACATCTCTGAAATATAACACTCTCTCCCCCTTCTAAAGATCATTGTTCTCAATGATATAGAAGGAGGTGTAAGCTGGGAATCAAAATCTGTGATTCCAAACAATAAGAGTAGAGTGTGCTAGGTGTCTGAAATAGTAGATGCTCAAAAAGTAGACAACTAGTCTCTGTACTTTATATCTAGCATTTCCACCAATAAATAGTAGTCCTTGCGTTGGGCATACTATAGGAATCCCTCTGAGGCCCAATGAGTCCATATGTGCGCATCATAAGTACTTAGAATATCCTCGTACTCCCTATGCCTAGACCTTGACCACTAACTTGTGATGGCTTGTCACCTATAGAGACCTAGGCAGCTTGCCTTTATCTCCCTAAAATACCCACTGACAACTGGTCATATGGTACAATCATGCAAAATCACTTACTCCACTAGAGTAACAAAATACTATGCTCATCTAAAATAATCTCACTATGTCCAACTCTCTGTGGAAGAATACTAAAAGAAAATGGAAATCTTTTCCAAGTAGTGCTTCATCTCTAAGCTCAAGTAAATCTGCTTGATTTACTATCTCTACGCTCGAGTAAATCTACTTGATTTACCTACTGTAATGAAAATGAAACTCAAGAAAATCTCATCACGATCCAAACTATGGACCAAAATATCAATATCTCAATCTATCAACTATGGACCAACACCTCAATCTGTCACATCTGTTAGAGGGCCGCCGAACCAGGACGGATGAACCCGGACAGGTGCCGTAAAAAGTGGATTCGCGGAAACATTGTAGCAGACTTCTATTTAAAGCGCACAAAGGAAAGCGGTAAGGACCGGCAGTTTTGGGAAGAGCCTCTGCTTCTGTTGGGTATTGTAGTGAGTGGGTTGATTACGTCTCGAACCGAGGTGTTTGGAAATCGCAAGTATAGCATTGTGTGTGTATGTGTTCTGTCTGTCTGTTCTATTGATTCCATTTGGGAAATTGCGAGCATCCTGTTTAAGACCATGTATGAGGTGTTGATGAGAATATTGAGTTCTGTTCTGTTCTATTCGCATCTAACTATTCTACTATTCTTCCTGTCGTGCCGAGTTCTATTCGGTAGTCTTGTGTTGTGAATCTGTTTGGCGATAAGTTATACACAGTTTTGGATCTTTTTCCTTCACGACATAAGTGTGGTTTATCGTCCTTCTATTGAACGAGAGACTGCGTAAGACCGAAGGGAACTAAGTACGTGTTAGCATTTTTTCGGTTAAGTAACCAGATTCGATACAATCGTCTGCGTTCACTGGGGATTCCGATCCCAGGAAAGATTCTTATCGGTAAAGGTCTGTACACGAACATAAGCATTGATAAGTTTGTGATGAATCGACTGTTGGTAGGAACTTGTTGCTTGATTTGGTATACGATAAGTTTGCAAGTATAGTTGTCTGTTGTATTATTGTTCGGTATACCTATTGGTCACACAGAAGCAGCATATTGAGTAGTATCCGATTAATAAAGTTGAGTATTCTACTAGTGATAAGTCAGAACAGGACTTCCGCTCTGTTATTATAGCAGGTCCAGTCCAGAAGTTCTAAGTCCCGCACGCCGGATAATTATCAGTAGTCAGAGTCAAAAACTGAGCTAAGACGTGATGGAATATTTATGAGTGTGTGAAAAGTTGGGAAAATAGTACAGGGCCTCTGTCTAACAGACCCCTACCACTCCCAAGGACCTACGTGGCTAAGAGAACGATCGCGGTTAGAAGATTTGGAACCAAGTGAAAGAGAAGCATTTGAATAGAACGTAAAGTAACGCTTAATCGGTATCAGTTTAACCCATAACCCATTTTTACATTTAACATTTGGCGCCGTCTGTGGGAAAGTGGCAACTGTTTAACAATCTCTACGGTAAAGTAGTATTTGATTACGAGTTACTTGCGAGAAAGTGGCATTAGAGTGCTAAGCGGTTTGTAAGAAGCAAATATCCAGTAATATTTGATTTACTGACAGTAGCAACAGACCCAGATTGTTGCAAACTGCTCAGATAATATCACTGGGCAATGATACATGCCAGTTACTCGGTCTGGTGTAACGTATCCTAGGACCCAGACGACGGAAACAAGAAAAGTACAAAAAACAACTCTAGAAGAAGAAGGTATAACGCGACCAGACTCAGTGGTCGAGCAAGTTAAGGACGCTAGAATTAATTCCGGTCATATTCCGGTGGAACGATCAGTGCCTTTGGTACATGCTGGTGTCACCTCGACCCAGCCTAACCAAAGTACAGTAGTTCCAGAATCTATCAAGACGCCGCTAGAGAATAGACAAACTCTAGGAAAAGATATCAGTAAAAGTGAAAAAACGCTACAGTCTGGTAGACTGTTAGCTCATTCCGGTGATATTCCGGTGATAGAAACACCAACTGGCGGTCAAGGATTAGCATTTGTTGCGGAATCCTCAGCCAGACCCGCGTGTCTGGAAGAAAGATTTCGGATATTGGACATCCAAAAAGAAGGAGATCTATTCGAAGCTGAGATCCGAAGTATCCTGCGCAAAAATAGCACACCGGAAGGCACGTCGTCCGGCGATCCAGATTCTGATAGTTCAACTAATCAACCTCAAGATACAGAAGAAGGACCGGAGACACCCACGATGAACGGACAACAACAACAACAACAGTTAGGTCAACCAAGGCTGCCTCCAACAGGAGTAACCTACACGAAATTTGGTGGATTCCCAGGAGATGACCCGGATGCTCACGTACGCACTTTCGAGATCAGTTATGCAGTCCTCAACCATCCACCAGATCAGGCATACAAAGCCATTGTTTTTCAATCTACTCTAGTCAATGAAGCGGCTAGATGGCTTACGGAATACGACATTAATCATTTCGGTACCTATGATGCAGTACGGGATGCCTTTCTACAACGATTCAGATTAAAGAAGAATCCTGCTGAAATCTTTGAGTATCTACAGAGCAACCGACAGAAGGCAAATCAGACTGTCCAGGAATACGCTACTCTCTTCAGAACACATTTACGGCAGATACCACAGGCACATGCTAATCTACATGATGACGTCATTACTCAGTGGTTTATCAATGGCTTAAACCCGCAATTGAAGCAGATCATGATTATCAGATGTGTCGGAGCAATGACATTAGATGCAGTCATCGCCATGGCTTTGCAACTGGAATCCAAGGTTGGTGGATTTTCAGAAGACTTGGAATGGTTAAGGACAAACAAAAATATGACTGAACATATAACCAGGCAAGTATACTACACCACGTGCAAAAATTCAGGACATACAAGTGCTAACTGTGCGCTAAATCAAACATTCTGCGCTATCTGCAACACTGCCGGACACTCCACCGGAAATTGTGTCTACAATGCTAGAATACAGGGAACAACAACAGTCAATGCTGTTATTCAAGAACATGGACAGGCAGCAAATCACTATGTACCTCCGCAACTGAGAAACAATCAACCACAGGGATATCGGAACTACCGAGGACAAAGGAACAACAATTATAATGCCAACCGATGGCAGAACGGACCACCACCGGAAGACCCCAATTTACCACCACCACGCTGTCTTTTTTGTGGTGAATTCGGACACATTAGAAGATATTGCAAAGACGCAGCTGAGTATGATCAAAGGAAGAAGGAGCGGCAAAACCCAATGGCCAATATGGTACAAATTACTCCGGTAGAAACACAAACTGCTACAGTCCAGACCCGATCAGGTAAACAACTGCAGCTAGCAGCAGAAGTATTTGAACCAGGGATACGAGAACAACATAGGATGTATAACAAGGCTAGTCACTAGACCGCCACAGAACCTCCAGTGTTCCCAGAACCCATTCCGGTAACTCAGATCTCGGCAGCAAAGGAAGGAATGCAACAAAAAGAAGCAGCAGTAGAACAACCATTAGCAGTAGACATAACAGCAGATACTTCAGCAACAGCAGAAACTTCAAGTTCAAAAGAGCAGGATAACCAATCTCAACAGGCCTGGGAAATTTTATCCAAGGCATCTTTCACCCTACCTCTCGGCCAACTTTTGACGTTAGTACCTGGAATCCGACAACAGTTTCAACAACATTTTACCCCGGCACCCTCTTGCATTCCAGGAACCGCTGCAGTTCAACCAGAATCTGATTCTACGGTTGATCATGCAGTGCCCTTGATTACAGTATGGTATAAGAATCAGAAGGTCACGCAGGTCTTAATTGACGGAGGCTCCAACGTAAACATTACAACCGCAGCATTATGTAAAAAGCTAGGCTGGACATAAATCGAACCAGTTCAATTCTTTGTCAGAATGGCTGATCAATCTAGAGTCCATCCCGTAGGACTTGTACGGAATGTACCTATTACTCTACAAGGTACGACTTTCAAAATGACTTTTGTTATACTAGATCTACCCGAATCCACCTTGGATTACAACCTTCTTTTCGGCCGACCTTGGCTGAAGCATGCAAAGGTAATACAGGACTGGTCTGCACAAGAGCTCACATTCAAGGATGCCAATCGTAAATATGTGGTAAAACTAGATGCTATACAACCCTGCGAACTTCACGCCAGACCTTATCTCGCTGAACCAGTTCATATGTTAGATGGACTATCAGATGATGAAGAAGAGCAATTTCTGAAAAATAACGCCGATTTGATGTCTCTAGGAACTGTTGATCTACAGTCTGTCATTAATAACTGGAACACTTCAGTTTGTGCAGTAGTAGCTATCACCGAACAGTCTGACCAAGCAGATACTGAATTACAACCATTATTCAAGCCAACAGAGGATACAGAGAACCCACAACAATTTTATGTCCCTGAAGACCAGTTGATCACGTACAATCTGGGAGACAAGGATAATCCTCGTCCTGTAAAAATAAAGCAAAACTTACCGGAAAATTTTCAGGCTAATTTGATTCAGCTCCTTCGCAAATTCTCAGACGTCTTTGCATGGGATTACAAAGATATGAAAGGATTAGATCCATGCATATATCAGCACAGAGTCATGCTGAAGCCTGAAGCTAAACCAAATAGGCAGCCCAGCTATCGGATGAATCCCAATTATGCCTCTCAGGTAAAAGACGAACTTGACAGATTATTAAAAGTAGGATTCATCGTACCAGTAGAACATGCTGAATGGATTTCACCAATTGTGATTGTGCCAAAGAAAAATAAGCAACTACGAATCTGTGTAGATTACCGGAAATTGAACGCAGCAACAGTACCAGACCCTTTCCCGATCCCCTTTCTGGATAATATGCTTGATAGGGTAGCAGGCCACGAAATGTATTCATTCTTAGACAGATACAACGGTTACAATCAGGTTAGAATGGCTGAAGAAGATAGACCAAAAACTGCTTTCATTACCAATTGGGGTGTCTTCGCCTGCACCGTAATGTGGTTCGGAATAAGAAATGCACCAAGCACATTTCAGCGATGTATGCAGGAGATATTTTCTCCTTATCTCACTTCATTCATGCAAGTATATCTTGATGACTTCTCGATCTTTGGGAAGATGATAGCACATTTAAGTCATTTACGATGTTGTTTTCAGAAATGTAGAGAATATAGACTCTGTCTTAACCCAAACAAATCCGTGTTTGCGGTTTCATGTGGCAAACTACTTGGGCATATTGTATCTGCTCAAGGTATCCGAGTAGACCCAGATAAAATTTCGGCAATTTTAGAAGCCCCGGTACCCACAACTCCAAAAGAAGTAATGCGTTTCATGGGTCAAATACGGTGGCATGGCAGACACTTACGATGGCTTGCTCACCTAGCAGTACCATTAAACAGGCTAATCACAAAAACTCCCCGACAGTTTGAATGGACTGAAGAATACCAAACTACATTTGATCGGCTCAAGTATCTCTTGACACAAGCTCCAATTTTACAACCACCGGACTTGGACAATCCGTTCCATGTTTTTGTCGACGCTTCAGATATTGCAATTGGCAGTATTCTGATGCAGCAAACAAATAAGTGGTTTCACCCTGTTTATTACGCCAGTAGAAGGCTTGCACCAGCAGAAAAAAATTACTCTACTACTGAAAGAGAATGCCTCGGATTGATTTACTCAATTAAAAAGTTCAGACATTATTTATTAGGCTGGAAATTTACCTTTCATGTGGATCATGCTGCCCTTGTTTATCTAGTAAGACAGCAGCATTTAGGTGGACGACTAGCACGATGGGTGCTACTTTTACAAGAATTCGACTATGACGTCATTCACCGACCCGGAAATGCACATGCCCTAGCAGATTTCTTATCTCGCCTAGATTCCGGTGAAGCTCCGCTAGGCATAGATGACACGACTCCTGCGATTTATAATGCTGAACCACTATCCGATGAGACGGCTCAGCCACAAGCACCATCTACATACTATGATCAGATTCTAACTTTTCTCACCGAAGGATGCTTCCCATCTGAGACGACCAAGGCAGTTCGAAGGAAATTGGCAGTCTTTAGCCGTCGATTCCGGCTAATAGCAGGAGAACTATATTATACAGATCATACTGGAATCTTACTTCGCTGTATTCCACCTCATGAGGTTAATTCAGTTATCACTTTGGCACACTCAATTCCTTCTGGTGGCCATTTTGCAGTAGACTTAACTCACCGGAAAATTCTGCAAGGAGGTCTCTGGTGGCCAACGATGTACAGAGATGTCGCACAGTTTGTTAAACAATGTGATACTTATCAAAGAACTGGTCAGCCTTTGCAAAGGCATCTTTTTCCACTACAACCCATCTTACCACTCGAACCATTTCAGAAATGGGGACTAGATTTTATCGGTCCAATTACACCCCCAGTAGTCTTCAGTAACAACAGATACATACTAACCTGTACAGACTATGCAACAAGATGGGCAGAAGCATGGGCTTTACGATCTGCTACAGCGGTTACGGTAGCAAAATGTCTACTCACGGATGTCTTCCCACGATTTGGCTTACCCCTGGAAATTGTCTCAGATCAAGGCACTCACTTTGTGAACAATCTAATGAAGGCTCTTACACAATCATTCCAGGTCACACATAATTTTAGCTCTCCTTATTATCCACGTGCAAATGGATTGGCCGAAAGTACAAACAAATCACTTTTGAATATCCTCCGGAAATTGATCATGGAAGCACCGGAAAGATGGGATCAACTACTACCTGCAGTATTATGGGCATATCGGACTACATATAAGGTAACAACAGGCTTGACACCTTTCAAACTAGCTTATGGCTTAGAAGCAATAGCACCCATGGAAATAGTTATCCCAAGTCTACGTGTAGCAATCACTCAGAAGATGCTACCGGAAATTTCATTGACAGCAAGAATGGACGCACTCAGAGAACTTGATGAGCACCAATGGCTCAGTGTTTTAACTATGCGCGAACTACAACTAAGGCAAGCCAAGACACACGATCGATATTTGAAGACTCCAATCTTTTCGGTAGGCCATCTTGTACTCTTCTATAACGCAAAATCGGATAGAGCAGCAGGAAAATTTAAACTACGATGGTTCGGCCCTTTCAAGATCTCAGAACAAATCGGTCCGGCAACTTTTCGGTTGACTACGTTGACCGGAAATCCACTTCCAAAGGTAATCAATGGGTCGAAGCTGCGGCCGTATTATCCCACTACTAGTACGCATTAAAATTTTCGGCGGCGAACCGCGTTTTGTATAAATTTTTGCGTTTTTCTTTTTTTTTCTCCCTTTTTAGTAGTGTTTTGTACGAATCTTTATGTTACCAGCCGCCTCTCCCTACCGGTCACTCAAACACACACGCCAGCATGCAAACAGTACCTTTCCCGCACCGCACAATGATACCCACCCCCCTTCCCCCTCCCACCGTGTTCTCCTTATTTAACCCCCTCGGTTGCGCCATAACACTATTGTGTTCTGGAGACTATACGTATTATCCTTATCTTCTGTGTTACCTGTAAGTGTGCTTGTAAACACCATGGAAGCCCTAGCCAACTACGCTGCTTTCCGTGATGGTATCCCGACAGACATCGGCGAATACCTGCGCTGCAGAGGATTGTCCAACTTTGCTGAGTTGCCCTGGCACTCAGTGGAGCCCATCCCTTCTCCGCACAAATCATCCATGCCATCGCCCAATTCCCCATCACCGAACGACAGTGGGTCTTCCCTTCCCTCCCATATAGAAGCGTCATCACCTTCCAAGCCTTCTCTGCAGCCTACCGCCTCACCCCGGAAGGACGCGAAAATGGCCCTAGCATCCCTATCGCTCGCATGACCGAACTCTTTCCCCGCTCCTCATCAAATGAATATGCCATTCTCTGCCGCCCAGAACCCGAACGATCCGCCCTACAGTTCCTTGTAGCAATCCTCAACCTGCAAAAACGAACCTACGGCATCTCTCGCCCCTTCTATTCCGCCCTAGAGTTAGCCACCCGCGAACCCGTAAACTTTGCCTCCTACTTCTTCCAACGAATCCATAAGGAATCCGTCACTATAGTAAAACAACTCCAGAAGGGCAGCTCTCCGCGCTCTCGCCTTCCCCACATCATCTCCTTCCTCTTCCCAACCATTCTCGCCGCACAACCCCCACCCACAGGCCCAGCACTTAGGCATGAAGAATCAGCACAACCACTCGAGGAAACTGAAGAAGACGACGAAGAGATCAATCAACTCTTCCGCACGAAGCGAATTCGGATCAGCTCTTCAGAAAGTGAAGTCCAAGGATCCGCCGGAAAGAAACACGACGCCGAAGAAGATAAGCAAGAAGAAACTTACCACGACACCGCCACTTCAATACACAACGACACTTCGACAGAGCAACAAGACCAGCAAAACCAAGCAGATACAAAGATACTGTCCACCGAAAAGGAATCCGAGCATCAACAGGATGAACCGGAAACCGCCACAAAAGCACTGGATGAACTTATTGCGGCCATCAATCATACAGAAGTCGAACAACAAACCGTTGCAAAGGTAACTACGACTGACTCTGTTCTGCCTACCCCACCTGTCAACCCCAACATCCCACCAGAACCATCCCGCCGACCCGGTTCTGAACCTACACCCTCCTCCTCTTCCTCCCCTAACTACTCTCCGCCAAACTCCCAGAATCTCCTCACCGATACCTCCTCTCAGCCTCGTCAACCACCACCACCACCCAATGTATTTTCGGAACTAGCCTCCATGGGGCAGTTCCTCATGCAGTTATCACACCAGCTGCCCATACAGTTTAAGGAAACCACGGACAACCTGAAGGCCGAATACCAATACAAGGTCGACGTCCTGGAAGCTGACATCACCCCCCTCCAGGAAGAAATAGAAGCCACAAAGATTGAGAACCATCAGCTCCAGACGCAGTTAGCAGAGCTCCAAGCCGAATTCTCGGCAGAACAGACCCTAGTAGAGCAACAAGATGCAGCCCTCGAGCAACTTGCAGCCAAAGATCGACTCCTACACGCCGCACATGAAGAAATCCGAGCTCTGAAGGTCACCCTCCACGAAAAAGAAGATATCAACGCCTCCCTCGAAAAATTGATCGCAGAGACGAAGACTCAATTGCAGGAAGCCATCCAGAAGAATCAGGATCAATAGAAAGAAACCGAACAAATCCAAGAACAGTTACGGCGAGCCGAAGAATGCGCAAATGAAGTTAACAGTATCCTCAAAACACAACTAATACGGGAAGGCCAACACTTAAAGGATATCGACAGGATGCGCAAAGATCGAGATGCATTCAAGAAAACTCTGGATTTCCAAACTCAGCAGTTTGAACGACTAGACAACCAAGTGCGCAACCAGAAGGAGTATATTACAGAGCTAAAGACCAAACTGGACGAAATGAAGACTTCCAAGGACGCCGCACTATCCAACGATTTCTATCTACAGGAAGCTTTTGTGCAGACCCAGGCCGAGAATGTGCTCACCGAAGCAATCGCACTTAGCTCTGCTAGAATAGATGCGCAGCTTCTAGAGCCTGATACGCTAAAACAACTATTAGAAACTCTTAAGAAAAAGATAGCTCGAACATTTAGATCGGCTAGGACTATGTATCTCGAAGGTCTCATCGAAGAATAAGTATATTCACCCATGCAAATTCATAATGTATGAATGTGATAATCAACTTTTGATTTTCTGACATTTTCGCACATGAAAAATTTTGTTCAATCTAGTACCAATCTACAGTATAACACGCGGCATAATGATTTTTACTCTGATACAAATATTATCAAGGGAGGGAAGAGTCATGTCCTACTGACATACAATCAGTATAGCAAATGGCCGTTCAAGCACCGGTGTTTATAAAATGCGTTTACAGAGCATAGCTTTCTAAATTAGTATTCTTCGAGATTCAGCACCAGTTAGCAACTTTCAGCAGCAACCCTTAACCACGCATGTCGGAATCTGACATTCTCCGTTGGCAACTCAGAAAGCGTGTCCATACGCAGACCCAAGTGGTAACAACAACAGATACTACCCTACAAAATGAAGCAGATGACGCAGTAACTTCTGCATCAGAAAAGACTCAGCATAAATTCTCCACCGAATTTAAAATCGAGCTCGACATCAAATCGCAAAAGAATGAAGACTGGCTACGACAGATAGGGCTCCTCTAGTTTGCCCAATTACCGTGGCAACAGTGGATTGCTAATGACGATGCAGAGGACCAATTACATAGCATGCGAAAAACCAGCGGCTTCATTCTCAATCAGGTACGATTTTCGCCCCAGCTCGTCTCAGCCGTATTTAAACTACCACTCTATGATGGTACCCGATATCTTAAATGTTCAAATGAGGACCTGAGGAAGGAATTTGGCGACTGTGAAGGCCCCCGACGGTATTATATGTTGAGAAACGCCACCTATCACCGACGAGAACAATTTAAATGGTATTTAGAAAAGCTTTGTTTACTAGTAAAATTCGACTTAATGTCGAAAGAAAATTTTTCCCCCCTATTACATGCCGAAGAAGGAGGTCCGGTTAGCTGGACACATTGGCTCTATAACCACCTCTACGCACAAATCATTGTCGGGGATAAGAGAAGATCCCACACCAACAGCAGACTAGCAGCCTATTTAGCTGCTATATTTAATTTTGTCCAATCTGTAAAGGATAAGCAGCTACATTGGTCTTCCCCTTTTTATCCCGATGAACATGATCAAATAAATTTAGAACACCACACAGAGCCTGAGGAAGCAGCTCAACCCTCCACCTCGTCTGTATCTTTCTTTCACACAGGTAACAGTGCACAGAATCAGACAGTAGGGACGCCGTTTTGGCTGTCCATTAAACGACGAATGACAGACAACTTGCCAACTGCCAGTCCAGAGCAAGCACCGGACGACCCCCAACCCGATTTTGTCATAAGGATGCAAAACCAACTTCAAGAGGTTTCTCAATATTTACGGCAACAAGAACAAGCGATTCAGCACAAAAACGAGTTATTATTTGCCACGATGACTAAGTCCAATTCATTAATGACACATATGCAAAAAGAATTGGATGACAAAGAAGCTTTAATACAGGTGTTATAGAGTAACAACCGGCATCTAATGGCAGAATTGATCACCGCAAAAAAGTGTGTCCAAGACTTTAATCAGTGGCAGCAAACTATCCAAACACAAATTCAAACCGAAATGTCAAGTTTTTCTACCCTGAATGCTCACCTGCAAGCCGAAAATGAAATTTTGCAGTCAAGGATACAAGTATTGCAGGAGTTCGAAAAGCAAATATTAAAAGATGAGGGCGTAGAACTAAATGCCACATTGATGACAAATGTGGACATCGACTTATTAAAACAACAGTTGGATAGCCGTGTTCAAAATAGCTGGACACTTTTTCGTAGGAGATGGCTGGCTATACTTGTTCCGCCACTAGAACAAGTGCGGTCAGAAAGGATTGGGGAGTCAAACCCTGGTATGGACCGACAGGCAGAGCAAAAAGATGTTGCAGACAGTAATGCACCTGCGGGTTCGAGTCCACCGTGCGTGCCAGTGTTAGAGGGCCGCCGAACCAGGACGGATGAACCCCGACAGGTGCCGTAAAAAGTGGATTCGCGGAAACATTGTAGCAGACTTCTATTTAAAGTGCACAAAGGAAAGCGGTAAGGACCGGCAATTTTGGGAAGAGCCTCTGCTTCTGTTGGGTATTGTAGTGAGTGGGTTGATTACGTCTCGAACCGAGGTGTTTGGAAATCGCAAGTATAGCATTGTGTGTGTATGTGTTCTGTCTGTCTGTTCTATTGATTCCATTTGGGAAATTGCGAGCATCCTATTTGAGACCATGTATGAGGTGTTGATGAGAATATTGAGTTCTGTTCTGTTCTATTCGCATCTAACTATTCTACTATTCTTCCTGTCGTGCCGAGTTCTATTTGGTAGTCTTGTGTTGTGAATCTGTTTGGCGATAAGTTATACGCAGTTCTGGATCTTTTTCCTTCACGGCATAAGTGTGGTTTATCGTCCTTCTATTGAACGAGAGACTGCGTAAGACCGAAGGGAACTAAGTACGTGTAAGCATTTTTTCGGTTAAGTAACCAGATTCGATACAATCGTCTGCGTTCACTAGGGATTCCGATCCCAGGAAAGATTCTTATCGGTAAAGGTCTGTACACGAACATAAGCATTGATAAGTTTGTGATGAATCGACTGTTGGTAGGAACTTGTTGCTTGATTTGGTATACGATAAGTTTGCAAGTATAGTTGTCTGTTGTATTATTGTTCGGTATACCTATTGGTCACACAGAAGCAGCATATTGAGTAGTATCCGATTAATAAAGTTGAGTATTCTACTAGTGATAAGTCAGAACAGGACTTCGGCTCTGTTATTATAGCAGGTCCAGTCCAGAAGTTCTAAGTCCCGCATGCCGGATAATTATCAGTAGTCAGAGTCAAACACTGAGCTAAGACGTGATGGAATATTTATGAGTGTGTGAAAAGTTGGGAAAATAGTACAGGGCCTCTGTCTAACAGACCCCTACCACTCCCAAGGACCCACGTGGTTAAGAGAACAATCGCGGTTAGAAGATTTGGAACCAAGTGAAAGAGAAGCATTTGAATAGAACGTAAAGTAACGCTTAATCGGTATCAGTTTAACCCATAACCCATTTTTACATTTAACACATCCAAACTATGGACTAAAATCTCAATCAGTCACATCCCAAACATGGACTAAGATCTCAATCAATCACATCCAAACTATGGATCCAAATCTCAATCTATGATATATAATCATCCAAACTATGGATCAAAATATCTCTCATAAAAAATAAATCCTAATCCACTCTCTGGAACCAAGTCCATCATGCTTAGTGAAGACATGCTAAGAAAGTCTAGCAACTAGTGGAACTACCACCGCCTTCTCAATAATAACATGCAAGATGTTCCAAGTGGATGAAACTTGCTTTATCCATGATCACCATCTGATCATCGCTATGATGAAATCATTCCTTACTAGGAATGAGGTGTCTCAAGTAAACTATTGTAATAATCTAGCACTCCTAGATATAATGAGGATGATAATGTAAGTCCACTACATACTCTGAAAAATGGTAAGTACATGTGTGCACACTCATAGCCCACTAGGTTAAGCATCTAGCTCACCTCATACACACTATGTATGAACCATGGCCTATTCTAAGGCATATCAAATAAAGTAGTACGTACTCTGTAAATTTCTTCTCAATGCAATTGCCTATTCATAGTTCATATGTGCAAACCTTGTTTTTTCGCTTCTTGGCTACTTGCCTACGGACTTGCCTTGTTTGCGATCACATACAGAGTGACTGTCTCAACTGCCCCTCTATTTTCTAATAATAAGATGATACTGGAAGATCATATAAATGAACTGCAAATCATATAAAAAATACAATCTCAAAGACTTCTCTCCCATACCATCTGTCCTACACCTAGGTAGAATACAAAGTTTGATGTCCCATACCACCAACTTTATACTCTACATAGATGCCTGTACGAGATAAAAGTCGAACACTTCTCTCGAAAATGATAAGAATAACTCGGTGAGTACTCACAACCATAAATAATGTAATGAAATCGTGAAGTGTTCCTGAAGTGTTTCCTTTCCTCGATGGAAAGAACAGAGTCATTCCTATGACTCTATCACTCATAACTATCTGTAATATCAACTCATCTTGAGTTGAGAATTGAGAAACTATTTAGTAAATCAACTCAATTAGAGTTGTGAAGGATGCGGCTTGCATCAAATATCAAATCATGCATCTTGAATCAAATATTGGCTCACAATAAATTGGAATTTATACAACTTGTATGCATCCAATTATTTGAAATGAGAACAACTAGCAAAGTTCTCATGTTCCATGCTCTCATGGTACTATATATATTCTTGAAAATTTCGGCAGAGTCTCCTCTGTCCTACTGAGAATGTTCACCAAAAACCAATGCTCAATAAACACATATCTAGGGCATAACTAGCCCATGGTGATCACACCATATCAAAAAATCTCATAAAAAACCTGTGAAAAGTCTTTTCCTTTCAACAATGCCTCCGGCATAAACAATTTCCAATAGCAGCAGATTAAATATTAATTTTAACTATCTTTTACTAATCAAAAATCTATGAAATTTTCAGCCTTATGTAACTTTTTTCAAGCTTTAATTAGGCACAAAAATCACGTGATTTGGATATTTTCTTAGAGTTTTATGACCACTTTACTAGAAGGGTCGAATACTCGATGACCAATTCTGAAAAATGTATAGGGTCATCTTCTTGAAGCCCTTAGACTGATCAAATAAATTCCAAATTCCATTTTCTTTGTGCCCAAATCTAGATCAACTTATTTAGATTAGTCTCACAAAAGTTCAAGTCAAAATGAAATCAAATACGCATTCAAAAGTGTAATTCTATCTCTGCTACACCTGCGCTTAGGTGAGCCTAGAAATACTACTGCTGCACATTTATAATATCTTCTAACTATGAAGCTAAATTCCAAAATCCTTGAATTTTGGTTATAGCATAGAGTCTATACTGAAGTAGCTTCTCCAAAGTTTTGAAATTGGAGTTTCCAGTAGGAAAACATCATGTGCTCATCAGATACATGTATCACTCTTTGGAAAATCCTCGCAAAGACTAGTCTGAGAAGAATAGATGATTTGAACTATCAAATGATGTCCAATTGCTTCCCAATTTGAATAGCTTATATCCAAAAATATCTTATTATATTGATATAAGTTTCATAGTATTTGGACATTTGGAGCTTTCACAATGACCAAAATACTAAGCCTCTATACCTGCAAAATTTTAAACATTTGTCGAGGCTAACTTTTACTCTTTTCTTTGTACCTCATAAATGGAGAACCATTTCATCTTGAAATATTATATACACCATTGGAAGCTGTTTAGCTAATCTTAGAAACAGAAATCATTCAATTTGAGTAAATGAGCTAAGAGAACCTATCACCTCTAGGGGACATGGTCTCTAATTATTTTATAAATTCCAGAGACTAAACTTTGATATGTAGAGCTTATTTGACCTACCAAATGATCTCTAAAAATAATGCAAATTGGTATGCCCAAAGTGCGGTTATTAATATTTCATATCCAACATAAATTGTTTTATTTGGATCTACCAATTAGGAGAAATGCCCTTTGTAACAGGCCTATGTCACTTGTTTCAGGCCTCTACCTCTACTAGCAGCACTTTTAGTGCAGAGGTCATTTGACCTATCTTAAGGTCTTCAAATTACTTGAAAATTGGTCAGCTTCAAGAAAAGCCTAGGACCTACTTGACCTCAAAATTTCAATAAATTTGGGCATTCCCTCAAACAGTAGCATGCAAATCTCTATGAGGCTGCTACCTCACTAACTATTTGCTCGATCATTTTTTTCAAACTTAAATGATGAGACATGTTAATCCTTATGATTAAACAAACTAATTCATTATCTTGGATGGAGATGTATCCATGCATATAATGATCATCTAGATCAATGCAAACCAAATAATCATCCAAATTGTCTCGCTGAAAAATCAACTCTTTACATAGTATCCAACCTTTTGTAAAAGTGAACATCTATGGATGTCATCCTATTCATTGTGATTCTTGCACATTCATTAATCTCATTACAACTAATCATATAAAAGCATTTAATACTTGTATTGTTGATCATATCCATGGCACTCTTGTGCAGACTCGAGATAAGCGTCTATATCAAGTACATATGAGCTCGCATGGAAAACAGTTTATGTGCTCATGCGTTACTAGTAAAAAACGCATCTTAGTTGCTCTTAATGTATATACCTTATCTTTTACTTTCTAAAGGCATAATTAGCTTATGCCTGGTACCTCGATCACATACCTCATGCTCACCCTAACCAGTCGTGGTGATACATAAAAGTGATCTTCTATGAACAGAAAATGCATCATGCACTTCAATTTTCTACCAATCATATCATCTATGTAGACATGCTTTCACTCATGCATATTCTTCTCTACTTCAATAAAATCATATAATTTTAGCTATGCTGACAGAAGACTTCCTCTCTCAAACAACACATCACTCTAGTTCTCACATGGCATATAACGCCAAGTGGCTACAAAATTCTCGGCAGCATTTAGCTAGGAAAATGAAGCCTGAAAAAAATAATAATAGTCTTTACAATGATAGGCATCAGCCTAGTGGTTGGAAAACCACTCTTTTTACTCCAAAAACTTGCAAATAAGAAACTTTGCCAAAATGTGTTGTTGGGCACTACACACCCTCATAACCATGTCTTTTTTTTTCTGATTTCAGTACCTGCAAAAGATTCTAAAACACACAAACAAGATCTGTGCATGCTTTTATGAATCAACATAAGTTAGTATAATTTCATGTGCATAGATAAATTCATGTAAAAAACTAGCTTTCATGCACATTGCAATGTTGATTTCATAAAACTGGAAGAGAATACAATGCAAAATTATAAACTTTGATGCGAGAAGTATTCAAATGAATTTATTTGAGAGAAAAATATGATGCAAATGTATGAAAAAAATTTGTTTCCTATCCAGAATATTTCAAAAAATGATTAAAAACTCCTAATTATCATAACCAAACACTCAATTCACTCAAAAAGAGTTTCTTGCCAGTCAATAGCCATCTAAAATCTTGCAGAGAGATGGCTTATAATGGTCAAAAGATTGATTATGGCCAGCTAAAATAAAGGTCTTGAAGTGTAGAATCTATACCAAGTTGAATTTCTTCATTTGGATATTCTATGAGAACGTTATGGCCAAAACAATGAAGTTAGGTGAGTGGACAGCATGCCTCTTTGCAGAAATATGCAACGAATTAAATGCTCTCTACAGGTGGTTTTTAATTATCCAATGATAAATTCCAGCCACCCATTAGAAAGCCCTTGAAGTCTACTTTCTATCCCAAGTGGACTTATCCAATTCGGGTCTCATATGAGAGAGTTACCGCCATTTAAGTGGAGGTAGGTATACTAATCTTGCTTTTTTTTTCTTACTTTTTTTTCTCTCTTTCTGTACTCTTCTCTCTCTTTTTAATCTTTTCAATCTCTCTCTATTCTTCACTTCCATCTTCTCTCTTTCTCCTTTTTTTTTCCATCCATATTCTTGCTCCTTCATTTTCGTTACCTCTTTCTCTCCACTTCTCTTTTTCTATCTCTTTATTTTTTTCTCTCTCTCTCTTGGCTTCTCTCTTTCTATCTCTCTTCTTTTCTTCTTTCTCTATTTCTTTCTCTTAAACTTTGTCTTTCTTTTATTTGTCTTTCATTCTCTTTCTCTTTCTCTACCTTTCTCTTTCTTTCTATCTCTATTTTTTCTCTTTCTCTCTTCTCTTTCTTTCTTTCTTTCTTGTCTTTCTCGTTCTCTTTTTCCTTTTTCTCTTTCTCCTTCTCTCTTTACTTCTTGTTCTCTTTCTTGTCTCTGTTTCTCTCTCCATCTGCTTGCTTTATTAACCATGCGCAGTAGCTCAATATGTGTCTATGTATAATAACAGACGTTACCATCAAATCCAATTGGTGTAATGGTTGAAGCTCTTCTTTCCAAATTGGAGGTCTTGGGTTCAATACCTCCTCCTTGCATCTCCTGGTACTGCTGTATACATGGATAAAATGAAGCACGGACTTACCTGAATTCGTGAATAGCGCCGACCTCCATTTTTTGGTGGTTTTGCCTCACACAGCCGCACGGAATTCCCATCCGTTTCTCCTCGATTTCTCCTTTTACACATCAATTGGTGGTGCCAAATATCGAAGCTCTAATCGAAGATGAAGAAAAAAAAAACATGGTGCAAACGCGAAGAAGAAGATCATCTTATGCTTGTGAGAATCCTCCATCTTCATCTCTACCTTGCCCTCTATGGATCTCTCAAACCACGCTCTAATACCAATTGTGAGAAGTGGAGAATGACATGCCTGGGACTCACCTCTCAGCCTATTTATAGCCCTTGCCTAGTCACCATCTAGAGTTCTCTCTAAGGTCCCTCTACTCATCTAGCCATCATGAGTAGGCACCTCGTATGAACTCTCTGGCTTTTGGCCTTGGCTACCCCCCGAGCAAGGAACATCTCGTTCCTCCAAGCATGTACATCTCTGGAATATAACAATGACCGGGAACTTAATGCCCTCAATAACATATTCTACATCATGTAGAAGTGCCACAATGTTATGCATTATTCAATACCATATTCCCATATGGAGGCTTTTCCATAGTGGGATCCCTTTCTTACATTCCATGAAAAGGTGCTAAAGTTCATCGACTTTAAGATTCTTATGAAGCCATGACCAACTCAAGAACCACTTCATATTTAGATGTCAAGACTAGATCTTGCTTCTCTGGGCAACTTTGATCGTGTTGATGTTTCCTCTGTTAAAGGTTAATTTCGTTGTTTACTATTAACGTAACTGTTAACTGCCTACCGCGGACGTTAATTACTACTTCAACACAACAACCCTTCGGAGACTCCAGAATCTGGTTCCATACCTGTGTACCAGATATTTCCGAGTCTCTCCCCTTTGCTCTGAATTCAATATTACCGCAGAAAATACACTGCCTCGAGCCACGTGGGTCCTTGGGAGTGGTAGGGGTCTGTTAGACAGAGGCCCTGTACTATTTTCCCAATTTCTCACTCAACCGTAGTTGTGGCTATTCCGTCTTAGCTCAGTTTTCGCTCCTGAACAACTTCAATTAGACCAACGTACTGGACTCCGAGTTCTCAGGCTGTTCTGCCATAGTAGTTGAGCAGTAGTCTGAGATTGCAGTCCAACACTTTTAGTAACTTAACACACAACCCTTCTTATCAGTTCACAGACTTACCGCGTGTCTACCTTTCAAATCGTAATATCTACGGATCATAAGACGCATCGCAACCGTGTTGCCATTCTACGCGTACTTAGGTATTACTGGCGTTACCTTGAACACCGACTACGATACCAACTCAGTCCCTTACAAAGAATCACACCAACTCATGTCCATCCTTCACACTTACTTATCCCACCGCAGGAATAGCAAATAGACAACACTCTAACACCTTACGCATAATCAAGTCACCTCAACTCGTTACCGAACAGACTCTCACAATCGCAGTACCGACTCGTAACACACAGTGTATCACACATACACAGTCGAATGATTACACAGAGAAGGTGCACAGACAGGACAGAACCAAGACACTCTACTCGTTTGCACACAGTAGAAGAAGTGAAGTAACCCCAAAAACGGGAACTCTCACAATATATTCGCAACTTCCCAAAAAACGGGGGGCTCTCTCTCATTTTCTCTCGTCCCTTTTCATTGCTTTAAATAGAGTTTTGTTACAAGGCTTTTACGCGAATCTTTCTTTATCGCGTACTTTCAGAAGGGTTCTTTCTACATTAAAAACCTCTGTCTAAGTACAATTGTCCTTTGTTCGGCGGCCGTCTAACACTGGCACGCACGGTGGACTCGAACCCGCAAGTGCAATACTGTAGGTGATATCCTTTTGCCTGGGGCTATGCATCAGAAAGACTCAGGTTAATCGTTCATAATGTCCATATCCTGCTGGTGATTCTGCAACTATCTTCCAATCCCGAATATGTCGCTGTACGTGGTAGGTCGTCTCTTTCTCCATAATTTCCTCAAACTCGTATAGCTGGTCTAGTTGCCTCAAGGACTCAATACTTTAGATACTCGCAGCTCTTCCTTTAAATAGCTTTTTGAACATCTAAGCCCTTCTGAAAAACATGTCGATTTATACATATAATAAGAATCTACTCTTGATTTCGTTGTTACCTGGGCCCACCTTCTTGATCTTGTGCTTTAAGCGCTTCGTGTATGGAATCAAAGTACCCTCTGTGCTGTTGACTCCATGTCTTCTGCAGAAGTCATGTAACCATACAGTATCCTATCACCACCTGGCTGAGATATCCATTTATATTGTCTGTCGGTCCATGCCAGGAATTAACTCCCCAATCCTTTCTGATCGCACTTGTTCTAGTGGCGGAACAAGTCCACTGTCCCCAGGGTGACTTAGCAAACTGTAGGAGTCCCATCCTCTGGTGATGTTGTCGAAGTTCTTTGCCATTCTCCATCAAATCCTCGTCATTATCCTGTTCGTTTCGCCTTTCGTCTTCCGAATCGCTAGCAATGATTACTTCTCCCGAGTCGCTGGAAATGATCAATTCTTCCCCGCAGTTGTATTCGCACTTCGTCACTCCCCGTCTTGCTTTCGTCTGCATCGGCACCATCCTTGACGCTACCTTGCTTCATCACCCTTTCCGGCCACCATGAAGAGCGTTGTCTTTCAGTCTTGTTCCACACTAAGTCACACAGCGTACGCCTAGTGGCTTGCCAGCTCGATCGAAGCCACTGTAATGTAGTATCGGTTGTAGTCTCAACACGGTTTGGTGTAAGTGTGCGTTCCCGGGTATTCGTATTTATAAGTGCGAGACCTTGAGCTGCCAGTCGCTAGAATGATGGTATTCCATTCTGATATGACATTTTAGGCTGCTTACCGAGATTCTAGAATCAAGAATCATCATTCTGGAGATTGGTGCTGGACTTGGAACGTCTTTTACATGTGTGAAAGTATTATGCACAAAAAATCGTGACTTCTAATACTAACTTTCGGACTTAGTATTATCGGGTCCTCGGGACTCGTACCCGCAAGTACCTACGGTTCGGATACTATACCTTCTAAATACATACTTCTGGCAAGCCTAAATGTTCGGGTAATTTTCTTTTTGAGGGTTTCTAACATTTGTACTATGGTGGTAGGTTCTAATAATTGGGCGTCGGTTCTTACTGCACTGAGGGCTATGGCTTGATTTAACAAAATTTCAGCTTGGGTTTGAAGAAAAGCCTCATGGAGATAGAAGTCGTTGGCTAGTGCCGCATCTCGGGCTGTCGTTATTTCCACTAGTTTGTTCTGCATTTCTCTGATGCACTCCTTCTGGTTGCGTATCTGGTTGTCGTTGCGTTCAAACTGTTGGTTTTGGAATGCCAGACTTTTCTGCAGTGAATCTCGTTCTCTGCGCGTCCTTTGAATATCCTTTTGGTATTGGCCTTCCTTTATTAATTGTTTTTTGAGAATGCTGTTGACCGCGTCGGCACATTCTTCGGCTCGCCGTAATCGTTCTTGAACTTCGGCAGCTTCTTTCTGTTGCTCCTGCATCGTCTGGGTGGTTTCTTGTAATTGACGCTTCGTGTCTGCGATCAGTTCTTCGAGAGAGACGTTGATATTTGCTTGTTCTTGAAGGGCGGCCTTCAGTGTCCGAATTTCCTCATGTGCATCGTGTATGAGTTTGTCTTTAGCAGCTATCTGGTCCAGGGCTTCATCTCGTTGTTGTACTAGCGTCTGTTCTATCGAAACTCGTGCTTCGAGTTCTGCTAGCTGTGCCCGCAGTTGATGATTTTCGATCTTTACGGCATCAATTTCTTCCTGGAGGGGGGCGATGTCGGCTTCCAGGGTGTCTACCTTGTGCTGGTATTCGAGTTTCAGGTGGTCCGTGGCTGCCGAAAATTGGGCGGGTAGCTGGTGTGATAACTGGATGAGGTACTGCCCCATGGCGGCAAGTTCCGAGAATGCGTTCGGTGGCGGTGGTGGGGGAGGACGACGAGGTTGAGAGGATGTGTCGGTGAGGAGTTGCTGGGAGTTTGGTGGAGAGTAGTTAGGGGAGGAAGAGGAAGATGCTGTGGGTTCATCGGTGGGTGGGAGGGGTGGTTCAGGTGGGGGTAGGGGTTTGGCAGGAGGTGGTGTAGGGAGGACGGTGTCTGAGGGGTTTACCTTGGCGAGTGTTTATGTCTGGTTGATGGCGTCGATAAGTTGATCCAGGGCTTTGGTGGCCGATTCCTGTTCATCCTGGTGCTGCTCCGATTCTTTTTCTGTGGATACTAGTTCCGTCTCTGCTTGATCCGGCTGGTCTGGTTGCTCCGTCGATGTTTCGATGTGTGTGGTGGTGTCGTGGTACGTTTCTTCTTGGTCGTCTGGTTTGGTCTCCTGATCTTTTCCGGCGGATCCTTGGATTTCACTCTCCGAGGAGCTGATCCGAATTCGCTTGGTACGGAAGAGCTGATTAATTTCTTCGTCTTCTTCTTCGCTGTCCTCGATTGGTTGGGCGGACTCTTCGTGTCGAAGTGCGGGGCCTGCGGGTGGGGGTTGCGCGGCGAGGATGGTTGGGAAGAGGAAGGAGATGATGTGTGGAAGGCGAGAGCGGGGGGTAGAACCCTTTTGGAGCTGTTTTACGATAGCTACACATTCTTTATGGATTCTATGGAAGAAATAGGAGGCAAAATTTACCGGTTCGCGGGCAGCTAAATCTAAGGCGGAGTAGAAGGGGCGAGAGATGCCATAAGTTCGTTTCTGCAGGTTAAGGATGGCTACAAGGAACTGGAGGGCGGATCGCTTGGGTTCGGGGCGACATAGGATGGCGTATTCGTTTGATGAGGAACGGGGAAAGAGTTCGGCCATACGGGCTACAGTGATGGTAGGGCCATTTTCGCGACCTTGCGGGGTGAGGCGGTAGGCGTCGGCGAAGGCTTGGAAGGTGATGACGGTTCTGTGTGGGAGGGAAAGGAAGGCCCACTGTCGTTCGGTGGCGGAGCTTTTGGCAATGGCTTGAATGATCTGTGCGGAGAAGGGATGGGTTTCCACTGAGTGCCAAGGCAACTCAGCGAAGTTGGCCAACCCTCTGCATCTCAGGTATTCGCCTACGTCTGTAGGGATGCCTTCGCGGAAAGAAGCGTAGTTGGCTAGAGCTTCCATGGCGTTCACAGTGCACACTTACAAAAAACACAGAATACACAATCACGAAAACACAATAGCGGTTTTTGGCGCAACTCAGGGGTTTAAATATGGAGAACACGGTGTGGAGGTGAGGATCATTGTGTGGTGCGGGAACGATACGGTTTGCATGCTGGCGTGCGTACTGAGTGATCGGTAGGGAGAGGCGGCTGGTATCATAAGGATCTGTACAAAAGACGGCTAAAAGCAAAACGTATAAATTTGTACAAAAACGTGGCTCGTCGCCGAATAATTAAGGCGTACTGGTAGTGGGATAATACGGCCGCAACTTCGATCCATTAATTACTTTTGGAAGTGGAATTTCGGTCAACGTAGTCAACCGAAAAGTTGCCGGACCTACTTGTGCTGAGATCTTGAAAGGGCCGAACCATCGTAGTTTGAATTTTCCTGGTGCTCTGTCCGATTTTGCATTATAGAAGAGTACAAGCTGTCCTACCGAAAAGATTGGCGTCTTCAAATATCGATCGTGTGTCTTAGCCTGCCTTAGTTGAACTTCACGCATAGTTAACAAACTGAGCCATCGGTGCTCATCGAGTGCTCTGAGTGCGTCCATTCGTTCTGTCAGTGAAGATTCTGGAAGCATCTTCTGAGTGATTGCTACCCGCAAACTTGGGATGACTACTTCCATGGGAGCGATAGCTTCTAAGCCATAAGCTAACTTGAAAGGTGTCAAGCCTGTGGTTACTTTATATGTAGTTCGGTATGCCCATAATACTGCAGGTAGTAGTTGATCCCATCTTTCCGGTGTTTCCATGATCAATTTCCGGAGGATATTTAACAGCGCTTTGTTTGTACTTTCAGCCAGTTCATTGGCACGTGGATAATAAGGAGAGCTAAATTTATGTGTGACTTGGAAGGACTGTGTGAGAGCCTTCATTAAATTGTTTACAAAATGAGTGCCTTGATCTGAGACAATTTCCAGTGGTAAACCAAATCGTGGAAAGACATCCGTGAGTAGGCATTTTGCTACCGTAACTGCTGTAGCAGATCGCAAAGCCCAAGCTTCTGCCCATCGAGTTGCGTAATCTGTGCAAGTCAGTATGTATCGATTGTTACTGGATACTGCTGGAGGTGTAATTGGCCCGATAAAATCTAAACCCCATTTCTGAAAAGGTTCTAATGGTAAGATGGGTTGCAGGGGAAAAAGATGCCGTTGTAAGGGCTGACCAGTTCTTTGGCAAGCATCGCATTGTTTAACAAACTGTGAGATATCTCTGTACATAGTTGGCCACCAGAGTCCTCCTTGTAGAATTTTCCGGTGAGTTAAGTCTGCTGCAAAATGGCCACCGGAAGGAATTGAGTGAGCCAAAGTGATAACTGAGTTAACTTCATGTGGTGGAATACAGCGAAGTAGGATTCCAGTATGATCTGTATAATACGGTTCTCCAGCAACTAACCGAAATCGGCGGCTAACAACTGCGATTTTTCTTCGAACTGCCTTGGCAGTCTCGGCTGGAAGGCGTCCTTCGGTGAGGAAAGTTAGAATCTGATCATAGTATGTAGGTGGTGTTTCTAAGTTGGGTGACTCGTCAGGTAGTGGTTCAGCATTATAAATCGCAGGAGTCGTGTCATCTATTCCTATCGGAGCTTCACCGGAATCTAGGCGTGATAAGAAATCTGCTAAGGCGTGTGCATTTCCGGGTCGGTGAATGACATCATAATCGAATTCTTGTAAAAGTAGCACCCATCGTGCCAATCGTCCTCCTAAGTGCTGCTGTCTTACTAGATAAACAAGGGCAGCATGATCCACATGGAAGGTAAATTTTCGACCTAGTAGATAATGTCTGAACTTTTTGATTGAGTAGATTAGTCCTAGACATTCTCTTTCCGTGGTGGAGTAGTTCTTTTCTGCAGGCGCAAGTCTTCTACTGGCGTAATAAACAGGGCGAAACCACTTGTCTGTTTGCTGCATCAGAATACTGCCTATTGCAATATCTGAAGCGTCAACAAAAACATGGAACGGATTGTCCCAGTCCGGTGGTTGTAAAATTGGAGCGTGCGTCAGGAGATACTTGAGTCGATCAAATGTAGTTTGACATTCTTCAGTCCATTCAAACTGTCGGGGAGTTTTTGTGATTAGCTTGTTCAGAGGTACTGCTAGGTGAGCAAGCCACCGTAAGTGTCTGCCATGCCATCGTATTTGACCCATAAAACGCATTACTTCCTTCGGAGTTGTGGGTATCGGGGCTTCTAAAATCGCTGAAATCTTATCGGGGTCCACTTGAATACCTTGAGCAGATACGATATGCCCAAGTAGTTTACCACACGAAACGGCAAACACGGATTTGCTAGGATTAAGGCAGAGTCTATATTCTCTACACTTCTGAAAGCAGCATCGTAAGTGGAACAAATGGGCTATCATCTTCCCAAAGATTGAGAAGTCGTCGAGGTAGACTTGCATGAATGAAGTGAGATAAGGAGAAAATATCTCCTGCATACATCTTTGAAATGTGCTTGGCGCATTTCTTAATCCGAACCACATTACTGTACAGGCAAAAACACCCCAATTGGTAATGAAGGCAGTTTTTGGTATATCTTCTTCAGCCATTCTAACCTGGTTGTACCCGCTGTATCCATCTAAAAATGAATACATTTCCTGACCTGCGACTCTATCGAGCATGGTATCCAAAAAGGGGATCGGGAAAGGATCTGGTACTGTTGCTGCATTTAATTTCCGGTAATCCACACAGATTCGTAACTGCTTGTTTTTCTTTGGCACGATCACGATGGGTGAGATCCATTCAGCGTGTTCTACTGGTACAATGAATCCGACTTTTAATAGTCTATCAAGTTCGGCCTTTACTTGTGATGCATAATGGGGGTTCATTCTATAACTGGGTTGTCTTTGCGGTTTCACTTCTGGTTTCAACATGACCCTGTGTTGATAGATGCGCGGATCTAATCCTTTCATGTCTTTGTAATCCCATGCAAAGACGTCTGCAAATTCGCGAAGAAGTTTAATCAAATCCGCCTTAAATGTTTCCGGTAAGTTCTGCCTTATCTTCACAGGTCGTGGGTGGTCTCTATCTCCTAGATTGTACGTGATCAGCTGGTCTTCTGGAATATAAAATTGTTGGGGTTTCTCTGTATCATCTGTTGGCTTGAACAGTGGTTGTAATTCGTCGTCATGGGTTGAGGAAGAAGTTCCGGTGATAGCTACTACTGTACATATTGACGTGTTCCAGTTATCTATGACGGATTGTAGGTCAACAGTTCCTAGAGTCATTAAATCGGCGTTACTCTTCAGAAATTGCTCTTCTTCATCATCTGACAGTCCATCTAACATGTGAACTGGTTCAGCAAAGTACGGTCGGGCGTGAGGTTCGCAAGATTGCATAGCATCTAGTTTCACCACATATTTACGATGGGCATCCTTGAACGTAAGCTCTTGTGCAGACCAGTCCTGTATTACCTTCGCATGCTTCAGCCAAGGTCGGCCGAAAAGAAGATTGTAATCCAAAGTGGATTCGGGTAGATCTAGTATGACAAAAGTCATCTTGAAGGTTGTACCTTGTAGAGTGATTGGTACATTCCGCACAAGTCCTACAGGATGGACTCTCGATTGATCCGCCATTCGAACAAAGAATTGCACTGGTTCAATTTCGGTCCAGCCTAGCTTTTTGCATAATGCTGCGGTTGCAATGTTTACGCCTGAGCCTCCATCAATCAATACTTGCGTGATCTTTTGGTTCTTATACCATACTGTGATCAAGGGCACTGCGTGGTCAATCGCAGCATCAGGTTCCGGTTGAACGGCGGCTGTCGTAGGAATGCAAGAAGGTACTGGACTGAATTGTTGCTGAAACTGTTGTCGGATCCCAGGCACTAAGGCCAGAAGTTGGCCTAGAGGTAGCGTGATGGATGCCTTGGACAAAATTTCCCAGGCCTGTTGAGCTTGATTGTCTTGTTCTTTTGGACTTGCAGTCTCTACTGACGCAGAAATGTCTGCTGTTGTTTCTGCTGATGATGATGGCCCTACTGATGCATCCCTTTGTGTTGTGTCGTCCTTTGATGAAGAAGCCTGAGTCACCGGAATAGGTTCGGGGAACACTGGTGGTTCTGTTGTGGTCCAGTGACTGGCTTTGTTATACATCCTTCGTTGTTCTTGTATCCCTGGTTCAAAGATTTCTGCTGCCGACTGAAGTTGTTTACCAGAACGGGTCTGGACTGTAGCAGTCTGTGTCTCGATCGGTGTAATTGTCACCATGTTGGCCATTGGATTCTGGCGTTCCTTCCTTCTTTGATCATACTCTATTGCGTCCTTACAAAACCTTCTAATGTGGCCGAATTCGCCACAAAAATGGCATCGTGGAGGTGGTAACTCAGGTTTTTCCGGTGGTGGTCCATTCTGCCATCGGTTGGCATTATAAGTGTTGTTTCTCTGTCCTCGATAGTTCCGATATCCTTGTTGTTGATTGTTTCTCTGTTGCGGAGGCACATAGCGATTTACTGGTTGGCCATGTTCTTGGATGACTGCATTGACGGTTGCTGTCCCTTGTATTCTAGCGTTGTAGATACAGTTTCCGGTGGTGTGTCCGGTAGTGTTGCAGATAGCGCAAAACACTTGGTTCAGTGCACAGTTGGCACTGGTATGCCCCGAATTTTTGCATGTGGTGCAATATACTTGCCTGGTGATATCTTCAGCCCTATTTTTGTTTGTTTTTAACCATTCCAAGTCTTCCGAAAATCCACCAACCTTGGATTCTAGCTGTAGAGCCATTGCAATGACGGCATCCAAGGTCATAGCTCCGACACATCTTATGATCATGATCTGCTTCAGTTGTGGGGTTAATCCATTGATAAACCATTGAGAGATGACATCATCAGGTAGATTAGCGTGAGCCTGTGGTATCTGCCGTAAATGTGTTCTAAAGAGGGTAGCGTACTCCTGGACGGTCTGATTTACCTTCTGTCTGTTGTTCTGTAGATACTCAAAGATTTCAGCGGGATTCTTCTTCAGTCTGAATCGCTGTAGAAAGGCGTCTCGTACTGCATCGTAAGTACCGAAATGATTGATATCATATTCCGTGAGCCATCTCGCCGCTTCATTGATCAGTGTCGATTGAAAAACAATTGCCTTATACGCCTGATCTGGTGGGTGGATAAGAACTGCATAACTTATCTCGAACGTCCGTACGTGGGCGTCTGGGTCGTCTCCTGGGAATCCACCGAATTTCGCGTAGGTTACTCCTGTTGGAGGTGGCCTTGGCGGTCCTAGCTGTTGTTGTTGATGGTGTTGTTGTTGGTGTTGCCCGCTCATTGTGAAGGGTTCAGGGTTTCCTTCTATATCTCGGGATTGATCGGGTGAACTATCGGGACTTGTATCGCCGGATGGTGCGTTTTCCGGTGTACTGTGTCGGCTTAAGATGCTTCGGATCTCTGTTTCGAACAGCTTTCCTTCCTTCTGGATGTCTAATATTCGAAATCTTTCTTCCAAACACGAAGGTCGAGTTGATGATTCCGCAAAAAAGGCTAAACCTTTGCCAGCGATCGGTGATTCTATTACCGGAATCTCACCGGAATGAACCGAAATTGGGCCAGAATGCCCTGTTTTACTACTTTTACCGAATTTTTCTAACGTATTTCTGACCGTGGATAACTCTAAATCTTTATCTGATATTGTTAGACTAGGTTCCAACGGCGCTTTGATAGAGTCTGGTCTTGCTATATCTTCGATATGCTGGGTCGAAGTAGCATCAGAATGTATCAAAGGCGTTGACCGTTCTACCGGAATATGACCGGAATTACTTGTAACGTTTCTACTTTCCTTGACCACTTGGTCAGATCTAATTATGCCTACTTCTTCCGAGGCTATCTTTTGTGATTTTCGTGCTTCAGTCTGACGATTCTTAGGATATGTTTCGCCCGATCGAGTGACCGGCATGTATCATTGCCCAGTGATACTATTCGAGCAGTTCGCAACAATCTGGATCTGTTGCTACTGTCAGTGAAGAAAATGTTACTGGATGTTTGCTTCTTACAAACCGTTAGCACTCTAGTGCCACTGTCTCACAAGTGACTCGTAATCAAATGCTACTTTACCGTAGAGACTTGTAATCAGTTGCCATTTTCTCGCAGGCACCTGGGCCAGAGAGCTGGCAAGCGGATGCCACTTTCCCACAGACGGCGCCAAATGTTAAAGGTTAATTTCGTTGTTTACTATTAACGTAACTGTTAACTGCCTACCGCGGACGTTAATTACTACTTCAACACAACAACCCTTCGGAGACTCCAGAATCTGGTTCCATACCTGTGTACCAGATATTTCCGAGTCTCTCCCCTTTGCTCTGAATTCAATATTACCGCAGAAAATACACTGCCTCGAGCCACGTGGGTCCTTGGGAGTGGTAGGGGTCTGTTAGACAGAGGCCCTGTACTATTTTCCCAATTTCTCACTCAACCGTAGTTGTGGCTATTCCGTCTTAGCTCAGTTTTCGCTCCTGAACAACTTCAATTAGACCAACGTACTGGACTCCGAGTTCTCAGGCTGTTCTGCCATAGTAGTTGAGCAGTAGTCTGAGATTGCAGTCCAACACTTTTAGTAACTTAACACACAACCCTTCTTATCAGTTCACAGACTTACCGCGTGTCTACCTTTCAAATCGTAATATCTACGGATCATAAGACGCATCGCAACCGTGTTGCCATTCTACGCGTACTTAGGTATTACTGGCGTTACCTTGAACACCGACTACGATACCAACTCAGTCCCTTACAGAGAATCACACCAACTCATGTCCATCCTTCACACTTACTTATCCCACCGCAGGAATAGCAAATAGACAACACTCTAACACCTTACGCATAATCAAGTCACCTCAACTCGTTACCGAACAGACTCTCACAATCGCAGTACCGACTCGTAACACACAGTGTATCACACATACACAGTCGAATGATTACACAGAGAAGGTGCACAGACAGGACAGAACCAAGACACTCTACTCGTTTGCACACAGTAGAAGAAGTGAAGTAACCCCAAAAACGGGAACTCTCACAATATATTCGCAACTTCCCAAAAAACGGGGGGCTCTCTCTCATTTTCTCTCGTCCCTTTTCATTGCCTTAAATAGAGTTTTGTTACAAGGCTTTTACGCGAATCTTTCTTTACCGTGTACTTTCAGAAGGGTTCTTTCTACATTAAAAACCTCTGTCTAAGTACAATTGTCCTTTGTTCGGCGGCCGTCTAACACCTCCATTGTATATCTTTCTATTTAGGCACATACGACCCAACTAGAAGGCGGACTTATGAGTTTCTCCATGCATTCATCGTTCACTGTAAGAGGATCGAATCCTCAAAGTCAGTTATTTTTCTCTGATCAGTGAATTAAAATCTAATAGAAGTCTTTTATGGATGATTTTACAGGTCGTTCCATTGTTGAGTCCCTTTCTGCCAAAGTCTCTTTGCTGTTTGGAGGCATGCTTGTTTAGTTTTCTGATCACTAAATGTTGAAAACCAAATGGAATCATTTTGCATACTACCAATTGCTTAGTTCCACATAATGCTACTCTTGGAATGCTGCTTCATGTTGCTCCATGCCAAAAGAAAATGGAAGCCTTCCAGGAGATCCCTTAAGGAAGGTTTGGAGAGTGGATAATAGAAGAGTCGGGTGGTCATGTCCATGCCACCTAGTGGTGTTCATCACAATAAAGTTTGAGCTATTTTTGAGAATGAGCTTGGAAAAGTATTCATTTTTGTTTATTTAAACTTTAATCATCCATTTTGGATGTAGGAGTTTATTTAATACACTGACCTTGATCTCTAAAATGCTCTACTAATAAATATGTAATCTAGTCAAATGAATTTGGGACTAGAATGAGTTGTTTTCGTTAACAAAAAAACATGTAGTGCATGCTTGTTTTCCCTTTTCCCCACATCCAAGATACCAAGGTAAGAATCCTTCTTAGAGCGAGAGCATTTGTCCTCTTTATTTCTGCGCATACCTCTCCAGTTGTGGTCGCTCTTCTAGAGAGAATCCCCAAACATTCTTTTCATTTTCAACGACTAAGAGTTGAGTGGTCTCAAATAGGCAAAGCACTAGTGGTCTCAAATAGGCAAAGCACTAGATAATAGAGGAGATTAAGAAGGTCTTTATCGCCATCATCCTTCCCATGATATTTAACTACATAACTTTCCACTATCATATTCTAGAAAAGTTCTTGTTTAGGACCCAATCCCACTTCTAGTTGATCAACTCCTCAAAACGTAATGGAAATCCAAGCAATTTGACTACTTGACCCTAGAAGAGTTATTGGCATCGATGGTCACAAAGAAACAAGGGAGGCAATATATACATGGTTTTGAAGGTTCTCTTTGAGTGGTTAATTTTGGAGCTTGAGATACGCCATAAGGTGTCTAGAAAAGACCAAAAATTTTGAAATAATTTCCACCTCGGTATGAATGAAGGTGTGAGTATTGGCCCCATATCAATCTTAGCACCACTGTTTTTTACTTTGTGGGAGTTGGATGCCTTTCCTACGCGTGTTTACCTCCTTTTCATTGAGCATATTGAATCCATCCACAACAACAGAAAAGTGTAGAGACGCAAGGGGAAACCTTGCTTCATCAGCTTTTCGAGCTTAATGGGTTAGAAAGACTGCCATTGATATTAATACGGGTAGAGGAATTGCCCAAGACAGAAGTAACCATACCCAAACGCTAGGATTGTGTCCGAAATATTTGAGAGATTGCAAGAGGAAGTCCCACTTAATTTTTGGGCGTTGTGCTAACTATTTGAGAAACTGCAAGAGAATGTCCTACTCGAGATTGCATAACCATTGGCAAGTCCATCTTGAGAGAAACTAATTTTTTATTTGATTCGTTTGCAAACTCTAGCACTTCCCATAGTCAGTAATAACATATAAGATGAGCCTCCATTTGATCAATGGCTGCTGATTGCAGCTTCCGGGTAAATGAATTTGTAATGAGAAAAGATGCACATTTAACTAGGTTATCTAAAGTTGAAATATAATGAGATTTTGGACAATGGACGAAGGGTTTACGCATGAACCAAATGAGTTCAATATTATGGGTATTGAAATGTACAACGAAACATCATTTAAGACTTAAAATCCATGTAATCCAAAAGAGATCATCTGAAAGTTTGAACATAGGGGTCGAAAAAAGATCACCTTTTCCGTAACATTTCCATCTCCATTAGGAAATCAAAACTAATTTTAGATCTCCTTTTATTGTGTGTTTTCCTTCGATATTTTCATGCTTGAAAATTATCATAATGAATTCATTTGAGGTATCGGCTTGCCACTAGGAACGTCTAAACGACAGCAGTTGGAATTACTAAGGAGTCGCGTATGCATAATGAAATAAATCTATAAAATTCCGGTAAAATATTTTTTGTTCACTTTTAAATATTTAATTAGAAAAATAAAGATATGATAAATTATCGAAATAGTCAATTGAGAATAGACATGTTAATATACTTCTTACTCTTTTTTTCTATAGGTAGTTCGGTAGATCCTACTCTTTCAAACTTTAATGAATAGAAATTACAATTATACAACTGAAGAGGCCTAACCCCCATGGGAGCCCCATATACCACAAAGTAAGGGTTGCTTAAAGATTACTAGGTAATTTTACAAAGAAAGTTGAGAAACTTCTCATTCCCCCCATGTGGGGCCCTTTTTGGTTTTGATCTTGTTGCTCTCTAGGAAGAACATTTTATGATATCTAAAGGATGCAAACATCTTACAATTGGAAATTCTTTTGCCTAAAAGAAAAAGAGATTTTTCGATCAACCATTCTTTAGGAGGGCTTCCAATGGTGGCTATACACCTCTCTTTTCATCTTCTCCACAGACTCTCCCCTCTTATACCATTGTAGAGTGCTACGAAACATCTCATTGGTTCTCCTACCAAAATTTGCTTCTAGATGATTTGTCCCTCTAATAGAATGATCTTCTCAAGGGCATGCAGGATTGATATTGATTTAGGGCATGAATAGAAGAGCTATCCCAAGTCTTCCATGCCCTTAAGGCATCATTTGCACCACGAGGGATGCGGCAAATTTTTTTAGCTTTTACATTGTTCTAAATTTCATGGTGCAAGATTTTCCACATAAGCATAGAATTTTGTATCTCGATGAGGGGATGCCAAAGGGATTGGAACGTAAAGTCCCACCTCCTGGTAAATCTAGACACCAATCCCTAGTGAGCATGATATGAAATTCCACATCCTTCTTCAATCTCAGAATTTTCTCAAGAATATTGCCATTGTGGCATCTCAAACCCAGAGAGTGAGAGGAGGCCTAACCCATGAGGAGGCGAGTCTTCAAGCATCCCAAGCATTGAATGTGCTTTGCAATAGATGCCGTTCTTCATAATCCACTCATTGTGTACGATCAATGTTCTCAAATCTAATCCACTGACAAGTTTCTTGGTTCTAGAGGTGTTTTCACAAACAAAATCCTTTGTTCCAAAGCTTGCTAGCTTTTTGGAGGTTCCAAGACTCCACATCTCTCATGCCCTTGATTGAGGACTAGATTAAATCAACTTTTCTAATACCAGTTGCCCATTTTTCAATCTTAGTGTATTGTTATAAACTATTTAACCTTGTTCCAAATCCTCCATAAAGAACAAACCAAGCTCAAGCCTTTGGGAGTCACCAAAAATGGGGAGAACAATAGGGTGAGAAGGTTGAGACCCTTCCACCCCGGGACACCCACAAATACTTTTTATTTTGACTAAAGCTATTTAAACTACATAAAAGATAGTAAATAAAAAACATTGATGGTGATTGTCCTTTGTGTGGTTAATAGTATTACCAACTTTTCGACGAGTAACTTTGATTTGTTTTAATCTTGATGAAATAACTAGAAGATTCTCTAAAAAGAATAAATCTCTTAATTTCGTATAAAGATCAGCTTGCATCTCCAACATTGATGAGGGTATGAAAGAAACTAAATGATGTAAACGTTAACGAGTTTCCTTTTTTTGCTAGCACGTGACCTCCGATTTCATCTGTCTTATCTATCTATCTCTTAATCTATAAAAATATCATATACAATGTTTCATATGCATCTATTTATCTGTATATACGTATCTATGAATTCCATTATATCTGCTATCTATCTATTTAAAATACATATCTTTTACAATGATCATATATCGTATCTATCTGTATATCTAAATACATATCCAACTATATATCTATCTATACTTACATATCTATCTATTTCGATACCTATCTCCATATTAAGTCATCCACTTATGAATTATTGAGCTCTATATGATAAGTATAAAACCATCTATACCTGAATCCATTTAGATAGATATACTTACCCATCTCTCTAATAACACTTTATTAGACATATTGAGTATCTTAAATGTACATAAGAAATTATCAAGCTCTATAAAGTCCAACATTGAATGTCTACATTAACAAATAAACTCATAGAAGTGGGTAGATAGAAAGAGGTTGATTATGACCTTTCCTATAACTCTACTCTTTTGCCTCAAAATAGTAAATCATAGTTTCTAAGCAATATCTCCTCAGAAAAGCCAAAATACAATGTATAACAACCCAAAATGAGAGTTCTAAAAACCTTCTCTTCTTAAAAAAATATCCAAAAGAGTTTGAGAAATAAGTGTGCATTAGCGTTGTTCTACAATCACGAGTTAGACTTGGAGTTTCTTATGATCTTCAATCTCGATTGGTGGTTAATTCTAGGCATGAAGTAGGTGTGGGTGAAGACAAGTGTATACCTCAATGCTCCATTGAAACAATGATCAATACATATGAGGGAGAAGATGCATCAAAGGAAAAGGTATGACAAAAGAAAAGAAATCGTCCCAAATGCATTCAAAAAATTTGAGTCCCCAAGTAGTGAAGGATGGCAAGCCCCAATAGATGTCATAATTTTCTACCTAATTTTTGCCTGCAAGCCTGCAAGCCCTGATGTCTTCTTTAAAATCACCTATCTTAGGGATCTATAAGCCTTCTCATTCTCCGTATACATCTAGACATAAGGCCATATCGCATTTGAAGCCTTGTAATTGTTGCTCTATAATAGTTTGATAATGGATGCCTAATAGACCTCATGACCAACAATCCTCAATTATCTCTACAACCTCCCCCCTCCCCTTAACAATTTGTATCAATCCTCCAAATCAACATGTAATCCCATAAACCTCATACTCGTATCCAACCTTGCGATACACTCACTCAACATAAAGAACGTAACATATACTTCCATCACCTAAATTATGATGAGATCATGCACAATCTAAAGTATGCATGTAGGCATTCTTGAGTCATGCATTATGCAGAATCTAGAAACTACACTTATAGACAAGAAGGGCTACACTAGGAGTCGTTTCATTACTAGAAAGGGTGTAAGGTCTCACAATACTCCTATAAATGTTTGGTTCAATATTAATATGCTCTCCTTCTGTTAGTAAATCTTAGCATTCAAAAGCACTCAAAAATGCAAACAATGAGCACTTCACCAACACACTTTGTTACTATTAGTGTCGATATGAAAGGCCAAATTTTTTTCGCACATATAGTGTTTGTGATTATTACCAAGGAGAGAATCAGCAATGGGGTAGGAGCAAGAACAAGGAAAAGAATGGTCAATGGAATAAGACGAAAAGTCAATCCAGGAAGAGGAATATCAAATGCCATTACTTTTATAAGAAGGGAAACATTAAGAAAGACTGCTATGCATTAAAGAATGCTTCTTTGAGTGTGCATATTGGAGAAATCAATTCTATTTTTTTTTGATATGTTGAAACTTGATAGTATTGTGTTTACTAAGGTTTTTATGGCGGATTCTCTTTCCCACATGTGGCCACTAGATTCTGATGCTTCTTTCTATGTGACACCACATAGAGAGTGGTTTTCTACTTATGCACGAAAGTCTCTTAGTATTCTAAGACTTGGGGACTCTTTCTATTGTGACGTTGTTGGGATTGGAGATGTGGTTGTAGAGTTCATTGATAGTTCAAAATTTACTATGCATAATGTATGCCATGTACCTCAACTATCATGAAGTTTGATGTCAGTTGGTCAACTTGATGACCTTGGTTACAAGGTCGTCTTCTATGCTTAGTCCTATTGAATATCAAAGGGCAATATGACTATTGCAAAACGAAGCAAGATTGTCTCACTTTATCCTTTATTTGTATCATAGAAAGAAAATTTCTTAGCTGTTCGTCAAGAGCCTATGGCTTGTATTTTGTATAGTCATTTGGGCCATATATCTCATACGGAATGGAAAATCTTTCTCGTTCTAGCTAATTGCCTCTGTTATCTTTCTTTGAATTTTCATTTTGTGAGCATTTTCAATATGGAAAACAAACATGAAATGTGCCTAAAATGCACATTGACTCTTCAACTTGTCCTTTAGATCTTGTTCATATAGATGTGTGTGGTCCTATGCCCATAAGGTCATTAGGTGGTTCTCTTTACTTTCTAACTTCCACAAAGGTTCTACTAGAAGAGTTTGCGTATATCCTTACAAATTGAAGGATGAGGTATTCCATATTTTCAATAAGTGGATTTCTTTAGTTGAGAGTGAAAAAGGAACTAAACTTAAGGCTTTATGTTTACATAATGGGGGTGAGTATACCTCACATGAATTCAACCTTTTCTCTCAATCTAGAGGAATTTGTAGAGAGTTTATAGCTCCTTATACCACAATATAGAGCTACAAAGATGATTAGAACTATTAAGGATAGATTAGCTTCTATGTTGCATCATGCAAATATTTCATGGGGCTTTTGGGTAGAAGTAGTATTGGCTACAACTCATGTGATTAACCTTTTACCTACTACTACCAAATTTATGAAAGTGGCACACAAGTTATGGACAAGGAAGCCACCATATTATGATCATCTTCAATTTTTAGGGTGTGAATCATATGTTCATATACCCAAGAATCTTAGATAAAAGTAAGGCTGTAAGTTAAATAAAATCTTTATTTTTAGATATGGTCGAGAAGCACAATTTGGATATCACGGATCCTCAACACATGACTATGATCATGATTAGTGATCTAATTTTAAATGATTCTAAGATGCATGAACAACCCATTAAGGAGGTCAAAGTGAGAAGAGTGGTGTTTGCGGATACTAGTCCTCTAGTTTGCATGCATAAAAATGATGCACATAGGGATGTTCAAGAAAATGTCCAATCAGATGAGTCTGCAAATGTTCCTCTCTAGCAATCACTAAGACACTTTGCACATGTCTGACATCAACATGTTCCTCTCTAGCAATCACTAAGACACTTTGCATATGTCTGAGATCAACCTAATAGATATGTTCGAAGTCTAGATTTCTTTATACTAAAAGATTTTGGTGGGCCTTCTTGCTAGAGAGAGGCTATGTAAATAGAAGATCACATCCAATGGGAGTGTCCCATGAGAAGTGAATTGGATTCTATTCACAAGAAGGTACTTGGGATTTAGTACGTTTTCCAAAGGGAAAAACATTGTACTATGTAAATGGGTATGTACGATGAAATTCACATGAGATAGTGCTTCTCCGAAGTATAAAGCATGACTTTTTCAAGGGTTAAAAAAAAAAAGCATGCTCTTGCGTTCGATGAATATTTCTCTCTAGTGGTCAAAAATACTACCCTAAAAATGTTTCTTGGATTCGTTTCAATGGAGGACTTAGAGCTAGCCCAAATGGATCTAAAAACTTTTTTCTTGCATGGAGAACTTACACACAAGATCTATATCAAAGCACTAGCGGGTTCTCTAGTTCTTGGCAAAGAAATTCTAGTTTCTAAGCGTATGAACAACTTATGTGGACTTAAACAGTCCCCTAGACAATGGTATCAAAATTTTGATGTTCTTATGAAGTCTCAAGGCTATTCTTCAAACAATGACGATCATTGTGCCTACACAAAGAGATGTTGTAATGCTAGCTTGATATGCTTGATACTTGATGTGGATGACATGTTGATTGTTGGGATGTCCTCTTACTTATCAAATCTCAAATAGAAGTTCATTTAGATATCTGATATGAAGGATTTGAGGGATGACAAACATATTTTTGTCGTGCAAATTACTCATGATAGGAGTAAAAGATGTATATACTTGTCTGAGAGTACATATCCAAAGAACTTCACATGTTCAATCTCTATGGTAGAAAGGCATTGAGTACACACTTTGAGTAAAACATGTATTTACTTGTCTCAAAGGGAGTACATATCCCAAGTACTTCACATGTTCAACCTACAGGGTGGAAAGGCATTGTTTTTTCCATATCCTTAGAGTGTTCATATGAGGAGTGTTTGTACCTTAGAGTTGAGTCTAGATTCTCCAAGGGCAAGGGCTATATAAGGTTATGAGGAGAGTTGTAGGTAGCTAATTTGGATCTCTCATTAGGAGGAAAACAATGAACTTATGTTCAAGAGATCTTCTATATTGTATTCCAAAAATCTTACAAAGTAGGCTTCCTTAAAATGCTTTAAATCTTGGCCAGGCACATAAAACGTCTTATTGAAAATTTCCACTAGGGGATCCATATTGAGCGTTTGAATTATGTCACAAAATCACATCTCGACCCCATGATGGAACCTTAATTGTCAAATATGCAAATCATATTCTTTATTAATGCCATAAGGCCGACTTTGAGCATCTTTAAAATTATATTAAAGAATCTATAGCTACCATGAGGGACCATCGGAGGAGCTTTCATCATGTTTGTAATAATAAGTATCATGTATTCCAACCATTATGAGCTGTAACCATGCCAAGAAAATTAAGTCAATATCAATTTTTTGCTGAAGAGGCACATGATTTAACATTATAGCCATGTATAACATAGTGGTACAACAGCATAAGTCAAGATGAGTTGATTACCCTTTGAGGTACATTCCCAAGTCCCTTTTGTGAATGGGTTCTTTCTAAACAAATTCCTTCTCCACACCCAACTATCACGCTAAATTGCCTAGTGATTGGAGTTAGAGTCTAGCCATAATGAGGTCTGCTCCATGATGTCAAAAAATGGTTTGCATGCGAATCCAGCGGGTATAAACCTCAACGATAGAAAAGTTTATGCGTCATATATTTAATGGTTACTCAATTATCTATTGGAGAATCCTAAACATCATTTTCCAAGCCTTGTAAGTTGCGGTATCATGCTTTTTTCATGGAGTCCAAAACATATTTTTCTTTAGACATGCTGGTAACTGCTTTTAGATTTACATGTGGGAAATCGCTATGTACAACTTGTTGCTCTTCAATGGGTCCATCAAGAATATCTTAATAGGAGGGTATTAATGTGTTTGGAAAATGAATTTACAGTTCTTTTCACTAGCTGGGTGGATAGCTTGTTACTTTGTTATGAATTGATTTCTTTGTGTGAGCTGGTCCATCCAAGAATCTCCATCTGATTTCAAGTGAGCCACTCTATTTGACACATCTGTATATGGTAGTTGTAGGGGACAGTTATCAGCCAAGATTATCAGCGAAAAATTGATCACAAATCTTCCTTTCCCAAATTTCCATAGAGTTTCCCTTGTGATGATGTCACAGAGGAAGAGGAATAAACAATTGCTTTCATCGGTAGTGGGTGCTTCTACAATTTCTTTGACCAGTAGTGGGTGCTTCTAGCTAATTTGATTATGAAGCATCATCCTGGGCAAGATCTTTCGAGATAAAGTGGCTCTTGGGGCAAGAAAAGAATGTTGGATTTTGAGGTTTTTGGAAGCACTCGAACAATAGAAATAAGAAGAAGAACATTAGAGCACTTCATAACATTGAACGAACTATCAAGTGAATGTAGAAAGATAAGTGACATGTCAGGGTTATAGGCATATTTACAAGCCAGGGAAAAACCTCGTAATGAGGGAAGAAAGTGTCTGGCTAGTCCTAAGTGTGTTTGCGCACATCATTACCAAAATATATCAAAAACGCCCCCTAGGAGTGATGAGCTGAAGTACATAAAATTCTTCATGTAAATCAACATTCATAAATGTTATTTTAATGTCCAAGTGATGTACATTTGAGCCATGATAAGTTGCAAGTGCATAGATGCTATGAATCAGTGGTTGTTTCGCATGTGCGTGTGAAGGTCTCATAAAAATCAATGCCTCTCTCTTGAGCATAACCTTTTTGCAACAAGCCTAGCCTTATACATGTAAATCATTTGATCAAGTTTACGTTTCAGCCTTTATACCCATTTAGTGCCAATTGGCCTTTTGCCTACAATATAATCACATAAAAAACAAGTACCATTCTTGATAATAACTTCATAGTTGAATTAAATAGAAGCCATTTGTTTTTAGAATTTTGCGCCTCATCAAAAGAAATAGACTCATTCGCATCGCAAAGACTAGAGGTATCTATTGCATAGAAATCCCATGCAAAGGAAGCACTATGAGAGCTTGAAAGAGTGTGATATGATAAAGGTGCAACTAATTTGCTATCTTTCAATCTTAGCACCATCCATTTGGGCAAAATTTGTGCCTCGTCTGTATGAGCTCTCTTATCAACAATTGCAGTATGTAAATTTGCATCAGAAATGGAATGATCTACATCATCATGTGGAAACTATAAAGGCTGAGGAATTTTGTCATTGTGATCAAGACCATTACATGATTCTCCACCTCTTAAAAGAGGCATCAAAGTGTCATACACATCTCTTGAGCTAATGCAAGTCTCCTTGCTAAATGAAAGTAATGGATAAATTGCGTATTCCACAAAAACAAAAACATCAAGGCTTACCAAAATGCATTTAATATGTCTATGAAACAGAGGATATCCTTTTTTTGTCATACTGTACCAAAAAAAAATACATTTTATTACTTTATCATCAAATTTCATGCATTGCTATTGAGGCACTCATGCATATGCAAGACAAACAAAGACACAAAGATGAGCAACAGATGGCTTGCAACCATGACAATTTTCATATGCACTGATAGAATGTACTGATTTGGCAGGATACTATTTAAGTACATGTGCTCCACACTTAACAACCTCGAGCTAGAATCTATGTGGTAACTCTTGAATTTTGACCATACACCTCGCCATCTTCATGAGAGATTTTTTCTTTCTTTTACAAACCCCATTATTTTGAGGAGTATATCCCATGCTCATTTAATAATGCATCAAAATCAAAAGACATGTATTCCCCCACTTGACCACAATGGATGGTGCCCAAATTACATAAATTTAGATTTTCATCGATAACAGAAACTTTATAAAGCACATAAAACACTTGAGTCTTTCTCTCAATGGATACACCAATGCATGCCTAAAGAGTTGATTAATGAAATTCATAAATTAAAGGTATCTAGAAAAAGAAACTGTCTCCATAGGAAAAAAAACATCATTATGAACAATTTACAATTTATGGGCGGCTCAAACAGAACCATTTTTAAGGAAGGAGGAATGCTGCATTTTGCCCGAAATACAAACTTCATAGATATGTTTACAAGGTGCCCCAAGTTTGGGAAAAGAGGGCACCATTTTAGATTTTTGTAGCCATAGCAAACTAGCACAATTCAAATGATCAAAGCCTACATGCCAAAGATTTGAATCTATTACAGCCTTACAATCTTAACCAACACATGCTCAATCTTTCACAAATTTTGCAGAGTGTATGAGCTTATACAACCCATAACATATATGCCAAAAGTAATAATAACATCTTTTGAGAGATCATGTACTCTACATCTTTCATCAACAAATTTAACAATCAAGCCAATGTTGGCTTATGCTAAAACAGATAATAGATTTTTCTTGATCCTTGGTACATAGAAAGAAACTAACAATGTGAAAATAACTACCATCAATAGTAGTCAAAATCATCTTACCAATGTCCATCAAAGGATAATTGAAGTTATTAGTGCATGTGATAGTATTCTTTGTAGAGACATGCTTAAAAGAACTAAGGAAACTCTAGTGCAAGGTAATATGTCTAGTTACACGAAACATTTGAGTCCACTATAGACATGCAGTCCTCATGAAAAGATGGTTCATAGTTGCAAACAAAAGTAAACACCTATTCTTCATTTTGCACAAGATTACCAGACTTTGTTTTAAGTGTGGAGGCCTTTACAACAAACATTCCAATGTCTTTCCTCTTGGCCTATTTGGTAGCCTATTTTAGAAAAATCTTCATGACATGATCATTTCCTTTAAAAGTTTTGCAAAGTATTTCTCCTTTTTTATTTTCTTTTCATCTTTGTCTTCCTTCTTTGACTGTCTAGCATTAGCAGATTTAATATACTAGTAGATGAGCTCCATTTACCTTTGCCTTCTCGTTACCTAGGAAACCTTGATCTACAACACACATAATCGATGTGTTCTACCTTGACTAATCTTCTTACAACAAAAAAGAGATTAACTCCTCACATGTTAAGGCCTTTGGATAGCCATTCATTATCGATTAAGGATTAAAAGCAGTATGTTAATTTAAATCTAGAAGACCATTAAGAACGAAATGCATAAGTGAACTATCTAGCAAGACTTCATCAATCGAAATCAACTACTCCTTAAAATATTTGATCTTTTTCAAATATTTGTCCATGGATTCTCCATCATTCATGTGCTCAATTTCCATCTGCTTATGAAGGTAAGCAAGACGAGCTTCATTTCTTGCATTATATAAGGTTGTAGGTGTACCCCAAGCATCCCTTGTTATCTTAAAAGAGCAACTATGGGGGTTAATTGCATGGTTGAAAAACAAGGCTATCAATGCATGTGCTTGAGAATGTCTGACATCCCAAAGTTTCTCTCGACACCACAAACAATAATCTAGAGATTATCATCTTCAACACCATCTACATCACCTTCAATCATGGTATTCGTAGGTGTGATATGACGCTCTCAATAGCCTAAAAAATATTCCACAACCCTTTTGCTATCAATACATGATGCATCATATATGCCATAATAGATAAATAGTACCATCCAGCTTATCCTGAATAGCCAACATATGGAACACATCATTGCTTTTAGCCATGGCCACTAAAAAAAAACCTGATGCACAAAATGATCATAATGTTGAGTAAAACCACCATCCTGATCTCTATTAAACTTGAAGCAAACTTTTAGGGGATTTTTATTAGCGAATGGAAACCTATATACATGTTTGGCACAAAAGGATGAAATTGCCTACATAGGCACTATGATAATGTGTTAGGAGGCCGAAAGAAGTTGAGATAAAAAATTCAATGCCACAAAGGGAAGTTATTTTGAACTCATATTTTCCTTGAGAATGCTCATCAATGTTTATGTCATTTTGAGATTGTGACCGGAGGGTGTCAACAATGCTCTAGATGAAGTCAAATTTTGGCATATGACGTCTATAAAAGAACACAAAAAGCACAATGAAGAAGAAGAAGCTTCAAGCACTACATAAGACTAAATGAATTATCAAGTGAATGAACAAAGATCAGTGACCTCTTAGGGGTATAATGGTATATACAAGCTCCAAGAAAAACCCTCCTAAAGAGGCAAAAACATTCCCTTATAATCTTAAGTTTCTTCACAGGAACCACTACCAAAATACATTAACAAAGAAATGGTGGGCAATGTCCTCGCTACCCGCAAAATAGCCCTTAAACTATGGGGGGCCCACACATTCTTTCAACTTTGGTATTGTTGGCAATTCCTCGGTGGGGAAGTTACCACATTAGGACTGCCTCTTTATCTCGATGAGGGGGCGCCACAAGTTCTCGAACTTAAATTCCCATATGATGCTTGACCATTTGACACACAATCTCCTACTACAGGTGCTATGCACATTCAAGTGTTTTTGGAGGCTCAATGTTTCATCCAATTTGTGGTCCCTATTCCCTCTTAGTCCTTCAATGTTTGTGCTAGTGCATCTAAGAAAGAGATACATCTTTGATTTCTCCGAGGAATTGATTCTCTTCCTTAAATAGGCTGCACTCTTTGTAGTCAACTCTCCTTGTCTACCTCCTTAAATCTAATCGAGTGGTTTCATAAATTCTTTGCACTTTGGATGTCATTCGGGTCAATTCCTTTGATTCCCCTTATGGGAAACTAGATAGAATCATTATGTATAATAGTGGAAGACCATTTCCAATCGTCAATCACTTTGATGTATGCATTCATCTTATTCAAACTCTTCCACAAGGAGGAGAGCAAGTCCAACCCTTTGGGAGCCACAAGAAATGGAGAAAACATCATAGTGAGTAAGTTAAATCCCTTCCATCTAGGAAGTCGAAGAAATATAAGATAACATTAATTTTTTTTTGGGAGTCATTTTAACCAACGATGCTTTCAACACTTTCTTCATCTATTTGTCGGCCATATTATCTCTCAAAGACACGTTGTCGAGAGTGCCTAAACCACCATCTTTTTCTTCCCGTTTGCACAAAATCTCATTTGATTTTGGGCATGCCTCTCCTATTGTGATCTCCCATCCATAGGAAAGTTTTGCAACCACCTTCGAATTTTGCAAACTATCTGTCTTTCATTCTCCAAGAAGCCATAATATAAATAATCAATGACAACAAAAAGGTGTTAAATTGCACGCCGTGCCATGTTGGGCACCATGTCTTTGAGCATGGAGACTTATTTTCAAGTTCGAAAAAAACCCAATTCCATCTCTACCCCAAACAAATATCAAAGCCGATCGGTATTCCTAACAAACAAAAGATTTCTCCCTTACGGACCTTTGGCCTTGGTTAATCACAAATTACAAAGAGACCCAATAAATGAGCTTAAAAGCTCTCTTCGAGTGGTTCATTCTAGATCTCGTAATCGTGCATAAAGTGCTAAGACATTTCAAATAGTTGGTAGTTGTGCTACTATCATTATGCACAAAAGCATTGGTTTCATCGGTGAAAATTCTCATTAACATCAAGTTTTCGCTATAGGGAATCATCATCGCAAGGATGTTCCCAAGCTAGGCATGATGGTTAACCAGGTAGTTGAGGCCATCGGTGGCTATAGCAATGCGGAGTGAAGCGATTGGCTAGCCTTGTCTAATAAAGAAGTTTTATATGGTCACTTGAGAGAGTGGGCCATTGGTATTAATGTGTGCTTTCATGAAGGTGTTTAGTTGGGTGGATAAGATCTAGCTACCTATGTTTCGAATGATGGTACACACATGGTGCTTCAAGCTAGTTCACGTGAGTTGCATTTGAACCTCGTTGGAAAAATTGTAGCACTTGGAAGAAAAACATTCGTGAAAAAATCTTTAATTGCATCAATTATGCTTGCAAAAAGATAGCCAAATCTAGTTTGATATGAGTGAAAGCAATCACTTTAGCTTAGCGATCGTCAATTAAATTCATATTCAGTTCTATCTTTATCATACTTCAGTCAGTCCATATTAAAAGTTATCATTTGAGTTCAACTTCAATCCATTTGGTTGTAAATGCAATAAAATACGTTATCGAAATTCAATCAGCTCATACTAGAATTATTATTTGAATTCAACTTTAGTCCATTTGGTTGTAAATGCAATCAGATCCTTGGGAAAAGAATCTTTCAAGTTCGTAACTGCAAGGGGAAAAAAAAACTTTATTCATTCAGAATTCAAAGGGAAACATGAATTAAACATTTATCCCAACTTTTAATGAGCAAAAGTTGTATGCTTTATAGTACGAATTCAAAGAATTACAAGTTTCTAATGAGAATTTACAATGTGTACATCACATCAGAGTTCCAACTTCGACTTAGAAAATACGCATAGGTAATTATTAACGCTGTGGAATTATCATCATAATAAAATCCATCAACCCAATGTTTACAATATGCACCAACGTAGATTGAAAGTACCCGCTCTTTATGTCATATGAACTAACAGTACATTTGCGCATCAACATTGGATATAGTTCAATATTCTAAGTTGCAATGAGCAAATTAATTCTCCAATATCTTTCGAAAGGGAATGCATGCGAACTGTCGAGAACTAAGGACTGAATTTCTTCACTTCATAAACAAAAGAAGAATTGGTTGCAAAGGATGTGCGCTGATTGTTGTTGGATTGGAACAGAGGTTAGAGATGGTTTTTGAGGTAGCAGAACTGAAGATCATGCATCATATAAGAGTGGTGGACGGACGGAGCACTTCGCGCGCGATGGAACACAGATGTCATATAAGGTTGAACAGAGAGTTGGAAGGAAGCAAACCTATCAGATGCCAACATTGTCGGGCACTGTCGAAAACGTGGAAAGATGTCAGAGGATTGTCTGAACAATTGAGTGTTAGGCTCATCAGCGGTAGATCAGCTGGATCCTGGTGCAAGAAAACGAGGATACTATGGTTCAACTCTAACGTCCCTTGATTACAAGCACGTCCTCTTCCCATAGCCGTAGAAGCTCCAAGTTTAGAGTCTTTACCCTGAGAAAATCGCCGCCACGAGAGTCGCAAAAAAAAAACAACAAAAAAAACAAAAAAAGCTCTCATCGCTATTTTTTTCGCGTGTAAAACATCACCGCCTAACATTAAGGTTGTGAATTCACGATCACTGAATGATTGCTGATACCGATACTGCACTCTACTGATACCGATACTGCACTCTACAACTGCCCTCATAAAACCAATTGGCCTGTTCGATGAGAAAAACAATCCTTTCGAAGGACTGTAACTCTTCATAATAATTCGTCACACCTTTGATAGTCATGTGCCTTCTCCTTCTATAAGCAGAATTAGAACAGAAATAGCAAAACCAAGAGTGCTCTCCTTGCGTTTTACTTTTGATCGTCGAATATATTGGAGCGCTTCCATTGGCTTGTTGTACAAGTTTGGATCAATGTAAAAACAATGTTCCATTTGCTTATAGGTAATGGTACTTGAACCCCGAACTCTCTGCCGATCCCCAGTTCAATACTTAAAGACCTTGGGCAGTCACAGCTTTGATTGTCTAGTCTTCACACTCTCAGACATTCACGATGAAAAGTGCCCTTTTCCTCTCACTTTGTCTGCTCTACATTCAAGAAAACCTACCTGGAAAGGTTATCAAGAAGCGCTTGCAAAGGTTTGTACATGCAAGATGTAAGTGGTTCACTCCCACTACCACTTCGCAATGGCACACCCGTTATGATAGGGCTAAAACCTCTATACAAACATCACATTACACACGACATATCCATTCCCTTTGAGCCACCATCTCTCTAGAGACGGGGAGGGGGGTAGCGACACCCCCATTCATAAAAAAAGGGAAGTTTCATTGCTTATGTGATGCTCATTGTTCAGAGCATCTCATAAGCGATAATTCTTTTTTAATTAAAAAAAGAAGTAACGATATATAAACAATGTCTAGCATTACTTATGCAATGCTCCTTTGATAGTCACTAACAGCATCGCTAACAAGCAACGCTATTAGCGATGTCGGCACACTCCTTGCGATGTTGCAGTGTCGCATAAGCAACACTCTCGATTCATAAAAGAAATTGATTTCTCTGGGCACATTTGTGCTCAGACTGGGGAGAGAGAGAGAGAGAGAAGAGAGACAGAGAGAGAAGCGACGAGGTAAACACACATACATACACACACACACACCCACACACATTTACACACTCACATACATACACACACACACACACACACACACACACACATATATATATATATATATATATATATATATATATATATATATATATATATATATATATATATATATATATATATATATATATATATATATATATATATATATGTATATTCATAGATACATATATACACACACATATGCATACACTCACATACATGTGTACACAGGCACATACATAGACATATATATACATACACATATGTGCGTACACGCACACATAGAGGCACACATACACACACATACACAGACATGCATACATATGCATTCATAATGAACATGGATATGCATACATACATACTTACACGAAGACACACACATACACATATACACACATACACACCTTCACATATACACCTACATACACATACACACACATAAATGTACTTACATATTCATACATGCATATACACACAAATACACACATACATACACACATGCATATACACACATGCACATGCATACACATAAACCTATAGAGAGATGCAAACATATGCATACATATACGTATATGCACATCAGGTCATATTCATATGTGCCAATACACATATGCATATACTTACACACATATACTTACATACATGTATATACTCGGAAATGTAGAGACCAACATACACATAAATTTATACACACATATATATACATACACATATACACACACATAAAGGAGAGTATTCTTCCATTCAAAAGATATAAAGGAGAGTATTCTTCCATTCAAAAGATATGTACATGAGAGCATGTCAAACCAAAAGCTCCCCTCTTTACAAAAATGAGCCTCTATGTATAGGCTAAGCACATTTCCCCATGTGGTTCTTTTGAAAATTCAAAAAGGGAATATTTGTAACTAACATATCTCTAGGAGATTTGAGGATCTCTTTTCTAACAAACAAATCCTAAGTACATGCGTGGGTCTTTTTTATGTAGCTTTCTTATATGTGTGCAAAAATGTTGGGGTATATTTAGGAGGCTTCCACACCATAGCATAAAGAAAATATCAAAAAGAGGCTTAGGAGGCAGTTCACATGTCACACTCTAAGTATATAGAAAGAATCGTATTCTTATGATCTAGGGAGGGTTCCCATGCACCAATGAAGATATGTGCATACCCTACAACCCAAAAATCTCCTCCCCCTAGACATTTTCATTCTCAACAAAGCTAAGATAGGAGAACCATACATTGTTGAGCTACTCTAAGTTTGAGTATTGAAGGTTGGAAATCTTCATGTGTGCAAGTCTGCAAGCCTTGAAATCTTCAAGTTTGTAGATGTGTAGGACTTTGGGTTAGTAGCAAGTCTGAAGCTCTTCAAGTCTGCAACGATCTTCAAATCAACAACACTTCAATCTTCCAATCTGTCTTTAGTCCTTAGATCTAGCAATCTTCAGGCTACAAGTCTACACATCTACAACAATTCTTCAGTTTCGTAGACCTTTGATGTTGAAAGAAACCATCCCCTCGGGGGCCGTTCAGCCTAGCATACATCCCACCATGTAGTCCTATGTAAGATTGATAGAGCCTCACTAGGGAGCTCCCAAACTTGAAATTAAACATACACAACAAGTAGGGTGTTTCTAAAAAGAAGTAGACAATAGCATTTAGTCTAATTTTGGTTTCCACTTTAGGGAGCATCAAGTCCTAAAGGACTTGCTCTTCTAGACAGAAGTCCTCACAAAGATCTACCTGTTCCTGTCATCCATAAATCAAAGCTCAAAAAGCAAGGAGTCGATTAAAAGAAAGAACCTATAGTTCATTTCGTATGGCTTCACCATAGCGTGCTCACATGATCATCACTAGAGGTCCGATTGCATGGTAGTATGGGTTGTTATACTAAGTGGCTGATGTTATTGGAGCTAAGCACCTAAATGCAATGCACTAGAAGGAAAAAATTGTGTGCACCCAAATGAGTTATATGTGAGGATGGGGTCAACTAATCATGAACTGGTATTGAACAAAAGCACATAGTTTCATGCAAACTTTAAACTCCAACCACCATCAACTGTCAACTAAACCCCAAATCATTCTCATGTGAGAACCCTGATATGAAAATCTTATAAATGTACACATTACGATGTGAAACACTCAAAGTTATGCTCACCAAAAATTTAACTCCCTACATGCACATTCACTTGTAAACTGCCTCTAAAGAATACATGCTCACAACACAAAGAACATCTTGAAGCATAGACATTATGCACCCAATCTCCCATCCATTTAAACCGTCATCATTAGGCACACAAAGAGGACCACCCTTAATTTAATTAGAAGCAAATGTGAAAACAAGGTCAATCATTTACCCTTTTATTCCAGGAACATCTAAGTGAGGCACCAAAGATATATGCCAATAGTAATGTTGTAAACTATTATGTGGAGAAAACTCTACAAAGGTATAAGCATGATTGTCACATATGATGCAGGCTTCTCAAGCTATGTGGTTTTTCCTCATACTCCTCCAAGTAGTTGGACCTTCAGGGACTTGATGGAAAGACAACATTTATCAAGAATCTGTTGAGCCTTGGGGTCTTCTCCCTATAACACATCTCCAGGTAACATGTTATCCTTAACTTCTAAAAAGATGAGAGCAAGTCTATCAATAACAAAAATTTCAAACATAATATTTTCTTTCTTAGCAACTGACATGAATACACAAATGGAGTGAGTGGCAAAATTGCGGATATGATTCCTTAAGCGTGAGTCATCTAGTTTATATAGTGTGGGCATAAACAGGTGAAGTGTGTTACAAAGTGAAGCATGCATAATGCACCACAACCAAAAATCTTGTGAGCAATTCGAGCAACGTATTATGACAGAGAGGGTGACTTCATGTTTTAACATGCTACATCTTGTAGTATAGAAATAATGCAACCCAAAATCCTCTAGGCTACCAACAACCCTTATTTTGTCTTGTAACACTCATGTTAGAGTCATAGTGAGAAAAATGAAAATATTAATTACAAGCTGGAGGTGATCACAAACGAGCCCAACGCCTCCCAGAACATCAACACTCAATTTTTTTCAACACCTCTTGATGATACCCCTAAATTTAAAAAATACGAAAACCATCAACAAAAAAACACTTCATACATGAGGACTGTATATGTTACTAGAGCAAGTTTGCATAATACAATTAGGCATAAAATACATTTCATGTCCCTAGTCACATTAAACAACTATTCTAGTTTCATAAGTGCACAAAAATATTGATTTCATTCCAGCCACAACCTTGAAATCAAAACATCCTTCCTTGCTCAAGCAAAAAAATTAGGGACCAAAAAGTCTGACTTGATTAAAGTATAGGGACCGAGTGTATTCAATCAAATTGAGTAAGAGAAAATACCACACCATCAATGACTAGCTTGAACCCCAACATGGAAGCAGCATTCAGAATTCTGACAAGAAGAACTCATTCATGTCCGTCTTTGGCAGATAGAAATGGTGCTAGATCAAGCTTGTGCATCCCAAGCCAACATGGCATGTGGTTTTGGTTAAGAGATTATTTAGGGATGGTTAGAGGAGTGCACAAGGACAATAATTCTTGCACCAAGGACCTCACAAAAGAAGATACCCAGAAGCACCAAAAATATGCCAAGCAAGAATACATGTGAAGAATTCTTCATATTTAAGTCGTGAGGTACATGCAATAGTGTTTAGCTATTTCATCATGATCCTCATAATGCCTAGACCCGCGTGGTGATTTTGCTATCACCGTGAAGAAAAGACAACATCTCAGTATGGTTGAACAAGACGAAAGACATTGTAGCATGCTATGAATTAGGTATGATCCACAGGGATTAATAGATAGCTACTACCCAATAATGATAGGAGGAGCACCTAAACTTCTTCTACTGTTGCCCTCAACAAAGACACATCTTTTGAGTTTGATAATTTCCATGTACAACTATGAAGTCGTGATAGAAAACCCATTCTAAATAGATATCAGCATAGCATGGACCATTATTCCATGATCCCTCATGTCTACATCCACAAATTGTGGTTGAGGTAGGAAACCATAAAAAACTCACCATCAACAATGATCTCTTTTCTTGGCCATAACCAACTTCTCAAGCATTTCCTTGCCATTTGAGATGTGCCTTCACAAAGAGCAAAGGATAGAGGCAGCCAAACATGAGGCCATTGGGATGTTGTATATAGGTGAAGAATCTTTTTGACAGAGAGATGCATGATGCAGAGAACCCCCAAGTACGAGACTTGACCACATCCAAAAGATAGAGGCACACATAGCTTTGCACCTTCACCTGAATGTTCTACATCATGGAATGGAGCTAGGACTCACACAATAGCTTGAATGCATTTCCAACCCAACACCAAATAAAGGGTGGAATTCCAAAAACTCACCACAACCATGGCATGACTCAGAAGGAGCAAAGATGGAGCCACATGGGGGAGGCGATTCTTACATTAAGAGGGGCCAAGATGGAATCAAATGTGGGGAAGGTCAAGGCCTATGACATGTTTGAAGTGTGGAGCTTTCCCACATAGACTGCATAGCATAAAAAAGGGGACTCCTGAGGGAGCTCGACCCCCAAATGAGAGAGAAAAAGTAGGGAGGAGGAAGGTAGGTTCTTCCCACCCCCAACAATCCGTGTCGCCGTATTGATAGATGAAGAGAGAGAGAGATGGAGAGGGAAACTACTTCCCTCCGAGTCCCGATCCACCATGAGCCATGAGCAGTAGGTCGAGAAGGAGTTGGAGGAGTCAATGGACCCAAATCGGATTGCAACGCACTGTGGGGGGAAGGACCTCCTTCGAGAGTCACACAAAGAGCCACGAAAATTCTAAAACAGGGCATAGAATAGGAAGGGGAGCTCTGCGGAGCTCAACCTCGCCATAGCCTTGAGCGGCCTAGATGAAGAGATTAGCACCAAAAAGTACTGACCCCCAAAAAGGGGGTAAAGAGGGAGTGGAACAAGAACAATGCAAGCCTTAGTGTTACGAAGAGAGACAATGATGAAAAATTTACTTTCCGCCCATATGTGTTTGCACGGATTTGGATTCAAGGCTTTATGGACATTAAACGTGAACCAGAGGCATCCAAGGGGTGGGAAATAGAAATGATCTCAATCTTTTTTTTCTTTTTGTCAAGAATGAAGAGAGATAGGGAAACAAAATGGAATTACCCATCCCTTTTTTGAAGGCATACAGTGAAAACAAGAAATGGAAGAGGGATGGAGGGTGATTCCTGAATGAGTGTGTGGGAGTGTGTGGTTCTGAGAGAGAAAGAGAGAGAAGGGGGTTAGGGGATGTTTTTGTGCAATAACCAAAATAAACTAAAACTACACTTCTAAAATCAAGAAATGGGAAGCTAATGGTCCAATGGAAGGGGGTGAATGCCATGCAAGAACTCAAATCCTATGCAAATGAGAAGAAAAATTGTAACATTAAACTTCACCACATGTTCTTGAGCTCTCCAAGTGATAAAAGGCCCATCTCCTTGGCAACGACGCAAAATAATGTTGAAGTTGTAGTAGTCCAAGGACCCTCACCACCTTGCATGGAAGCAAGAAGGAATGCTCAAGATTCACTCTCCTCTCATCCAACCCTACCTCCAACATGTTCAAGCCATTGGCCATCAGCCCCATGTTGTGCTACATGCTTGAGAACATGGATAGAAGGGAGTCAAGGATCCTATTCCATGTGCAAAATACAAGTAGAGAAACTACTCTACTCACACAGAGGAGAGACATGCATAGATACACGCACACACACCTCACTCTAACACACTCACAAAGACAGAATACAAGAGTGTAAATAGTCTTGGAGTAAAGGAGAGTATTCTTACATTCAAAAGATATGTACATGAGAGCATGTCAAACCAAAATCTCCCATCTTTACAAAAATGAGCCTCTATATATAGGATAAGCACATTTCCCCATGTTCTTCATTTGAAAAGTCAAAAAGGGAATATCTCTAACAAACATATCTCTAGGAGATTTGAGGATCTCTTTTCTAACAAAAAAAGCCTAAGTACATGTGTGGGTTTTTTTAAATAGCTTTCTTATATCTGTGTAAAAAAGGTGGGATATATTTAGGAGGCTTCCAAACCATAGTGCTAGAGATTTGAGGATCTCCTTTCTAACAAACAAATCCTAAGTACATGCGTGGGTTTTTTTACATAGCTTTCTTATATATGTGCAAAAAGGGTGGGATATATCTAGGAGGCTTCCACACCATAGCATAAGGGAAATAGCAAGAAGAGGCTTGAGAGGGAGTTCACATGTGACACTCTAAGTATGTACAAAGAAGGTTATTCTTTTGATCTAGGGAGGGTTCCAATGCACCAATGAAGACATGTGCATACCCTAAAACCCAACATATACATACCCACATACACACATGCACACAGATGAAAACACACATACACACGCAAAACATAAATATGAATACACACAGAGACACGTACACTCCCATGTACACACACATGCATCCATAATGCACATCCATATGCATCCATACATACATACATATGTACATACATACATAGATACATACATACATACATACATGCATGCATGCATACACATACCTACACAACCACATACACATATAAACACATACACACACACATATACACCTACATACACATACACACACATATACATACTTACATATACAAACACACATATACATATACATAAACACATACAAACACACATGTATATACACATATGCACATGCATACGCATATACATATACACACACACACACACATATATATATATATTTATCTATGTGTGTGTGTGTATATATATATATATATATATATATATATATATATATATATATATATATATATATATATATATATATATATATATATATATATATATATATGTATATACACATATATATATATATATATATATATATATATATATATATATATATATATATATATATATATATATATATATATATATATATATATATATATATATATATATATATATATATATATATATACAATGGATGTCCTTCCATTAAAATCTTTGCTCTTTTTGAAGGAATTGGTAGAGTGGATATGCAACATAGGCAAAATAAGGAATCCACATGACATAGAAAACACATGCCCCAAGATATCTCCTCGCCTTAGTGATTGAAGAGCATACCTCTTTCATGTGTTGAATGGCATCTACTTTCTTCGGACACGACTTTCTTCCTTAAGGACCACACATGATTCCTACAATCAGAACCTCTCTCAATCCAAATAGTGATTTCTCTATAGGCAGCATCAAATGAACCTCTTTGAGCCCAATCAGAATGGATTCACAATCATTTATGTAATAGGTACATCATCAATAAACGGGATGGTCAGATGAGGAATAAAGTCCCTAAGCACTTTATACATACCATTCATCATATGTGTGACCAAGTATGCGGCACATTGTGGAAAAGTACACATGCATACCAGCCCAAGTGGTATCGTCATAGTCATGAAGTCACAACTCTTGAGGGCTAGCTAAAATTGGTTATACCCGGAGTGCAAGTCCCCCATCGAATAAATAGATCTCTTTGCAAAGTCTTCTGCATACTCATCTATGATAGGCCGAGTTTCCATATTTCTAATTGTCACCTTATTTAGTGGCTATAGATCTTGAATAAACCTCAGTGATCCGTTTGTCTTTGGTACAGTGAACCAATAGTTAGAATATGGAGCACTTGACGGCTCAAAAATCCCAATTCTAATCTTTTCATTCAAAAAGTCAATAAACTGAGAAATCTGAGTTTTTCGTATTGGAATCGGACACATATTCCAAGGTACATGTGGTATCGTGAAAATTATCATTGGTGACACCAGAGACAGATCTACACATCCAATTTCCTAGGCATTGAAATAAAAAGCCTTTCCATGTCTGAATATCATCGAGGAGAATTCATTCCTCTCCTTTTCATTAAGAAACCCATCATTTCCCAACTGCATTTGCTCAAGTGTTTCTTTAGTAAATTCGTGACCTTTTTTTCTTTTATCTATGAGAGATGGCTGGGTTTTTGCACCATCCATAAAATTATAACTATTTCTAGTATGGGGAACTACAACTGCTTTAATATTTCTATCGACCATTTTATATTTTTTTTCAATGAAAGCTTCTTTTCCTTTTCATCTTGCTCAAAACTTGCTATTTCCTTGTACATGGAAATAGAGTGCATTTGAATCACGTAATCACTCCTTCTTCCTTCAATCAATTCTTGCAAATCAAATAGCATATGTGCAAAAGATATCTCATCAAAGACTCCAGATATTTCCTCTAGAAGTCGAGCACTCTACATCCATAAAAGTTTCTTTGAAGATTGGCTATCTATTGTTTTTCCCCCTTTTTTAATTCAGAAAAATCATGAAACTAAAAAGAACTTGTTGAAGAAAGTGCTATGAAACTTGATGAACATATGTACATTTGAGAACTTCTCACTATCCAAGCTCCCATATTTGTGATTTATGAAAGCTTCATTTAAAAACCTTGATCTTCAAGTTATTCAGGAATAGTTCTTAACTAAAGAGAAGTTCTATTCCTGACATGGTCTACACAAACAATCATTAACTAGACCGATTTTTTCCCATCCTTGCTTCGGATTCACACATAGGTCAATCCATCCTCCAAGACTCTTCTGTCCATCCTCAAGGAAGTAGTGTAAGGCTTCCCTAAAATCAACGAGTAGTTGGAATCATCTTGGATGAAGAAGTTTCAATAATCACTAACATCCCTATTTGTGGCTAATACTTGTGGGCATGCACCGAATAATTCTCCTTGCATCGTATTTGCAGCTTAGATTCTCTAGCCTGGTCGCATATCTATTGGCCATTTCCCTTTCATGTAGAGATCTTTGGACATTAAGTTAATGTGAGACCCACGATCAATAAGAGCGACGATTGGTGTAATGATTTTATCTAATCGTACCAATGTCCCAGTCATGGCTTGAGCCCAATGATCTCTAGTATAATTACTTGAAGGAGTCATATCTGGAGAATTGTGTTCCAAGAACATTTGCTCATGTATGCATCTCTGCTCATTGGTTTCAATTTGTTTGAGTGCAATCTTCAACTCTTGTACTTACGCTTGCAAGGCTTGGATAGGTTTCTCTTCATCCATCCTCTCAGTTTCTTGAGTGTTGGCTATTGGCTACCATTTTCTCCTTAAGAGATGGATAATTACTTCTAGAAATTATCGTTTAGATATTCCTAGTAACTCACCTAGTGTAAATTTGTTTACTCTATCAAGCACTCTTTTCTCAAGAACTTATTTTAAATATGTGGCTTGCTCAATGTGCGATTTTAGCATGTATGATGGGTTTTTCACTCTCTCTTGACCTCTCCTTGTGGGTTTCATCTCTTGATCCTGAGGAGGATCATTGAATTGAGTAAGAACTGGCATCTCATCAGAAGTAGGGTTTTAAACTTGAGTTCAGATTTGATTTGGTTGGGTTGTTGTTGGTTGGGATGGTTGAATTTCTTGAGTGGAGTAATTTGTTTGTGTTGGCTATTAAAGATCTGGTGGTTGAGTTTTTACAAGAGCTTCTACTTCTTTTCTCTTCTTCACCTTCATTAGTTCTCATTTTCTTCCACTAGTGCCTCATGCTCCACTGAAGAGCATAAATAGGTAACAAATGAGAGTGTACCCACAGGATTATCCCATCCGATTACACCTCGGATCTCATTGCTTGCTAACTTCAAGATTCCATGATGCATCTTTCTTGGATCTATGGATTTTATCACTTTGGACCATGATTATGTGTCACTATTTTCATCAATTATTTGACATGCATATGTGAAGCAACATTACTAGAAGTGCCCAGGAAAAACACTCTCATGGCTTTCCACCCAAAATTAACATTTATCTTCTCTCTAGTTTTTGACTCATAAATCATCTTCCCTTTTATGAAAACTAGGTTCTTACGCAATGCTTCTTTAAAGCTCTCCCACGAGTATCTGTTGTGCTCTAAGGAGTCAAACCAGATGCACCTTTTAATTTTAGGAGCTTTCAGAGCTTTATTGTTGGTTGCTTGCAGGGATCTGGATTCCATCATTTGCTTCACTCTCTGGATCGTGAGAACACTAAATCGTTTAAACATTTCTTCCATAATGTTTGGAGGTGCAACATCCTTCCCAATGAGTGGATTAATCTAAGAATTTGGGGTAAGCTTATGTGGTGTTGTATTTGCTCTTCTTCTAAGTCCTCTTGCTAGTCTTTCATGAATTTTTCCATAGCTCTTTTCTTTTCTACATACCTCTTTACTGTTGCTTCTACCTCATCCCAATTCTCTGTAAGCCCGAAATTTGTCTCCATGTCTTGCAACAGTGGGGAGAAGTTCTTCATGGATTTTTATGTCTATCGCTCATAGGAACAAAGATACCCTTTCATCTTGTATTGCTCTCCTTTCATGTTCTATCAGGTCATCGTATTGACGGTCAATTTCCCTTTTACATCTAGGATGGTTTGGTCTTACGCTTTGTGAATCCACTTTAAGAATGTTGCTCTAGTTACTTAATCAATATCCCTGAGAGCGAACATATTTATTAGAGCCAACTTGTACTGTGACCACCTTGTCTGGGCTTCCATTGTTAGCTGGTCACATAAATATAGCTTTGAAACATATATGAAATTTTTAATAAGTTCCATATTGTTTCGTGGTGTAAGCCCAGTTCCAAGGTACCGAGCTTCTTGCTTGTATTCCTTGCAAAATCATGTAACATTTTTACCATCAAAGAAGCCAATCCATTTAATAACTCGCTCTTGGAATGTTTGAATGGTACTTCGTCTTTTCGCATCTTGGTGGAAGCACAAGAGCTGAGTTATACATACATCTAGGAAATTATAGTGTCCCCCATAAACAGTCAAATGGCAAGAACTTTTCAAACTGCACTTCTCGTTAAACCTTTCACTCTAAGCTCGAAGTCTCTACACTCATCTCCTTTCACATCATGTTCACCAAGTATGTCATGAAGTTCGTGAAAGTAGAGATACATCAGTGAGCATGGAGCCAACGTACTTTAGTTAAGTTGAGTGGCATGCATGTGAAGTGATGGAAACCTTAAACAAAATAATGATTCACACATGAATTACTTTGGATTGGTCATGAAAATAGAAGTGATAGAGTATGATCAGGAAACGAAAGAAATATATAAATCTAATTTGATCTTTTAACTCTTTTGCAATGCTAAATCCCCTTCCTTTCGGGTTTTTCTTATTCACGTTTGAGTGACTCAGCTTCCTTCTTTTTTATGAAGTGAAGCAAACATTTATCTTATTTAATCTTTGACCTTAGGGGAGATCGGGCAATTTTTTCAATTGAGTTTTAGATCTTGAGCTGAATTATGTCTGCAGCGCTCTACAATTGAATTTCATAGGTTATATTATTTCTAGACCACAGACTTCGACTCTACTTTAATACCTCCATGTCCTACGACATATGTTTCATGTTGTATAGACAATCCTGATTGTTGTTCAGATTTGGATAAACAGCACAACTTCAAGCGCTCTGTCACTTCGTTCTTCAAAGTTCTCACTTAAGCTTGTTTATTTATTCAACCTACTTTAACAAAACCAAGTGTGTTGTTTTACACGCAAAGGTTTAGGATCATCTCTGTTGTGCCAATAAGTTATAAGAGCAAGACAAGTTGACATTCGTTGTAAATGAAAAGATGCTAGAGTGTTGTAACATAACATACAAGTAAGAAAACACGAGACTTAAAAGATGCATAGGAGCTACCATCATGTTTCAGATCCAAACCTTTATTGACTTAATTGCACCATCTTGTAACAGTATTCATAGTATCTATCATCGTGGTTTAAATATTGGATTTGCATAGTTTCCCGTACAAATACATGTATGTAGTGCTCGCATCCCAACAGACTAATTTAGTTGAGTATTCCACAAATAAAAGCCATGCATATCATTTGAAATTCATAAAGTCAAATCGATGTTGTGTTCCCATTCTCACACATGCAGCCATCAAATTATGTACATGCGACTTTCCTTTATGAAGCATAGCTCACACACTACATTTGTTGTCTAAAGAAATTTACTTGCCATCCAAGAGACAAATGATATGTTATCACAATTGCTGTATCGAAACACTAACTTTGCTTCGTATGAGCACAAGTCCAAAGACTAGGGAAAAGAAAACACGCGCAATCTAATCTTGAATCAATAATGTATTCATAACATATAAGGTGAATCAGAACAAAAAGCTGTAAGCTTTGAAATTTTCCATCATTGTTTTTGCGATTTTTATCCCGCTTATTCTTAGCTAACTTTGTGGTTCACCCAATTACGTCTTCAGGTTTAACTCCTCAAGACATAAGAAGTGCATACTCTTCCTTCTCTGATCCTACAGAGGCCATGCTCACTTTGTGGTTCACCCAATTACGTCTTCAGGTTTAACTCCTCGAGACATAAGAAGTGCATACTCTTCCTTCTCTGATCCTACAGAGGCCATGCTCACAGGCCATGCTCACTTTGTGGTTCATCCAATTACGTCTTCAGGTTTAACTCCTCGAGACATAAGAAGTGCATACTCTTCCTTCTCTGATCCTACAGAGGCCATGGAGCTCCACATATGAATTAATATGTCTCTATCTCCCAGAGCGCCCACTCTTTCAATCTTCCAACATGATTCAGCTCTCTGCTTTGATTTCGCTTCCAAGTTGCAACTCCAGAATATTTTCCGCAGAGGATTACTCCCTCACACGTGCACCTGCCTCCTGAGCTCCTAGTATTTACACCCGTCAATCTGCTGAATGACTCATTACTAGAGTGACGAATTGTTGTGTTAGCAAGCATGATTACGTTATCTTCTTGCAACCATCTCCTTGACAAAGGTTAAATTTCTTGTCCTTTCCTTATGTAAAGGACCACTGATTCCCTGTCTTCTCTACAACACTTTCACCACTCACTAGAATTTATTAACTTTTTGCTTCATTGATCATAGCCCTGTATGACGAATCAGCAACAACAAAAACATGAGGGCTCAACTTCCTATTAATGAGGAGTTCATCTCCGTCGATCTGAGTTAACACAACTCTTTCCACAGAAGAATCAATTCCTAGACCATGGGATTAGCATCATACAGTAGTTGTCCTTCAACGGCTTCCCAATACACCTCTTAACATGTACTTCCGTCGATCTGAGTTAACACAACTCTTTCCACAGAAGAATCAATTCCTAGACCATGGGATTAGCATCATACAGTAGTTGTCCTTCAACGGCTTCCCAATACACCTCTTAACATGTACTTAGTTTCTAATGACAATGGAGATTAAAGCATTGGAGTATATGAGATAGGTTGTAACAGATGAGTGCTATGCATGATTTACACATAAAAGAGACTCCTCCAGCTCACCGCGAATTGTCATTCCGAACTGTTTTTGCATTGCCAAATCCCTCCAAAAGGGGGTTGGACTCTAAAACTAGTTGTTCAAAAGGGGGTTGGACTCTAAAACTAGTTGTTCATCTGTACAGCCATCCGTAGCTGCTCTTCAACCCATATTTGCTAGATATGCATGACACGCTTTGTGGTCTCTGTCTCCCTCCATACAAACTGCCATCGACATCTTGTTGCCCCCCCTGTCTGATGCACACACCTCCTTTCTTTCCCCAGCGCATAGGATTTTTCTATCCTCCCAGATAGATGCAAGATCTCTATCCTAGGTATTCGAGTTTTCCGCCAACTTAGCCTGCTCATGAACTGTAAGCTCTACTAAACATCTATCCCCCATTGGCGCTCCTCCTTTTTTGACTTGTCCCCTCCTTTTCTTTACTCCCTTGCTTCTCCATTTGGAATCTCCCACATGCTGCATAAGCGAGAGCAACATATGCCCCAACCACACAACTACCTCCAAGCGAGGTCTTTTCCTTCGGACTCTACCCTTCTACATCCTCATCTTCCAAAAAAAAGAATTAAAAGAAGAAGCCTCCACGTATACATTCTATACGTATTTTATATATTTATGAAATTAAAACATGTTCCATGGCATATATGTTCATACACATAGACACCCCTTGTAAGTATGTGCATGCCATTGCCATTGTGGATGCACATACATACACACATCCACAAACACATCATACGCACACAAACGCCCATGGAAGTACACATGCATGCATGCACATAAATACATTCATGTTCACTAGACCACATAGTCGTAGATACATTCACAAGGTCACACGGGAATGGCGAACATACATTGGTATATGCATGCATAGGAGTGCACACACATATACATCCTCATTCACACACTTCGTCCTTGATGTTTACTAACATTTTTATAGGTGCAGGTGATTATGAAATTATCAAGCAATGATTCAATCATATATATGCTAAAAGGTGAATCAAGCATCAAAATAGGCTAAGAATCATGACCACACCGTATTCCTTGTAGTGCATCATCAATCTACACACAAAATGAATTGCACCCTTACGTGGGTTGAATTCCAAAAGATAATAGAGATGAGACTCTCTACGATACTCCCCCCTCTAATCATGCACATAATCCTTGATGGGCCAAAAGTCATTTGCTTTCTACCTACAAAGATAGAATCAAATATTATTTGAACATGTTGTTTGAAAGCCAATCTAATGTGCATGGGAAATAAACAAAGTGTTTATACAAGGTAATCAAATGTAGCCCTATTAATTGCATACTTTAAAAAGCGTATTAAAAAAAATGATGCAAATGATACGGTCATATGCATTTGATGACAAAGCTTGTGCACTCACTCACATATAGATCATGTCCAGATACAAAATTCCTTTCCATCACTCAATATGGATAGGTAAAGCTCAATATTATTTCTTAATGCAATTCATATAGTAGGACCCTATCATGCATATTTTACGTGTAGCTTTTTAATAATCATGGTGCAAATAAGGATATGATGAAGTAAAAAATGGAATATAAATTGTTTTTTATGCTATGTACAAGTGAAAAAAGATGTGCATATAAGGAAAAAAGAGAGGTCTATAAACATCATTTCATGATTACTTTAAGTGCAAGAATGACCAACATGGAGAAAAAAGTGAAATCTGCAATGAAAAAACTATCAATCGTTTTCTCACTCAATACTCGCATCTCCCTCATTAGTTCATCACTCTTAGTGTTGTCTTATCACTTTATCCTCATCAAGGTTCTTTTTTTCCTTTTCATTGCGTGAATAGCTTCACAAGCTTACCTACAAAGGGAGTCTAAAACATGGAATTTCCCAATTGTTTTGCATCATATTGTGTATCAGAAGTGCTATCATAGACAAGCAACTAATCTCCAAACTCAAGTTGCTTTGTCATTAGTGGATGGCGCCTACCAAAATAGACTTTATTCTTCAATATTAATGTCTTCAACTTCTCAATAGATACCTGCAAAGTTTCCTATCCAAAATCAAGTTTATCTATCCTATAAAACTAAAATTCTCCTTGACTTTGATTAGTATGCCATGGTATAACAAAACGTGGAGTGAAAATATAGGCTTTTGACAATACATTAGCTCTACAAGCATAAATCAGTTGTCCATGTACAAGTCATACAATCACCCCACAATGCAAAAGGAACGAGATATGACTATTTCTAATTTTTTTCCATTAGAGACTTTTTCTAACGCTTTCAAAATAGGCATGTGACCTCTTTCAATCTTTGCACTTGCTTCAGGATTATATGCCGTAGTTATTTCCGAAAGAACTTCATGTTTTTGGAAGACGTCTCTTGCTTCTTGTGCAAATTCCATCTAACTCTACATGAATGGCTATGCTTTTCTCAACATATCCAAAACAAAAAAATACTTCCTGGAGTAAAAGTTTACATATATTGTTGGTTGATATAAAATATAAATTATGCTCTACCCTCAACATGGTTTGTTTGATCTTCATGTGCAAGAACAATGAAATTCATATTTTGAACACCCAAAGGCATTGTTTACCGAATCAACTACTCATTTATAGTGTACACTTGGAGGATATGTTGGATGCAAACCATCCCAATGTTTCTTATATGAGTGTATTTGGAAATGTTTACGTGATGCATTATATTATGAAACATCTACATAGATGCCTAACCATAATTATATCTCTCTTATCTTCACATAAGTTCCCATAAATCCCCTATGACCAGCCCATAGAGACTCATGTAAATCACTCATAATGTTTGTTTGCAAATGTTTCTTTCCAACTATGCAGTCAACAAATATCCCTTTTCCATAAGCATTTTTCCAAATCAAACCGCCTTTAAGAATAAAGTTGAATGCATGATCGCTAATAGTTTTGAAGTATTTGATGAACAAGAAGTATGTGCACACAACTTACGCAAGTAATAGCCAATATCCAAAAAGCCTCCTTCATATTTTTTTCTGCATCAAATCTTTCATAAGCATAAGAACAATCATCATAGGTAAGGGTTTTAGATTCTACAATTTCTTGCCCCTCAATATCATCATATCATGCTCTTGAAAGCATATCGGAAACTAAATTCATCTTACATGATATATGTAAAGACTCCAAACTTATGAATTTGATATATGAAATCCATTTTAGCATAGCAATATTAGGAGTTGGAAAATTGAAAGTCATGCCTAGGAGAGGTAAACAATCTACTTTCACAATTACATTAACACCTATGAGACAATTTTGATCACTCTTTAGTGCAAAAAAAACTCTCCAAAGCCCTCTTTTGATTTGAGGATATTTTCATTGTTGCTCTTGCAATATTTTATCTCCAAATATTATGGCATGTTTCTTACCATCTTAATCTTCTTGACCCATTACCCATCCCATAATTGGACTAGTATCTACTATCAAAAACATCACGTTAAGAATTGGATCTTGCATCAAAAGATTCTTTAATATATGCATGGTTAATGTATGTTTGTCAAGCTAAACAAATTTCTTATGTTTTGTTAAGAAAGCATAGAAATCATCTACCACATGGGTGAAGTGAGGTATCCAAATAGCATGGAGTACACATGCTTCCAAAAATCTTATCTCTTCACTCATGGATTTGCAAGTATTTCGACATCTTATTGACAAGATCTCCTTTTGAAGAAAATGGTCTCTAGCCATAAAAGCCATATAAACTTCCAATGATGAGTACTCATTCTCAATGGAAAAGTTTAGGCGTAGTATTTTAAATCTTTCAAAACTTTTCTCAAAATCCAGAATATGAGCTTTAAAAAATTTCCTACATCTATGACTATCAATGCTAAAGTCGTTATCTTCATCAATACATCCTTTTATGGGGATATCATCTATAAAAGACATAGTAATGTGTGGTATAAAATCATGCAATAGCCAATTCATTGCATTCATCATATGAGAAACTTAATTATTTGTAGGTTAAGGTAATGTACACTTTTGAACCAATCCAAGAATCTTTTTCATAGTGGTTATATCTCTACTCTCCTTGTCAATTAGAATTGATCATAGCTTGAATAAAGATCTCCCAATAGAGTAGATTTCATATCCTGCAAATGCTTTGTCATTAGAGTCATTACCTAATTGTATGGTGATTTATTCCTAATTTCAAGAAAATTAGATCTACAATACATGAAGGATAATGCTCTTTCTTCATCATCTATCTTAGAAGAAAAGAGTAATCTTCTCTAACAAAAAACAATTCAAGTGTTATGCTTACTAATATTGAACTTTCTGAATTCTTGTTTAAGGAAAAAACATGTGCTTATGATTTTGGAGTTAGCAACAGGAAATCCAATCAAGAACCAAGTGATTATAGATTTTGTGGGAAACTTAGAAGATATAATTACTCCTAGCAAGGTACAGATGATATAGGATGAAGTAGGTCTTAGTACTAGAGCATAAACTACATTGTATAATCCTTTGAAGCAAGCACTACAGAAAAAGGTATTTTGCAAAGTATTTTTCCAAAGCCTTACAAGGTATCTCTAAAGAAGAAGATGACCGATGAGGATGTAGCTACTACTCTTGGAAATTACTTGCATATAGAATATGTTATGCTTGCATCCATTTATCATTCTGCTACACCAAAGAAAGAGTTGAAAAGCTCATCTAGAAAGGGATATATGTACACAAAGTTCAATAACATATCTTTCAATTTGGAGAGGCTTCAAAAGGAAATAAATAAAGTTTAGGAGTCTACAATTCAAGGTATATCTATTGTGGTGATAATGACATTCATAGTATTCTTATTAATATAATGTTTGTTATTTGATGTAGATTGGGGTTCTAGACTCTTTAATATTGAAGCTAGATGAATGTCAAATCATAAATGGACAATGTACATGGTCTTATATGAGATTATCCTCATAAAGGCTAGTGGAAAAAAGGCTAGTGGCAAAAAATGGGTATAAATGTACTTGGTCATAAAAGGCTAGTGGCAAAAAATGGTATAAAAGCTCAAGCATAATCATGATGGAAGTGTTGAGAGGTATAAGGCTAGGCCTGTAGCAAAAGGCTATGCTCAAGAGGCATTGATTTTGATGAGACGTTTTTTGCCACATGCCGAATGACCACTGTTGATAGCATTTGTGAATTTGCAACTCATTGCCATTGTAGTGTACAATAGTTGAACATAAAAATTGCATTTTTGAAGTGTGACTTACATGAATAAGTGTATATATTTCAGCCCTAAGGTTTTGTGCATCAAAGGGCCATTACCACTCCTTTTGCATTGCATTTATCCTAGGGGGATTTGTTGATATATTTCCATACTAATGTCTGTGAACACACTTAGGACCATCGTTGTACTTTTTTCCCTTTTTAGGAGGGTTTTCCCCTTGCCTTGTGTATATGCATATAAACCCCAAGTGTCATTTATCATTGTACATTTAATTGCTAATATATTTAGTCTTTTGTTGTGCTCCAAGCTTCTACCTCTTACTTATGCTAATCGTGTGCTTCCATAAACCTCAAACTCCGACACCATTTTCTACTCCAACACCATTTTCTACTGCGATGCTGGTAGAATTTCATCATTTTATTAACTCATAAGATACCTTCAATTTTGGTTTTTATTTCTCCATTTATCATCTTTGGGACTTGGATTTTTGTGAATCATAAGGAGGCAGCTGCCCAAATCGCACCAAGCATGAGTCGTTTGGTTTTAGATGCACTAATCTTCATAGTCCACTCTTTAATAAATATAAACCTCTTCAAATCTTATCCATTTCTTATGATCGAGTGATTTCCATTGGCAAAATCCTTTGGATCAGAGGATATGTTCTCTTAGAAGGTTGTCCTTCTATATATATATATATATATATATATATATATATATATATATATATATATATATATATATATATATATATATATATATATATATATATATATATATGTATGTGTGTGTGTGTGTGTGTGTATGTGTGTGTGTGTGTATGTGTATGTGTGTGTGAATATATGTGTGTGTATATGTGTGTATGCATATATGTATGTATGTAAAAAACCTAAAACCCTACTTCTAAAGACCTAGACCTAAAACATGTATGTATATCTGTGTGTATGTGTATATGTGTGTATGGACATGTGTGTGTATATGTGTGTATGCATATGTGTGTGTATGTATGTATGCATATGCATGTGTTTATGTATATGTGTGTGTTTACATGTGTATGAATGCATGAATTTGGATGTGTAAATGTAATATGTTTGTGAATGTGTGTGTCCATGTGTCTATGAATGTATGTGCATATGTGTGAACAAGTGTGTGTATATGTATATGTGTCTCCTGTATATATGTATGCATGTGAGGGTGTATGTGCATGCATGTGTATGTATTTGTGTGTAGACATGTGTGTGTATGTGTATGTATGTGAGTGTTTGTAATATATGCATATGTATGTGTATGTATATGTGTGTACATATATGTGCGTATGTATGAATATGTGTGTGTATGTATGTATGCATATGCATGTGTGTATATGTGTATGTATATGTATGCATGTGTTTGTGTATGAGTCTATATCTCTCTCTTTTTCTCTCTCTTTATCTCTCTCTCTCTCTCTTTCTCTTTGTATTTCATATCTCTCTCTCTCTCTCTTTGTCTCTATCTCTGTTTCTCTCTCTTTATCTCTCTCATTCTCTATCTCTATTTCTAATAAAGAACAAAACAATCACTTATATCTACTTGTGTGTATATATATCTATATCTTTCTCTCTTTCCCTCTCTCTTTCTCTCGCTCTCTCTCTTTCATCTCAGTCTCATTCTTTCTCACTATTTGTCTCTCTTTCATCTCTCTCTCTCTTGCTCTCTCTCTCTCTCTCTCTCTCTCTCTCTTTCTCTCTCTCTCTTTCTCTCATCTCTCTTCCTCTCTATTTCTATCTCTCTCTATGTTTGTTTTTATAGAGAACCAAAAAATTACTTGAATCAATGTAATCCTTTAGGTCGCTATTATCAAATCCCAATCAACATTGTGTCTCATAAAATTCCAAAGATTCGATGCCAAAAATCTTTTCCAAACACAAAGATTAGAGAAATTAGAAAAGAGAAAACATAGAGAAAGAAAAGGGGTGAAAGAGTACGTGCATCACTTACCGAGATGCGAGATCTAGAGATAGAGAGATCTGTGTGTGTAGAGAGAGAGATAGAGAGAGAGAGACCTATGGTGTGCATGTGTGTGTGAAAGATGATCACAATGCAAGTGGATGAGCAGAATGTATGCAGGTGCAATCTCAAAACTAGCAATATGCAGCTCAAAACACTAGCAAATGATGACCTTTTGCTCTTGTGTCCGGTTATGTTAAAATGCATCATCAGTATAGCCGCGCATATAGCCATCCGCATTGATGTGTGATGATTATATTAGAGGCTGTATCGATGCATGTTCAGGCACCCATATCGATGCCGATATTTTCAAACACAAATACTAACATAAACTTTTCAACGGTTTAAAAAAGGGTACATTTGATGTTGCCATTGATTGTACTATGGAACTGTAAAGTCGTAAATCTTTAAATCAATAACTTCCTCTTTAAGAAATCCAATTGGGTGTATGCAATCAATGAAGATTGAGTTCACTTGAGCTAGAGTTATCTTCCATGAAAACTCAAGATCGGCAGAATTTTATATAGTTCACATTACCACTTGCCATCACGCGGGCTTTAACACTTGAGATTTAAAGTATTATATACAAATTGAGTGATTTGTCTTGACATATTTCTTCCAAAGAGATAGATATGCAATAAATTGTATTCGCTAGTCTTAATATGGATGAAATCATGTTCCTTATAGAAACATAATTACCCACCACTTTTTTCACCATCCATGTACACTTTCTTTTTCATATAATTGATGAGTTTGCAAGTGAGAAAACTATCCATACAAGATGGATATTCATTTTAGAGAATTTTATGGAGACATTAGAAAGATTTTTCCATCAAAATGCTTTACCTCAAGAAAGAAGGTTGAATAGTATAAGAGGAATTCGTATCGGAATGCTCTACCTCAAGAAAGAAGATGATGCAAATGTCCCCATAGAAGACGCATAAGATAAACGAATTGGAATAGGAATAGGTGCATGATCACAATAGAGATAATGAAATTTGTTCTATTAAATGCAATTGCAGAAATGATCGGATCTATATGAGAAAGAGAAAAAATAGCAAAAGAAAGATTGGCTTCTTTTCTAATGCGACCGATAAAGGAGAGAGGTGCCGTATCTAAAGCACTTACCTATAATAACTGATTTTTGAGCCAATGAATGGCTTCAAGTAGCCATTCCTAAATCTATTGCATCAGCTCAAGTCATAAGTGAGGATAAAAAGAAGCTGGTTTTGGGATATGATTAGAGGTAACATCCTTTTACTATGAAACCCTTTAAAGGTTGTGCAATGATGGACATCCTATCCTTTAGATTCGTAAAGAAGTTCTACAAGAAATCCATGAGTTCTGACTATGATGTAGATACTGATGGAAAGCCCAATTTTGGATGTAGAAGTCATAAAATCCAACACACCAACATCGTCCTCTACCATTTTGAGTATGTCGGCATTGAAGCTTCCTATTATGTTTCTTCCTTTATCATCTTCATGTTGCATCATCCGAATAGTGATCTTTCAACTTACAACATGCAATAATTTCCATAGCATACATTGACACACACTCATGCATTAACATAGTCATCACGGCTTGCCCCAAAATTGTTGTCAGCCACTGTGATGGCCACACACCATGCACCTCCCCCTCCATCATCTATTCATTTCCCACCCATTTCTAATCGTTTCCCTTTCTTTTACCACCCCTTTCCTCACTCACATCTGTACAAATTATGATCTTAATAGTTCAATACGAATTTCAGTCCATTAGATTCTAGGGAAAACACAAACTCCATGAAAGGTACCATTATACTAGGGCCTTCCTTTCTTCATGATCACCCCATTTCAAAATTATATTTGGAATTAGAACTACATAGTCTTTTTTTCTTACATCATCTCAACAAACTCATCAATCAAATAAATGAAAGAAGCACAAAAACATGAATATTCACGTATATTGTCTATGGTAACAAAATTTTTTTACCTACACGTAAATTTAACCAAGCAAAAAGATAAGGATTCAACCTTCAACATAAAGAGAAATCATTGTTAGATCCGTTTATCAAGCTGGCGGAAGGCAAAACAAGTTTGATCATAGGCGTACAAATTAAATTCCTGTGAAGTTACATCACGAAGAACAGACTACGAATGAAACACTCCATGAAAATTAAGACAGCATAGGAATGGAAAATAATAAGATGAAATTTAAAGTGGCTACCCATGAGCGTGACGATAAATTCAATAACCTAATATGTAATTTGATCTATAGCTAAATTTGTTTTGTATATCCTCGTTTTTCGTATCCTTCTCCTAGTTTGTGGGATCCCAAGGGCACTATGCCCCTTCATTGTATCAGTGTGCTATTTTATTCGTTCAAGCAAGGGAGAGTAGATGTCTCCTGAACATCCTCTTAAAACAAACATACATGATCTCTATAGAATACATTCGTACCACGAAAACGCATGAGGTACTCATACCTACTTCAGTATTCGTGATAAATAACTTTGATTCTAAAGACAACACAATTTCCAAGTGAGAATATGCACTTGAGTTTGGAAAAATAAAGAAAACTATTTGATTTGATTACATATCATTGTGCTATATTTTGTTAAATGCAAATTCCTTTTTCGTTTAAAATAAAAATGTAAATGAAAGAAAAAAATAACTAAAGATATCTCAGAGGAAACAAATCTAATGATAAATCGCGTGGCTCTATAACAGATCTAGTGTAACGGACAATGTGTCTATCTCGTTACAATGACTATATATTCACAGACCGCACATATCATGCAATGGAATGAACACCTAAATGGATAAAAGGGAAGGTGAAATACTATCTAAAATGTTATCCATTCAACAAAGCTTAAACAATCATAATGATGTGAAGAAAGGATTGTATATTCGATCTACTTTAACTAGAATAAGTACAATGTATTAATTATAAAGGTTTAAATTTATATTTACCTTACCATGTTTAAGAATAACATTCTATCAATTCTTCATTATTGCGCCTAGTTACTAGTACGGATCTGATATTAGCTAAACTAGTGAGCAGATAAGATGATCTTATCGTTGGACATAGGAAGTTTGGTTATCTATTCCACTACATCATGATGGGATAATCGGGAATCACACATAAGGCAAAATACAAAATCAAAGAATCTTTACAAACTAGTAAGGGAGATATTAGTGAGTGCCTTAATAACGAGCGGAAATCGTTGAGGGTAAAGTTTCTGAAACAAAATGTTGCATGATTGCTGAAACAAAGGCTAAAAGTGATCGACATTTAGGACGTAATTCAAGTGAGAAGGCCACTTGCCTCGAGTTATAGAGAGGAAGAATACGATTTGCCTTTGGGAACCTCTTCATACGGAGGCCTTGTGGGACACTTTAAAGGAGAGTATTTCCTCAAGGAATGGCCCATAGAAGAATCTCTAGAGCACTTGCCTTGTCGGACAGTTTAAAGGAGAGTATTTCCACAAGCCCATAGAAGAATCTCTAGAACGCTTAACAACAAGATCTAAGTACCAATGTGGAAGCTTCTCTCTAAAGATAAGAATTATTTTGTGATATAAAACAACCACCGCCAACAAGAATGGACTCCACACAAATAGGATATAGATGAAAATTTCGATGTGCTACTCTCTAGTTCACTATTATTTTCATAGACTGACTAAAAAATAGAGTAATATGGTACGTTATAGGTGAAAAACTCAAAACCTACAGTGTTTAAACAAGAAAGATCTAGATGAATAAGAAAATTACTTTATTTCTTGATATTCAAGAAGTAATTTTTACTTCTTTTTTTTCTGGTGAGGTTGGGGCGCCTAGGGCGTTCGCGCTATCTGAAAAATTATAACACGTTTGGTGATGCCTTAGATCTACAATCCTACTATTTACACATGTTTGTGTGTTTCTGTGTGTGTGTGTGTGTGTGTGAGAGAGAGAGAGAGAGAGAGAGAGAGAGAGAGAGAGAGAGAGAGAGAGAGAGAGAGAGACCTGATCGTTATAAGAGATGTAAAATTTACAAGTACGAATTTCGATCAGTGTCACGAAATGTAAACAAAATGGTCGCAAGAAGTTTATTTAAGCTTATAGAACAAGTTGAAAGCATTCACCATTAAATTTATGTTTAGAATTCATTCCAAGCATGGGGAAACAAAACTGCTTTCATTCGTAAGGGAATATATAGTTGCGTGTATATCTTTACCACGGAGAGGTTAGATCGTAGGACACATATAACTTCCACTAAAGACTTAAAGTCAAGGACGTAAAATCTGTTTTTGCAGTGAAAGATGGACGAATAACAGAGGCGACAAGTCTAATCACAGTTTTATGAACATGGAGATACGTTATTCCACTATGAGAAACTTGTTTGTTGGTTCACCACAGTTTTGATTTTATATGTTAAAGCCTGAAATTCTTTCACTAGCTTCACTTTACATATAGACATTTCGAAGGGAGATACGTTAAACTACGACATCGAGCTCTTCATGAAAGCTCTTGTCGGGATGGCCCAGTGGCTCACTGAAAGATGACTTTCCTATGTCTTCGATAATTTTCACTGTTACATGAAATTTTGAACTTTGGAATCTACTGTAAATACTCAATGTCGAATGAATATCCTCTATTCTTATAATAGATCGAGCTTTCAAATTTGTTGACTGAAGAAAGATCTGCTGGGTAATGATTAGTGTCATATTTGGCTATTCATCGAAGGCATGCATGAACAAAATGAAATCGTTTCCGAAGTGACAGAACAGTTAACATGTTCTATCCAGCAAATAAGAATGAAAAGGACACGTGGATTCGTCCCAAATAAAGAACTGGATAATACAATGAATGCGAACAAAGATGGATGTATACTTCAATACTTCATGGTAGCTGATTGATATCACATTTGATTCCTGCACTTGTCAAGTACATATGTTGCATATTTAGTCAATCTATGATTCACTTCCATTGGAGTTGGTGCTATCCTGCAATCTTCCATTTTAAATTTGGTTAGCAAATTTTTCAGATACCTTTCTTGAGTTACATAGACTCCATGTTGAGTATATGAAATCTCCATTCCCAAGAAGAATGACAAATTTCCCAAATCACTGATTTTGAATTCTTTCTCCATCTGTTTCTTAATCATTTGTATGCCTTTATCATCTGTTCCTGTAAGTATTATGTCATCAACATAAATACAAACACAAATAAGTCCATCTTCACTTGCTTTGACTAGCAAGCTACTATCTGCCTTTGATGCTTGAAATCCAAGTTCCTTCAAGAACTTTACAAGCCTATAATTCCATGCCCTTGGGGCCTGCTTCAATCCATACAAAGCTCTCTTGAGCTTACACACATAATTTGGATACACTTGATCTTTGAACCCTTCTGGTTGCTCCATGTAAACTTCATCTAAAATGTAACCATTCAAAAAAGCATTTTTAACATCTAATTAAGACAATTTCCAACCTTTGCAAGCAGCAATTGCTATGAGTGTTCTGATGGTTGTCATTTTTACCACAGGACTATAAGTCTCATCATAGTCCACTCCATATGTCTGTGCATATCCCTTTACAACAAGTCTGGCTTTGTACCTAGACACAGTTCCATCTGCAAATCTTTTTGTTTTGTAAACCCACTTACATCCAATGATTTTCTGGCTATTAGGTTTAGGAACCAGATCCCATGTCTGATTTTCCATCAATGCATCATACTCCTCTTGCATAGCTTCTTCTCAATTCTTCTTCCCTTTGGCTTCATCATATGTAGATGGATCTTCATCTACTTTAATCATGTAAGCATAATCCTTAGTAGTCAAGAATGAAGTATCATAGCTATACCTTGTAGGTTGCCATTTGTGCCTTGTAGACCTCCTAAGTTCTCCACTTCTTGAAGTTTCTGGTTCATCACATTCTGGATCAAACCTTGGCACTTCTTCACCTCCAACTTGTATTTCATTTTTCTCTTCTTCATCAAATATCTGAACCTTTGTTTTACCTTTCTTTTGATTCATAATTTCTTCAACTTTTGTATACACATTAGATGTACCTGCATACCAAGTACTTTGCTCATCAAATGTAACATCTTTGGACACAAGGAATTGTTTTGTGGATGGACTCCACAACCTATAACCCATCTGCTTGTCATCATAACCAATGAATACATACTTCTCTGCTTTGGGCTTCAATTTATGCCTCAATTGAGATGGCACATATGCATATGCCAGGCGTCCAAATATTTTACAATGATCCAAGGTAGGTCTCTTACCCCACCAAGCTTCATATGGTGTCATACCCTGCAAAGCTTTACAAGGAAATCTATTAACCAAATATGTGGCTATGTTTACAGCCTCAGCCCATAAATAATTTGGATAATTTTTCTCTTTCAACATGGATCTTGCAAATTCAACAAGTGTCCTATTTCTTCTTTCTTCTACCCCATTTTGTTGAGGAGAGTACCTGCAGGTAATTTCCCTCTTTATACCTGCATTCCACAAGTAATCACTGAACTCATTAGAAAAATACTCTCCCCCTCCATCTGACCTTAACCTCTTCAATTTGTGACCTGTAATTCTTTCTGCATATGCATGATAGTGTTTAAATGTATTAAACACTTCTGATTTGTCTTTGATCACATGGATTGTGATCCACCTGGTAGCATCATCAACATATATGACATAATAACTTGAACCATTTATACTAAAGTCCTTTGAAGGATCCCACACATCTGTATGTACCAATTCAAGTCTTTCTGAATACATAAAACCATGCTTATTGTATGATTGCTTATGAGCCTTACCTAACTCACATGCTTCACATCTGTATGTCATGTGTTGACCTGCAATGTTAGGCAATCCCAGTACTGAACCATTGTTTATCATTTCTTGGATACCTCTCTCATTAAAGTGTCCAAGTCTTTTGTGCCAAAGATCCAATTCTGACACCTTTTGCTCTCCATATGCAAACATAGCATGTCCACTATTTCCTTGTACCTTTAATGTGAAGAGCCTTCCTTCCTTCTTCCCTGTAACAATCTGTTTATATCCTTGACTAGGGTCTTCAACATAAACTCCATCATTAGTGAACCTTACCTCATTTCCTTTTTCCACAATTTGTCCTACACTTATCAGATTTTTAGGAATTGTAGGAACATACAAAACCTTACTCAAAAGAGTGCTTCCATCTTTGGCTTTGACTGAACCAATTGACTTTACCTTGTGCTTTGTATTATCACCTGTTTGGACTGTATGATTAATTGCATTATAATCTAGATCAGTCATCAAGGCAATGTTTCCACTCAGATGGTTGCTACATCTTGAGTCAATATAAAATACTCTCATGTCTTCATGTGAGGCTTCACATGTTGCATTCATAATAAGAGTCGAACCTTCTTTCTGATCTGATGCATAATCGTAGTAGGTATTATTATATGATTGATTTTTGGAAGTTTCTTCCTCCACCTCTTCCAAACGAATTCCTACCACCTCTACCTCTGAAGTTTCCTCTCTGATATCTGCCACCTCTTCCTCTTTGATTAAAATTCTGATTAAAATTACCATTGCTTTGATTATTGTGCCGACAATCATGAGATAGATGATTGCTCTTACCACATATCCAACAAGCTCTGACATTATCTTTGTTATTTCTGCCTCTTCCTCTACTTCTGCCACTTCCTCTTCCTCTTAGGAAGTTTTCTTGGCTTGGAGTACCTTCATCTTCAATTGATTGTTGCTTTCCTTTGCTAGCTTTCTTCTTGTCTTTAGAATACATTGCATGACCTGCACTCTTATCAACATCTCCTTTGATATCATTCTCAAAAGTTACCATATGTCCTAACAATTGATTTAGATCAGGAGTGAAATGATCTAATGAAAGTTCTGTAGACAAAATAAAAGGCTTCCATTTCTCATCTCCTCTTAGCCCTGTGAGAATTTGTCTTACCAATTTATCTTCTTCAACATCTTCATCCACTACACCTAAAGAATCTGCAATGTCCTTCATCTTTGTCACATAATCAGATATTGATTGTGAAGCCTTCTTCTTGAAGGTAGTGAACTCTGCCCATAATGAAGCTTTCCTTGATTTGGTTGTGTTCTGGAAATGCTCTTCCAAAGCATTCCAAATGTCACTTGCACTTTCAAGTCCTCTAATATGAGGAAGCAAATAATCATTCACTGCCATGTAGATTATGATCCTTGCTTGAGCATCCTTCTTCATCCAAATCTTTACATCTGCTAGCTCCTCCCTAGTTGGAACACTAGGATCTCTGAACTCTAGCTTTTCTTCCTCTCCTGTGATATATCCGATCAGATCTTTGCTCATAAGATGAGCTTCCATTCTCATAGACCAAGCTGGATAATTTTCTCTATCCAACTTTTCAATTTGGAGACTATCTCCCATCCTTGCTTCACGTGGTCTCAAATGTTTAGTCCTTATAAAGAATGAATGTACCTTAGTTTCGAATGTTGCTCCTTCTGATCCTTTTGACAACCTTTATGTGTCTTCCTTCAATCTTTCTTCACACTTTATCCTTTTGATCCTTCAAGATGTAAAGTTTGTATGTCTGTAGCAGTCGGAGTCTCCCTTTCCTCAATTTTGATATAACTTGCTCTGATACCACTGATGGAGAGTGTTCATCGCCAAAAGAACAAGCAATCCTTGATGTTAGACCACCTCTATATCAAGAGTAACTTCAGACTCCACTTAATTTTAAAGAACAATCACAAAACTATCAAGAAATTGATCAACTGATAAAAATCACTTCTGAGAAAAAGTCTGCTGCACATGAATCATACATTGACTGTTCATTCATGTAAATTTTTTTATAAAACTTTTTAGAGTATGTTGCCTTGAGGTTGCGCATCTTCTCCAAGTTAAAACACCTCAAATGCTTGAGTAGATTGTGAGAAATGACTCAAACAATGTACCTATGTTCGAAACTGTCTCTTTGTAATGACGACTTTGACACCTGTAACTTCTAAGCTATGGTTCTCCCAACGTATAGCCCATTTAATCAAATGCTTTTAGCCATAGATGGCTTACCTCTCAACTTAAATTTTGAGTCCTTATTTGTGTAAAACTTTAGACTATGCACTGAGCACTGTCCATTTCTTTGACCATCGAATCTGCGCCTGTTTTAGAAGACATTCAGAACTTTCTACATATGAATGTCCCTATTCAAAATTCTCTTAGCCTCTTTGCAATTGGACTCTCAAAATTTAACCATAGATGGATTAACTATGGATTTAGACATGTTCAAAAGGATTTCTCAAAAGATTAACTACAGAAGGAGAATGAAAGAAAAGATCGACGCACAATTCTCTGAAAGATTTTTCTTCTCATAATTTTTCATACATCTGATGGATGACATGCATAATGTTCATCTCATTCTCTCCTATTCTTCTATTCTTCACATCTATTGTCTTCTCTATCTCTTCTATATCTCACACCCCGACTATGAACATGTATAAATATATATATATATATATATATATATATATATATATATATATATATATATATATATATATATATATATATATATATATATATATATATATATATATATATATATATATATATATATATATATATATATACGAGCCTAACTCGTCAATTTTCCAAATACATTGAAAATATTTACAAGAGTAATGTACAAAAGAACTTTGTTTCTGAATCTGTTCTTTCTTGAAACTGATCTTCAATCTTCCATTCATTTTTCCACTTCTGGATTTTATGTAGTCACTAATTGTTGATTGTTCTGCTCCAACACATACATGCATGCATATGCATACATGAATGCATATGCATACAAGAATGCATGTATGCATATGCATACAAATATGCATATGTGTACACACATGCACATGCATACATACATGCAAATGCATACAAGCATGCATATGCATGTATACGTATGCATACAAGCATGCATATGCATACAAGCATGCATATGCATACAAGCATGCATATGCATACAACCATGCATATGCATACAACCATGCATATGCAATGCATATGCATACAAGCATGCATATATATACATTGGATGAGATGAGATCTTCACATTGCATCAGATGGGATCTGCACGTACACCTTGGGGTGCGCATGATGATAACGAATCAAAGATATATCATATCCATAATGGAGCTCGAGTTATGGATGCGGTGGGAAAGTCAATGCATGAGCGCATTCGACAACTCTGCTCCATCAAATTCGGTCATTCAATATTGTTAAAATGGACAAAAGAGGATAGAGACTCTAAAAACCATATCACACAATGCATATATGAAGAGTACCGGCCAACACCTGAGAATCCTGTTGTAAGTTCCGAATGGATTCAACATACGGCATGTGAGGTAATGTCTCATCCACAATCAGAAGCTCGCGATGCTTTTAGAGCAGGCTTACCGAAGCCTGTATGGCTAGATGTCAAAGAATGGGAATCGATTCAGGATGAGCAGCAACATACTCCTAATCGATATCGTCAACAGAGAGATGCAGCAGCCACACGTTTAGATACAGTTGGAGCATCACATTCAGGTAGCAGCGGATACGACAGTATGCGCTACCAATTTGTAAGTATCATGTTAATTATTGAAGTTGTTTGTGTTAAGTACATTATGTATGTTCATCTAACATTTTGCATATTTATTATAGGAGTTGGCAATGGGTCGTCCTCTGACGCGAAGTGAAGAATCATATGGATATCGACATGGACTAACTGCACTATTACAAGACTTAGAGGGATGCAGTGCAATCGTCTCATGGGAGAATATTCTTGATTAGGTAAAGTTATATCTTGGTTTCGTGTTTTTAGTTTTTGTTTATAAATGTCATGTTAATTGGTCTTATTTCATACATATGTTTTGTTGCACGATTATTGTTGGGGATTCGTGGACAAGAAGGAGTTTGAGGGTTTGTAGGAGAAAAAGGAGATGATGAAAATGGAATAATAGTGAGAACTTCTGCAAAGGAATACTCTCGGAAACCTTGAATATTGATTATCTTGCAACAATTACAATGACCGCACACAGTCTAATCAATGACTAAGTACAACTTCAGAGAATATCAATTACTGAAGACCATTTATCTCAAGTCCTCTGGCGGCGGCCTCTCCTGCACCAATCCTTCACTTGCTTCACGCTTCCCTTGTGCACACCTTGCACTAAGCTTCCACCAAGCTAAGGAATTGGTATCTCGGCGCACACACACAATGGACCTTGGGACTCTTGGAATCCAATCCGCCTTCTCTGCACACCTTCCTCTTGACACCTCTTGCACTCTTGAGTGTCGTCGCACACTGGTGGCTCTTCTTGCTTCCTTTCTTGCCTCCTCTGGGCTCTCTCTTGCTCCTTGCTCTCAATGTGTCCAAGAATAGCCTTTTTCCTTTTTCTTGAATCCGCCGGTCCCGTGACTTCTAACTGCCATGGACTCTTGGGCTTCCTTTGATGTCCCAAGATTCTCTTGTTAGTTGGCGGCCAACGAATTGCCCTTTGTCCTGTAGTGACTTTAGTGTAAAACCAAAAATTTTAATGGGGGTCATACTTTCACTTGTGCGTACACTTTTCCGCTTCACATGCCTTCACATTCCTTTTTAATTCTTCCTTTGTGTACTAAGGGGGGTTCACCTAAACCTTCCCAATTACTTTAAAACACATTCTGATCCTTAGGAGAATTAATTTACCCTTTGCGGGACAATCAATTGTCACTTAGACACTTTGACTTTGCACTTGTTGGCTTGACCTTGCCCTTGTTGACTTTGACCGGTTTGCTTTGACCATCATGACTTTTATGGGCTCAACAGATGCCCACCACCTAAAGGACTCTCCGACCCGGAGAGACAACATACTGGATACAAGAATAGCTTAAGAACCAAAATGAACATTCATATGAACAGAGAGAAATTAAAGCCGAAAAAGAGAGAAAAAGTACTTTTATTGATTACTAAAGAAAAGAAGACAATATCCGATGATTATTGAAGTCTGATTGGCATAAGCAGAAGGATGATAGAATTATTGGGAAGCTTAGAACTACGGCTGAAGCCATGTAATTTATTGAAAAGTGGCCAGCACATTATTAAAACTGGATTGAGATTATTGAGGAGTTGGCTGAGGTGAAGATGGGAGGGGAACGGAAGCTTGCTCTATAAGGTGTTGGATAGAACTCAGGCAATTGCGAAGAAGGTCCCGTTCGCGCTTGATATGCCGACACGCTGCATTATCACATAAACCTAACTGAAAACGATTTTGAAGATCCTCTAAAGTTTGGAGCGCAGAATCCGCAATGTCGCGATACCTATCTCGCTCCTCCTTGAGCAAGCGGGCGGATTCAGTGAGAGATTGCCACTGTGAGGTGGCCATGCGATTTATGTTGTCTATAGTCGAGATATATTGTTGATGAATGCTGGCTGCAGCTGAGATGGAATCCATGGACAACTTGGAACCGTCAGCACTTCCCTGAGCAATGTGACTGGCTTCGCGGAGTAATAGGAAAAATGAGGGTTCAGCCTGGTTATCAGATGGAGGAACAGGTGCTACGGGTGGAGTTTGAGAATTAGTTGGAATGGGAGAGGGACCGGTTGTGGAATGAAGATTGGAATGGTGGGGTTGGGTGGGTGGGTCATTACTTGGAGTATGAAATTGGGAAACAGGGGGACGTGGGGGAGTACTGGTAGGGTTTAGTGGGTTCAGATGGGTTTGAATGAGTGGGCGGAATGAAGAGGAGCCATGTGGGGGAACAGGAGTATGAGGATGCATGGGGGCCCTGGCAGGAGATGTGATAATGATAGGGGAAGGAGACCTTGGATTAAGTGGATGGAGATCCGGGGGTGCAGAGGGTTGGGTGGAAGCAGATGTTGAGTCAGTGGAGAGTGAAGGGGAGGGGGGAGGCCGGGATATGGAAGGGATAATGGGATCGTTTTGCGGGTTGCTAACAGGGAATGGAGGGGATGCGGAAATAGTGGAAGGGTTAGCCAATTGTGCAGGGATTTGATAGACCCAAGCTAGGAGGGGAGCAGAATAAATGTTAAAGGTACGAGAGCGGCGAGGGATAGCCTCACGGAGTCTACGAGAGCGCACGCTCAAGGAACTATAGAGGAGGGCGGCGTAAGGGTAGGGGCGGCTCGTTAGGAAGCAGTACAGGGGATCCGCAATACGAATGTCGGAAAGGGGAAGCGCAGCGGTGGGGCTTCTAAGTAAAAAGAAGAAGATAAATGAAGTCAGGATTGCTTGCATGCGGATGGAAAAACGGGCTTGGTTCTCAAAACGCTCTTTACAAAAAGCAATTGTTTCCACGGGTGACACTCCCGAATATAAGAGTGGGGGACTTATGAAGTCGATGAGGGAGGATCCTATACGGTTGGCGATGTCCGGGATGGTAAGAGTGCCGGTACGAAATTGGGGGAATAGCCGAAGAGTTTCGTAGACGTCATTAAGGTTGGAAGGGTCCTGCAACAGAACGTCTGCCAAGCCTAAAAGACCTGCATACCTAAGATTTTCGGTCGAGAAGAGATTGCGGAGGTCAATTGGAGGTGGAGATAAATGAATATTGATTTGGATAGGTAGATCAGTTGGTAGGAAAACGCTCATATAATCGCCTGTAGGGATTGAATTATGGGAAGCAGAAGGAGAGGGAGAGGGGGAGGGGGGGCGAGGAAGGGATGGGGGAGAGTAATCGGTAGAATCAGAGCGAATGGAATAAGTAGGAATATTGATAGGTGGAGGAGGAATGGCAGAAGTTGAGGCATCGGCTGTGGGAAAAGGGGAGAGGGTGGATGGAGGAAGCGTTGGGGAAAGAGAGGCGGGCACTGACGGGACCGGGTAGACCTGGGTGGGAAGGTATTGGGTATGCGACGGATGAGTAGACTCTGAAGGAGGATAATGAAGATTGGTTGTTGGGACCGTCGGAGGTGTGAACTCCGCAGGATCGTCCTGGGGGGGTGGATTAGCCATAGAAGAAATGGAGAATGCCGAGACAGGAAGATTTTGGAGTTATGGGGAAATGGAGATGGTGGAGGGTCCGGGGGAGGGGATGAGGGGTCGGAGGAGGAGTGGGTTTGCCGGCGAGGTTGAAGGGGCGGAGAATTGGTGAATTGAATTGGCGTAGTCGGAGGCGGAGGACGGCGATGGCGGACTGGGCTGCGGGCGGCGGAGGGGTTGGCATGCGGGTGTGGGAGGAGATTGGGTAGCGGATGGGAGAGGCATGCGGGTGTGGGAGGAGATTGGGTAGAGGATGGGAGAGCGCCTGCGGGGTGGGAAGGGAGATGGGGCGGGGGTGGCAGAGTGTGGGTGGGAGAAGGAGGGGGGGGGTTGGGGGGGGGGGCGGCGGATGTGGTGCCTGCGGAGCGGCTGCGGAGGCGGCGGAGATGCGCTGCGGAGGCGGCGGAGATGCTCTGCGGGGGGCGGCGGAGATGCGCTGCGGAGGGCCCTGCGGAGGGCGGAAGCGGTGGAGGACCGGCGGAGTTGGTGGAGACGGCGGACCTGCGGAGATTGTGGGCGGCGGAGGAGGAAGTAGCGGCGGGTATGAGCGGCGCTGCCCGCAGAGGCGGAGTTGCGGTCGGAGGACGGCGGAGCAGCACGGAGGCGGGCGGAGGCGGATGGCGGCGCGGAGTCGGGCGGAGCGGGCGGGAGCGGCGGAGCGGCGCGGAGTCGGGCGGAGGGGCGGGACGGCGGAGCGGCACGGGGTCGGAGGGGCGGAAGTTTGATGGGCGGAAGGGCGTCAGGGTAGTGGAGACAGCTTGTAGGCACCGACGGAGGGCTTCTGCGGAGGGGTGAGGCGGGGTTAGGCGGGAGGAGGGTTGCAACGGGTGGCTGCGGAATGGCACTGCGGAGGCGGAATGGCGTGCGGAGGCGGAATGGCGCGGAATGGTGCTGCGGAGGCGGAATGGCGCTGCGGAAGAGGGTGGGTGGAGGGGGAAGGGATGGGTGGGTGGGGCGGCGGCGGAAGTAGGGGGGAGGGATGGGTCGGCGGAGGAGGAAGTTGAGAGGGGAGTGGGGCGGAGTGGGAAGGATAAGGCGGGGGAGGGATGGGGGTCGCCTGCGGGTGGGATGGGAGGATGGGCGGCGTGGAGGATGGGTGGCTTGGGGAGGGTGGAGGTGGCGTGTCGGCGGAGGAGGAAGGTTAAGGTGGGGGAGGGATGGGGGGTCGCCTGCGGGTGGGATGGGAGGATGAGTCGGCAGAAGGAGGGGGGAGGGATGGGTGGCTTGGGAAGTGTGGAGGTGGCGGTCGGCGGAAGGAGGGGGAAGGGATGGGTCGGCGGAGGAGGAAGTTGAGAGGGGAGTGGGGCGGAGTGGGAAGGATAAGGCGGGGGAGGGATGGGGGTCGCCTGCGGGTGGGATGGGAGGATGGGCGGCGTGGAGGATGGGTGGCTTGGGGAGGGTGGCTTGGGGAGGGTGGAGGTGGCGTGTCGGCGGAGGAGGAAGGTTAAGGTGGGGGAGGGATGGGGGGTCGCCTGCGGGTGGGATGGGAGGATGAGTCGGCGGAAGGAGGGGGGAGGGATGGGTGGCTTGGGAAGTGTGGAGGTGGCGGTCGGCGGAAGGAGGGGGAAGGGATGGGTCGGCGGAGGAGGACGTTGAGAGGGGAGTGGGGCGGAGTGGGAAGGATAAGGCGGGGGAGGGATGGGGGTCGCGTGCGGGTGGGATGGGAGGATGGGCGGCGTGGAGGATGGGTGGCTTGGGGAGGGTGGAGGTGGCGTGTCGGCGGAGGAGGAAGGTTAAGGTGGGGGAGGGATGGGGGGTCGCCTGCGGGTGGGATGGGAGGATGAGTCGGCGGAAGGAGGGGGGAGGGATGGGTCGGCGGAAGGAGGGGAAAGGGTGGGTGGGCGTGCCAAATTTGTTGGGGATTCGTGGACAAGAAGGAGTTTGAGGGTTTGTAGGAGAAAAAGGAGATGATGAAAATGGAATAATAGTGAGAACTTCTGCAAAGGAATACTCTCGGAAACCTTGAATATTGATTATCTTGCAACAATTACAATGACTGCACACAGTCTAATCAATGACTAAGTACAACTTCAGAGAATATCAAATACTGAAGACCATTTATCTCAAGTCCTCTGGCGGCGGTCTCTCCTGCACCAATCCTTCACTTGCTTCACGCTTCCCTTGTGCACACCTTGCACTAAGCTTCCACCAAGCTAAGGAATTGGTATCTCGGCGCACACACACAATGGACCTTGGGACTCTTGGAATCCAATCTGCCTTCTCTGCACACCTTCCTCTTGACACCTCTTGCACTCTTGAGTGTCGTCGCACACTGGTGGCTCTTCTTGCTTCCTTTCTTGCTTCCTTTCTTGCTTCCTCTGGGCTCTCTCTTGCTCCTTGCTCTCAATGTGTCCAAGAATAGCCTTTTTCCTTTTTCTTGAATCCGCCGGTCCCGTGACTTCTAACTGCCATGGACTCTTGGGCTTCCTTTGATGTCCCAAGATTCTCTTGTTAGTTGGCGGCCAATGAATTGCCCTTTGTCCTGTAGTGACTTTAGTGTAAAACCAAAAATTTTAATGGGGGTCATACTTTCACTTGTGCGTACACTTTTCCGCTTCACATGCCTTCACATTCCCTTTTAATTCTTCCTTTGTGTACTAAGGGGGGTTCACCTAAACCTTCCCAATTACTTTAAAACACATTCTGCTCCTTAGGAGAATTAATTTACCCTTTGCGGGGCAATCAATTGTCACTTAGACACTTTGACTTTGCACCTGTTGGCTTGACCTTGCCCTTGTTGACTTTGACCGGTTTGCTTTGACCATCATGACTTTTATGGGCTCAACAATTATAGGTGTAAATATTTTGATTAATGCCATAATTTTGTATCACACTCGCATACGACAATGATGTAACATTGCCACAATTTTGTACATTTTGTTACGTTGCCATAATTTTGTATTACACTCCTATGTGGCAATGATGTATCATAATTTTGTATTCAATTCCTATATGGAGGTGCTTTGTCACATTTTGTATTCAATTCATATATATAAGCGGTTTTCCACACTTTTGTACATTTTTCATTTATGGAATATACAACTTTCTGTACATGATTCATTGATCATTTTTGCTCATGTAAGTTTATGTTTTGATTGCCATTAGAGTACATAACACATGTACTCAGTTGGGCAGAGTGTATTGTCTTTTGCTAGACAACATCATGATGTAGCAAAAGACAACACATTCTGCCCAAAAAAATTTGTGCAGATAAGGTCGTTGGTATACGCGCTGGTAGCTCCAGTATGGACGTTGGTATAGGCGTCGGTACGCCGAGTGTGGGCGTCGGTATGGATGTCGGTATAAGCGTCGCTAATACCGAGGCATATACCGACGCTTATACCAATGCTCATATCGGCGCCTAAACCGGCGCTTTCTTTCCGACGCGTATACCGACTCTAACACCGACATCGCAAAGAAATCACGCCCATTCATTTGCCTCGGTAGCATCCTCGGTATACCCCGATATGTTGTAGTGTAAATGGATTGAGGCTAAAGCTAGTGTGGATTGCAGAGCTTTAACAGTAGCTAAGTTTTTGCATAAACAAACTTTCTTTAGATTTGGATGCCCACAGGAAATCACTAGTGATAGGGGCACTCATTTGGTAAATCAATTGCTCCAATTTATATTTGACAGGACAACTATCCAAGGGAAAATGGCCAAGTAGAGAGCTCCAATAAGATTTTGCTCTGATTGCTGTGCAAATTATCTTTCGATCATCAAAGCTTTTGGCACAAGCATTGATCAGTGCAATTTGGGCCTTGAGAATGACAAAGAGGGGAACCACTGGCGAGAGTCCATTTCGCTTAGTATATGGAAAAGAGGCATTAGCACTATTCGAATTTATTATCAATAAAGAAATTGGAGCCAAAAACATTGGAATTGAACCTCAAATCAGGAGACTAGTGGCTTAGAAGAATACAGAGAAGGAGCAATGCAAAAACTTCAGGTAACACAAGAAGAGCGCAAAAGGTTGAAGGACTGGTATCTTAGGTCCAAAGAAGTACAGGAAGGATCCTTGGTTTTGGTGCATCAGATCCAAGCAGTTTCAACCGAATTGGCACCCAAGCGGATAGGACCATACAGAGTGGTAAAGGTATTACCACATGGAACATTGCATCTGGAGGATCTGCAGGGTAAGAGGATACCCCTGGTCAATATCTCAAGGGTGAAGATTTACCTGAATTAAGTCAACAGGGAACAACTTTATTCACTGTACATACCACATTTCATTCAGTCTTTGCAGTTACTTTGGTCTATTCAATAAGAGAAAAATAAGGAGAAATTGCACCAAGATGGTGCAAAGTCTTGATATGCGGGTCTATAGCACTCTCTCTGTCCTCCACCATCTCTTTCATGAGAACATAATTTCTATGAGAAACATTATGATGCCGACCTGTAAATAGAATTTTAAGGATCTCTATGTGTTCACGATCATATGGACACAGATATGCATCAGATAATCGTTCACCTCAGTTCCTAAACGATGACCATCATCAATACCTCATCTATCAGCTCCTTTGAGGATTGAAATATTTGAAGCCCATGAGGGTTTTGAAATATGGAACTTGTATGTCCGTTTATAGGTCCATGGTTGTGGTGAAAGCTTTCCATTTGTCATTTGCCAAGTGATGAGAATAATGCTTTCAAGGGAATTCCAAGTGCCTTGTGAAGTCTTGTAGCTCTTGATGTGTAGAAGTAAATAATCAAAGATTGAGTTAAGAATGTATGACCTGGCTAGAGAATCCTTTGAGCACAATGTGGCTAACCTCTGTTGTTCTTCTTGAGTTGGTTTTCCTCTATTTATGAGGATTGGCATCATCTGGATTTCACAAATGTAACTGTAGAGGTTTCTCCCTTCAAGATATGCTTCCATTCCAAGTGAGCAAGCTAAGTTTACCTCTATCCATTTTGTCTATGGATGAAGGAAATCCATCTCCCATGCTGACTTGTGGTAGCTTTGAAACTTTTTTCCAGTAAATTAGAACTTAACAATTAACATTTATTGATCCTTGGATATTTTCTGAACAAGCAAGATACAGATTCTAGTGCCTATAAAAAGATATTTGCCATCTAGTTTGATGTTCCTTTTTAATACTATCTAGATATTAATCTTAAGAATACTAAATCCTACTATGGATTAGAGTTTGTGAAATACGCTTGTGCATAGTAGAATTGATTTTCTATGGTCAAGGAAACTACTAAAAGATAGAAAGATTGGGTCTCACACGGAATAGCAGTTTATGGGTTTATAGACCAGAGGTCTCTTGGTATATGCATGCAGCTGAACTACATACTTTTTAAACTCACACGATTTTTCATGAAATACCAAAATACTATTTTTACAACAATAAAGGTTGATAAGCGTTGATAGACATAATGACTACAAGACACTAGACTACTTTAAACAGACATCTAAACAGACAAGAGAAATCTAGAATACCTAGAATAGTCATCTAAAACAACCCCAATAATCCAAACGATTTGAAATAGTCATCAAGTAAGATCCAATATGATATGAATACTCTCTAGCTATGTGTACAATCTAGGAAGAAGGGAATCTACGTTGTAAAGGAGGTATTAAAACTTATCAAAGTTGGGAAGAGTATCTCCGACATACACAAATTTTGTAAAAGCCGTTCACTTCTCATAATCCCTAACCCATTCAAAGTGTATGCAACCAGCTCATCCTTATCTATGTGAAAACCTATGGATCCTGAAGCATCACTCACTTCTTTGATCTTCATAATATAAGCATTTATATTGCTTCCACTTAATGATTTCATTCTTCAATTGGATCTTTCTGGTTTTGGTTGAAGTTGACCAAACTCTCTCTAGGGTTCTCATACTTTCATGGAGGTATCTAAATCTTGCATATGTCCTATAATAGCATTGCTAATGTGCTTAGATAATATGAAGGTATGTAGCTCTCTTATCTCTCTCATTCCACTCTCAATTTCCTTAACTGTTCAAAAGTTATGTTGGTACATTTGGCAAGCCTAAGTGCTTGGCCAAATATTCACGATTACACCTTATACTTCTTCAACTCATATGAGAAAATATATGTGAACACATGCTTGACATATTAACCTAACTACCTTAGATAAATGTAAAAGAAAAATTCCAAGGAACCTCTTGGATTTAGGAGAAGTCAAGCAACAACTTTTTTGGTGAGGGAATAATGTCAAATCAGTCTTAAATTGTAGGAACACTTTAAGGTGTGAGAAATTGAAAATTCAAATTCATTGGATGAGCATATAAGGAGGAGATTCTAGTCACATTGATATGTGACACATTTTAAGAGCTATTGAGCTACATCATTGAGCATACCTTGAGCTCCACTTATGTATGTGTAGTCCACTACACGTCCCTTGTATCATATGTTTATTGGTATACATAATTTGATAGAGTTCTTCTAGCTCATCTCAATCTATTGTTTTCATTTCTTCATCATTTTAGTGATTTTGTAGGAGTGATTTCTCTTTGTATACTCAACCATTTGATGTAGCTTGACTTCTTATAGTTGTAGTGAATTGTCTACTATTTACTTATAAAGTTTCATCATTTTTGTTCAACCAATCTTGAGATATGTACTAATGAAGTTGATTATGTTTGCACATCATTTTGCTCTTTTGATGTCAAGATGACCCCCTTGAGTTACTAAACTCATTGCTCAGCGTATAATGCCTCTAAATTCATGATATAAGTTGTGTTAGCTAGCTATAAACTCGAATTAGATTTGTTCAAGAGCTCTTTGGGCAACTCATACCAGGTTGTGAGCTCTTAGCAAAACACTGAGCACATACATTCCTAGAAAAGAACGTTTCATCATACTCCTAGTACATGCAAGTTATTTGTTTTCGGTACAAACTATTGGGAATGTGGTTCCAAGGCACATAGTAGGTTTAAGGGCATTATTTAGAAGCCACAAAAGTCTACTAAGGATCTCTAAAGTCAAATTGGTAGGTGTGGAGCACGTTTTGTGCAGCACCAGCTCATCTCTAGAGTGTACCCAACCATCTTCGCATAGTGCTATCAAAGCTACCACAAGTCAGCATGGGAGATGGATTTCCTTCATCCATAGACAAAATGGATAGAGGTAAACTTAGCTTGCTCACTTGGAATGGAAGCATATCTTGAAGGGAGAAACCTCTACAGTTACATTTGTGAAATCCAGATGATGCCAATCCTCATAAATAGAGGAAAACCAACTCAAGAAGAACAACAGAGGTTAGCCACATTGTGCTCAAAGGATTCTCTAGCCAGGTCATACATTCTTAACTCAATCTTTGATTATTTACTTCTACACATCAAGAGCTACAAGACTTCACAAGGCACTTGGAATTCCCTTGAAGCATTATTCTCATCAAGTTGATTATTCCTAGTTTTATTACTTGATGAGAATAATGCTTCAAGGGAATTCCAAGTGCCTTGTGAAGTCTTGTAGCTCTTGATGTGTAGAAGTAAATAATCAAAGATTGAGTTAAGAATGTATGACCTGGCTAGAGAATCCTTTGAGCACAATGTGGCTAACCTCTGTTGTTCTTCTTGAGTTGGTTTTCCTCTATTTATGAGGATTGGCATCATCTGGATTTCACAAATGTAACTGTAGAGGTTTCTCCCTTCAAGATATGCTTCCATTCCAAGTGAGCAAGCTAAGTTTACCTCTATCCATTTTGTCTATGGATGAAGGAAATCCATCTCCCATGCTGACTTGTGGTAGCTTTGATAGCACTATGCGAAGATGGTTGGGTACACTCTAGAGATGAGCTGGTGCTGCACAAAACGTGCTCCACACCTACCAATTTGACTTTAGAGATCCTTAGTAGACTTTTGTGGCTTCTAAATAATGCCCTTAAACCTACTATGTGCCTTGGAACCACATTCCCAATAGTTTGTACCGAAAACAAATAACTTGCATGTACTAGGAGTATGATGAAACGTTCTTTTCTAGGAATGTATGTGCTCAGTGTTTTGCTAAGAGCTCACAACCTGGTATGAGTTGCCCAAAGAGCTCTTGAACAAATCTAATTCGAGTTTATAGCTAGCTAACACAACTTATATCATGAATTTAGAGGCATTATACGCTGAGCAATGAGTTTAGTAACTCAAGGGGGTCATCTTGACATCAAAAGAGCAAAATGATGTGCAAACATAATCAACTTCATTAGTACATATCTCAAGATTGGTTGAACAAAAATGATGAAACTTTATAAGTAAATAGTAGACAATTCACTACAACTATAAGAAGTCAAGCTACATCAAATGGTTGAGTATACAAAGAGAAATCACTCCTACAAAATCACTAAAATGATGAAGAAATGAAAACAATAGATTGAGATGAGCTAGAAGAACTCTATCAAATTATGTATACCAATAAACATATGATACAAGGGACGTGTAGTGGACTACACATACATAAGTGGAGCTCAAGGTATGCTCAATGATGTAGCTCAATAGCTCTTAAAATGTGTCACATATCAATGTGACTAGAATCTCCTCCTTATATGCTCATCCAATGAATTTGAATTTTCAATTTCTCACACCTTAAAGTGTTCCTACAATTTAAGACTGATTTGACATTATTCCCTCACCAAAAAAGTTGTTGCTTGACTTCTCCTAAATCCAAGAGGTTCCTTGGAATTTTTCTTTTACATTTATCTAAGGTAGTTAGGTTAATATGTCAAGCATGTGTTCACATATATTTTCTCATATGAGTTGAAGAAGTATAAGGTGTAATCGTGAATATTTGGCCAAGCACTTAGGCTTGCCAAATGTACCAACATAACTTTTGAACAGTTAAGGAAATTGAGAGTGGAATGAGAGAGATAAGAGAGTTACATACCTTCATATTATCTAAGCACATTAGCAATGCTATTATAGGACATATGCAAGATTTAGATACCTCCATGAAAGTATGAGAACCCTAGAGAGAGTTTGGTCAACTTCAACCAAAACCAGAAAGATCCAATTGAAGAATGAAATCATTAAGTGGAAGCAATATAAATGCTTATATTATGAAGATCAAAGAAGTGAGTGATGCTTCAGGATCCATAGGTTTTCACATAGATAAGGATGAGCTGGTTGCATACACTTTGAATGGGTTAGGGATTATGAGAAGTGAACGGCTTTTACAAAATTTGTGTATGTCGGAGATACTCTTCCCAACTTTGATAAGTTTTAATACCTCCTTTACAACGTAGATTCCCTTCTTCCTAGATTGTACACATAGCTAGAGAGTATTCATATCATATTGGATCTTACTTGATGACTATTTCAAATCGTTTGGATTATTGGGGTTGTTTTAGATGACTATTCTAGGTATTCTAGATTTCTCTTGTCTGTTTAGATGTCTGTTTAAAGTAGTCTAGTGTCTTGTAGTCATTATGTCTATCAACGCTTATCAACCTTTATTGTTGTAAAAATAGTATTTTGGTATTTCATGAAAAATCGTGTGAGTTTAAAAAGTATGTAGTTCAGCTGCATGCATATACCAAGAGACCTCTGGTCTATAAACCCATAAACTGCTATTCCGTGTGAGACCCAATCTTTCTATCTTTTAGTAGTTTCCTTGACCATAGAAAATCAATTCTACTATGCACAAGCGTATTTCACAAACTCTAATCCATAGTAGGATTTAGTATTCTTAAGATTAATATCTAGATAGTATTAAAAAGGAACATCAAACTAGATGGCAAATATCTTTTTATAGGCACTAGAATCTGTATCTTGCTTGTTCAGAAAATATCCAAGGATCAATAAATGTTAATTGTTAAGTTCTAATTTACTGGAAAAAAGTTTCATGTAAAAGGCAATAAAAATTACTTCTCGAATAACTTGGATGAGTAGCCGGATATGACACTAATCATTCTGATTATATCTTTATGGACCCTACCAAGGATTTCGGTAAGTTATTTATTAAAAGTATTTTTCCTCGTCATGGTAAATTATTAATTAAATATATTTTTCTGTTCCATGGTTTTATTCTATGTTTTGAGTTATTCAATCTCACTTGTTATATAAAGATTTCTTGTTCGAGAAAAACACATTGAGAATCTTTATCCAGCAGGTAGTTTCAGAATAATCATGTCAATCAAAGAGGAAGAATTATAAGATCCCCGCGTGAAAATGAAACTTAAAGCTCGCATGGTAATGATTGTGGCCTCGGGCGCGCTACATTCTTCATATGAAAGTTCCCACTGCGAGATTTATAAAGTCAGGTTGATTGGAATAAGAAGCAAATGCATCTTCAACACTATGAGCTGAACTTTCACCTGCGTCCACTCTAACGTTTTGACCATCTCAAACTAATCAACAAAATCTACGAATCCTTGACGAAAATCCTATTTACCAAAGAATATAATACTAAACGCTCTCGGAATCATTTCGGACGGCTTGCTTTAAAGAGGCGCGTTTGGTAGTGATTTTACATATTTGGATCAAGTATTCATAAAGGATATTTTAAAGGATATTATTCCAGAGAAAAATTCGAACATACATTATATCAGATGCATTGAATACATAAAGCTCTTTCCATCTCAGAAGTATAATCATAATCTCTTCATTATGTCAACTTTAATAGATAAATTACTATTGTTTTTTTTACATAAACCCTATCCAAGTCAAATATCCCTCTCATTTAACTCATTCAGATATCTTCTTTAACTCACTTCAAAGTGTTTATGGACACATGTTGTAGTCTATGTGCATACGTTTTCTCAATCTAATGATCCGAATTTGATATCTCAATTTTTTTTATTTGCACATGGGCGTTTAAATCACTCTATTGCCTTAACAAACTTGCCTACAAGGTACTGTTAATAAAAGTAAACGAGGTACTTATACTTCAAGAGATATCATCCAGAAGCTATGTGGTAGTAGCTTTTCCATTGCATCTCATGCTTTGCCCTATTATTGATGCCTTTTCCCTATGGATCTAATAGGGATTTACGTTCTTTAATAAACTTCCAGTCCTTCCTGTAGATTACATTACATTGAGGTGTCCAAAGACGTCGAGTTTCTGTCATACCATTAGTGATGATGAAACTTTACCCTTGTGTAGTGTAGGAGTGTTAAACGCATGTAAAGGTGATCCTTCACTAACACATAAGCTGATCTGGTTTGTAGACACATAGGCTCTTAGCATATGTTTTTGAACTTGATTAATTCTCTCACTTGGACCATCCATCTCAACAGTTGGGAGGAATGCGATTAGGATCATTGAAATGCTCAGAACAAGGCTCTTGGACAAAGGAATCTCACGAAACGATGTTATTGAGTATTACGAAAAAATCAATCTAGTGGTTGCAATAACAATAGCTGGAATCCTAACTATAAAATTCACAGAAAAAAGCTTTCTAGTTTACAGTTGATGTAAAAGATGCATCTATAAACGGTGATTTTTGGAACTTGTGTACATGAAAAGACCGAGATGCGTTGACGAAATGCGTATTCATTTTCTGTCCATTCTAGTTCGAGAAATTTTCTTTTGAAGCGCGTTTTAAGCTCTTAGGATTATATTTTGGTAGTGTATTTACGTAGTTCATGATATAAAGCGGAAAAATCATACAAGGAGAAGATTATATTCTAAGATGGCACATACCTAACTTCAATGAAGTTTTAGATGTGGTGAATACATTTGGAGTTATCGGAGTTCGTGTACACAACGTATGATCCTTACACCAAGCTTATTGAATATGACGTGCATCCGATTGTGGAAACGCAATCATAAAGATACATGAATGGTCCGTAATTATATGTTAGGATTAGATAGCTTGATTTATTGGATATATTGAAGGTGTAGTTTTCACGCTCCACGGAGGCACCTACATGTGGTCGCCCAAATGTGGCTAAGTCCTTTGTGATACGTCAATCACAAAATCATTCATATTCGTTAATATGCGTAAAATGATTATTTAAATCATAGATATTCTCACGATAAAAAATAAGCAAGAAGTAAAGATAATAAGACTAAATCAACGAATGTATTGATGGTAGCCCCAAAAACGTATTTGATCGAACCAAATGATCACCCCACAACTAAACGTCCTTACAGAATACCTCAATATTGATATCTATCCCTAGCTTCACGTGATATGTGGCTAAACAATCTATGAAAAAAACTGGATGTGAAAGGAAACGGATTCCAAATTTTTGGGAAAATTTGGATATTACCTAGGAAAACCCCCTAGTTTTGTGCTAGAATTAAGAAGATTGAGTTTAATTACCATTTCATAAGGGAAAATATTATACGTAAAGATATTTCTATAATGCATACACATAATAAGGAGGTAGTCACACTTGTTGACAAGGTTGTTGAATAGCATAAACTTATCTTTTATAAGAAGAAGGTTGGTGGAGGCCTAGTCTCCCTTTCTTGAATCTATTGAAAGAAAAACTATACAAGTCAAAGGGCATAGTGCTCATAGGACAACCATTACCTTACAAAGTAGAGGTAGCGAAAACAATATTCATGCATCGAGGGGGTAGGAAGACTATGCCTAAGACAAGGCCTTGGATAAGTCAAGGCGGTAAAAAAAACTAAAATCAAAAGCTTTATAGAGATCTACCAAAAAGTTCTATAACCTTTTCATCCTTGTTCATGGGGAGCCCCTTTCCTTTGGATCTCTTTTTTCTCCAAAACAAACACCCTATGATGTCTAAAAGAAGGGGATGCTTTATAATCAGAAATTATTCCACCTAAAAGGCTAAGGTTCTTATCAGTTGAACATCTTTAAAAGGTTTCCAAAGTTTGGAACGCATCTCTTTTTCCAAATCCTCAAAAGAGCTTCTTCCCTAATGGAATTCCACAATTCCACAAAGAAAATCATTGCTTTTGAGAGTAATACTTGTTTCTTTTATTGGATTCCATATTAAATAGAAAAGTGTCCCCACTAGCTTCCAAACAAAAGTTCACCTTTGGCACAAAAAGAAGAGGTGTCCCAAGACTTATTTACCATTGAAATAACACTTGAACCATGAAAAGGCGGAGAAGGAGGTGGGACTTTAAGTTATCTTAAGCATTAACTTTGTTCATTAACCAACACCACTCTTTATAATCCACTCTCCAACTTCGGTCCATGTGCTCAAATATGATCTATTGCCTTGTGTCTTAAATAGAGAGATGTTTCCACAAAGGAAATCCTTTATTTCATAGCGTCTTTGCTCTTTGAAGGTTAAGAAAGTTGATACCCTCAATTCCCTTAATAAGAGCAAGATTGAATCGTTCTACTTAATCCTAGAAACCCGCTTCTGCTCTTCATTGATCTTTAGATAAGGGTTCATCTTGTTCTAGGTTTTTGATAATAAAAAAAACCAAATTCGAGTCTTTGGTAGAAATAGGGTAATGGAAAAAAAAACAACGTGAGTATGTTGTGCCCTTTCCACCTAGGCAAACTACCAAAAGTAAGATGATTTTTTTGTTTGAAAATCATTTTGGCCCAAGAGATGTACATATTACTCCAAAGATTTATGAACTCTATCACCACCAACTTATTTGCTAAACCTTCAACGTCCTAAATGAGGAGCCCGCTTGATTGATTTTAGTCATACAAATAGTATATTTAGTTTTGGGTATTTCCCTTCCATGCGATCAACCATTTAAAGATTATTTATGCGAATTGTATCCAATTGAGCAAGATAATTGTCTTTTGGTCTCCTGCATGATAGAAAATAGATAATCGAGGCTATGAGGAATGTCTTGACCACCATAGCATACCATGCCAACCTCATTTGAATTCCTTTGCACTGATGAATTATTTTTCTTGATCTTTATAAGAACCTAGTGACACATGGAGCCATAGTAGCATCAAAGACAACAAAATACCAAATAGAGGAAAGTTTTGACTACTTTTAATCTCTTGAAACCCCTTGTCCACACGAAATTATGGTTGCTGCCCAATAGTGTCCTTAGAAAAGGTATTTGAGTGGTTTTTTTATTCCAAATCCACACAAAAGGTATTTACATAGTGCCAAAAATAGAGGAATATTTTTCCAATCATTATGTGAGAAAGCATTCTTGTTGTCAACAAACATTCTGAAGTGAAGTTGCTGTTCAATATAAGGCAGCACAAGCCCATAAATGTGGCCAATAAGTATATGATGACTAAGAAAGAATGTTAGACATTGGTAGCAATAGAAAAACTCAAAGGTGCCACGGGCAAGCCTTGTCTGATGGATGATCTTAATCTAATTGATTGAGAGGACTAACCATTAATATTAATGCGAGCAAAAACATTCCCCATAAGCATAGAGATCATGTTGATAAACATAGGAACACATCCTAGGTCGTTAAAGGATTTGACAATAACATATAAGTGTTCAAGTTCAGAAACCTTATATTATCACCAATTTTGTATTTGGACACTTTAGTTTCGTTGGGCATTTATGAGTTCTCTAGATTATTTGAAGGACCCATTTATGAATGTAACTATGGAACATGTTATAATAATGGTTGAATATTTTTAGATAAATATGGTTTTGATTAACAGATAGAAACATTAAGATTTTTTCACTAATTTTATGATGCTAATTCTATATTGATGCAAAATTATAATGATGCTACTTAGTGTTGATTTTTTGTTAAAATCATGATCTCCCCTTTTCATTGTTGTAAATTCCATAAAATATCTTATTTTACATATGTAAATACTTTTCTATCCACAATCAGACATTTGCAGTGATTTCAACTATGTTTATGGTATTTACTTAATCCCATGTGTGTCGTGACAATGTTATCATCTATGAGTGGTTTTGCAAAGTGATGGTATGAATATGACCCATTTTTTATTATCAAAATACTATTTGATAATTGTAAAGCTATAAATAGTTTTCTTACAACCTTATAAGTCAACTTTCTGTGTTCTTTTGTCAAGTTAAGCAATACTGTTGTTTTTCTATGCTAAGAAAAGGTCATTTGATGAGCAAGTATTAAACATGCTACATGTTTAAAGTTAGTATGCTATTTTTTCCTATATAAACTAGTTTATAACGTTTATAGAATTATTTTGATAGATATTATATTCTTCATATCATTGATTAAAGCTATATGTTTAGGAAACATTTTTATTCTCAATAGAGTGGAATATGTCTATTCAATGAAATATTGAGATTGTTAGTGGAATGTGAGATACATATGAAACATATTTCTATGATACTATATGATGGTTTTTGAAATAGAAAACCATCCCTTTAAGTGTTTTTATGCATCAATCATATAAAAGGCTCCTATGGTGTATAACTATATAATTACCATCCTATATTGCAGTGAATTTCTTATTATAAAAATGATTTTTCTAATCCACAAGACTTGACTTAGATGATTATATGACTTTAAATGAACATTAGAAAAATTATTCCAACACAAGAAAACTTTTTTCTATGGAGATATTTTGTTCTTCTCATGTGTAAGTCTATAGAAAAATAATATTTTTTAAACGTATTCAATCATTTCTATATTCTGAGTTATGAAGAAAGGTTTTTTTTAAATATATTTTTTATAGTATGTCTAGATATAAGTCTTTATGGGGCTGAAAGCTCTTTCCAAAATTGTATTTGACTATTACAAGTGACTTATTTTAGTTTTTAGGGAAAAAAACATTGTAGTCTCTTGCTTTGGTACAACACTAGTGTTACTCTTGGCTTGAAAAACATTGAGCTTGAGCTTTAGGGGAGTCTTTGAAACCATAAATTCCTTATTAAAGGCTCATGAGTGTGTCCTTTTCTACCTCAACGTATGGAGGTTTCAAGACACACAAGAAGCGAAAAAAGAGAGCGTCCAAGTGTCCCTTGAATGGCCAAAGGCCTAGCCAACTCAAAAGGCTTATAAGTATGGATACCGAATCCTTAACATGGAAGATGAAGAGACAGAGAATAGATGTTTTCCTCTATTTAAGGTATGAATAGACAAAGGCCAAGCCAACTCAAAAGGGTTATGAATATGATGTCAAGTGGAAGAAAACGAGGAAGATCAAGAGAGACCCAATGAATGTGTTTTTTTCTATTTAAGAAAGGAATAGTGTGAGTGCGTAAAAGAGAGCGTGGGAGAGAAATGCACGGTTTTAAACCATTTTCTTTTTATTTTTTGTTTAGGGTCCTTGTTGTAGATTTGTGGTATACTTTAATCACATAATATAAAATTTCTTGTCTTATTTGATTACTGGTAGGTATGTGTTAAGTATATAAAGTTCTGTTATATATTTAAAGCTTAATATGCAAGGTGATTAAATCATCATCCCTATCTCCCTTGTCATCCTTGTGTACAGAAAATAATATTTTGTTCAGCATATATTATCAAGATCTAATATGGTTGAATGGAAGCTTATAATAGTCCATTTGAGCTATTAGAATCTCTCCATGATGCTAGGATACGGTTTTCTAGCTACTATTAACCATGGTTTTTTTTACAAACTACTGATAGGATTTTATGCATTTAAATGAACATAAAAGGATTAAAATAAGAAAATAAAGTATACTGTTGGTATTTTTATACACAAAAGAAGTGTATAAAGTATACTGTTGGTATTTTTATACACAAAAGAAAATAAAGTATACTGTTGGTATTTTTTTACAAACTACTGATAGGATTTTATGCATTTGAATGAACATAAAAGGATAAAATAAGAAAATAAAGTATACTGTTGGTCATCAAATAAAAGATCATAGGAGATAAATTTTTTGAAAAGTTCAAAGGATCCATTAGAATGAAAAACATAGGTTCACAAAGGATTGAGCTTTGTGTACATTGAAATTCTTTGGTTAAGTGTCGACATCAATAACACGTTCAATCTCCAACAACAACTGAATATTCAGATGAAGCTAATAAGTATTTTTATATGAGATTCAATCCCGCTTGAACTAAAATTAATGATGAACTTAAGTTGTATAGAAGATATAGTAAAGTTTTTGTAAAACTCAGATATTTTCTTAAAGGGCTTCTGTTTGAGCATGGTTTGTAATATATGAATTAGAAATTCTCAAGTATCTTAGACAAATAAAACATTTTCTGATTCAGTCTAACAAAGGAAACTTGATACCTCCTAAAGAAGTTAAACTCCCTTATTACTAATTATCTCTACACATATCAGAATGTGTTTGTCTCATGCTTTATGTCGCTAGATTCATGTGGGCGTTCCTCGAGTTGGAGGATGACCCATTGCTAGCTCCTACAAGAAATATACAAAACATTAGAGGAACATACATGAAAAGCTTAACACAAAAAAATTCAATAAACCGAATGGTACTTACAAACTCGTGACGCATCATGTCATATCCGCCACTGCCCAACTGTGACAGTCCAACCGTATTTAAACGTGTGGATGCGGCATCTAGCTTCTAGCAATATCGGTAAGGAGTCTTCTATTGCTCGTTGCGAATCATATCCCACTCCTCAGCATCACTACAACATATGAGGGGCATACCGACGCTGTATATACCGACGGTCACACTCGGCGTCGGTATGGGCTTCAGAAAATGTCACTTAGAGATACCGACGGTCAAGTGACCGTCGGTATGACCGTTTTAAATGGATCGTTGGTGTGGCCCACAGCCGTCGGTATAAGCGTCTGTATATGCGTCGGTATAAGCATCGGTATGGGTGTCGGTATAAGGGTTGGTAATTTATTGGCAATTACCGATGCATATATCGATGCCCACACCGACCCATATACCGGCGGTGAGTTTTAAACATACTGGGAACCCGAGAGCAAAACTTCACATTTTTGTGCGTGTTTGAGTACTGTTGGTCTTCTGTCGAACTTGCACGCGCGAACCGAATTGCGACCTGCATTGTCTTGTGCACACATACACACACACAGATCTCTCTCTCTACACACACACACACACAGATCTCTCTCTCTACACACACACACACTCTCTCTCGGCTTAGATCTCACATCTTGGTAAGTGCTGCGCGTACTGTTAGCATTTGTGTTTCTCTATGCTTTAGATTTTATAATTTCTCTTTTCTTTGATTTTGCAGAAGTTCTTTGGCGTCAATTGTTTGGAATTGGACGATAGACAACATACATTACGCTTTGACGACAACGATTCAAAAGAGGGACATACTTGTAAGTGATTGTTTTATTCTCTATTGATAGAGAGAGAAGGAGAGAGAGAGAGAGAGAGAGAGAGAGAGAGAGAAAAGAGATAGAGAGTGAGAGATAAACAATAATGAAAGAAAGGAAGATAGAGATAGGAAAATAGAGCATACATACATACACACACACATACACACACATTTACACATTTACACATGCATACATACACACATGCATGCTTACATACACACACCTATACACACATGCATGCTTACATACACACACATATACACACATGCATGCATACACACACATATAAATTTACACACATGCATACATACACACACATGCATACACACATACATACACACACATATATACACATATGCATACATACACATAGACACACACATATACACACATACATACACACACACATAGATACACACATATACACACATGCATGCATACATACACACACATATACACACATGTATGCATACACACATATACACATATACACACATGCATACATACACACACATGCATACACACATACATACACACAAATATATACACACATGCATGCATACAATATATACACACATACACATACACACACAACATGCATACATACACACATATACACATACACACACATGTATACACATGCATACATACGCACACATGTACACATGCAATATACATATACACATATATACACACATGCATACATACACACATATACACACATGCATGTATACATACACACACATACACATACACACACATGTATACACATGCATACACATACACACATACACACACATGCATGCATACACACACACACACACATGCACACACATGCACGCATACATACACACACATACACATACACACACATGTATACACATGCATACATACACACACATGTACACATGCATACATACACACACATATATACACACATGCATACATACACACATATACACACATGCATGTATACATACACACACACATGTACACACCTACATACATACACACACATATGTACATACATACTCTTATACTCACACATGCATACATAGACACACATACACATATACACACATGCATACATTCACACACACACATGCATACATTCACACACACACACATACACACATAAGCTAGTGTTTTAATTAAATATATATAATTAAATATATAATTTTTTTATTTTGAAGTTGGTTTTTTACATCAAATATATAAAAATAGGATTAGGGTTTGTACGCTATTTACACATACATACACATACACATAATATATATATATATATACATGTATATACACATGTATATAGAAATATACATATTTTAGGTCTAGATATTTAAGATTAGGATTTTAGGGTTTAAGCATACATATAACTCAATTATATTTATATTAAGAAAAAACATAGAGAAAAATAAGAAAAAAAATCTGAATATATAAATAAATATATTTATATAAAATATGATTAGGGTATTAGAATTAGGGGTTTAGATTTTTATAGGTGTTTAAGTATTTAGATTTTAGTATTTCAGATTTAAGTCTAAGTCTTTCTGATTAGGCTTTTAGGTTTTTTATACGTAGATAACATATAAACACAAACACTCATATACATATAATACATACATACATGTAGATACACATGCATACAAAAATATACATATTTCATATTTAAATCTTTAAGATTAGGATTTTAGGGTTTTAACACCTACATAACATATATGCACACATACACATGCACATATAGTACATATATACATGTATATACACATGTATACAGAAATATACATATTTAAGGTCTAGATCTTTAAGATTAGGGTTTTAGGGTTTAAACATATATATAACTCAATTATATTTATATTAAGAAAAAATATAGAGAAAAATAAGAACAAAAATCTGAATATATAAATAAATACATATATAAAATATGATTAGGGTTTTAGGATTATGGGTTTAGATTTTCATAGGTCTAGATATTTAAGATTAGGGTTTTAGGGTTTAGACATATATATAACTCAGATTTAAGTCTAAGTCTTTCTGATTAGGGTTTTAGTGTTTTAATACGTAGGTAACATATATACACAAACACACATATACATATAATACATACATACATGTAGATACACATGCATACAAAAATATACATATTTTAGATTTAAATCTTTAAGATTAGGTTTTTAGGGTTTTAACACCTACATAACATATATGCACACATACACATGCACATATAATACATATATACATGTATATACACATGTATACAGAAATATACATATTTTAGGTCTAGATCTTTAAGATTAGGGTTTTAGGGTTTAGACATATATATAATTCGATTATATTTATATTAAGAAAAAATATAGATAAAAATAAGAAAAAAAATCTGAATATATAAATAAATATATATATAAAATATGATTAGGGTTTTAGGATTAGGGGTTTAGACTTTTATAGGTGTTTAATTATTTAAGTTTTAGTATTCTAGATTTAAGTCTAAATCTTTAAGATTAGGGTTTTAGGGTTTTAACACCTACATAACATATATACACACATACACATACACATATTATACATATATACATGTAGATACACATGCATACAAAAATATACATATTTTAGATCTAGAATTTTAAGATTAGAGTTTTAATTAAATATATATAATTAAATATATAAATTTAAATATATAGAAATAGGATTACGTAAGGAAGAAAATCTGAATATATAAATATATATACATATAAAATAAGATAATTATATACATACATAAATATAAAAAGAACTAGTGTTTTAAATAATTTAATTAAATATATATAATTAAATATATAGAATTAAATATCTAAAAATAGGACTACATAATGAAAAAGTCTGAATATAGAAATTAATATATATATAAAATAGGATAACTATATAGATAAATAAATATAAAAAGAATTAGTGTTTTAAAAAATTTAATTAAATATTTATAATTAAATATATAAAAATAGGATTAAGTAAGGAGAAATTCTAACTATATAAATAAATATATATTTAAAATAAGATAATTATATACATAAATAAATATAAAAAGGACTAGTGTTTTAAATAATTTAATTAAATATATATATAATAAAATATATAAAATGAGGATTAATTAATAAAAAAATTGGTTTGTATATATATATATATATATATATATATATATATATATATATATATATATATATATATATATATATATATATATATATATATATATATATATATATATATATATATATATATATATAAAGTGGGATAATTATACATGTTTTAGGTCTAAGTCATTTGAATTAGGGTTTTAGGGTTTTAACACCTACATAACATATATACACACATACACATACACATATTATACATATATACATGTATATACACATGTGTATAGAAATATACATAATTTAGATCTAGATCTTTAAAATTAGGGTCTTAGGGTTTAGGCATACATATAACTCAATTAAGAGGAAAAAAATCTGAATAAGTCAATAAATATATATATAAAATAGGATCAATTAAGAAAAAATCCGAATATATAGATAAAATAGAATAGTTATATAGATTAGGGTTTTAAAATTAGGGTTTTAAGTTTACTTAGATATTTAAGTATTTAGGTTTAGTATTTCAGATTTAAGTCTTGAGAGTTAGATTTTTAGGTTTAATAAAAAAACAAATGTTTTAAAATGTCCATATTGTAGCAGATGGCTTCTTTGGATCCTGAAGAGAGAATGGCATGTCCTTGCACACAGTGCAAGTATCAAATTTATCGGAAACGACGGATTTGTACTCCACATGTTAGAGAGCATGGATCCTTTGATAGGAGTTGACTGGAAAACCTATGCTATCATTCGCATGGTCCCCCAGGTGAGCAGATGGACCCAAACGACATTGCACCGGTAACCTCTTGTGGACAAAAGAGAGCAAAAAAGGACTTAGACGTACAAGCAAGCACTAATAATATTACATAGAATGAACATATGGAAGAGATGCTTGAAGCATTTTATGAGATGGACGAAGATCATGATGGTGAAGAAGGTGTCGAGAGTTTCATGGACACAATAGAAATTCCACGATCAGAAGTTGATGAAGAATATGAAAACATGTGAAGATTAGCTTGTTTACCGCTTTACAATGGAGCAAAGATATCTGTACTACGTGCTTCACCCGCGATGCTCAATTTGCAATCCATTTATGGATGTTCAGATAGTAGTGTCACTTAATTGTTCAGGTAAGTGGAGAACAAATTGGCTTTCACTGTTGTATCAAAATAACTTCTTTACTAATATCATTTTTATTGCTTATTGCAGGCTTCTTAGAGATCATATTTTGCTAGAGGTCAATGATATGCCTCCAACACGTGGAGATGCGAAAAAACGTTTACAATCCATTGGAATGGATTATACTAAAATTCATGCTTATCCAAATGATTGCATTCTCTTTCGGAATGAGTATGAGCATCTCCACGTATGTCCAAAGTGTGGAGCAAATAGATTTAGAGACGACGTTGTAGGCAAAGCAATCCCCGCAAAGGTTCTTCGCCACTTTCCTATCATTCCACGAATTAAGAACATGTTTAGATGCAAATCTATAACTGAGTTTATGTCATGGCATACAAAGAGTAGGTCTACAGATAATGTAATGCGAGTGCCTGCTGACTCTGATGCTTGGAAGCACATAGATAGTAAGTGGCCAAAGTTTGCTAGTGAGCCTCGGTCCATACGTCTAGGCCTAGCTATGGATGGAGTGAATCCATTTGAATTACGCAGTTCTTCATGGAGCACATGGCCTGTATGTTTGGTCAATTATAATATCCCACCATGGTTGGCCACAAAGAAAGGTCATTTATTATTAGCTCTTATTGTACCAGGTAAGTATCAGGTACAAAACATGGATGTATATCTTGCACCACTTGTGGAAGAACTGCGCATATTATGGGATGGGATAACTATGCGTGACATGTCCCAACCTATAAGAAGACAAGATGTGCGAGTGCAAGGCATACTTATGTGGACAATGCATGATTGGCCTCGTTATGGTGAATGTTCAGGTTTATCGATTTCGGGTTACCATGCTTGTTCTTTATGCGGACCACAACTCGAAGCATGCTATTCCAAAGCACTACATAAAACTGACTATGAAGGACATCATAGATATTTGCGTGATGGACATGTTTTACGTGAAGGACAAATTAGTTGACAAGCGCAACACCAAATGAAAGCTAGTGATTGGAAACAACTGTGGGATTCAGAAAATCCAGTTGCTGGCATGAAACGGTTGTCCATTTTTCATGACCTTATTGGAGTGAATGGTTGATCAATCATTTGGTAGACCCGATGCATATTTTTAAGAATGTGGGAGAACTTCTTTGGAAAACTTTGATCGGAAAGAAAGAAAGCAAAGCACAAAGAGAGGACTTAGAAGAGCGAGGTCCTATGCGAGAGTTGTGGGCAATTACTAAGCCCAACGGAACAGTATCATTACCGAGAGCTCCTTGGGTGCTTCACAAGATGGAAGAGCAACAGGTGAAGAAAACAATTTTAGAGTTTCAAACACCTACTGGATGCATGAGGTGTCTAAAGACTACTTTCACACGAAACGACGATCTTGCAAGACTGAAGTCTCATGATTGGCACAAGTTTTTAAAGTTTGTGCTCCCTATAGCCCTAAAAGATTGTCTTTTAGAGGATGTACAAAGAACCATTTATAAAATTAGTTCTTTAGTACGGTGGATATCTTCTAAAGAGATAAATAGAGATAGCATAGAGAGTGCGAAACTCAATGATATCGAGGCTGTTTGTATGGTAGAGAAATACTTTCCCACAAGTATTCTCACTATTCAACTTCATTTACTGGTTCATGTGGTAGATGAAGCTGCAATAGCAGGAACTGTCCATAGTCGATGGATGTTCTTCTTAGAGCGTTATATGAAGATATTAAAAGGGTTTGTTCGACAGAGAGCACGTCCAGAGGGTAGCATGGCAGAGGGATGGCTTGTAGAAGAATCTCTTGTATTCATAATTGAGTTTCTACGTATGTCCGATCCCAAAATGCCTCGCTTATGGAGCGATGATGAAGATGTTCGTCTCGTAGGCGATGAACCACAAGGTAAAGGATTGCAAAGAAAAATGGATGCAGCTTTTAGAGAAAAGGCAATGAAGTTTTGCATAGTTAACTCTGAGCCTATGCAGAAGTGGTTAGAAAGGTATGAACTTGCCAAGGAAACTAACGCAAAGGAAAGAGTTCAGTTTTGAAGAAATCGTTTCACTCGATTTTTGCCTCTTCCAGAAAATCTTCGACCTCTTCCACCTTTTCCAACAAGCAGATGGCTAGAAACGGTGATTTCACAAGCAAAGGCAGTGGGTGAAGATATCTCTGAAGAAGAAGAAGAACTTGCAAAGGATGTGATTGGGAGTATATTAAATATGGTGCACTATGGTCTCATGGACAACACTTTCGAATGGCACGAATCGATCAAAATAGGTCTACTTTTGATAGTGGAGTGATAGTAATTTTTTTGCAAAAAAGTAGAGCGAGTGCAAGAGATGATAATGATCTAGAAGGCGAGCTAGATTATTGTGGTGTTATTCAAGACATCTTGAAACTATCTTCCAGAAAGTTTGATTACGTTGTTTTTGATGTGAAAAGGTTCAAAGTAGTCACCTCTGGAAGAAACGCAACAGTGATATAGGATAAAAGCGGTTTGCTTCAAGTCGACTCCACAAGATTATGGACAAATAAAAGGGATACATTTGTACTTCCTGAACACTGTGAGCAAGTTGTTTTTATACCAACTTCAAAAGACCCAGAGTGGCTATTTGTTTTACAAGTCGCTTCACGTAGTAGACAAATTTTTAAAAGCATAGATGTAGAAGAAAGTCCATCTCTAGTGGACTTAGAGATTCATTCGATAGTCGAGGGGGAAGAGATCATTGTTCGAGAAGAAGAGGTCATTGAAGAAGAGGTCATTGTTCGAGAAGACGAAGCAATAGAGGATGATCAGGAGGAAACCAACATAGCAAGCGATTTAGAGGCCATCAATATAGAGATAGATATTCTCGGTGCATCGGATCTTCAAGAGGATGGTAGACTAGAGGACTTTTGAATAAAAAACTTGTACGTACTAATTTTTGCTTTTTTTTGGTTTATTCTCTATATTACTTTTATTATCGCATACTAATTATTTGAGTTCTTTTATTACAGAGCACGATGGGAGACAGTCCTCCAGTCACTCCACATTCCATGACACAGGAGCAGTTTTTGGAGTTCATCTCTCAGGTTCCTCCTGCGTATATGGCCGCTGCATCACAGTATTGGATCGCTCGTGGAAGCACTCCTCCCGGCCTCACTCCTGGTGGCCTTACTCCTGTGGGCCTCACTCCTGCTGGCCTCACTCCCGCCGGTGTCACTCCCGCCGGTGTCACTCCCACCGGTGTCACTCCTGCGGGTGGTGCTACTCCCGCAGGAGGTATATCTCCTAGCTTTGTGACTCCACCAAGACGATCTTTTCAGCCATCTCCTACTGGGTCTACTAGTAGACATGTGCGTTTGACACCTGAGCGTGATACAGGTTCTAGCCCGTCTCGTAGATCGAGGTCACGCTCTAGAGCAGGAGGTTCTAGGAATGGATCTACAGGTAGGTCTGGAGGCGGAGGAGGTGGCTATTGTGGAGGCAGTGCGACGGACGTTGTGTCGCCCGCTCTACTCCTAGGACGAGTACCTTAGATGTAGGTATGCCACGCAGTACACCATGTGGAACACCACGTACACCTTCGGGTGCTCATGACCATGATGACTCCATGCTGAAATGGAGTGAACAGGATAAAGATCAGAAGAATTATATCACACAGATGATTTATCGAGAGTTTTGACCAGCCGATGGACAGTCTCTTGTTAGTTCAGAGTGGATTCTACACACCGCATGTGAGGTTATGTCCCATTGACGATCCGAGGCTCGTGGTGCTTTCAGAGCAGGCTTACCAAAGCCTCTATTGTTAGATGCTGAGGAGTGGGACATGATTCGTGACAAGCAGCAGCAGACTCCTGACCAATATCGCCAGTAGCGAGATCTCGCAGCCACACGTTTAGATATGATTGGACCGTCACATTTGGGCAGCGGTGGATATGACATGATGCATCATGAGTTTGTAAGTACCATTTCATTTATTGAACTTATTTGTGTTAAATTCCTTATGTATGTTTCTCTAATCTTTTGTATATTTGTTTCACGAGCTGGCAATGGGTCATCCTCCAACACAAACGGAGGAGTCTTATGGATATAGTGATGGGTTGATTGCACTATTGGAGGACTTGGAGGGACGCGGTGCGGTAGTTTCATGGGAGCATTTGTGATGAGGTAATTAATTTATTTACTTGTTTTTTATTTGTTGTTTGTAATTTTCATGTGAATTTATCTCATTCCATTAATGTTCTTTGTTGCAGGATTCTTGATATGGAACGTTCTTTGCATGTGTATGGCAGTGGAACACCAATATTTTGTATTTGATTTTTATATGGCAATGCATTGCTTTGCCACATTTTGTAAAAGCATCATATATGACACTGGTTTGCCACACTCTTGTACATGCTTCATTATTGAAATATATAACTTCTTTTGTACGTGGTTCATGGCTCATTCTGATTATCTCTTTTGTGTCCAATAATACTCTGTTTCATGAAATCATATTTTGGTTGTCATTAGAGTACACATCACATGTACTCGGTTTTTTTGGGCAGATAGTATGGTCTTTTGTTAAGCAACACCATGGTAATGTTGCTGTAGCAAAAGACAACACACTCTGCACAAAAAAAAATTTGCAGGTATGGTCGTCGGTATACGCGATAGTACTCCTAGTAATGTCATCGGAATAAGCGTTAGTACATCGAGCAGGCGACGGTATAGGCGACAGTTTGCCCAGCAGAGGCCTCGGTATAGGCAACGGTATTGGCGCCGGTATTACCGACACATATACCGATGCATATACCAACGCTTATACCGATGCATTTACCGACGCTTTGGTACCGAGGCGCACACCGACCTTTGCACCGCCATCGTGGAAAATAAAGTCGCGTTCATTTTCCTCGGTAAAATCCTCGGTATACCATCGATCTGTTGTAGTGCATCTAACCATACAGGCTTTGATAAGCCTGATCTAAAAGCATCACGAGCCTCGGATCGTCGATGGGACATAATTTCATGTGCGGTGTGCACAATCCACTCTGAACTAACAAGAGGCTACCCATATACTATCTTGAACTCCTAATAAATCATCTCTGTTATATAATTCCTTCGATCTTTATCTTGCTCACACCATTTCAACATGATAGAGTATCCAAACTATATGGAGCAAAGTTTTCATATACATTGACGCATTGATTTTTCGATCGCATCCATCACCGGAGCTCCATCTCGGATACTATACACCTTGGAGTCATCATGGTCATGAGCACCCCAAGGTATACGTGGTGTACCACATGGCATACCTACATCTGAGGTACTCATTCTAGGAGTAGAAGTGGGAGACCTACATGTAGATCCACTCCTAGAACCTCCTGCTCCAGAGCGTGACCTCGACCTACGAGACGGGTCAGCACCTATATTGTGTTGAGGTGTCGAACACACATTTCTACTACTAGAGCCAATAGGGGATGGCTGAAAAGATGGTCATGGTGGAGTCATAAAGCTAGGCGATATACCTCCCAGGGGAGTAGCACCACCCACAACAGTGACGCCGGCAGGAGTGACACCGGCAGGAGAGTGACACCGGAAGGAGTGAGGTCCATAGGAGTGAGATTGGCAGGAGTGAGGCGAGCAAGAGTGAGGCCCCCAAGAGTGAGATCCAGAGAAGTGAGGCCGGTAGGAGTGAGGTTGGGAGGAGTGCTACCACGAGCGATCAAGTACTATGATGTAGCAACCATATACACAGGAGGTACATAAGAGATGAACTCTAAGAACTGCTCCTCTGTCATGGAATGTGGAGTGACTGGAGGATTGTCTCCCATTGTGCTCTGTAACTCAAATAATTAGCATATGATAATAAAGATAATTTAGAGAAACGGTAGTGTATAAAAGAACATAGCAAAAGAAATAAACAAAAATTAGTGTGTACAAGTGTTTGATTCAAAACTCCTCTATTCTAGCATCCTCTTGGAGATCCAATGCACAAAGAATATATATCTCTATATTGAGGACATGTAAGTCACTTGGTATGCTGGTTTCTTCTTGATCATCATCTATTGCTTCATCTTGTATTTCATCTTCTTCAAAGTTCTCTTCTTCTCGAACAATGATCTCTTCCTCTCGACTATCGAATGAATCTCAGAGTCCACTATAGATGGAATTTCTTTTACATCTATGTTCTCACAAATTTGTCTACTACATTGGGTGACTTATAAAACAAATAGCCACTCTAGTTCTTTCGAATTTGGTAAAAACAACTTGCTCACAGTGTTCACAAAGTACAAATATATCTCTTTCATCTGTCCATAATTTTGTGGAGTCGAATTGAAGCAAACCACTCCTGCCTCACTATTCCGTTTCTTCCAGAGGTGACTACTTTGAACCATTTCACATAAAAAGAAGTAATCAAACTTCCTAAAGGATAGTTTTAAGATATCTTGAATCACTCCACAATAATCTAGCTAGTTTCTTGAGCATTATCATCCCTTGCACTCGCTCTACTTTTTTGCAAAAGTTCACCATTATCCTTGTATCAAAAGTAAACCTATTTTTATGGATTCGTGCAATCCAAAAGTGTCATCCATGAGACCATAGTGCACTATATTTAGTCTACTCCCAATCACATCCCTTTGCGAGTTCTTCTTCTTCATAGATATCTTCACCTGCTGCCTTTGCTTGTGAAACTGTTGTATCTAGCCAACTGCTCATTGGAAAAGGTAGAAGAGATCAAAGAATTTCTAGAAGGGGCAAAAATCAAGTGGAACGATTCCTTTGAAACTAAGCTCTTTCCTTTGCGTTGGTCTCCTTGGCAAGCTCATACTTTTCTAACCACTTATACATAGGCTCAAAGTTAAATATGCAAAACTTCATTGCCTTCTTTCTGAAAGCTGCATCCATTTTTCTTTGCAACCCTTTACCTTGCGGTTCATGGCCTATGAGATGTATATCTTCATCATCGTTCCATAAGCGAGGCATTTCTAGATTCCACATACGTAGAAACTCAGTTATGAATGCAAGAGACTTATATATGAGCCATCCCTCTGCCATGTTGCCCTCTAGACATGCTCTCTTTCAAAAAAATCCTTTTAATGTCTTCATAAAGCACTCTAAGAAGAACATCCATCGACTATGGATAGTTCTTGCTATTGCAACTTCCTCTACCACATGAACGAGTAAATGAATCTGAATAGTGAGAATACTTATGGGTACTTTCCCTACCATACAAACAGCCTCGATAGCATTGAGTTTCACACTCTCTATGCTATCTCTATTTATCTCTTTAAAAGAGATCTATCATACTATGAACTAATTTTATAAATGGTTGTTCGAACATCCTCCAAAAGAAAATCTTTTAAGGCTATAGGGAGCACAAATTGTAAAAACTTGTGCCAATCATGAGACTTGAGCCCTCCCAGATCATCATTTCATGTGAAAGTAGTCTTTAGACACCGCTTGGTGTCCAAAACTCTGAAATTATTTCTTCACTTGTTGCTCTTCCATCCTTCGAAGCACCCAAGGAGCTCTTGGTAACGATTCTGTTCCGTTGGGCTTAGTAATTTTCCATAAATCTTACATACGACCTTGCTCTTCTAAGTCCTCCCTTTTTGCTTTGCTTTGTTTCTTTCCGATCAAAGTCTTCCAAAGAATCTCTCCCATATTCTTAAAAATATGCATCGGGTGTACCAAATGATTGATCAATAATTCACTTTGATAAGGGAGTTCATGAAAAATCGACAATCGTTTCATGTCAGTGACTGGAGTTTCTGAATCCCATAGTTGTTTCCAGTCGCCAGCTTTCATTTGGCATTGCACTTGTCGACCAATTTGTCCTTCACATAAAGCATGTCCATAAGGCAAATATCTATGGTGTCCTTCATAGATAGTTTTACTAAGTGCTTTGGAATAGCGTGCTTCGAGTCGTGGTCCACATAAGGGACAAGCATGGTAACCCAAAATTGATAAACCTGAACATTCACCATAACCTGGCCAATCATGCATCCTCCACATAAGTATGCCTTGCACTCGCACGTCTCGTTTTCTTATAGGTTGAGACATTTCATGCATAGTAATCTCATCCTATAAAATGTGAAATTCTTCCACAAGTGGTGCACGGTATACATCCAGGTTTTTTACCTTATACTTACCTGCCACAATAAGAGCTAATAATAAATGACTTTTCTTTGTGGCCAGCCATAGTGGGATGTTATAATTGACCAAACATACAAGCCATGTGCTCCATGAAGAACTACGTAAGCCAAATGGATTTAGTCCATCCATAGCTAGGCCTAGACATATGGACAGGGGCTCACTAGCAAACCCTGGCCACTTACTATCTATGTGCTTCCAAGCATAAGAGTCCATAGGCAGTCACATTACACCATTTGTAGACTTGCTCTTTGCATGCCATGACATTAACTCAGCTAAAGATTTGCATCTAACCATGTTCTTAATTCGTGGAATGATAGGAAAGTGGCAAAGAACCTTTGCGGGGATTGCTTTGCCGACAACGTCTTCTTTAAATCTATATTCTTCACACTTTGGACATATGTGGAGATGCTCATACTCGTTCCGAAAGAGAATGCAATCATTTGGACAAGCATGAATCTTAGTGTAGTCCATTCCAATGGACTATAAAAGTTTTTTTGCATCTCCACATGTTGGAGGCATGTCATTGCCCTCTGGCAAAAATTGATCTTTCCTACAATAAGCAACTAGAACAATATTAGTAAATCATGTTATTTTGATACAACAATGAAAGATTATTTCAAATCCACTTACCTAAAGAATTGAGAGACACTACTATCTGAACATTCATAAACGGATTGCAGATTGAGCATCACGAGTGATGCACATAGTACAGATATCTTTGCTCCATTGTACAATGGTAAACGAGCTGGTCTTCGCATGTTTTTGTATTCTTCATCCGCTTTTGATCGTGGAGATTATGTTGTGTCCATGAAACTCTCGACATCTTCTCCACCATCTGGATCTTTGTCCATCTTATAAAATGCTTCAAGCATTTCTCCCATGTGTTCATTCTGTGCAATGCTATTAGTACTTGCTTGTACTTCTAACTCCTTTTTTGTTCTGTTTTTTCCATGAGAGGTTATAGGTGCAATATCATTTGGGTGCATCTGTTCACCTCGAGGACCATGCGAATGGTAGTGTAGGTTTTGTAGTTGACTTTTATCAAAGGATCCATACTCTCTAATATGTGTAGTACAAATCCCTTGTTTTCGATAACTTTGATACTTGCACTGAGTGCAAGGACATGCCATTCTCTCCTCCAGATCCAAACTAGGCATCTAATATAATATGGACATTTTAGAATGTTTAATTTTTTTATTAAACATAAACATCATAATCCTAAAGACTTAAACCTGAAATACTAAAACCTAAAGACCTAAAGACCTAAAAAAACCTAAAACCCTAATCCTAAAATCGTATTCTTTATATATATTAAAAATCCTAAAGACTATTTTCTATATATCCTAAAATGCCTAAAAACCCTAAAACCTTAATGCCATTATATATATATATATATATATATATATATATATATATATATATATATATATATATATATATATATATATATATATATATATATATATACATATATATATATGTGTATATGTGTTATATGTATTATATATATGTCTATTTCTAGTATAATTAAAATCCTATTTTTTTATATTTAATTATATATAATCAATTAATTTATTTAAAACGCTATCTCTTTTCATATTTATTTATCTATAAAATTATCCTATTTTATATATATATTTATGTTCAGATTTTTTTAGATATGCATATGCATTCATGTATGCATATGCATGCCTATGCATATTCATTCATGTATGCATATGCATGCATGTATGCATATGCATGCTTGTATGCATATGCATGCTTGTATGCATATGCATTCTTGTATGCATATGCATTCTTGTATGCATATGCATTCATGTATGCATATGCATTCATGTATGCATATGCATGCTTGTATGCATATGCATGCATGTATGCATATGCATGCATGTATGCATATGAATGCATGTATGCATATGCATGATTGTATGCATATGCATGCATGTATGCATATGCATGCATGTATGCATATGCATGCATGTATGCATATGCATGCATGTATGCATATGCATGCATGTATGCATATGCATGCTTGTATGCATATGCATTCATGTATGCATATGCATTCATGTATATGCATGTATGCATATGCATTCATGTATGTATATGCATGCTTGTATGCATATGCATTCATGTATGCATTCATGCATGTATGCATATGCATGCGTATGCATATTCGTTCATGTATGCATATGCATGCATGTATGCATATGCATTCTTGTATTCATATGCATTCATGTATGCATATGTATGTGCATTCATGTATGCATATGCATATGCATGTGCATTCATAAATGCATATGCATGTGCATTCATGTATGTATATGCATGTGCATTCATGTATGCATATGCATGTGCATTCATGTATGCATATGCATTCATGTATGCATATGCATTCATGTATGCATATGCATGCTTGTATGCATATGCATTCATGTATGCATATCCATTCATGTATGTATATGCATATGCATTCATGTATGCATACGCATTCATGTATGCATACGCATTCATGTATGCATACGCATTCATGTATGCATACGCATTCATGTATGCATATGCATTCATGTATGCATATGCATGTTTGTATGCATATGCATTTTTGTATGCATGTGCATGCTTGTATGCATGTGCATGCTTGTATGCATATGCATTCATGTATGCATATGCATTCATGTAAAATATGCATTCTTGTATGCATATGCATTAATGTATGCATATGCATTAATGTATGCATATGCATGCATGTATGCAAATGCATGCTTGTATGCATATGCATTCATGTATGCATATGCATGCTTGTATGCATATGCATGCTTGTATGCATATGCATGCTTGTATGCATATGCATGCTTGTATGCATATGCATGCTTGTATGCATATTCATGTATATATGTATGCATATGCATGTATGTGTATACATATATATGCATGCATGTATGTGTATGCATATGCATGAATGAGTATGCATATGTATTATGTACGTGTGTATGCATATGCATTGTGTATGTGTGTATGCATATGCATTGTGTATTTGTGTATGTGTATGCATATGCATGTGTGTATGCATATGCATTGTGTATGTGTGTATGTGTATGCATATGCATGTGTGTATGCATGTGCATGTGTGTATGCATATGCATGTGTATGTGTATGCATATGCATGTGTATATGCATATGCATGTTTGTATTCATATGCATGTGTGTGTTTATACATATGTGAGTGTGTATGTATATATGTATATATCTCTCCCTGTCTCTTTCTCTCTCTCTCTCTCTCTGAATCGAAAACAAAACTAAAAAGAGAAGATATTAGAAAAGCAAAAACATAAAGAAAGAAAAAACAGTGATATATCTCTCACTTACATCGATATAATTGTTTGAATCAAGGTTGTCAAAATCCACTTTAAGTTCTCCTTCGTCGAATTTCTAAACATTTGATCCCAAAAATCTCCTACAAAATCAAAGAAAGAACATATTAGAAAAGGAAAAACATAAAGGAAGAAAAAAGAGAGCTACAATATGTGCGATCTATTACCAAAGCGTCAGATCTATAAAAATAGAGGTGTGCTTAGAGAGAGAGAGAGGGAAGGAGAGGAAAAGAGAGAGACAGAGAGAGAGAATTGTTTGAATCAAAGTCGTCAAAATCCACTTGCAATTCTCCTTCGTCGAATTTCCAAAGATTTGATCGCAAAATCTCTAGCAAAACCAAACAGAGAACATATTAGTAAAGCAAAAACATAAAAAAGCGAAAAAAGAGTGCTACCATATCTGCGATCTACTTACCAAAACTTTAGATCTATAAAGATAGAGGTCCATTTAGAGAGAGACAGAGAGGGAGGGAGGGAGAGAGGGAGGGAGAGAGAAGGAGAGAGAGTGAGAGAGAGGGAGGGAGAGAGAGAAAGAGGGAGAGAGAGAGAGAGAGAGAAAGGGTGACAAACAGAGATCTGTTGTTGGCGCGCGCAAACCCCACAAGAGAAGATCTAGATTCAAAATGCTCAGAATGAGGAATTTCGGTTTCGGGCCTGGTTAAAAAGAGTGCGTCAGTATAAGCGTCGGTAATTCCAGCAAATTACCGACGCTTATACCGACGCAGTCTTTCCAAGGCAAAGCGGCTTTCCCAAATTCTCCAAGGGTCATATCGACGTCGACAGGTGACCATCGTTATACTGACCGTCGATATTCCCTCGATACATTGTAGTGATATGTTATGCATGTGTAAAAATCCTAAAACCCTAATCATAAAGATCTAGACCTAAAACATGTATATCTGTGTATGCATGTGTATATATATGTGTGTGTGTGTATATGTCTATATATATATATATATGTGTGTGTGTGTGTGTGTGTGTATATATGTATGTGTGTGTGTGTCTATGTGTATGTGTATATTTAATTATATATATTTAATCTATTTAATCCTTTTTTTATATATTTAATTATATATATTCAATCTATTTATTTCAAACACTAACTCTTCTCATATTTATTTATCTATACAATTATCCTATTTTATATATATATATTTATTTATATATTCAGATTTTTTCTTTATTTTTTCTTTATATAAATTGAATTGAATTATATGTATGTAGAAACCCTAAAACCCTAATCCTAAAGATCTAGACCTAAAATATGTCTATTTGTTTATGCATGTGTATATATATTTGTATGTATGCATATATATATATATATATATATATATATATATATATATATATATATATATATATATATATATATATATATATATATATATATATATATATATATATATATATATATATATATATATATATATATATGTGTGTGTGTGTATATGTGTGTGTGTGTATGTATGTGTATATACATTTATTTTAATAAAAAACCTTAAAATTAATCCTATTTTTCTATATTTAATTATTATTATCAATATATTTATTTAGAACACTACCTCTTTTCATATTTATTTATCTATGCAATTATCCTATGTTATATATTTATTTTTTTATATATTCAGATTTTTTTCTTAATTTTTCCTTTATTTTTTGTTTATGTAAATTTAATTGAATTATATGTATGTAAAAACCCTAAAACCCTAATCCTAAAGATCTACACCTAAGCTATGTATATTTGTGTATGCATGTATATATATATATGTGTATGTGTATGTATATATATATTTAGTTTGATAAAAAACCTTAAAATCCTATTTTTATATATTTAATTATATATAATTAATTTATTTATTTAAAACACTAGCTCTTTTCATATTTATTTATCTATACAATTGTCCTATATATATATATATATATATATATATATATATATATATATATATATATATATATATATATATATATATATATATATATATATATATATATATATATATATATATATATATTATTTTCTTAATTTTTACTTTATTTTTTACTTATATAAATTTAATTGAACTATATGTATGTAAAAGCCCTAAAACCCTAATCCTAAAGATCTAGACCTAAAATATGTATATTTGTGTATCGATGTGTATATACATGTATATATGTATTATATGTGTATGTGTATGTGTATGTGTGTATATATGTTATGCATGTGTAGAAACCCTAAAACCCTAATCATAAAGACCTAGACCTAAAACATGTATATATGTGTATGAATGTGCATATATATGTGTATGTATATATGTGTATACGTATATGTGTATGCATGTGTAAATACCCTAAAAACCCTAATACTATTTTCATATATTTGATGTGAAAAAAACCTTAAATTCATAATTTTATATATTTTATTATATATATTTAATTAAAACACTAGCTATTTTCATATTTATTTTCTATAATGAAATCGTATGTGTGCGTATATGTGTGCATGTGTGTATGTATGGGTATGTGCAAATGTATGCATGTGTGTATATGTGTATGTGTGTGTATGTATGCATGTGTGCATATGTGTGTATGTATGTGTGTGTGTATATGTGTGTATATGTATGTGTATTTATGCATGTCTTTATATGTGTGCATGTGTGTCTATGCATGTGTGTGTATGTATGCATGTGTGTGTATGCATGTGTGTGTGCATGCATGTGTGTATGTATGTGTGTGTGTATTTATGTGTGTGTGTATGCATGCATGTGTGTATATGTGTATGTATGTATGCATGCATGTGTGTATATGTGTGTATGTATGCATCTATGTACATGTGTTTGTGTATGTATGCATGTGTGTACATGTGTGTGTATGTATGTGTTTGTCTATGTATGCATGTGTCTATATTTGTATGTGTGTGTATGTATGCATGTGTGTATATGTGTGTGTGTGTATGTATGCATGTTTGTACATGTGTGTGTGTATGTTTACATGTGTGTGTATGCATGCATGTGTGTATATGTGGGTGTATGTATGCATGCATGTGTGTATATGTGTGTATGTATGTGTGTGTATGCATTTGTGTATATGTGTGTGTATGTATGTGTGTGTATGCATGTGTGTGTATGTGTGTATATATGTGTGTGTGTATGCATGTATAATGTCTGTGTGTATGTACGTGTGTATGCATGTGTGTGTGTATGTATGCATGTGTGTATATGTGTATGTGTGTGTATGCATGCATGTGTGTATATGTGTTTCTATGTATGCATGCATGTGTGTATATGTGTGTATGTATGCATGTTTGTACATGTGTGTGTATGTATGCATGTGTGTACATGTGTGCGTATGTATGCATGTGTGTATATGTGTATGTGTGTGTATGTATGCATGTGTGTATATGTGTGTGTGTATGTATGCATGTGTGTACATGTGTGTGTATGTATGTGTGTGTGTATGAATGCATGTGTGTATATGTGTGTGTGTATGCCTGCATGTGTGTATATGTGCATATGTATGTGTGTGTATGCATGTGTGTATATGTGTGTGTGTATGTATGTGTGTATGTATGTGTGTGTATGTGTGTGTATGTATGTGTGTCTGTATGCATGTGTATATGTGTGTGTGTATGTATGTGTGTATGCATGTGTGTGTATGTATGCATATGTGTATATGTGTATGTGTGTGTACGCATGCATATGTGTATATGTGTGTGTATATATGCATGCATGTGTGTATGCATGCATGTGTGTACATGTGTGTGTGTATGTATGCATGTGTAGATGTGTGTGTGTGTGTTTATGCATGTGTGTGTGTGTATGCTCTATCTTTCTATCTCTATCTTCCTCTCTTTCATTTCTCTTTACCTCTCTCTCTCTCTCTTCTTCTCTCCCTCTCTCTATCTCTCTCTCTTTCATCTCTCTCTCTCTCTCTCTCTCTCTCTCTCTCTCTCTCTCTCTTTCTCTCTCTCTCTCTTTTTTTTCTTTCTCTATCTCTCCCTCTCATCTCTCTCTCTTTCTCTCTCTATCAATAGAGAATAAACAATCACTTACAAGTATGTCCCTCTTCTGGATGGTTGTCATCAAAGCATAATGTATGTCGTCTATCATCGAATTCCAAAGAATCGATGCCAAAAAACTTTTGCAAAATCAAAGAGAAGAATAATTATAAAACATAAAGCATAGAGAAAGAAAAAGGCTAAGAGTACGCGCACCACTTATCAAGATGTGAGATCTAAAGAGAGAGTGTGTGTGTGTGTGCACAACATGATGTAGGTCACAATTCAGTTCACACACACAAGTTTGACAAAAGCAAGCAGTACTCAGTGTAAAACACGTGCAAACTGTTGAGTTTTTTTCTCGGGTTCCCGGTATGTTTAAAAAATGGCCTCGGTATATCTGTCAGTATAGGCATCGGTATGGGCTTCAGGTTTTCTAGTAAGTTATGGATGCTCATACCGATGCTTATACCGGTGCATATACCGACGCTTATACCTGTAGTTACGAAACATCTCTACGATCTGTTTTAAACCGTCATACCGATGGTAACTTGATCGTTGATATGCTTATGCACAATTTTCCAACATTTATACCAATGTCGGGAGTGATCGTCAGTATAGGCAGCATCGGTATGCCCGTCATATGTTGTAGTAGTGCTTGATTTGAGGACTCAGGATTGTCCTCTAATTGCGTGAACTTAGTCTTGCCTCTTGACTTCCAAGCCTTGAAGTCAATCTTCTCTTCATAATCTGAATTGGTATCTTCTAGTACTTGTTGATCTTCTTGAGTGGAAGCTTAAAAGTCATTTTCCAAATCATAAGGTAACTTGATCTTCCTGCAATCATCTTGAAACCATGAACTATTTTCATCAAAAACTACATCCCTACTAACTGTAAATCCTTTCTTAGTGAGATTATATAGCCTATAGCCCTTCTAGTTTTGTTCATAGCCAATAAATATACACTTTTGAGCTTTAGGATCAAGCTTCCCTCTAATCTATGAGGGTATATGTGCGTAAGCTATGCACCCAAAGTTTTTGCAATCATCCAATGAGGGTCTCCTACCATTCCATGCTTCATAGGGTGTCATTCCATCCAAGGATTTGGATGGGAGCTTGTTAACAAAGTATGTCGCTTTGGAAATCGCCTCTACCCATAGGCAATTGGGTAGTTTCTTCTCAGTCAACATTGATCTTGCAACTTCTACTATCAACTTGTTCCTTCTCTCTACCACTCCATTTAGTTCAAGAGTATATCTTGTTGTGACCTCTCTTTTAATACCTCTGTCTTGTAAGAATGAATCAAATTCATGAAAGAAATACTCACCACCACCATCAGATCTTATTCTCTTCAGGCTTCTACGTGTTTGCTTCTCAACTTATGCCAAATAATTTTTGAAACATGTAAATACTTCATCCTTATGCTTCATGAAGTAAATACTTTTCTAGCTACTATAATCATCTATAAATGAAGCATAGTACCTTGAACCTAAGATTATGATCTTTCCTTGGACACATTTGGAATGCCAAGCACACTATGATCCCTGGATAATTTCTTGAGTGTTCTTTCTCCTATATGACCTAGCCTTTTGTGGCATATCTCTAGTTTAGATAAAGTTTGATCTTTGTAATTGAAGATTGCCATGTTTCTTGTTTCTTGAATATCAAATGTAAAGATTCTTCCAGATTTCTCACCTTTTGCAATCCTCTTGAAGCCTTGTTGAGGGTCTTCCTCATATGCTCCATGCCTTGAGAATTTGACCTATAAGCCTTGCTTTGACCTTTCCAATTTTCTTGATAGAGTTTTTAGTTTCATCACATGTCTGTACTTCGTGCTTCCCTTTGGGTTCTTCAAGATGACATAGCAATGCTACATTTCCAGCCTCATGATTGAAACAACTAGAATAAATATAGAAATGATGCTTATCATCTTTACCTTGGTAGGATGTCATGTTCATGATGACTAGAGAATCTTCTTGGTCTTTTGTGTAGTTCTTATAATCTCTTCTACCTCTCAAACCTCCTTGGTAATTGTTATTGTTGTAGTCTTGGTTGCAGTTGTGATTGTAATATCTTCCTCCATTGTTGAATCTACCTCTCGATTGTCCATAGCTCCCTCTATGGAAGCCTCATTCCTTGTCTTCTTGAAGCATTCTTCTCTGGTATGGTTGGTAAGGCCACGTATGTCGGAAGGTGGAGTATTGAGGATCTCCCCCTCCCTTGCTTTCCTCCTCTGCCCCTTCCTCTAGTACCTCTTCCTCTACTTGTGTAGTTAACTTGAGAGGTACTAGCTTCTTCTTCATTATTTCTTCTTTTACCCTTATTGATACTTTTATTCTAATCTGTATAAAGGGAAAAAGATTGGTTACCTCTAGAGTTATCACCATTCTTGTTCAGCTTTGTCTCAGGGGTGAAGAGTTGGCCCATCAAGGTTTTGAGATCTGGTAGCTACATGTCCATGTAAATTTCCATTGCTATAGTGAAGGACTCCCACTTATCATCAACCTTGATACCATTGATGATCTACCTTACTATGTGTTCTTCTTCTATCTCCTCTCCAATTCTTGCAAGTTGGTTAGCCACATCCTTCATCTCGATGACATAATCAGCTACACTTTGTCTTGATTATTTTTTAGGGTTGTAAACTCCATGCGTAGCTCGTTCTTCCTAGCTCTTCTATTTGATGAGAAATATGATGAGAATACTTCCCAAGTCTCTTGGGAGTCTTGCAATTCCTAATGTGTGGCAATACAAAATTAGATATTGATTTTAGTAGATAAGGCATGGCAAGAGCATCCTTTGCACACCATCTGGTCAAACTTTCTTGCTCTTCCCTTTTGTGATTTTGATCCTAAATGTTGGCATCTCTTCATCTTCGGAGATGTATCCATATAGACTTCTCCCTTGAAGGTAGGCCTAAATCTTCAACGACCACGCTTGGTAGTTTTTTCTATCCATTTCAAAGATAAAGTAGTGTTGCTTAAACTTGCTTCACACCAACCAAGACAAAGTATTGGAGAGTTTACTGGGCCTCTTTATCTTGCTATTGATCATAAATAATCACCTATCTTGTTTGGAACATGGTCCACTAATCAAAGGAACAAAATAGATAGGTAGAAAATTGATTCAAGGTCATAAACTTGCTATTCTAGTCTCTACACATGTTCAATATAATGAACACTACTTTGAGCATAGTAGCAATAAGCCTAATTCCTTTTGATGGTGTCTAATTAACTTAGAGAGTTGTGAATCATGAGTGGTTTTAAAAAAATGATGAACTATATGCTGACCATGATGTTTAGCAAATCATACGAGTTGTCTCAACATTTTCGGGATGCATCAGAGTGTAGACCAAAGAGTAAAGATATGATTATATCTCACGATTGAGAAAATCAATGATAATGAGATTTTGTAAATATATAATAGATAGTATAATAAATCTATGATGGTTTAAATCACAAGAAATCATCAATCATACAGTGAGAACAAGCTCTAAGAAGATCACTATACTGTTGTTGTCATGGCAGAGAAGTGAAGTAATGATGTAATGAAAATACATGCACTAGATCACATAAAAGTACAAGGTCATTGGCAATAATCTTTTGCACAATGTGAGGGGACTGATGGAGCTATGAAGTGAGCTCTCAAATCACATAGGATCCGTCTCAATTGTTCTCCCAAAGTCAATACATCACGCGATTCATTTGATCCTCTTTTATAGTTGAGTTTGCAGCCAATCTTTTGAATTCAAATTCAAAATTTCACCTAAAAGTAAATCCTAAACTATAGGATATATTCTTTAATCAATCAACTACCAAATGGATCGATATTTGGTGCTTCCTAACTCCTTCTAAAAGTAAGATTCTTTTACAAAGGTAAATGTAGTTGATTTTACAAAGGATTGATCATATAAGGTTCCATGAGAAATATACTAATAATCCAAGTATGGGGGCTTGGGTGCTCTTGCACCAACATGTACTAATCATCCAACTATGTCGGCTTGGGTCCTCTTGCACCAACATGGGCTTGGGTCCTTGTGAAAGTAAGATTTTTTTACAAAGGTAAATGTAGTTGATGTTACAAAGCATTGATCATATAAGGTTCCATGAGAAATATACTAATCATCCAAGTATGTGGGCTTGGGTCCGCTTGCACCAACATGTCGGCTTGGGTCCTCTTGCACCAACATGTACTGAGAACAAGCTCTGAGAAGATCACTATATTGTTGTTGTCATGGCAGAGAAGTGAAGTAATGATGTAATGAAAATACATGCACTAGATCACATAAAAGTACAAGATCATTGGCAATAATCTTTTGCACAATGTGAGGGGAGTGATGGAGCTATGAAGTGACCTCTCAAATCACATAGGATCCATCTCAATGGTTCTCCCAAAGTGAGTACATCATGCGAGTCATTTCATCCTCTTTTATAGTTCAGTTTGGAACCAATCTATTGAATTCAAATTCAAAATTTCACCTAAAAGTAAATCCTTAACTATAGGGTATATTCTTTCATCAATCAACTACCAAATGGATCGATATCTAGTGCTTCCTAACTCCTTGTGAAAGTAAGATTCTTTTACAAAGGTAAATGTAGTTGATTTTACAAAGGATTGATCATATAAGGTTCCATGAGAAATATAATAATCATCCAAGTTTTTGGGCTTGGGTCCTCTTGCACCAACATGTACTTCACAAGTACAAAATAGATGAGGTGGTTGCTCTCCTTCTCTACTTGTATTCTTCCTTCACTTGATTGTGTGCTCTTGAACTTCATCTAGAAGCTCTCCTTGCTTCAAGGTCTTTAAATGGATCCTCATGGTTCTTTTTGAATGCCTTGGTATGTTCAAATTCTTTGATACCACTGATTGGAGAATGATTAATTTCCTTCTGCAGCCTTGAAGGAGAGATGTTGTCAAGCAAACACTATCTAAACCTCTAGTCATGCAAATGAATGTTTTTGTGAACTCTTAAGTACTCAGCCTGAGAGAACTTGCACACATTAATTGAACTTAATTAACTTATTAAGGCAAGCTAGATCACTTAGAATGCTCAGTCTTTCTATGAGAACCAATGCCTCCAAGAAAGAGAAGTTATTTCCTTCCTGAGGCATGCACATATACCACTTTTCAGTTGCAAAGCAATTCCTTTCAAAATCTGCAAAGTTTGGATATGAGATTTGAATCAACTTTAGGATACAAGAATACATTTTTAAAAAACCAAAGATTACAAGACACTTTGCTTAAAAAAATTCTATACTCAACACTCAAAGGTATCTAGCTCTTACACATAGAAATCTATGAGCTAGATATGGCTATACAAAGTTTACTAACGTCACTCAAGGAAGCATGGGGATTGCTATGAAAGTGGTCTGTTAACTTATTCAAAATCTATGAGAGAATAAGAATATGGAGGATAATGAATTCGAAGAAGAATCTCTATAGATATACACAAAAAGGCATTTCGTAGATATTAGGAATCCCCTTTTTTTTAATTATAGGCTTTATCACACGTGAGTTTGATAGGTGGTGATTAGCTATTATGAAGAGACAATGAAACTCAAATTCTGAACATGAGGTCTCATGATTAACTTCTTGCTTCTTAATGCTCCAAGTCAAAGAAATCCAAAAACGCTACTAAAGTTCAAGCTTGAATCTCAACATAATAGCTTGGGGTGATTTTGAATTCTTGATGGAGAGATTTCTTGTGTCCCTTACGTCAGTTCCTCATCAAATAATTTCAACATACCAATAAAGTTCAACCTTTCTCAACCCTTAAGTTCAAGTTTGAATTTCAACATAATGGCTTAGGATGATTTTAAATTCTTGATGGAGAAATTTAATGTGTCCCTTACCTGAGTACCTCATCAAATAAATTCAACATACCCATCAATTTTAAACTTTCTCAACCCTTATCCTTCATTTTAAAAGATTCTCTGAACTTGTCCATACTATTTTCTTTATAAAAAAATATGCTATGGTTTCAAAGTTCTACTATTATCAAATGTTTCAATTTCTCGAGCTCCTATGAGCTTTGCTTTAAGAACATGCTGCTTGACCTCTATGGCGTTGTTTCTTCCATGGACTTCTCATGTGTGAGTAAGATAAGTGTTGCATTTCTTTTTCAAGAATATTTAGACCTACATCAAGTCTGATTTCATTACATCTAAAACATTCGTGAATCACATAAACGTAAATACTTTTTACTTACTATTTATGCATGTCTCGATTGCTTCTTGTAGCCTTATGAGCATACTTAGTACAATAACATGATCATATATGGTTGTGTGCTAGAAATATGATGGCACAATAATCAAATGTTTCAATTCTGATTTGGTTTTAGTAATATGAATTGTCAGTTTTGGTAGAAAGATTTTGGTTGCAAGATTTTATGTATTTCTATTTGTTTATATACCTCTATAGACACATACAAACACGATCAAACAACCATATATATATATATATATATATATATATATATATATATATATATATATAGAGAGAGAGAGAGAGAGATATACATACATGGACACACACACACACACACACACACACACACATATATATATATATATATATATATATATATATATATATATATATATATATATATATATATATATATATATATATATATATATATAAACACTGTTGGAGGAAATATATCAATCAATATGCAATGAGGAATCATGAATGACCTCCATAGGTACCCTTCTTTGATCTTTCACACAAAAAATGCTCTTTCTCCAAGCATATGCAAGGAGCTTCAGTGAGGTTTTGTGGACCTATAGTAGAGAGCAGGAGCTCTCTAAGTTTATAAATTTCACTCAAAGTGGGTGCCATGTAAAGAGATACAATGTGCACAAGGTGAGATACTTGGATGCTCACAGCTACTAGACAAACAAAGACCTTGCTTCAGTGGAGCAATCATTTCTAAGAGAATACAAAGAATGAATCTCAAAATTGGGTTAAATTTAGAGAATGTGAATCGCTACCTAATGACACCCAAATCAAAGAGAATGGAAAAATAGAGAATGTGAACGAGCCCTTACAACATAGAATACAATAGTTAATGATAAGTTGAGTTTTATGTGCGAGTCAAGACCTTTCTCCAAACCTTCAAATATTTTGTTTTTATGCAAAGCATTGAAAACTACTTCTTTTGATACTCTAAGTTGAGGTCATTTTCAGTAGAAACAGTTGTCTTAGCTTAATCCGAAATGCATTGGGAATCACTTGATTTCTTTCCAGCCTCTAGAACATCTATGTACCGTTTCTATATATTTTTTCTCTTTCTTGGACAAATTTATAGACCTATGGATTGGGTTGGGAATTCTACCCCTGTCAAGACTTTTAAAGCTTTTTTTTCATTTGAAATTCGTTTGGAAAATGAAATAAAATTTTAGGTAGACCCAAACATCTAACCATGATCTTTTTACCTCGTTCCCACGTCCAACCCACATTTCCCTGATTTCTTAATCCACTAGAGGACTTCTTTTTCCAACTAAGCTCGAATGTCATAGGTAGAATGATGGATGAAGTTCCATATCGGTTTGGTCAACCTTTGCTTGAGCTAGAACAACACAAATTCTAGATGAACGTTTTGAAACTCAGGAAACATTTCTCAAAGATTTAGCTTATCTTTTTGAATTCGTAAAATCTATGACCGATTCTGAACTCGTTTTCCCTCGTGAGTGCTCTAAACTCTTGTAGAGATGTGGGAACGTCTTCTTTATCCATTGAACCTTTTTCGACAAGCATTTTGTTTGAAACAAACTCAGATGGATGCGTCAAATGTGGCTACGCATCATTGAAGGTTGAATGGGCTGTACATACAACATCTTTTTGTGATGTTTAACTCTTTTCCCTGTTGCAATTTAGTAACCTTCACCTTTGTGAGAATGAGCTAGAGGTTCTCTCTAAGTCAATTCAAGGGGTTTTGGAAAGTGGGAAGTAAAAACCAAAACTTTTTGCACCGATTCAAACTTCTAAAACACTTTAAGCTATATTTGAGTCAAACGCTATGAGATTCAGAACTTTTAATTTTCATAGATATATTCAAGTCAGGTCAAGGTTTTGAAGTATTTTATCTATTTTTTAGGGAAAAACATCATTTAACTGGTACATTTTGGTGCATCAACATAGGAAATTATTCATTAATCATGATTTTCCTTTTACCCAAAATAATAATGCTTTAAATTGGACTCAGTTAATCTTACCTTTTGACAGTCTCTTATGACTCCTTACTTGGAATAAAAATTCAATGCATAACTTTGAATCAATAAATTGTTTTCACCAACTTGCATAATGAACCCAGTATTTCTAATCAGGTTAACCTTAGTCTAACAAAACCCTGGTTGAAGACATCTTTTCTAATTCATTTGTGTTCACGAACCAATAGTATACTTTTGATAGTTGTCGTACTTGAAGTTTAAATGAAGATGCTGAAAGCTAAGTATTTCATGATCTTCTAACTTAGGTGTCAAGTTATTCTTGTTATACACTTTTGGTTCATGCAAAAGACCACCTGTAACTTGATCTTTACCTTTGAAGTTTCAAACACCTTGGGGATTCAATTTTACTTCAGGATAATTCCACAAATAAAAGGTATTATCGCAAGGTCCGATGTGCCATACCATAATTCCTACATCAATGTGAGTATACAACTTAGCATCTCATACATCTCTACTTAATATTCACATAGAGGTATGGAGATATTAATCCTAAATTGCAGAAACATCTCTTATGAGTATCTCTTTTATTCGTTTAAAAGAATCTTAACTTAATGACTTACCTATGCCTTGACCTTTATTAGGCTTCAAGCGCTTTGCGAAAAACATTCCAGGGTATAATTTTTAACATTGATCTTGTCTCGGAAGCTTGAACTTGGTGCATATGGCAAGCCTAAGTATTTAACCATGTGTATTGAAATTCATTGAAGTTTTGAGCTACATCATTTTGTAGAAAATGCATTATTTGAATACTTCTAGGTCAAAATAGGATGTTATCTTTTGCATAAATTGTACGTGAGCAAGAATAATGTCGATGTATTGAAATCAAAAGCCAACCACCACCTTATTTGAGTTCTAAACTCGAATGTAACTTGTTGGGAGATTCTTGTGCGAAAAGGGATTTGAGTGTTTGTAGGAGAAAAGGGAAAGATAAGAAGAAAGATACAAGACTGGAAGCCTCTGCGATTGATTATAAGAAGACAAATACAATGGTGATGCCCAATAAAATCCAATGCTTTCTATGCGAAATCCCATAGAGTGCACAATCACAAAATACAAAATACCCGAGGGTCTTGTTGCTGTCGGCCTTCGTGCACCAGACCTCCACCTTCTCCAAGCTTGCACTTGTGCACACCTTGCACTCAAGCTTCCAATAGGGGGAGGGATGGACACCTTCTCTTGGCACGTGGACAACTTCAATGGGACCTTGGGATCTTTGGTTGTATAGCTTAGCAATTCTGTGCACACTTATTAGTCACTCTTCATGCACACCTTGCACTTCACTTCTCTGCGTCGCACACTCTGTGTCTCTTGCACTTCTCTCTTGCTTAGCTTAAACTATGCTCACCTTGCTTAGTCCTTCAAGAATAATACCTTGCCTTGATTTGAGTGTCAGTTCACGTACGCCCCTAACTACTAGAGTATCTTGGTGCTCACTTTGATGTCCCAAGATTGTCTCCAAAAGTGGGCAGCCAACGAATCCCTGTTTTGTCATGTAGTGACTTTAGACTAAAAGAAAAAAATTTAATTGGGGCCATACTTTCACTTCTGTATACGCCACGGCTTCACATACCTTCACCTTTTGCCTTTTAATTCTTCAAATGTGCACCTAAGAGAGGGTTCACCTAAACCTTCCAAAATACTTTAAAACACTTTCAACCTTACAACGATTACAGAAATACCTCTGCAACATGCAACCAATCTGCAATTTTACCCTTTGTGAATACCTGTGCACCTTGACACCCAACTTTGAACGCTTCGACTTCACCCATGTTGACTTTTGACCTTGAACATGTTGACTTTGACTAGTTTGACTTTGACCTCTTGAATTTCATTCTAGTTGACTTTGATTGTAGTTGAGTTTGACCAATATGACTTTTATGGGCTCAATAGTTGCCCACCACCTAATGGGCTCTCCGTCCCTGAGAGCTACAGCCATAAATCTGAGCAGATATTACAGCATGATACCTGAGCCACAAAATCTTCAAAATGACACTTGAGCAGCAACCAAGTCCACTAGGAGCAAGAGAGAACAAACACAACAGAAGAACCAAGAGTGTAAATTTTTCACGGAAAGCAAAGGAGGGAAAATGGAGGGTAGGAAGGATGGCGACGGGAGGGTTGAGGGGGTTGAGATGGATAGGCAAGGAGGGGTAAGGATGGGGCTGGGTAGAAGGGTAAAGGGAGGGTGAGAGAGTAGGAGTCTATGGTGTGTAGAGGACCGAAAAGATAAAACAAGAAAGCTACAGAGGTTGCATATGGCAAAGGATGAAACATACAGTAAAATAAGGTGAGAATCTATAATGTGGACCATGTGTGGAATTAAAAAAACGTGAGATATGTGCTCAAAACGTGTGGGATTTGACCAAAAGTTAGAGAAAAGGTGGGATTTCGGAAAAGTAAGGAAAGAAATGAGTCCAGAGGTGCCAAAATGCATGCAAATGATCCCAAGGTTGAAACAAATGGCCATCTGAGGCGCGATCTAGAGCCAAAAGCATTGGACCATGAGAAATAAAAAAAATAAATTATATTTATTTCAAATATATTTTTATGAAAAATTAAAACGTCTCCTTTTTTTTTCTTTGAACGCACATGGTTGGCAACGATAAATAAAATAAAATAAAAGAAAATAAAAATAAAGTAATAAATAAATAACGAAAAAAATAAAATAAAAAGTAGTAAAAAAATAATAATAAAAAAATGAGGTTCTCAAGGAGAGACAAAATAAAAAGAAAATAACAAAAAATAAAAGAAATAAATAAAAATAAAGTAAATGAGGTTCTAGGGGGGGCAGGGTGGAGGGGCTGAGGGGGTTGGAGAGGTGGGCAGGAGGCGAGGGGTGGGGGGACGGGGGGGGAGGGGGGGAGTGGAAGAGAGATAGACAGAGAAAGAGAGAGAGAGAGGGACAAAGAGGGGGGGTTTTCCTTTTTTTTTGAAATTTTCCTTTCCTTGTTTTTTTGGAAAAATAAAATCCATGGGGCCCTTTTCTAGGTGAAAACATCCAACAATTGAAGAAAAATACAGAAGAAGATCCAAAAAATTGCAAAAAAATGCAAAAAACTTCCAAAAAATTATTTAAAAATTCTCCAAAAATTCCCTACAAGTCTAGGCCAATTTTCTCACTCAAAACCATATAGATCTTCCTTTTCTAAATGTCCATTTAATTAAGAAAAAGGCATTAAAAAAAGATGAAAAAATGCTAAAAAGATTCTAAAAATGCTGGAAAATTCTCAAAAAAATTCCAAAAATTGTGCAGTTTCGAAGGTTATGAGAGAGTTGCTAAACTTGCTAAAAACTCAACAAACAAGCATGAAATTGATTAAAAAATACTTAAAACTTGAGCAAAATGATATGAAAAGGTTATGTACAAACTCGACAGATTTTGCAATTTCCAGGTTATCGAGAGGGCTTCAGTAGTGCTGATGATAGGCCTTGAGCCTTGATATATTGAGCAGTGGTAGGGCCTCTCCTTTTAGAGTCTCTAACTCCACTGCACCCCAATTCAGCATTGTCTTAACTCGAGAAGGTCCTTCCTAGTGTGGAAGCCATTTTCCCCTTACTTGTGTGTGGATTTGACGTCTATGGAGAAGAACTAACATGCCTGGTTGTAAGTTATTGTTCCAGAGATTCCAATCATGTACCTCCTTCCTCTTCATTTGAGTCTCTATCAATTGTTTTGCAGCATGTAGATGTATCTCTTCCACTTTATGTCATGCTTCAAGCCTCTAAGAGACACCACAATCTTTCTTTCCTTGCATGAATGCTACTTTTGGTGATCCATGTAGAAATTTAAAGAGTTCAATAGGAAATAGCCCATAAACCATTTGGAATGGAGAATATCTAGTAGCTTCTTTGTAAGCTAATCTATATGCCCATAGGGTACCTTGATAAGCAATGCCCCAGGAAGTGGGTTGTAACATACATTCCTTTCGTAACATGGAAATTAATACCTTGTTCTTGGATTTTGCCTATCCATTAGCTCTTGGATAATAGGCACAAGAGGTCCTATGTAGCATTCATACATGTTAAAAATTTTATGTAGCACCTTATTCACAACATGAGTACCTTGGTCTGTACAAATTTCAAGGGGGCATCCAAACTTGCAAATGATGCTACTATAAACGAAATCTGCAACAGTTTGAGTGGTGCAATCAGGGGAGGCAATAGCTTGAGTCCACTTTGTTGCATAGTCAGTGGCTATCAATAGGTACTTTTCTCTTTTTGGAATCAACCGAGGGTAGATGGGCCCTACAAAATCTAGCCCCCACGTCTCAAATGGTTGTGAAGAAGTGGAAGTAATCAAGGGGTTGTGCCTCTACTTTGTTGGCTTGGGTCCACACCTCTAACAAACATCACATGCCTTTCCCTATTCCTCTCCATCTTTGGATAATGTAGGCCACCATAAGCAAGCATCAAGGATCCTCTGACTCATAATGTGTCTTGGAAGGTGCCTACCACCTGTTCCTTCATGTGCAGATTTAAGGACTTCCCTCACTTCTTCTTCTTCCATGCACTTTCTAAACCTGTCATCTTTTCCCTATCTATATAATTTCCCTTCAATGAAGGTAAAAGGTTGGCTTTTGATTAGTAGTCTTTTCTTTGCACAGCCCTTTCCTTCTCCGGATACAATCGAGTTTTAAAAAAAAATTTGATGTCCTCATACCAACCTTGAGCTTGTAGTGCAAACAGATTAGCGTCTGGAAAATCATCATTTACTCCAATTGCTTGATCCATCATGTTTACCCTGGATAGGTGGTCTACCATGAAATTTTATTTACCTGGTCTATGGACTACAGGAAAATCAAATTCTTGGAACAAGTAATCACCTCCATGCCCTACCAGTCACTTGTGGTTTGTTTAGTAAATATTTCAGCAGTTGATGATCAGTTATGATAACAAATTTCACTCCCAACAAGTAATGAAGAAACTTCTGTACAGAGAAAACCATGGCTAAGGCCTTCCTTTCTATGGTGCTATAATTTATTTCAGCTTTGGTCAAAATTCAACTGGCATATGTTGGTTTTTCTAGTTTGTATTCTTCGATGTGTTGAGTCAAAACTGCCCCACTGCATATGCACTGGCAACGACATGTATATGAACAATTTTTTTACCACTCAGGTGTGATCAGAATGTGAGAAGCTACTAACCTAGACCTTAATGTTTGATATGCTTTTTCCTCCTTTTCTTCCCATTTAAAAGGTACTTCCTTACCTATAAGCCTAGCCAATGGCCTAGCTATTTGTGCATACATCTTAATAAACCTACGATGGTGCCCTATATGTCCTAGAGAACTTTGAGTTTCTTTTTGGAGATTTAGGTCTAGGTAACTTTAATATAGCTATAATTTGGTCTGGGGCGGGTGCCATACCTTTGGAGGATACCACATGTCCTAGGAGGGTACCTTCAGTCACCAAAAAATGGCATTTATTTGGGTTCAATTTCAACTTTGTTTCTCTGCACCTCTTAAAAACTTCTTGTAATTGAATCATATGATTTTCTAAACAATCCAATGGAGTCTCTGCAAGAGTACCTGAAAAGAATGAAAAATCATGCATGAAAATTTTGAGAGACTCTAGTAGCAATGGTCCAAAAATGAGATTAACTATTCAATGAAAGTAGTTGGGGCATTTCTCAGTCAAAATGGCATCTTTACATATACATAAGTTCCCCAAGGTGTAATGAATGCATTCTTCTCTCGATCCCTTGGATGGATGGATATTTGATTATATCCACTAAATCCATCCATGAAGCTATAAAGTGCATGTCCAGCTACTTCTTCTATGACCTGTTCAGCAAATGGCATTGGAAATCCATCTGGTATGGTGACCTTGTTCAATGCTCTAAAGTCCACAGAGATTCTAATATTGTTAGTGTTTTTCTTTGCAACAATTACCATAGGAGATAGCCATTTTGAATGCTCTATAGGGATGATGAATTTTGCATCTTCCATTTTTTGAATTTTTAAGTGAACAACTTCAGCATATTTTGGATTCAGCCTATAACTCTTACCTCTCACTAGTTTTGCACCTTCAATGAGAGGGATTTTATGCTCTCCATAACTAAGTGGCACTCTTCTAAATCCTTGTAGTGCCAAGTAGAGATGTCTACAAAGGACCATGAAAGATGTAACCTTTAAGAGCACCTCCAGATGATTCCCTATCCATGTAGCTATTAAAATGGGACGCGCCTGATCCTCATTGCCCAACTGAACCTCCTTCACTAGATGTCTATTTATAGTGTTATCTGTAAGTCCTTCCTGAGTAGCATCCTTAGTTACATTGTCCCACATAGCTTCGGTATCATAAGCAGCAACATCTTGAACGTCTAGTTGCACTTCTTCCTCTTGAACCCATCCTAGAGGGATCTCATGAAGTGGTAACGAATCCTCTTATATATTCTTTTTCTTACCTTTAGACTCTAAATCTTCCATTTGGTTGCAATCCACAGGAATAATGTCTTCTATATGGCTGTATAAAGGAGACTTCTTTCCCCTTCTATGGTCTTTTGCTGGCTCTCTCAACCTAGCTACTTGAGTTTTTTCCTCTTTTTCTAAATACCCTTCTTCTATGTCTGAGTTAGATGGAAAAATTCCAAAGCAAGTAAAAGAATTCCCTACTTCTAACCATGCGAGCATGTTATCTTCATCATATAGATCGACTTCCTCTACAAATGTGAATTAAATTTGGAAAGTGTTTAAGAAGCTCCATATTTTTGGAACATTCTTCCTTGCTAAATTGATTGATATGAATGGTTTCTTTTGTCCTCATTATTCATGTTCATGCGATTATCTTCTTGTGTTCATATGTTCCCCTTTCTCTAATCAAATCATGACATCTCTTCCCCCCATACCCAAGTTCATCTTCACCTTCACATTTTACAAAGACCTTCCAACACTCACTAGCTTCATACACTCTACGTGTGCCACGATTGGACCCGATCCACCCGGATTGCGATCACCTCCACAACGCGATTTCCAAGGGAAGCTCGTGGTACGTCATAATGTGTGTGAAGAATAGGTGGGCCACCGCCTTTGCATTGAGAGGAGGTTTGGCCAGAATGAAGTGAGTTTGCTTAGTGAAGTAGTTTACTACAATGAATATGGTATTATATCCTTGGGATGGTGGGAGCGTGGTGATAAAATACATTCTTAGCATGTCCCAAGGTCGGTTTGGAACTGGTAGTGGTTGAAGAAGGCCTATGGGTTTGATTCTATCTTGGTGGACAAGTTTGCACATCGGGCATGTCTCCACATATTCTTGTACTTGGGCCTTTGTGTGTGGCTAGTAGAAGTGCTTATGTAGCATCTCGTAATTGTGGTTTTGACCATCCTCGCAGACCACCTTGGAATCATGTGCTTCCCAAAGCAGTTTCTTACATAGCTCAAAGTCGTCTGGCATGTAGATCTTGCCTTCGTAGTACAATATGCCCTCTTGAATTGTATAGCGGTAGAGTTGGTTGGCACTTTGAACCTCGTTCATGATGTCTTAGACATGGGCATCGTGCTCCTATGCTCATTGAGTTCTACCTCTCAAGTCTGAGGAGATAGTGGATATTGCTTGGATTTTGGGTCTTTGGCTTAATGCATCTGGCATGAAATTCTATTTGCTCGGTTTGTGAAGGATTTTGATGTCGAAGTCGACGAGAAAGTCCTGCCACCTTGCTTATTTTGGGTTGAGCTTGGGTTGGGAAGCAAAGTACTTCAAAGGTATGTTGTCAGTGAAGACCTTTGTATGCTTGTCTAGGACATAGTGCCTCCACTTGCGTAAGCAATGGAACACAACGAGCATTTCCTGTTCATGCATGCTCCACCTAAGTTCGGGTCCGGTGCATTTGTGCTCTCACAGTGTTCCTCTAAAGTGCGGCTATATATAAGTATTTCATTGATGTAAATGGTCAGGAAGAGTTCCAACATATCTAGGAAGCTATCCTTCATCTCACGATAGAAAGTAGCCAGAGTGCATGTGAGTCCAAACGGCATGACAAGCCATTCAAAGCTCCCATAACGTGCCTAGAATGCGGTCTTCTCAAAGTGTTCTTGTGCCACCCTAACCTGATGGTACCCAAAATAGAGGTCGATCCGTTTGAAGTACCGAGTCTTGCTGAGGCGGTCAAGAAGCTCTTCCATCACTCAAAACAGGTACTTCCTCTTGATCGTGCTCTTGTTAAGTGCTCGGTAATCTATGCATAGATGTAGGGAGCACTCTTTTATCTTCACAAAAAGGACTAGGGCCCCATAAGACGAGCTACTTGATGGGATATACCCTTGCGCTTCTAACTTGTGTAGTTGCCACTTGAGCTCTCAACGGTTGTTCTCATTCATTCTTTATGGGGCATGAGATGGGGGAGGTCGGTCTGGAAGCGTGTCAATCTGATGTTGAACATTCGATAAGGGAGGGAGACTAGGCAGGAGTGTGTCTATGAGCATGTCTGTAAACTCTTCCATCAAAAATTGGAAGCTTGGATGGTCAATCTTAGATACATCAATTGGCTTCGGACACATCTCCTCTTCCACTAACCTAAGGAGGTATAAATGAGCTATCCCACCTTGGTAAATGGCCCGTTTAAACTGCTTCTCTAACAGATTCTTTTGTGGATACTTAGAAGTTGAGGGCCTTGCATGTGACTCATGCTCACATGTGTGCTTGTGGTTGTTACCTGAGGGCCAATTTGCCGAGGTGCTCAGACAAGGTTGTAGTCGACGACAAAGCTTGCCCATTCTTATCCAAAAGGACTTTGTCTACGTTTTCTCCAAAGAAAGAGATCATGTGTTGATCCATGAATTCTAACCCGAGGATGATCTCAAACGTCTCCATGGGTATGATGAGGAAGTTCAAGTGATCGAACCATTGAGCAAGCGTAATCGGGACCTCTTTGGCATGCTACACATGACTATCTTCTCCTTGAGCAAAAACAATGGACATGTAGAGGTGTTTAGTTAACTTTAGCCCAAGGCATTGAGCACATAGAGGTGTGATGAAGTTGTGTGTGGCCCTGGTATCTAGCAATACTGGCAATCTTTCCCCCATGATCTCTGACATAATGAGTACTTGGTGTAGGATGGGTAGCATGACCGAGTGGCATTGAGCTTTTCCTTTTGAGGTAGATGGTCTGGGGGAAGATGAATCTTCTTAGTCATAATTGTGGATCTCTTTGATCTTTGGTCCTGAGGTGGACGCCCCTTTTCTTGAAGGACCCTTCGTTGTTTGGACTCATGTATTTGTTTTCCTTCTCAAACATCATTCTCATGGATGGCTTCTTTGGTAGTGTTTGTAAACTAGTCATGGATCCTACCGGGTTTGATTGGATCAATTCATAGATCTTGAGCATGTGTCAGGTGGAGCCGATAGGGCAGGGACCCCTTTCCCACGTTGGTTCTCAAGTGGTCTTTGTTGAGATAAGCCTTGATCGTTTCCTGCGTTGGACTCTCGATGGTTTGCTTGACTTGCCTCATTAGGTCATGCGAGCGGATAGAATAGGCATCACTAAGGCATTCTGATATGCGAGGAGTATCCTCGCAAGTTTGGGGGTTCTATTTCTCCACTTCTTTTCAATAGTACTGGGAGCATCCATAGAGAAATCCATGCAAGCAAGCTACTTCTGCCATGTCAGTTATGCGAAGCATCAATTTTCAGTACTAGGAGACATATACCCAATAAAATTCTCTTGGTGTAAGTTCCGCCATTCCTCTTTTACCTCCAATGCTTCATTGTAGGGAACAAAGTAGTTGATGAGGGTTGTTTTGAAGTGCTCCCACAAAGGCTAGACTTGCTTCTTCTATTCCACCATATACCATGTTGAGGCTTCATCCTTGAGGAATTGGCCAACAATGCATGTCCAATTATTGTGGCCAACCTAGAGCATCAAGAGGTAACATTTTATTGCTTCAATCCATTGGTTGACAGCTATGGAACTACAGCTGCCTCGGTATTTACCAAATGGTTCCATTTGAAGAAGTTGAAGGAGTCCGGGTCATTGAGATCCACCAATTGGAGCTGTGTAATGGGAGTGGGAGTGATAGGTGTTAGATCGGGTTGTGATGTTTGGGTGAGGGTTGGTTGAGGCATCGGTCAGGGGCTCCGTTGAGGTTGGGGTTGTGGATCGGGTTGGGCATGGGATACAATGTGCATTTCGACTAAGTTAACTAAGTGCGAGAGGGAATCTTCTTGTTGATCAATTCGATTGTTGATTTGGTCTAGGTTGGGTGGGTTTGAGTTGATACTAGTTGGGTGTTGAGTTCGGCGTTGAGTTTAGCCTCTTGAACATGTTCATGTAGGTTGACATTTTCTAGTAATAAGTGATCGATTTTTCTTCTAAGGCCTTCTATCAGGCCTAGTGACATCATCACCATTCGGTCACATTTTTGGCGTGTTCCATCCGCGAGGTCATATCAGTCATGCCAGCATAGTAGTGGCTAGCAACGAGAGCATGGAGCCCTGTGGCGGTACCGAACATGAAGGGAGGAGGAGAGGGAGAGGTACACGAGGAACCTAGGGTTGGAGATGTATGGGGGGAAATGAGTGGAGGCGCCTGGCTTGTAGGAGGGAGCCTTGCCCTGAGATGGAAGGGAGAGGAGAGGAGGCACCTAGTTTGAACGGGAGGGGGGGAGGGCTGCCTTTAAGAGGGAGAGGGGGGGGCAAGGGGGTGTGTTGCTCAAGGGGTGGGGGGGGGGGGGGGCAAGGTGGTGCCTTGCTTGAGGGGTAGGGAGGGGGGGCACAAGGAGGTGCCTTGCTTGAGGGGGGGAGGGGGGGCAACGGGGTGCCTTGCTGGAGGGGGGGGGGGGCAAGGGGTTGCCTTGCTTAGGGGGGGGAAGGCAAAGGGGTGGCCCTTGCTTGAGAGGGTGGGAGGGAGGGTGAAAGGACTCATGTGACATCAAAGAACTTCTCATGGATGGGCCCGAGACATTTGATGGCACTCCTAGCATTGGTGTGAGAGTCCACCTATCCAAAGGCTTCCCCTAGGGTCGTTGCTTTGATACCACAACCCAAGCATGGATGAAATTGTACAGGAGATGCCAAGATGATTCTCAAAGAACATGTTTTTATATTATGTTCACAAATCACTTTACAAGGGATGGGAATGAGAGCTTGGGATCAGGAGTACTAGTAACCCTCATAGTTACGCATACTTTTTCACAGCAAGGCATGCCCCCCAAGCACCAAGAGGGGACTGGATAGAAAAACAAGACTTGTGATAGGTTGGGAGGGGAGGGGGTTAGAGGGGGGGAGATGGGGTGGTGGGAGGCAAGCGGGGGGGGGGGGGGGGGGTTTAAGGGGGGAGGGATGGGTTTTTTCCTTAAGAGAGATTTACAAGAAGAGTAGAATGCATAGATCTCCTCTCTTTCCTTTTTTTTTGTAAGACTTGAACAAAGCTACCAAAGCGATAAAGGCTTGGCAACAGATGAAATAAGACAAAATAAGAAGACAAATGGCCAAAATATTATATGCAACGTGTATAGATTGTGTGTAGCCAGGTGATCCCAAAGAGCTTTACTTTTGCCTTGAGCATGGATATATTGACCACTGGTAGTACCTCTCCTTTTAGGTTCTCTAACTCTACCGCATCCCAATTCAGCATTGTGTTTATTTCTATAAGGTCCTTCCCAGTGTGGAAGTCCTTTGCCCCTTACTTGTGTGTGGATTTAAGGTCTATGGAGAAGAACTAACATGCCTATTTGTAAGTTATTGTTCCATAGATTCCCATCATGCACCTCCTGTTGGTGCATTTTACCCAAGCCTACATGCTTGATATGATTGATATTATGATCATTTGTAAGTCACATGTGTAGTCATGTGAACACCTCTTGTAAAAGAGTACATTTTATCTCTTGTAATTCAAAAAAGAAAAAAGGAAAAAGATGGCTTACCTCATCCATGATGTAAAAGCAAATTCGTGGCTCTAACTACCTAAAACCACGAATTTTTGAGCTGAGGGAATAACTCCTAACTTTGGGGATCACTTTTAGGTGGAGCCATTTGAATTCGAATTCAAAACTCCCTCCAAGAATAGCTATAAAAATAGCAAGAAAGAAGAGGTGATGAGCAAGCCTTGTACGTGACCACTTCATGTGATTTCGTAGAGATTGAAGAGCTTACTCCATAGCTCTATCATTCTACTCCCATTGTGCAAACATTCATTGCCAATGTGGTTGTAATCATATGTGAATCTATACATTTATCATCATCTACTTCTATTTTTTGTTCTTTGCTATACTCACTCAGAGCACTAACTTTAGAGGGTCATATCTCGAGTTCTACGCAACCTCTTTCAGTTTTTTAACATGCGTTGAATAGCTCTTATTGTCTAGTTTTGGCGTACTAATTTTCAAGGTCATTGGATTCATAATTTTGAAGATATCTGCATTTTACTCCTCACTGGTCTATCTCTGCAGAGCCCCGAGAATGGTGGGCATGTTCCAGAAATTGATGAATCTTCTTCTCAGTGCTCAGTCCATTTGCTACTTGTCTGTCTTGACTTAAACTTTTGGGATACATGTTCCAAAGTACTTGGCTGATATTTTGGTGGATTTAGGAAGCTCAAAGGGTCTACTAATCAACTCTGAAGTCTCAGTTGGCTGGTGTGAAGCCGGTTGTAGCAGCACCAACTCATCTTTGGATTGCATCCACCATCTCTCTTCACAGTGGTATTAGAGCATAGTCAAGCAACATGGGAGATGGATTTCCATCAACTATTGACAAATTGGATCGAAACAACTACCCGACATGGTCTCTAAGGATGGAGGCTTACCTTCAAGGGAGGAATCTATATGGATTCATATCCGGAGATGAAGCAATGCCAACCATGAGGAACAAAGCGCAACCATCACATGAAGAAGTGGAAGGACTTTCGAATTGGTGTTCGAAGGATGCACTTGCAAGGTCCTATATTCTAAACTCAATCTCTGATTTTCTTTTACCTCATGTCAAGGGATGCAAGACATCAAGAGAGACCTGGAATGCACTTGCTTCTTTCTTCTCTTCCAACACTCGAGCAAGGAAGAACCAATTGTGGATGGAGTTCACAACAATGAAGAAAAGCCCGAAGCAAAATGTGATTGATTATGTCACAAAGATGAAGGAGATTTCCGACCAACTTGGAAGCATTGGAGAGGTAATTGAAGAGGACCAAATCATTAGACAAATCATAAATGGAATCAAAGCAGATGACAAGTGGGAGTCATTCACAACAGCCATGGATTTATACATGGATATGCATGTACGTGACCTCAACACACTCATGGGCCAACTCTTCACTCATGAAGCAAAGATTAGCAAAGGTGGTGAGTCCTCAAGAGCTAATCAAACTTCTCCCTTATATTCCGATAAAGCTAAGGTCAAGGACAAGTCAAAGAATAGGAAGAATCAAGATGAAGGTAGCTCTTTCCAAGCAAACTTTGCAGGTAGAGGAAGAGCTAGAGGAAGAGGCACAGGTGGAAAGCAAGGCAGGGGGAGATTCCAATCATCTCAACCTTGCAATATATGTGGCTTATCTAATCATACTACTGAAGAATGTTTCAGGAACCCGAGGAACTCAAGAGGAAGAGGATTCAATAGAGGTGGCTATGGATCAAACAGAGGTAGATACAATGGAGGCTACAACAACAACAACTACTACAACAACAACTACTACAACAACAATTACAACAACAACAACTATCAAAGTGTCCATAGAGGAAGAAAAGATTACAATAACTATGCAGAGGACCAAAGTCAAGAAGATTCATTATTGATTATGAATCTATTAGTGAAGAAGGGTAAGGATGATGATTACATATTTTACATTGATTCGGGATGCTCAAACCATGTAGCAGGAAATGTGGCTTTACTTTCTGATTTGGAAGATCCTCATAACAAGCATGAAGTGCAGACAGGAGATGACACAAAGCACTCAGTGGAAAAGATAGGTAATGTGAAGACATCAGATGGGAATATGAACCTCTTAAGCAAAGTCTTGTATGTCCCTACAATTACCAAAATTTTAATAAGTGTTGGACAGATTGTTGAAAAAGGATTGCAGGTTAGATTCAACCGATTTGGAGCATATGTTGAAGACCCAAGGCAAAGCTTTCAAAGGATTACCAAAGGAGAAAAGAAAGGAAGGCTTTTCACTTTTGAAGTGGAAGATACAGAGAACATAGCTTTGTTTAGCTATGGATCTCAAACTCTAACAGAGTTGGAGATATGGCACAAAAGGCTTGCTCACATTGGTGAGAGAACACTCAAACAAATTTGCAGGGACTCAAGTGTACTTGGTTTGCCTAATATCACAAGGCAACACATGATTTATAAGTGTGAAGCTTGTCAACTCGACAAGTCTCATAGACAACCTTTCAATAAGAAAGGATATATGTATCAAAATCCTTTGGATCTAGTGCACACGGATGTGTGGGGTCCAAGTAAGGAGCCATCTATATCAGGCTCAAGATATTATGTGTCTTTCATACATGATTGTAGCAGGTGGAACATTCTGTTTTTCATGGAGCACAAGGATGAAGTGTTTAATTGCTTTAAGAAGTATATTGCTCTTGTTGAAAACCAAACAGGTAGGACTTTGAAAAGGCTCAGATCAGATGGTGGAGGAGAATACTTCTCTTCTGAATTTGATGCCTTCTTGCATGAAAGAGGCATTAAAAGGGAAGTCACTACAAGGTATACACCCGAAGTCAATGGTGTATTAGAGAGGAGAAACAGAGCTATTGTCGAAGCTGCAAGGTCCATGCTCAACGAAAAGGGATTGGCAAACTACCTATGGGCAGAGGCTGTGTCGATAGCCACATATGTCATAAATAGACTTCCATCTAAGTCACTAGATGGAACAACTCCTTATGAAGTGTGGAATGGAAGAAGACCTAGTCTAGAGCATTGTAAAATCTTTGGATGCTTAGCCTATGCTCATATTCCTTCTCAAGTAAGAGGGAAATTGGATTCCAAGGCAGAGAAGTGTGTAGTCATTGGTTATGACCAAAACCAAAAAGGATATAGATTGTACAATCCAACCAATAAAGGATTTTCTGTGAGTAGAGATGTAATTTTTGATGAAAACAAATCATGGTTTGATGATGACAGGAAAGTGAAGCTGCCATATGACTTGGATGAAGATTTTCCATCACTTCAACCAAAGGAGCCAAAGTAGATTGAAGAAAGTGATTCAGAGATTGACCTAGAAGGCTTGGAAAGACTAAAGCTATGGAGGAACAAAGGTAAAGCAAAGATGCAGGATGCTACATATGGACCCGAGAGCTCACATCAACCACTTAGAAGGTCTTCAAGGGAGAAGAAGAAACCAGAGAGGTTTGGTTATGATACTTCTTTGGTCACCAAGCACTCAATCTACATTGCAAAGGATTCAACCAATGAAGAGCCTACCACATTCAAAGAAGCACAAAGCAAGAAAGCTTGGAGAGATGCAATGGATGAAGAAATGGAAGCCTTGAAGGAGAATGACACTTGGGAGCTTGTACCTAACAAGCCATCTATGAGGGTAATTGGATCTCGATGGATATACAAAATCAAGAGGAATCCAGATGGAAGTATAAATAGACACAAAGCAAGGTTAGTTGCTAAAGGGTTTGCTCAAACCCATGGTATTGATTATGAGGAGACTTTCTCTCCTATTGCAAAAATGCCTACAATTAGGGTTCTCATTAGTCTTGCTGCATCTAGAAATTGGAAGCTCTACTACAACTTGATGTAAATAATGCTTTCTTGAATGGATGGATTTCTGAGGAAGTGTATATGGCACAACCTCCTGGATATGAGGATGCACATCATCCTAAATATGTATGCAAACTAAAGAAAGCTTTGTATGGATTGAAGCAAGCTCCAAGAACTTGGAATTTCAGATTGGTGACTTATTTGTAGGACCAAGGATTCAAAGCTAGCAAGGCGGATACCTCTTTGTTCATAAAGAGGAATGGATCTGAAGTGATCTATTTATGTGTGTATGTTCATGATGTTATTATCACGGGCGATGATCTTGAAGGAATCAAACAGGTAAAGACTCAAATGAAGGAGGATTTCAAAATAAGTGACCTCGGACCGCTCACTTATTTTCTTGGATTGGAATTAATCTACACAGATTCAGGTATATACATCACACAAAGGAAGTATGTGCATGATATGCTCGTCAAGTTCAAGATGGAAAATACCAAGTGTGCAGGTACACCTATGGAGCAAAATCATAAGCTTAGTGCTTATGAAGGAGATCCAATTGAAGACATCACAAGCTATCAAAGCTTGGTTGGAAGTTTGAATTATGCAACTCTCACAAGGGTGGATATATGCTATAGTGTTAGCATATTGAGTCAGTTTATGCATAAGCCGAGAAGACCACATATGGAAGCGGGCAAGAGAGTCCTTAAGTACCTAAAGGGGACCATGAATGAAGGTTTGTTCTATTCATATACTTCAATATTGAGCTAAAGGTCTACTCAGATGCAGATTGGGCCGGATCTAGAGATTATAGAAGAAGCACATCCGGGTATATATCATTTGCAGGTTCAAAAGTCATTCCTTGGTCATCCAAGAAGCAACCAACCATGGCATTATCTTCTACCGAAGCCGAATATAGAGGTTTGGCTAATGCAACTCAAGAAATCAAGTGGTTAAAGTCTTTGTACACAGATCTTGGACTTCATTCTTCAACACCTCACATTTTTTGTGACAACATAAGCTCACTACATCTAGCAGCTAATCCGGTATACCATGCTAGAACCAAGCATATCGAAGTCCACTACCATTATGTAAGGGAGAAGCTTATGAGCAAGACTATTCAACTATCTTATGTCTCTACAGATATGCAATGTGCAGACATGTTCACTAAAGCTCTTGATGGTGCAAAGTTAAGTAGATTCAAGTTGATGATTGGCTTGCATGAAATCAAGGACAATTGAAGACTTATTTGGAGGCCAAGCATGTTACGCTTGAGGGGGAGCTCTTGGTGCATTCTACCCAAGCCTACATGCTTGATATGATTGATATTATGATCATTTGTAAGTCACATGTGTAGTCATGTGAACACCTCTTGTAAAACAGTACATTTTATCTCTTGTAATTGAAAAAGAAAAAGGAAAAAGATGGCTTACCTCATCCATGATGTAAAAGCAAATTCGTGGCTCTAACTACCTAAAACCACGAATTTTTGAGCTGATGGAATATCTCTTAACTTTGGGGATCACTTTTAGGTGGAGCCATTTGAATTCGAATTCAAAACTCCCTCCAAGAATAGCTATAAAAAGAGAAAGAAGGAAGAGGCGATGAGCAAGCCTTATACGTGACCACTTCATGTCATTTTGTAGAGATTACTCCATAGCTCTATCATTCTACTCCCATTGTGCAAACATTGATTGCCAATGTGGCTGTAATCATATGTGAATCTATACATTTATCATCATCTACTTCTCTGTTTTGTTCTCTGCTATACTCACTTAGAGCAGTAACTTCAGAAGGTCCTATCTCGAGTTCTACGCAACCTTTTTCAGTGTTTTACATGGTTGAATTGCTCTTACTCTATAGTTTTTGCATAATAATTTTCAAAGTCATTGGATTTATAGTTTTGAAGATATCTTCATTTTACTGCTTGCTGGTCTATCTCTGCAGAGCCCCGAGAATGGTGGGCATGTTCCAGAAATTGATGATACTTCTTCTCAGTGCTCAGTCCATCATTTGAATTTTTTTAACTTGGATTAGGAAGCTTGCTAAGTCTATTTGCTATGCCCAAAAGGAATTTATCTAATTCCTACCAGGTTGAGAGCACTGTTCATTCTTCCTAGCAGGTGTATGTCCAAAAATTGCAAGTTTTTGGGAGCTAGTCATCTTGCAACTTGTCTGTCTTGACTTAAAATTTTGGGATACATGTTCCAAATTACTTGGTTGATATTTTGGTGGATTTAGGAAGCTCAAAGGGTCTACTAATCAAATCTGAAATCTCAGTTGGCTGGTGTGAAGCCGGTTGTAGCAGCACCAACTCATCTTTGGATTGCATCCACCATCTCTCTTCACACCTCCTACCTCTTCATTTAGGTATCTACTAATTGTTGTGAAGTATATCGATGGATTTCTGCCACTTTGTGCAGTGCTTCAACACTCTCAGAGAAACCACAATCTTTCTTTCCCTACTTGAATGCAAGTTTTGGTGAAGCATGTACAAATTCAAAGGTTTCAATAGGTAGTACCCTATTAACCAACTGGAATGGAGAGTATCCTATGGCCTCTTTGTAAGCTAATCTATACACCCAGAGGGTACCTTGATAAGCTATGCCCCAATAAGTGGGTTGTAACATACATTCCTTCCTTAACATGGCAATTAAGACCTTATTGGTGGATTTTGCTTGTCCATTACCTCTTGGATAATAGGCACAAGAGGTCGTATGTAGAACTTTGTACCTTGTAGAGATTTAATGTAGGACCTTGTTCACAAAATGATTACCTTGGTCTCTAAAAATATCAAGAGGACATCCAAATCTACAAATGATATTACTCTAAAGGAAATCAACAACTTTTTTTGTTGTGCAATTAGGGGAGGCAATAGCTTTAGCCCACTTTGTTGCATAGTTAGTGGCAATCAACAGATACTTTTCTCTCTTTGGGACAACTTTGCAAATGGTTGCCATGAAGTGAAGACAACCAAGGGGTTGTGCCTCTTCTTTGTTGGCTTCCATCCACACCTTTGACAAACATCACATGCTCTTCCCCATTCATCTGCACCTCTCGATAATGTAGGCCATCATAAGCTAGCATCAAGGATTCTCTAGCTCATAATGTGTCCTGAAAGGTGGCCACCACCTACTCCTTCATGTGCAATTGTGAGGATTTGTCGGACTTCTTCTTCTTCCATGTGTTTTTAAATCAGTTGGCCTTGCCTTCTCTATATAATTTTCCATCAATGAAGGTAAAAGTTCTACTCTTGATTAGCAAGCTCTTCTTTTGCACAGAGCTTGCCTTCTCCAGATACAATCAAGTGTTATGAAAATTCTCGATGTCCTCATTCCAACCTTATGCTTGTACAGAGAACAATTCAACATCTGAAGAATCATCATTTGCTCCAATGTCTAGATCAATTGTGTTAATCCTTGATAGGTGGTCCACCATAACATTTTCTCTACTGAATCTATAGACTACAAAAAAATCAAATTCTTGGAACAAAAGTAGCCACCTCCATACCCTATGAGCCACTTGTGGCATATTCAACAAATATCTGAGCGGTTGATGATCAGTTATGATAACAAATTTTATCCCTAGCAAGTAATGATGAAACTTTTGTATAGCGAAAACCATTGCTAGGGCCTCCCTTTCTATGGTGCTATGATGTTTTTCAACCTTTGTCAAAATTCGACTGGCATACTTAATACGTCTATCAAGTTTGTATTCTTCGCTGTGTTGAGTCAAAACTGCACCTACTACATATGCATTGGCATCTACATGTACATGAAAAAGTTTTGACCAATATGGTGTGATAAGAATTGGTGTAGCCACCAGTTTGGACCTCAATGTCTCATAAGATAAAAATGTTAACTAAAGAGGAATTAGACTGAACCTAAAATGTAAACAAAACAAAGCTAAGATTTAACGTTTGCTTGATACCGTTTTGAAATGAAATCAATTACCCCTAATGTAATAGCAAACTCAAAATAAATAACCTATGGAGGAAGAAATGAGATATATGAAAAGTTGCTAAAATGAATCAAAATAGAAATGACTTACAAATGATGCTCTATGAACATGGATACTCCATGTGGAGAGCAAGGGCACTTGTGCCAAGAGATTGAGTATATGAGCTTGCTGGGAGTGAATTGAGGACCTCCTTATACGTAATGGTCATTGCTATAAATACGCTGGTCTAGGATAGTTCTTACAAAGAACCTCTCTTCTTTGTAATCTACCATCACCTAGTCATATTTCCAACACCATTGAATGTTCTGGAAGCTTCCTTGTTGCACACACACTCTACACGAGCCCATACTCTATGTGTAGGTAAATAATTTTAGGGATAATAGTGACACAAGGTGTGGGAGTGTTGATGATTCATGCCATGAATTATGCCCAATCCTTCAACAATATTGTTAAGTATTAGGGGAAACACTATGGAGGTTTGTCCTTAAGCATGCCACCTGTGCACATGCAAGATGGGCTTAGTGTTGAGGCTCTAGTAGCAGTCAAAGAAATAAGTACAGAAAGAGCTTAGTAGGAGAGCTATGAACATGAGAGAGAGAGAGAGAGCGAGAGAGAGAGAGATTGATAGACATATGTGTGTAGATAAGCAGAAGGTGTGCCTTGTTGTTTTATTGAAATTATATATATATATATATATATATATATATATATATATATATATATATATATATATATATACACACACACACACACACACACACACATATATATATATATATATATATATATATATATATATATATATATATATATATATATATATATATATAATGCTTGATGCCCATGGCATTAAGAAGTTCAATGCATGTTGAAGATGGCTACTCACAAAAGGTACTGTGAAGGATGATAGAGGTGGTTACCTAAGAAGACATTTATCGTATGCAAAGGTATTTATACTTGGAACTTGAAACTCGTTCTTAGGTTCATGTTGATCCAATTGGTGCCAACGATTGATGAGAATTATTTATAAGGTTGGGGATCAACTTTCAACACTCCCCCTCAAGTTTCAAACTTGTTCCTTCATTCCTAGAATCTTCTTGGACTTTCTTAGCTTTGAAAAATCCAAACTATTTGTGAACATATGTACACTTTTCTCTTTGGTACTTATGTGATTGTCTTTTGCATCCTTTGATAGAACCTTTTGACATCACGAAATGGTAATGACCTGCAATGTGTTTACTCCTAGCACAAAACATAGGTTTAGTTTCTAATCAAGCATTACCCATATTTTGACAAAAAAGTGTAACTCCCTCAATTTTGATTACTAGGTCTTAAAAACAACCATGTTCGAAATGTGAAATCACAATTTTCTTATGATAATGCCCTATACTCAACTTCACTTGATAATATGACTCCTGTGGGGTACGTCTATGAACACCAAGAGATTTCCTTCTTGCCAACAAGGACTACATATCCTCTTATACTTCTTGTATGTTCCTTTGATCCTAGCCAATCTGCATTAAAATATTCTTTGACTTGAAACTAATCATGGAAAGCGTAGTATAAACCTTATTTTAGACTTTCCTTCAAGTGTGTTTACACTCCCTTATCTCCCTATACGTTTGTAGGCCTTTGAATGTATTATGAGATTAGTCCAACTAAATATGCAATGTATAGCCTAGTTAGGGTCGCATAGATAAAACATCCTACAATAGAATCTATAAAAATTTGAGTGGTTAACTGAATCCCGTTTACTATGTCTAAATCCATAGTATTTGATACAGGGTTGCATTATTTTGATGCCAAACCTTTCTGGCATATCCGAGATATCTTCATCTATATAGCCAAATTTCATCTAACTTACATACGAATTCTAATCCTTAATTCCTTGAGGTTTGATATCTTAAACTTTTCTCTCAGTTTGCCTTTGATGTCCTTGATAATTTCTCATCATTTACTGTAATTTGTAAACATTAAACCATCAACATAAGCTCAAATATATACTATCTAATCACCTTGCTTCTTTATAAGTTGAGATGTATGTGATGTACTTTGTTTGGAGCAACATCTCCCCAAGCATTTTACTATTCTCATGTTACAAGCTCTAGGATCTTGATTTAAGGCTTACAAAGCCCTCTTGATTATAAAAACTTATGCTCACAATTTGCAATCTTCAAACCCTTGTAATTGTTCCATGTAGGTAACTCCTTCTAGCTACTCACTACACGCATCTCTCTCTCTCTCTAGTGTGTCCCTAGTTAGTTGATTTGTTTGTGGAGGTTAAGACCCTCACAAAAGTTGGACTAGAGCCAAGTTGATATAAAATGTTGATATTTTTAAGTAGAATATTGCAAAGCTCATTTGTGAGCTATTATTGTCCAATTCTTGTGAGAGCTATCTTGATTTTTGAGTAGCTAACGGTGGAAACCATTTCCACCGAGGAATCCTATGGCAAAAGATGTGGATAGAGTGAGAGATCCATAAGCTCCAAGGGAGACACCCAGCTGCCCAACACTCTTCCTAATAACTGTTGATATATTTAGGTAGTGATGTGTGTGAACACACTAGGACCGCCGGGGCACTTTTTTCCCTCTTTAGGAGGTTTTTTTCCCCCAGCTTGTATATACGCATATTGCCCTAATGGGCTAATAATCTTTGTACATTCTCTAGTAATACATTTAGTATTGTGTGTTTGTGCTCCAAGCTTCTTCTTCTTCCTTGTGTTGTGCGCGTGCTCCTGTAGACGTCTAACTCCAACAACTGGTATTAGAGCAGGTCGTCGCTTCATCTAGGGTGCCGTCGACACTCCTCCGTTTGCAGTCTCAAAATTGCACAAATTTTGGTGAGCATACTCAGCGTGTTTCCGAGATCAAAGCGGCTTCGCTCTGTGGTGCCGAAATCGCGATCTGAGCTCGTTTCGGCCTCCAAACGCACTATCGTAGTGCTTGTGTAGGCTATTTCATCTTTTTGTGCCAAAGGTATATACCAGTTTCTGTTTGCCAGTTTAAGCGTCTCGAAGTCTGCTACAGGTCTAGTAGAACTCGTCTGGGCAGTTCTGTTCAACCTTTTGAGATACAGTCAATTTTCTGCATCAAGGTATTTTAGTTGCCCGCCATGGCTGAAAGCAGTGATGTATTCCGTATGTTGGCTGTTGAGGATAAGTTGGATGGTACCAACTACCCATTTTGGGCTTATATGATGCGACATGTTTTGGTTGCAAAAGGATTGTGGAACATTGTGCTGGGTGTTGAAAGACCTCCTATTACACCTATAACAACAGGTACTACAAATACAGGTGCTGGAGCTGATGAAGATGGTGTCGAAGAAGATATTCTGTAGATTCCTGTTCGTGTTGCTGTTTCTATTGCACCTACTATAGAGCAAATTCGATGGGATGGCAGAGATGCCCAGACACATGCATTGATAGCTTTGTCTGTCAAACGTGCCATTATTCCTCATATTCGATCTTGCAGAATAGCTAGGGATGCTTGGGATACACTTACCACATTGTACCAAGCTAGGAATGAGGCTCGTGTTGCTTACCTCCAAAAAGAGTTGGAGAGTGAGCACATGAATAAAGGTGATTCTATGGACAGTTTCCTAACGAAGATCAAAGATTTGAAGGAACAATTGATTTTTGCTGATGAGGTTATACCAGATAGCTAACTTGTGCAGACCGTTCTGAATGGTCTTCCTGATTCATATCAGAGTTTTGCTTCTACTCTTCGGTTGATGATGAAAGGCAATCCGAATGCCTTATCATTTGAGGAGTTAGTCTCTATTCTGTTGCAGGAAGATCAGTCTAGGCAAAACAGGTCCATTATGCGTGTTGCAGATCAAGCTTTCCTGGCTAGTCAGAAGGGCAAAGGAAAATGGAGCTCTTCTACTAGTAAGCAGAAATCTACAAATGTTGCACATTCGAAGAACCAGGATAAAAATGAGAAGAAACCAGAAAAGCAGAAATTGTTTTGCAAGTATTGTAAAGGGAATGATCATATCATAAAGAACTGTCCAAAACTGGCTGCAAAAGAGGCAAAGAAAAAGGAGGCTGGAATGGTTGTTGCAGAAGCCTCTACACCAAAAACAGAGTCTGCTAATCTCGTGCAGGAAGAAGAATGGGTGTTTACTACTGTTTGCAGTTTTGACCCATCTTCTCATGAGCAGTGCATGTCTGCAGTGGACTCAGATGTTTGGTACTTTCACATGGGGCGACCAAACATGTTACCTCGCAGCGCAGATTCTTCTCTTCACGCAAGCCTGCCCCTACAGGGAATATTGTCACATGCGCCAACAACTCCTCTTATCCTGTTATGGGAGTTGGTAAGATCATTCTGACTACTGCTGATGGTAGTTCTTTCACCTTGTCAGATGCCTTATTTGTGTCAGGGATCAAGAAGAATCTGTTATCAGTTTCTGCATTAGCCAAGATTGGCTTGGTTGTGAAATTCGTTGATGACAGGTGTACAGTTCATGATCTATCAAATGGCGATGTGATTATTGCTTCTGGAATTTTATGTCGTGGGCTATATAAGCTCATAGACTATGAAAGATCTGTGAATGATTCGGCATGTGCAGTTCATGATTCTCAGGCTATATCAGATGCAAAGCTTTGGCATGCACGCTTTGGTCATCTGAATTTTGCTAGTTTGCTATGCCTGCAGAAATCTGATATGGTGTCTTCTTTGCCCAAGCTTGAGGCACCTGGAAAACATGTATGTGAAGGCTGTATTTTGGGCAAAATGCAGCATTCCTCCTTTCCAAAAGATGGTTGATTTCGGGCTACGAAGAAATTGCAGCTTGTACATAGTGATGTCTGTGGTCCTATGCAGACACCCTCTTTTGGGAATTACCTTTACTTCGTGACTTTCATTGATGATTTTTCCAGGCATGTATGGGTATATCCACTCAAAGAAAAATCTGAAGTGTTCATGTGCTTTAAACAGTTTTTGGTTTTGGCTGAAAATCTGTCAGCATGTAAAATGGGCACCCTCCGTTCTGATCGAGGAGGGGAATATATGTCTTCTAATTTTAATGCATTTTTGGCTAAACGTGGGATAAAACACCAGTGTAGAGTGCCATATACACCTCAACAGAATGGAGTTGTTGAACGAAAGAACAGGTCACTCCTGGAGATGGCGAGGTGCATGGTCAAAAGTCAGGCTTTTCCACATAGCTTGGCACTTCCTTAGACATGAGTGCCAACTCCTTGTTCACCACATCACTCCTAGGGGGGATTTGTTGATATATTTAGGTAGTGATGTGTGTGAACACACTAGGACCGCTAGGGCACTTTTTTCCCTCTTTAGGAGGTTTTTTTCCCCCGGCTTGTATATACGCCTATTGCTCTAATGGGCTACTAATCTTTGTACATTCTCTAGTAATACATTCAATATTGTGTGTTTGTGCTCCAAGCTTCTTCTTCTTCCTTGTGCTATTCGCGTGCTCCTGTAGACGTCTAACTCCAACAATAACAAAGGTAGGAGAGGAGTGCCCATGACTGTCCTCTCCCTCCTTTCTTTCTTGTTTGGGATTGTATGAATGAGGATTTCCATACATACTGTAGCACCACTCAAAAAAATCTAGTAAATGGGATAAATAATTCTTTTATTAGATATATGCCCATATTGTAGCTTGTAGATAGTCCTTTAGACTTTCTTATTGAAACGAAAGCATACAGGATACCCCCAAGCCATCTGATCAGTAGCTAGGAAGGCAACAAGTACCATTTTAATGGTGATATGGGAAAGAGGAGTGGAGGACCATCAAACACGCTTGCTCCTCTTCTCTTATGATAAATTTTGACATAAACTACATATTATACAGGTCCTCAAGATTTTTTCTCACATACTATTGTGATTTTCAGGAGACCCAATGAAACATTCACATAAGCCCATGGAGTTTCTGCACTTTCCTCCTCTCTTAAACTTTGAGTTCTACATAGTTTGAGAATCAAACTATTAGTTTTCAAGACATATTGAGCTACTTCTCAGCACGTTCTTCAAAACAACTTTTTAAGTTTTATAGCCTACATATCAAAACATCCATGGAACCTTATTTGAAGATGTTTGAAAGACGAGAAAGGCTTCAATTTGGCATTGTAAATGTAGCTTCAAACTTCATCAAAGCATTTTCACATCCATCTTTATGGAATCGTGGTGTTTCAAAGGACGACTTTGGAGGAAGTGTGAATAAATTTAATTGTTCAACTGGAATTCATGGAATTACCTGTTGCTTTCGCTTGGTTTTTTTTATATTCATTTATCTTGCATATTTGTGAAAATATTCATCAAAAGAGTCATGCTAATTGTCATTTCAAGTATTTTACGAGATTCAGGAACGTTATGAGAGAATAAGGGAATCCATCCAAGAAACCATGGAACACCTTGGAATAAAGGTAAAGGCATAAAAGGCTTTTAAAAAAGATCATAGAAAGAATGAGTTTAGAAGTTAAGTAATTTTTCAACAATGTTAATTCTCAATTCTCTTGACATACCATGTATGATTTTCTTCATGGCACCCAAAGCTTAGAATTGTATGCATAAGTACCTTACGCACAAAGCACAATTGTGCATGCTTCTACATGCATACAAAAGAGCATGATTCTCCTTTTAGAGTTTCTTTTCAAAGAGATGCACAAAAAAATTATTCATAATAGAAAAGAACAACGGCATCTTAACCTTTTAATTTGAGAAGAAACACATCAAATGCTACAAAAAAGGCTCACTTTCGTATCCACAGTGGAAAAAATTGTTTCTTGTTTCATAAGTGCCATTAAAAACCATTGTTTTGTTGCATCAGATTCATGATGTAGCTAGGAACGTTATACTTAAGGGTAGAAAAGACTACCTAATGATCAAGTACCTCCCATGGAAACTTCCAATTCCACAGAGTAGTGGCAATAGTGCCGAAAAACAAAGAAACACAACCTCTTGATATAGTGATTGGCACTCTAGACACATAGATAATGGTTCTCATTTCTATTTACAATTTGTGTAGCTCGACGTGAAAAAATAAAATAGAATTTTCAGGGCTCAACATATATAATACCACATCATTTGATACCACATCTGCTTGGCAAATGGATCCCCTATGAATGGGGTGGTAAGGTTATCTATTTTCGTTGTACCTCTGCTAGCTCTCTTGTGATTTCTTATCTTATCTATGTTAATAACTTTGTTTAATATTTTATATACACACACATACACACATACATACACTCTCTCTCTCTCTCACACACACACACACACACACACACATATATATATATATATATATATATATATATATATATATATATATATATATATATATATATATATATATATATATATATATATATGAACTTTCAGTTTAAACTCCAACTATCAAAAAATTTCTGTCGTGAGTACTCACGAGGAAGTCTTAAGTGTCGTCCACAAGTATAGGATTTTTTTATTGATTAAAATATATAGAACTTAATACGTGCTTTACAAGGCAGGTTCCCTTCTTGCTAAACTTTACACACAGCTAGATAGTACTCATATCATATTTGATCTCACTCTGTGACTATTTCAAATCGTCTAGATTCTTGGGGTTATTTTATATGATTATTCCAGGTATTCTAGATTTATATAGTAAGTTTAGATGTCTATTTCAAGTAGTCTAGTATCTTGTAGTGATTATATCTAGCAATCTTAATCAACTTTTATTGTTCTAAAAATTATATTTTTGTATTTGAGTAAACATATTATGGGTTTCAGAAGTATATAGGTTAGCTGCATGCATATACAAAGAGACCTCTGGTCTTTGAACCCATAAATCCCGATTTCGTGTGACACACAATCTTTCTATTTTTTAGTAGTTTCCGTGACCATACAAAATCAATTCTCGTATGCACAAGCTTATTTCAGAAACTCTGATCTATAGTAGGATTTATTTTTCTTAAGAATAATATCTAGATCCTATAAGAAAAGAACGTCAAATTAGATGGCAAATATCTCTTTATAAAAAGGTGGTGGGAAGGACTGGTTATCTTCTAATTGTGCATAGGAATGATTATCCTCAATCATAGACAGAGCCGATGCTCCGGGTATGTTTCTTGACAGTACTTACATGTTAAGGATGGAAAAATGTTGTATATCTCAGTCTAGACAACCTTTTGAAAAGGGAACAGTAATCGTGAGTCATGTCAATCAGCTAGCATTAAGTTTTCAAGTATAGATCCAACAATGCTCGAAATAATTGTCTCATCAAGTTCTTTATGGGGCATTACAAGGCGTATCTTACTTGTTCAGAAAGTCTCCAAGGATCAATAAATGTTGATTGTTTAATTCTTATTTGCTGGACAGAACATGGACGCTATTTTATTCGTGGAGAAAAGGTTTCATGTAAAAGGCAATAAAAATTAGTTCGTGAATATCCTGGAGGAGTAGCCGAATATGACACTAATCATTGTGATTATATCTTTCGGCATTCGACAACTAACAATTCTAATATTCTCTTTAAAATTCAGACGTCTGAGTTATTTGAGGACTCGAAGATACGCTTTTTCTCACATTGAAAAGCTTCCGTAGATTTCAAAGTCGAAGACTTCATGTACACAATTCAAAATATCAAAGACGGGGAAGAATCCGCTTTCATTGAGGTACCACCCATCACGGCAGGAGTTTTCATGCACATCGTACTAGCGGATTTCATTGTTGCGCCATAGAGTCAGATCAATGTGGACAGTGTCTTCATGTATAGGATCCAAAATCTTCCAGAGTTTTTGAGATATTAGGTTCATTGGCGCAGAGCTTAGCATGATTTACCTGTTTGGTTATAGAATTATAAAAAATGTGCAGCTTATTTTTTGAACTATCAGGTATAATCTACTACACAATTTTACGACATTCTGTTCGACTCAGAAAACATCCTTCCTCACATCTCTCCGTATCATAAAAATTGACACACCTCTCGCGCAAAAACCAAATATAATATGAGCTGCATAAATATTTCTATATGAAGAATCAAAAAATTATTAATTTTTAACGTATCGTTCAGTGAAGGAATTGTAGTTTTCATTCACGACTCTTTGTTTCGAGCAAAGCCGTGGTAATGATGGCCGAAGAATACTGCCTACGGTATCTCAGGATTGTCCTACATCTTTTGCATCCTTGAAATGTCTCTCTTTCAAGATAGATTGATTGCCGCTTGTTTCTAATATATTGGAAAGTTACCCTCGGAGCCCTTCGATGTGATCGAGAAACATAATTTAGAGTATCTCCCTTTGAAATGTCTGTTAGTAAAGTGATGCGACAGATCGCGTTAGTAATAAAGTTGGCTGCCTACTTTTGGAGACAATCTTGGGACATCAAAGTGAGCACCAAGATACTCTAGCAGTAAGGAGCGTACGTGAATCGACACTCAAATCAAGGCAAGGTATTATTCTTGAAGGACTAAGCAAGGTGAGCATAATCTAAGCTAAGCAAGAGAGAAGAGCAAGAGACATACAGTGTGCGATGCAGAGAAGTGAAGTGCAAGGTGTGCATGAAGACTGACTAAGAAGTGTGCAGAGAAGTGCTAAGCTATACAACCAAAGATCCCAAGGTCCCATTGAAGCTGTGTGCATGCCGACAGAAGGTGTCCGTCCCTCCCCCTATCGGAAGCTTGAGTGCAAGGTGTGCACAAGTGCAAGCTTGGAGAAGTGGAGGTCTGGTGCAAAGAAGGCCGGTAGCAACAAGACCCTTAGGTATTTTGTATTTTTTGATTGTGCACTCTATGGGATTTTTCATAGAAAGAATTGGATTGTATTGTGCATCACCATTGTATTTGTCTTCTTATAATCAATCGACAGAGGCTTCCAGTGTTGTATCGTTCTTCTTATCTTTGCCTTTTCTCCTACAAACACTCAAATCCCTTTTTGCACAAGAATCCCCTAACAAAATTTGGCACGCATGGTGGGAACACAATGAGATTTGAGCGTAGGAGAAGAAAGATTATAGTGTGTAGAAGCATTATTCAGGTGCCGACAGTACTACTTCATTGGGTTAAGAGGTAAATCTTCTTATCAATTATCTCATACTAAGAGGATTATGATCAGCTCATGACCGCAAGCTGGTCTCAAACATTGAGGATCACTTGCAAAGCAACAAGAAGGAAGGTTGCTATAAGATCCTCCAGTCGAATCTCATCAACATTGTTAGTCAAGAGCATGGCAGGTCACTCTACTTTCTAGATTAAATATAAAATTTCCTTCTTTGAAAGGCTTACCTCAAGAAGATCCGGAGGAGCATATTATGAGGTTTTTAGCATTATGCAAAACAAGAGGTTTGATGGGAGGAGAGGATACCTTTTTTATACTCTTTCGTGTCACATTAGAAGGGTTGGCAGATAAATAGTTCAGCTAGTTTGCTGAAAACCATTTCACCACTTGGGATTTAATGAAAGATGCATTCAGAACTCAATTCGAGCATGGGAATACTAAAGATATAATCATAGAGGAATTAGAAAACTTGAGACTAGGTCTTGGTGAAATGTTACCAAAGTTTGTAACTAGGGCCACGGCCTTAATGGCTAAGTTGCCAGATCCTCCGCATGATTTCTTTATTAAGAAATGGTTACCTAAACCACTTCCAGTGACCCCACAATGTAAAATCAAGGAATTAGTTTTGCCAACAGCCTCCACAGAGGAGTTCATCAATACAGCTAGACGACTGGAACAAATAAGATAACAATATGGAGCAAGTTCTTTGGAGCTACCTTATCTACAGAAATTGAAGATCCAGTGATTCAAATAAGGAGAGAGTTGGAGAACTTAAAAAGAAGTAAACCTCAAAAGGAAGAAGAGAATGCAGTAACCTTGCTGTGGCAAGAAATCGAGGCCCTCAAACTCCAAAAGGAAGAGGAAGCCCAAGTAGAAGAAATAGCTCAACTTCAACAGGAATTACAAGAACTAAGGGGAGGAGGCATCAAAAATGGGCTATGGGGCACTATATACAACAAATAGGGCCATGTGGTAAGCGAATGTCCATTCTTAAATGTATCATGTCAGTTATGTAGGAAAATAGAGCATGAGACTCAAGATTGTTCTTCAAGAGGAATGGCTGCAACAACATATTTGACACAAGGAGGAGCCCTACCACCAGCTAATGTGATGGCGGCTGCACCTAATCAAGGTAACAATTACAACCCTAGACGGAGGAATAACTTTGGAAATGGGCCTAGGAGGCCAATTATTTGTTTCAAATGTGGAGAATGTGCTCATTACCAAAGTAGATGCACTCTACCAAAAAATGCCCCTCCTTGTAGGAACTGCCCAAAGGCCAGAGACCACTATACTAATTGTTTTCCTACGAACCAAGCATCTTCATCTCGGCCCCATATTCAAATGATTTTTGTGTGCAAAGATGAAATGGTAGATCAAGTCAATGTGCCATCACCATCTACCAGGGTGGTGCAATTAGAAGAAATTGAATCTTTTAGAGTGCAGAGAAGAAGCAAAGTGAAGGCCCAAGTAGAAATAGGTCAAGAATAAACGATTAATGGATTGAACAAAGACACAGAGACAACTGAAGACAAAGCCACCAAATATGCAGATACAAGGCAAAAAGAAAATCTCATAAGTACTAGTGATGCCATTGGACAAGCATTCAGCACGGCTCATGAGAAGGTTGATAAGTCCATTGGAGCCCATGCTCTTAAGGAATCAGAAGCTTCCATCCTACTTAAGTCCATGAAAAAGGAGGTCAATATTTTTTATTTAATAAAGATGGATGGGAAATCCAGGTCAAAACTCTTGCAGATAATTGATGAGGCTTCCACAACAAGTTTAGTGGCAAAGGTTGTTGTTATGCATAAAGATAAAATTGTAGAGGAAGCACACCTCATAGATTACAAGAGCACACGGCAAACAGTCTCTATCAAAGGTCATGAGTTTCAAGGAGTTATTGTGGATGGTGGTTCTAGCATTAACTTATCCCTCAACATACCATGAAAAAGATTGGACTACACCCTTGAAGTCCTTCCAACTTCACTATAACACTGGTAGACCAAAATACAGTCAGACCTATGGGAGTAGTCCCTAACATTCGGATGGAAGTACAAGGTAACACATTTGTCTTAGACTTTGTAGTTATAAGATTACCAAATGTGCATGGAGGGTTTCCTCTATTAATTCGAATCAGTTGGTATACATATAGATATGGACTATATAGACAATCAAGAGATTCTAAAGAAGACTAAGACACATAAAAACAACTCTAACTCACTCACACACTTCACTGAGGGTGAGCAAAGAAGGAGAAACGGGGTTTATGAGTCTATCCTAAAGAGGAAGTATAAAAATTGAATCTAGGAACTATGCTCTTACTAGCCCACCTTAGATCCTCACATGCTCAACTGAGGGTGATCATCTCAAGGAAACCATGTGCTAGCAAGGGTCCTATGTATGCCTAACAATGATGCTCTAGGAGTTTGGAGGGGGGTTTATATAATTTTCTGAATGAATTTGGGCCCTTGGATCTAGAGAAATCAACTCTCAACCCTAAGATAAGCTTCTTTTGATTACAACCATTGGATTTATCAAATGGATGGTTAAGATTGGTTTATTATATGATATCTAGGGCAAAGGGGAGGAAAATAGGCTCCTTCATTCTTCACCATTGGATCTAGGGCTGATCTCGACTGTCAGATTAGTGCTGACATCAGTTTGGATAAGATAAGCCACTATTTTTGGAGAAACTTTGCATTATTGATCTTTGATCATCAAAAAACTCTTATTCGATGAAAAAATCATGGATCCTCCTTGCTTTATGCTTTAGTGCATCTCCACCCTTGAATATGAGCTTTTCTTAACCGTACAACATGGTTCAACCATTGTTTGCCATGTGGTTGTCCTTCAAGCCTTCAATTTTCTTATTCTAGGAAACTGCGGTGACCTTGAAAATTGGGTTTTTTGCTCTTTGAACCTTCAAATATCCTTAGATCAAGATGAAAATTTGTAGGGCTATGTTTTGAAAGGTGTGCTTTAGGAATATGCACAAAAACTCCCATCTGAATCTCCCTTATACAAGTTTGACTACATTTGGAAGCTTGCAAGGTGGCATTAAGGTGTCTAGGAAGCTTTGATAGCCTTGAAATTTTGTACAAATATGTAGCCACATATGGTATTTATACATGCCAAACCATATGGCTAATGAAAATTCCTATACAAGATTTTGTAGGGTCTAAGTGGAAAAATTACATGTTTTTCAAAATGCACATGGCATATCAATGTGCTCGAAAATCCATTTTAATGTGAAATTTGGGCTATAGGCTACCGTTGATAGGCTTTACAAGTATATTAAATTTTCATGTGATTTGGAGACATTGAGAATTTTGCCCTAATTTCCAATGTTTGACTAGCTTTGACTGCTATCCTGGATTTGCTCGATTTCTTCCAAAGTTTGCATGTGAACTCCCTTTGACATCCTTGATGCATCTTGGACTTCTCATGGAATTCTGGCTACCTTCACCGAATGTGTTTTCTATAGGCCTCCATGAGTGAGAGAGGAGAGAAAATCTCGACGACATTCGCCCCCACTAAACCTGCGATTCCTCCGGAAGCGCCACTCTAGTATCTGTGAAAAACAAAATGTTCTAGGAATCAAATTCTTTTATAGGCAACATAAGAAACATGGAAAGAAGAATTGATCATATGCATGAATGAGTAGGCAACGTGACATGAAGCAAAATTTGCATGAAAGAAGGAATTGAAACACAGGACATGAATATGCATGAACAAATAGACAACATATATGCAAATGAGAAAGCAACATTGACAACAAGAAAGAAAATAATCAAGCATCAATATGAAGTGGAAGTGGATGTATTGAGTCGTTTTAAGCGTCAGTTCCTCTCATCTTGAAGAAAAATTTGTACCTTTTTCAAAAACCAATACACCTTAAATATGATTATAAACAAAGATTTAGGATTTTCAAGAGACATCTTTCATCTTTAGCTTATTTTAGATCAAGTCCTTTCCTACATAAGTATGAATATACTCTTTCTCTAATAACATCTAAGGAAATCTAACTAAACTCCACTAATGCATAAATCTACCTATATAGCCCGTGATTTATTTTACTATGCCTCTTTATCTTCCTTTGGCTTGCTCTCTCTTTTTTTTTTGATGATGATGATTCGGCAACTTTATGGTTACGATCACTTTTTTGGGGTGGAAGAAAAAGTAAACTTCCTAGTAACATGTAGCATTTTTGTTTTTTGATGATGGGGAAAAATTAAACCCCGATACAAGGTACAACCATTTTTTATGATGGAGAACAGTCATTTAAACTCTGATACAAGTGCTGTGAGATGGACTAAGGATGTAGAAACATGCAGTAGCAGGAGCTAGGATTTCAACAATTATTCTTTGGATACAGGATACATATGCATGTTTATGTATGAAAGTCATATATGACCAAAATAACCCTCCAAATCTACATGTCCTATCTTTCCATAATCCGAGATTATAACCAATTTCTTAGTAGATAAATTACTACTTAAGATACCATTTTACACAAGTAGAGAAATCATCATTTGCCTTTTTTGAATCAAGTGATGTGGATATGCAATGCAATGCAAAGACTAAAAACAAACATACATGAAACAAGAATGGAAAAAAAGTAGAATGAACTTGAAAAAAAACAAGACAACATGAACTTGAAAATTAATGATATTTTTATATGCTTTTTATATATATTTTTCTTCTTTTTTTCTTTTTATTTTTATTTATTTTATTTTTATTATTTTTATAACATGGATACTCTTGTTTATGAATCGGCCTCATTGTTGTCATCTTCTTCAATGTCATCATCCAAAATGTACTCTTCATTATCACGTTTCTTGAATAGCTTTATCCTTTTACCTGCAATCAAATTTTTTAGTGCAACACCATTTAATTCACAAAGAGCATATGTACCATTGTTGTTGACTTTTGATACAATGTATGGCCCAAAGCACCGTTGAGTGAGCTTTTTGAGTGCATCATATTAAGAGTCAAATGTACTATCATAAATGAGCACCCAATCTCCTACTTCAATTGGCTTAGGATGCAATCGATGAATTTTATCAAAATAATGCTTGTTTTTTATTCTAGATTGTCTCAATTTTGCAACAGCATCATTAAGTCTTAATTTACCTTGTTCTATTTGTTTAATGCGCAAACTCAAAAAGTCATCAGTAGACATGTTTTCAGACCAAGGCAAATTTGACCATGCAAAAATATGAGATTGAATTGGAAACAATGGTTTTTGACAGTACATGAGTTCAACAGGCATATATCCAGTAGCACGTGTGCACGTCATTCTATATACCCAAAGTGCAAAAGGTAAGAATCTAGGCCATTGTTTGATGTCACCGTTACATGCTTTAGATATGGATTCTACAATTGGTGGATGCCCTCTCTCTATTTTACCATTGGCCTCTGGATTATATGCACTAATGAGAGACAAACAAATATCGTGATGTTCAAAGAACTCTTTATCTTCTCTTGCATTTAACTCTCCATGATTGGCAATACTTTCTCTATGTACCCAAAGCGACTTATGACATCTTCAAGGAAGAATTTGCAAACATTGTAAGTGGTCTTAGATCATAGTGCACATCCCTCTACATGATTACTTAAGTCTTCTCTTGCAAGTACAATGTAACACATTTTGTCAATACCTTTAGGCATAGTTGCAAGATCTACTACCCACTTGTAGTGAATACAGGGTGGATAAGTAGGATGCAATGGATCTCTATGTTTGATTGATGAATGAAGTTGACAAGTAGAACATGTAGAACCATAGCTACTAATGTCAACATACATCCTAGGCCAATAATAGGTACTTCTAATTTTTTCATATGTTCCAAAAAATCCTTTATGACCTACCCATAATGTCTCATGCATTTCCTTCATTACTTGCAATTGAAGACCTCATTTTCCTAGGACTCATTGTGGATTCTTAACCTTACCCTTAGCATGTCTCCAAAGATAACCATTACATAGGAAAAAGTTATAAGCTCGTTTCCTAATGTTACGGAATCTATTTGTAGTCCAAGTAGGTAATGGTTGTAGTGTACTCAGATACTTTCCTATTGCTCTCCATTCATTTTCATACTCACACTCATGAAATTTCTCATACTCGTATATATGTGGAACATAGTCAACTAAGTTCACATTCTTTATTAGATCACTTTCAAGATCATCATCAAATCTAGCTCTTGATAGCATATCAACAACTCAGTTTGACTTACCTAAAATATGAACTAACTCAGGATTTATGAACTTAATATATGAGATCCATCTAAGCATGGCTATATCAGGAGATGAACAATTGGCTATCATTCCAATGAGAGGCAAATAATCAGTCTCAACTTTGACATTTGTGCCAATGAAATATTCTTTGTCTGTTTTCAAAGTTGTTACCATACCCCATAGTTCTCGTTTGATCTGTGGATATTTTCGTTGTGTTTCATGTAAAATTTTGGCACCAAACCTAATTGCATATCTATTCCCTTCACTATCATCTTGACTTATGACCCAGCCTATACCAATAGGACTAGTATCAACATTCAATATAATAGGCTTGTTAGCACAATCGTCTACACGCTTAAGGAAGGGAGCTTCAAGCAATAATTTCTTTGATTTATGCATAGGTTGAGTGTGTTTGTCAGTCCAAATAAATTTTCGTTTCTTCCTCAACAAGTCATAGAGGCAATCAACAACATGAGCAAAGTGTGGGATCCAGATAACATAAAAGATGCAAGCACCAATAAATCTATGTACCTCACTCACATTGTTACATGTTTCAGAAATCTTGCTAATGGCATCGACCACATAAATATCCAACAATAAGAACCTCATTGACACCAAAAACAGATTTTTCTATGGAAAATGTGAGACCTACCTCTTCAAATCGTTGAAATATTCTATCACAATCAGAGATATGATCAAGAACAAATTTACGACATCCAGATGAATCTAAAGTAATGTCCTTTACACGTTCCTCACTCCCTTAATTAAAATATCATCAATGAATGGCATAGTTATATGAGGGATAAAATCATGTAAGACCATATTCATAGCACTCATCATATGACAACATAATTAGTTGCTCCTTGAGGTAAAGTACACATTCGCACTAAACCTAAAGGAGTTTTCATTGTGGTTATGTCACGATTGTCAATTGCTCATTGGAATTGGTCATATCCAGAATAAGAATCACCCATGGAATAGATAGAATGTCCTAAAAATGATTAAGCAAACTCATATACAATGGGTCCTGTTCCTACATTCCTTATGGTGACTTTATGGATGGGTTGGAGATCTTAAAAGAAACGTAGTTTGCGATTCTTTTTAGGCACAGTGAACCATCGATTCGAGTAAGGTGCAAAAGGTGGCTCTAAAATTCTCATGTTTATCTTCTCCTTAAGTAGTTTCATTAGCTCAGGTAAGTGAGCCTTTGGAACTGGTATAGGGCGAAGATTCCATGGAATATGTGGAATAGTAAAGATTATCATCCGTGCAACTAGCTTAGGATCTACACAACCAATCTCATGAGGATACATAGTAAAGGCTTTTCCATGGCTCCGAATGACTCTCTCAAATTTATCTCTCTCTGCTGGCAAAATAAAGTCATCATCTCTACCAATTTTCACCTGTTTGATTGTCTCATCCGTGAATGTATGTCCTTTGTTTTTCTTATCCCGAAGAATTGGATCATTTTTCACATCAATGATTTTTTCATTGCTTCCTTGGGGTAATGGTTGAGCAATGGGTTTGATTTTTTTCTACAATTTTGTACTTTGTTTCAACTAAGGCATCATGTGTTTGGTTAAATTTTGAGCACTTGTCAACATTGAGAGCCTATTCCTCGATAAGAGCATACTCATCAAGGGAAGAAAGAAGAATAATATGGGAATTGTAATTTTGTTGAAGACATAACTCTAACTCCTCAAGAGTAGAGAAAAAATGAGATGTTTCAATCAGATGCTCAATGTTCTCATCATGTTCCATGATTTTGTTGTTTTTATAATTTTTTTGGGTTTTTTGGATAAAAGACTTGGACAATTGACTCTTATGAAGAAAATATAATCTAGAATGTGGAAAACAAAGTGACAAACTATTGTACAGGTTGGTTGGATGTGAGATGTCAAACCAATATCCACTGTTGTCCCACTCAACAATGGATTCTATCCGAAATTTTGATCATATGTAGCTCCAAACATGAAGTGATTGCATTCATCCTTAGACTTAATTCTAGCATAGGTACACCCATCATCCATGGCTTTAGTTTCCATATGACTCTCACAAATAAAGGGTTGACCTAGGAGAACTTGATAGGAGCAATTATCTTGAATAAAAAAGTGAAACTATTCTAAGATTCCTCCTATGGATATGGGCACACTAGCACAAGCTCAATACAGGGTACCTACACCATTATCTACAGGTCTCATATACCATCCACAATCTTTATCTATGGGCCATCGAAACTTATCATAGAATTCTCTTGAAATCACATTGATTTCAGAGTTGGAATCTACTAATGCATTTACACTAATAACGTTCTTATCATTTCCTATTTTAAGATGCATCTTTGATGTACCTCTAGCCCAAAATTTTCTTTTAAAGTGACTTTCAGGATTGTTTTCATGATTTTCATGGTCAAGTTGAATAGGTCCTAAGAAATTTTTATTAATATTTACTTCATCATCATCAAAGTCCTCTTCATTAGATTCATCTAAGTTTAAGGCTTCATTCATAGCTTGATCTTGATCTAGAGAATCTTGCATCTCAGTATCTAGATTAAGCGAAAACCTCTTCCTTTGAATTAGGCAGATAAAGTTATCTTTAAAACAGGCTTTGCAATAGAGAAAACTTGTTCTAAAGGCAGTCACTTGACTCTTAAGCAAAATGTCATCTAAAATCTTCATCGGATCTATTTTTCTCTCAATTTTTGAAATCAATATGGCTTAAGGTTTTCTCTTTGGTTTCTTTTGTTTTTGCTCAGGATCTTGTTTTTGTTCATGTTCTCATGTTTGGTCTTCAGTTTGTTTTGATTGTTCTTATTTATCTAAAGGCTTTGGTTCTGTTTTTCTTTGCTTTGTCTTCTTACCTTTTTGTTTCTCCTCTTGTTTTGGTTCACTGGGTTATGATTCTTGTTTTTTATCTTTGGATTGTGATGTTTCTCCCTGCTCTATGATTGTTTATATTCCCTCTGAGGTTTGTTTTTGAGTCACTCTTCTTTCACTAGGCTCAGCTTCATCTTTTTTTCGTTTTTCTTCTACATTAGATATGTGAGAAATAAGAGATTGATCTTCTATCAGTGACTCCCAAGCCGTTATTCTCCTAATCTCATCTTACTCAAGCATCTATGGAAAAGTCACCTTCCTTTGTGGGTTTACTTGATTCTACTTGTTGTTCATCAAGAGCTTCTAGTTTCACTCCTCTAGTTCCTACATCCGTTATGGTTATATTTTCATAGTGTTTTTTCATTCCTCCCTTACCATAATTTCCTTGCAAAGGTAGGCTAGATCGATAGTCACAGATTTTCTTGTCTATGTCTATTACTAGTCGTTGCTCCTTAGCAGCCTTCAATAGTTCAAAATCTCTCAAAAAGTGCTCTAACGAATCACACCAAGGAAACCTACGAGGGCCACACACAACACCATTTTCATTAACTTGTGGTGGGAAATTTCGAAATTGAGGATTTTTTTGATAAGGTATTATTTGAACAGGATAATTAGGATTTTGATAAGGCAATTGATGTATTTGAGGAGCTTGGGGAGCAACATGTGGTACTTGAGGTGCAAGAGGAGCTTCCATAGTATATGGTTGATGATTTTGAGAATTTTGATTTTGAGGATTTCGGAAAGCTATTAGAGAAGCTTGAGGACACATGTTTTGATACATTTGAGGATTTTGCACATGAGGATAAGGATTTTGAATTGAAGGATTATGCATTGGAGGATTATGCATTGGAGGAACTTGATATGCTTGAGTAGGAGCTACTTGTGGATTTTGATTGGGAGCTATAACATGTTCATTAGGCTCTTGAAAAGACATTGGGTTCATTTGATTTTGGAAAGTTTTGGTGTAATTAGATTGTAAAGCATCTATAGTCTTTGCCAAATTGGATTGTGTAGCAATAAGACTTTCCATTTGCTTAATGAGAATTTCCACTTGAGATTGTTCAACTACATTTTTATTTGGCTCTACTTTAAAACCTTGAGTAGGCTCCATCATCTGAGGAATAGGAGTAGAGCTAAAATCATAGCATGGGATGGTTCTCTAACTTGCTCCTTAGTTTGTGGAAGGCTAGCTTGAGGAAGACTAGTTTTCTCATAAATCATGGATTGTCTTTGATGTCTATGGGCTACAGCCTCTACTACTTTACACACTTTTTGCCAATTTTCAGTAAGACCATAGTGCTTATCTGGCTCTTCTAATTGCCATTCAACTTCCCTATGCATTTTAGGATGAAGAAGCTTAAGAAAATTGATCACAAGATCAGGTTCCAAAGTGTTGAGCCCATAAAAGTCATGTTGGTCAAAGTCAACTACAGTCAAAGTCAAAAGGTCAAGTCAACATGTCAAAGTCAAAAGATCAAAGTCAACAGGTGCAAAGTCAAAATGCTAAAGTGCAGGTGTCAAACTGCACAGGTAGTGCACAATTAATTGTCCACAAAGGGTAAATTGGAGAAAGTGGGTTGCAGGTTGCAAAGGTATTTTCTCTAATTTCCCTAAGAATTAAAGTGTTTTTTAAAGTATTTTGGAAGGTTCAGGTGAACCCTCTCTTATGTGCAAAAGTGAAGACTTAAAAGGAAATGTGAAGGTACGTGAAGCGGCAGCGTACTTAGAGGTGAAAATATGGCCCCCCAATTAAAATTTTTTGTTTTAGTCTAAAGTCACTACAGGACAAAACAGGCAGTCGTTGGCTGCCACTTGTAAAGACAATCTTGGGACATCAAAGTGAGCACCAAGATACTATTGCAGTTAGGAGCGTACGTGATCGACACACTCAAATCAAGGCAAGGACTATTCTTGGACCAATCTTAAAGTAAGCAAGAGAAGCATAGTCTAAGTGAAGCAAGAAAGAGAAGGGCAAGAGTCACCAGTGTGCGACGCAGAGAAGTGGAGTTGAAGGAGTGCATGGAGAGTGACTAAGGGATTGTGCAAAGAGTGCTAAGCTAGTGCCCCAAGGATCTCAAGGTCTCTTTGCAGTGTGCACGTGCCGACAGAAGGTATTCATTCCTCCCCCTTAGTGGAAGCTTGGTGCAAGGTGTGCACAAGGATAAGCTTGAAGCAGGTGGAGGTCTGGTGCAGAGGAGGCCGGCGGCAAGAAGACTTTGGGATATTTGGTATTTTGTAATTGAGCACTCTGTGTGATTGTGCACAGAAGTATTGGCTTGTATTGTGCTTCAAACATTGTAATTGTCTTACTGTAATCAATCGGCAGAAGCTTCCAAGGTGTATTTCCTCTTTTGGTCTTTTCCTTTTCTCCTACAAACCCTCAAACTCCTTCTTGTCTAAGAATCCCCCAACAAAATTTGGCACGCACGGTGGACTTCCAAGGAGATTTGAGCTTAGGAGAAACCAAGTGCAAAGTATAGCAGAGGTCACGTGTCTACAATGCTACTATAGTGCTACTTCATCAAACAAAAGGTAAATATTCTTATCAAGTGTCTCATATTAAGGGGGCTATGAGCTACTCATGACCGCAACCCGATCCCAAACATTGAGGGTCACCTGCAAGCAGACAAGAAGGAAGGTTGTTAGAAGGTCTTCCAGTCCACTATCTTCAACCTCATCAGTAAAGAGCATGGCGGGTCAGGTAGACTTGGAAACTTTACTCTCTAGATTAAATATAAAGTTTCCTTCTTTCAAAGGCCTAGCTCAGGAGGATCCAGATGAACACATTAGAAGGTTTTTGACACTATGTAAGACTAGAGGCTTAATGGGTAGGGAGGATGCCTTTTTTATTCTCTTCCCTGCCACATTAGAGGGATTAGCAGATAAGTGGTTTAGCCAATTTGTTGAAAATCATTTTACCACTTGGGATGTGATGAAAGATGCATTTAAAAATATTCTAGCATGGCAACACTGGAGAGATTATCATAGAAGAACTAGAAAATTTGAGATTGGGTCCAGGAGAAAAGTTCCCAGAGTTTGTGACTAGGGCCAAAGCACTAATGGCTAAATTTCCAGATCCACCACACGATTTTTTTGTTAAGAAATGGTTAGCTAAGCCCCTACGAGTGGCCACCCAATGCAAAATAAAGGAATTAGTGTTACCTACAACCTCCATAGAGGAGTTCATCAACACAACCACATGCTTGGAGCAGATAAGGCACCAGTATGAAGCAACTTCTTCCCAACGAACATATGGTACAGAAATGGTCATGAGGCCCATGAGTGCCAATCAAGGGAAATGCCTGCAACGACATACTGGACACAAGGAGGAACCTTACCAATCACAAATGTGATGGCTGCTGCACCGAATCAAGGTAACAACTATAATCCTAGACAGAGGAATAACTTTGGAAATGGGTCTAGGAGGCCAATCATCTGTTTTAGATGTGGAGAATGCGGGCACTATCAAAGTAGGTGCACCCTACCAAAAAATGCCCCTCCTTGCAGGAACTGCCTTGAGGCGAGAGACCATTATACAAATTGTTGTCCTAAGAATCAAGCCTCTTCATTCGGGCCCCATATTCAAATGATTTTTGTGCACAAAGAAGGAATGTGTGATGTAGTCAAGGAGCCATCACTATCTACCAGGGTGGTGCAATTAGAAGAAATAGAATCTTTGACTATGCAGACAAGAAGCAAGGGGAAGGTTCAAGCAGACATAGGACAAGGATCAAAGATTAAGGAATGGAATCAAGACAGAGAACCATCTGAAGATAAAGCCACCACAGGTGCAGATACAAGGCAAAAAGGAGATCTCATATGCACCTGTGATGACATTGGGCATGCCTTCAATAGGGCTCATGAGGAGTTTGATAAGTCAACTGGAGCCCATGCTCTCAAGGAATCAGAGGCTTCAAAACTACTCAAGTCCATGAAAAAGGAGGTTAGTATTTTTTATTTAATAAAGATGGATGGGAAATTCAGGTTAGAGTTATTGCAGATAATTCATGAAGCTTCCACTACAAGTTTGGTGGCAAAGACTGCTGTTTTACATAAAGGAAAAATTGTAGGGGAAGCACCCCTTAGAGATTATAAAAGTCCTCAGCTGACAGTATCTATCAAAGGTCATGAATTTCAAGGAGTTATTGTGGATGGTGGTTCTGGCATTAACTTGATGCCTGAACATACAATGGAAAAGATTGGACTCCACCCTTCAAGGCCTGCAAATTTCATTGTTACTTTGGCAGATCAGAGCAAAGTAAGGCCCTTGGGAGTGATCCCAAAAGTTCCACTTGAAGTACAAGGTAATCTATTCATTCTGGATTTTGTGGTTTTAAGATTGCCCCAGGTTGAAGGAGGATTTCCCCTCTTAATTGGACGACCATGGCTGAGGCATGCAAGTGTCATTCATGATTGGGGCAAGGACACTATGTGGGTACAAAAGAAAGGGCAAGAGCTGACACAGATTCATTTAGAAGAGGGCCCAGATAATCAAGGAAACACTAGCATGATGCAAAGAGTTGGCATATGCATGGAACCAAAATCGGAGGATCAAACCCAAATAGATTTTGAGGTAGAAGAGGATATTCTAAATTGGCTCCAAGCAGGCAACTCTTCCTCTTGTTTTGGAATTTTTCTTAATAATTCTTGCACGACTGAAGGTTATGATGAAGATAAGGAGAAAGTCCAGGTTGATGGATTGGGAGAGCCCATCACAGACCACAAAAGGGGCAGGAAGACACCCCTCAAATACAACTTAGAGGAGGATATGAAAACCACAGATAAGGAGGTTACTAAAGCTAAAGGCAAGGTAAAAGATTCTAGTGAAGAGTGTTCTTTAACGATTCAAGAAATCCTTGCAGGATGGATGCAGGAGAAGAAGGAACACATTGAAATCCAAAATACACCTGCTTATGAAGCAATGCACGAAAAGCTAGTAGAAGAAGACAAGGAAGAAGATGAGCACGAAGATAATATGGTAGAGAGAAATCCTGTCAAAGAAATACAATTAGGCACTCAAGACAATAATCGGCCAGTTTTGGTGGCCACTTGGTTGTGGAGCCACCCAGGGCTCCTTGAAAAGGTAAAATCATTCTTGACCCATTATACAGATGTTTTTGCCTGGCATTATAAAGACTTAGAAGGAGTGCCTGCAACTTATGGAGAGCACAGAACCCCTCTCGTTGATGGAGCCAAACCCATAAAAGGGAAGAGTTATAGACTTAATCCAAAATATGCTGAAGCTGTCTATGTGGAAATACAGAAGATGGAGGATGCAAGAATCATCATTCCTGTGGAATACTCAGAGTGGCTCTCACCTATGGTTATAGTACCAAAGAAGAATACTAATAAAATCAGAATTTGTGTTGACTTTAGAGCACTCAAGAAGGTGACCATTCCAAATGGTTTCCCAATGCCTTTTGCAGAGCAGGTCATTGAAGAAGTGGCTGGGCATGCATTATATAGCTTTATGGATGGATTTAGTGGCTATAATCAAATATCAATACACCTAGAGGATCGTGAAAAGACTGCTTTTATCACACCTTGGGGAACATATGTGTATGTAAAAATGCCATTTGGGCTCAGAAATGCTCGAGCCACCTTTAAGAGAACGGTCAATCTCATTTTTGCCCCCCTATTGCTGGAATCACTTAGAATCTTCATGGATGACTTCTCTTCGTTTTCAGGTTCTCACAAAGAAACTCCTCTAGATTGTTTGGACCATCACTTGAGGCAGCTATAGAATGTTTTCAAGAGATGCAGGGAGACTAAGCTAAAGCTCAATCCAAACAAATGTCATTTCCTTGTGACAGAAGGAACTCTCTTAGGACATGTGGTGTTGGCTAAAGGTATGGCCCCAGATCCTGACAAAATAATTTCTATATTAAAGTTGCCTAAACCTAAATCTCCTAAAGAGATTCAGAGTTTCTTGGGGCATACTGGATACCATAGAAGGTTTATAAACATGTATGCAGAGATAGCCAGTCCACTGGCTAGACTTACAGGTAAGGAAGTACCTTTTAAATGGGAAGAAGAGGAGGAAAAAGCATATCAAACATTACGGTCAAGGTTAGTGTATGCTCCTATTTTGATCACACCTGAGTGGTCAAAAATCTTTCATATACATGTAGATGCCAGTGCCTATGCAGTGGGGGTAGTTTTGACCCAACCCAGTGAAAAATTTAAAGTGGACAGACCAATTCAATATGCCAGTAGAATCTTGACCAAGGCTAAAAGCAATTACAGTACTATAGAAAGGGAAGCCCTAGCAAAATGGTTTTTGCTGTCCAAAACTTTTATCATTACTTATTGGGAGTAAAATTTATTATTATAACAGATCATCCACCACTAAAATACTTGCTCAACAAGCCACAAGCCACTGGTAGAATATGGAGGTGGTTATTGTTGTTCCAAGAGTTTGATTTTTCTGTAGTCCACAGACCAGGTAAAGAAAATGTTATGGAGGATCACCTATCCAGAATCAATATGATGAATCAAGCTAGTGGAATCAATGATGATTTTGCAGATGCTCATCTATTTGTTGTACAAGCTCAAGGTTGGTATTATGATATCAAGAATTTCCTTAAAATTGGGTTGTATCGAGAAAAGGCTAGTGTTGTGCAAAGGAAGAGATTGCTAATCAAGAGTAGACCATATACCTTCATTGAAGATAAATTATATAGACAGGGCAAGGATGACAGGTTTAGGAAGTGTTTGGAAGAAGAAGAAGTGAGGGAAGTCCTTCACTCTGCACATGAAGGAACAGGTGGTGGGCACCTTCCAGGGCATATTATGAGTCAGAGGATATTGGATGCTGGTCTATGGTGGCCTACACTATTTAAGGATGCAGATGAATGGGGAAAGGCCTGTGACATTTGCCAGAGGTGTGGACCTAAGCCAACAAAGTAGAGGCATAGCCCCTTGATTGTTTCCACTTCCTAGCAACCATTTGAGAAGGGGGGGCTAGATTTTGTAGGGCCCATCTACCCTCCCGCGATTTCAAAAAGAGAGAAATATCTCTTGATAGCTACATATTATGCGACAAAGTGGGCTGAAGCTATTGCCTCCCCCAACTGCACTGCCCAACCTGTTGTTGATTTCATTTATAGTAGCATCATTTGTAGGTTTGGATGTCCACTTGAAATTTGTACAGATCAGGGTACCCATTTTGTCAATAAGGTCCTGCAGGAAATTTTCAACAGGTATAGAATTCTACATAGGACCTCTTGTGCCTACTATCCAAGAGCCAATGGTCAGGCTGAATCGACAAATAAGGTTTTAATCTCAATGTTAAGGAAGGAGTGTATGTTACAGCCCACTTCCTAGGGCATTGCTTATCAAGGTACCCTATGGGCATACAGGTTAGCTTACAAAGAGGCCACGGGATATTCTCCATTCCAACTGGTTTATGGCATATTGCCCATTGAGCCCTTTGAATTTTTACATGGATCACCTAAGATAACATTCATGCAGGGCAAGAAAGATTGTGATGTCTCTCAGAGGCTCGGAGCACTACATAAAGTGGAGGAGATTCGTCTACTAGCAAGAAAACAATTGATAGAGACTGAGATGAAGAGGAAGGAGGCACATGATTGACATCTGTGGAACAACAACATAGAACCAGGCATGTTAGTTCTTCTCCATAGACCTCATCTTCATACACAATTGAGAGGAAAATGGCTTCAACATTGGGAAGGACCTTATCGAGTCAAAACAATGCTAAATTGGGGTGCTGTGGAGTTAGAGACACTGAAAGGTCAAGGCTCAAGGCCTATCATCAACACACTTGAAGAAGTATGGATCACCTGGAACTACAAAATCTATCCAGGTTGTACATAGCTTTCTCATCTCATTTTGCTCAGTTTTAGTAGCCCCCCTCCCTCCCCCCCTCTCCCCCCCCCTCCCCCCCCCCTTCCCCCCCTCCCCTCCCCCCTTCCCCCCCCCCCCTTTCCCCCCCCCTCCCCCCCTCCCCCCCCCCCCCCCTGCCCCCCCTCCCCCCCCCCCTCCCTCCCCCCTCCTCCCCCCCCCCCCCTCCCCACCCCCCCCCTCCCCCCCCCCCCAATTTAATTTTTATTTTTTTGTTTATTTTATTATTTTCTTATTTTATTTTATTATTACTATTTTTATTTTATTTATTTATTTATTTTATTATTTATTTTCCTTATTTTTCTTTATCTTTTTTTCTTTTTTTGTATCAGCGTTCCAAAAAAAAAAAGAGATGACCATTTGTTTTTTTAATTATTAGTATATAAATAATTTAATTTTTAGTTTTTTTACATTTTTTGGCTCAAAGCTTTTGGCTCTGGACCGTGCCTCGGTTGGCCATTTTTTACAAAAATGGAGTCATTTTCATGTTTTTTGGCACCTCTGGACTGAGTTTTTGGCTATTTTTTCCCAAATTCCAACTTTTTCTCTGACTTTTGGTCAAAACCAACATGTTTGGAGCACATTTATCACATGTTTTTATTTCACAACATTGTCCACATGGTCTATTCTCACCTCATCTTCCATTAAGCTTTTATGTTTCCAATATGTACCCTCTATAGCCCTCCAGTTTGATTATTTTAGCCCCCTCCAGACCCCTGATTCCTACTCCCAATCCCTCCCTTTACCAATCTGCCCAGCCACATCCTTAAACCTCCTTGCCCCATCCATCTCCGCACCCTCAGCCCTCCCTACTCCTTCCTTACTACCCTCCCATTGCAACCCTTTGCTTTTACATGGAAAATTCCAATTTTTGGTTCTTCTCTGGTGCTTGTTCTATCCTGCTTTTGGTGGACTTGGATGTTGCTCAGATGTCCTCTTCAAGTTTTGTAGCTACATTATTATGGTATCCTATATGCTTAGAGTTTTCGCATAGCTCTCCGGGACGGAGAGCACATTAGGTGGTGGGCAACTATTGAGCCCATAAAAGTCATGTTGGTCAAAGTCAACTACAGTCAAAGTCAAAAGGTCAAAGTCAATAGGTCAAAGTCAAAAGGTCAAAGTCAACATGTGCAAAGTCAAAATGCTAAAGTGCAGGTGTCAAAGTGCACAGGTAGTGCACAATTAATTGTCCACAAAGGGTAAATTGGAGAAAGTGGGTTGCATGTTTCACAAGTATTTTCTCTAATTTCCCTAAGGGTTAAAGTGTTTTTTTAAGTATTTTGGAAGGTTCAGGTGAACCCTCTCTTATGTGCAAAAGTGAAGACTTAAAAGGAAATGTGAAGGTATGTGAAGCGGCAGCGTACGCAGAGGTGAAAATATGGCCCCCCAATTAAAATCTTTGGTTTTAGTCTAAAGTCACTACATGACAAAACAGGGAGTCCTTGGCTGCCACTTGTAAAGACAATCTTGGGACATCAAAGTGAGCACCAAGATACGATTGCAGTTAGGAGCGTACGTGATCGACACACTCAAATCAAGGCAAGGACTATTCTTGGACCAATCTTAGAGTAAGCAAGACAAGCATAGTTTAAGTGAAGCAAGAAATCACCAGTGTGCGACGCAGAGAAGTGGAGTTGAAGGAGTGCATGGAGAGTGACTAAGGGATTGTGCAGAGAGTGCTAAGCTAGTCCCCCAAGGATCTAAAGGTCTCTTTGCAGTGTGCGCGTGCAGACAGAAGGTATTCATTCCTCCCCCTTAGTGGAAGCTTGGTGCAAGGTGTGCACAAGGATAAGCTTGAAGCAGGTGGAGGTCTGGTGTAGAGGAGGCCGGCGGCAAGAAGACTTTGGGATATTTGGTATTTTGTAATTGAGCACTCTGTGTGATTGTGCACAGAAGTATTGGCTTGTATTGTGCTTCAAACATCGTAATTGTCTTACTGTAATCAATCAGCAAAAGCTTCCAAGGTGTATTTCCTCTTCTGATCTTTTCCTTTTCTCCTACAAACCCTCAAACTCCTTCTTGTCTAAGAATCCCCCAACACAAAGTTATCTTATCCTCATCAGGAAGTTGTTCATAGCGTCTAATATACTCATTTTGTAAGTGAGTAATAGAGGAACTAGGCTTTGGGGAATTGACCCATCGTAAGAATCCATCCCGATTATGTTGCCTATAATATTCAAGATAGAGTTCTTTGAGCATCTCCTTTCTAAAATCACTCCAAGGAAGACTATCATATTGAGTGACACGGTTTATGATAGAGCTATCAACAATACCTTCAAAGAATGATATCAAAAGATCTTCAGGAAGACCAAAAATCATAGCTTGCTCTTCAAACAAATCTAAGTAGCTTGTAATGTTGATGCCATTGAAATTTCCCTTCTCTCTCAACATAGAGGAGACTATTCTTTGGCCTTGTTTCTGAACAATAAGGGATTTGAATCCTTCCTTCATCTCATGTGAATAAGTGAGTGATGCACGATGTTTTAGATCTCTCATAAATGCATTTACTTCATGACAAAGATGTGCCCGATATTGTGAGAAATCTTGTGCAACACAACCTCCCAACAAGATGAGAAGCAAATGCCACGAAGCGTTTCAGATCGGGTTCAAATGTGGAGGTGATCGCAATCCAGGTGGATCGGGTCCGGTCGTGGCACACGGAGAGTGTATGAAGCTAGTAAGTGTTGGAAGGTCTTTGTGATAAAAATATGAAGGTGAAGATGAAGTTGGGTATGGGGGGAAGAGATGTCATGATTTGATTAGAAAAAGGGGAACATATGAACACAAGATAATCGCATGAACATGAATGATGAGGACAAAAGAAACCATTCACATGAATCAATTCAGAAAGGAAGAATGGTCCAAAAATATGGAGCTTCTTAAACACTTTCCAAATTTAATTCACATTCATGGGTACTTTTGAATGGAATGAATGCATGATGAGAAAAAAAACTAAAACCACACACATGAGTCAATCTCGAAAGGAAGAATGGTCCAAGAATGGAGCTTCTTATACACTTTCGGAATTAAAACATATGTATGGGTGTTTGTGGGTGGTTTGAATGCATGTGGGTCATGATTTATGAATGAAACAAAAAATATTCTCTCAACCTTAATGGATCATCCTCATTGGTTCAATGCAATACTGCGGAGCCTTCTCACACATAGAAAGATATAGAAGATGATATGTAAAAACATATAAGAGACAAAGATATAGGAGACATAAGACATAAATTAGAAAATATTGTTATGTCAAACATATACATGGATTTTCTGAAATGTCAAGCTAAGCATTCTACTGGTCAAAGGTGGTCCACAGGACCCTCTCACCACGACAGTTCAACCGAATGTCACACGTAAGAGGATAGGTCCCACTTCATTGACCCTATGTCTTTCTAGGATCGTTATGTGATTCTAAAGAAGACTAAGACACATAAAACCAGCTCTAACTCAGTCACACACTCCATTGAGGGTGAGCAAAGAAAGAGAAACTTGGTTTATGAGTCTATCCTAAATAGGAAGTATAAAAATTGAATCTAGGAACTATGCTCTTACTAGCCCATCTTGGATCCTCACACACTCAACTGAGGGTGATCGCCTCAAGGAAACCATGTGCTAGAAAGGGCACTATGGATGCCTTACAATGATGCTCTAGGAGTTTGGAGGGGGTTTTATATACTTTTTTGAATGAATTTGGGCCCTTGGATCTAGAGAAATCAACTCTCAACCCTAAGATCAGATTCTTTTGATTACAACCATTGGATTTATCAAATGGATGGTTAGGATTGGTTCTTTATATGATATCTAGGGAAAAGGGGAGGAAAATAGGCACCTTCATTCTCCACCATTGGATCTCGGGCCGATCTCAACCGTCGGATCAGTGGTGACATGAATTTGGATAAGATAAGCCACTATTTTTGGAGAAACTTTGCATTAGTATCTTTGATCATCAAAAAAGGCTTATCCGGTGAAAAAAATCGTGGAACCTCCTTGATTTATGCTTTATTTCATCTCCACCCTTGAATATGAGCTCATCTTAACTGCTCAACATGGTTCAATCATTGTTTGCCATGTGGCAACCCTTCAAGCCTTAAATTTTCTTATTCTAGGAAACTACGATGACTTTGAAAACTAGATTTTGTGCTCTTTGACCCTTCAAATATCCTTTGATGAAGATGAAAATTTGTAGGGCTATGTTTTGAAAGGTCTCCTTTAGGAATATGCAGAAAAAACTCCCATCTGAATCTCCCTTATACAACTTTGACTACATTTGGAAGCTTGCAAGGTGGCATTAAGTTGTCTAGGAAGCTCTGATAGCCTTGAAAATTTGTACAAATATGTAGTCACATATGGTCTTTATACATGCCAAACCATATGGTGAATGAAAATTCCTATACAAGATTTTGTAGGGTCTAACTGGAAAAATTACATTTTTTACAAAATGCACATGGCATATCAATGTGCTAGAAAATCCATTTTCATGTGAAATTCGGGCTATAGACTGCCTTTGATAGGCTTTACAAGTATATGAATTTTCATGTGATTTGGAGAAATTGAAATTTTTACCCTAATTTCCAACGTTTGACCAGCTTTGACTGCTAACCTGAATTTGCTCGATTTCTTCCGAAGTTTGCATGTGAACTCCCTTTGACATCCTTCTTGCATCTTGGACTTCTCAGGGAATTATGGCTACCTTCACCGAATGTGTTTCTTGTAGGCCTTCATGAGTGAGAGAGGAGAGAAAATCTCGACGACAGCGTCGGTCTGTGATAGATGTTTTCTGACCCGACTATGGACCGAACTATTTTTCCTACTGGGAACAAAACTCAAATTCTTGGCAGCTTATCACCCACAAACAGATGGACAGACATAGCGACTAAAGCAGACAGTTGAAGATTACATTTGCAACTACATCCAAACCAATCAAAAGGATTGGGCCAAACACTTGGACATCTTGGAATTCCACTACAATGCATCAGTCCACTCGAGCACAAAGATGACTCCACTTGAGTTGGGGATAGGTGAGGAGGTCTATGCCCTTAGTGCTTACACAAGACTCCACTCTCTCTATGAACGACCTTGACTACAGAGCCTTTTTGATCAGTGGAAGACGAAGTTAGAAGAGGCCAAGTCTAGCTTGCAACAAAGCAAAGAGCACATGGCCAAATATGCAAATAAGAAGAGGCGGCCTGGTGAACACTTTCAATTCAATGACTTACTCCTAGTTAGTGCATGAAACATCACTCTTCCTCGAAACATAATGCACAAGTTAAACCATCGATACTATGGTTCCTACAAGATATCCAAGCAGATAACCCCAGTTACATATCAGTTGGAGCTACACAATGTGGCACAATTCCATAATGCATTCCATGTAAGTCTCCTCAAGTGGTTCAAACCCGACACAAAGTACCAATGTGATGTTCATGTGCTTCAAGATAGCGAGAACCTGTTTGTTTTGGAGGCCATCATCTGATTCCACGCCACTCATGAAGGGCACCAATTCCTTATCAAATGGAAGGGCTATCCCTTAGTCGACTGTAAATGGATCCTGGCTGAAACCTTTGGCTTGGACCATCCCTTACTCCACAAATACTACTGAAACACTTAAGCGAATGTTGGGTTTCAGCCCCTTGTAATATTCCCACTTTTTGTTATCACCCCAACTTTTGTAAGACCTGAACCTTCTTGTTGCGAGCAACAAGCTCTCCAAGGCACGAGAGGATGTCACAAGCCCTATTTTTCTATCCAGCCCATCTTGGTGCTTGGGAGGTGTGCTCTGCTGCATCAAATTGTGTGCAACTATGAGGGGTACTAATACTCCTCATGCTAAGATCTCATTGCCATCCCTTCTAAAGTGAGTTGCAAACATAATATAAAAATGTGTTCTTTGGCAATCATCTTGCCATCCCATGTCCAGTTTCATGCATGCTTGGGTTGAACATCTCACCCCCCTCCCCCCACCCTAGCATGCTCTCCCCCCTCCCCCCCAAAAGAAAGCTCCTAGTGGTTGATTTCTTTAGCTAATATTTTTATCTATTTCCAAAAAACTCTCTCTACATCTCTCTACTCTCTCTCTAATCTCTATATAATTTCTCTCTATCCCCTCTCTTGCCTCTCCCTCCTCTCTCTTATCTCTCTCTTTCCTCTCTCTCTTTTTGCCCCCCCTTCCCTCCTCCCCTCCCATCCCCCCTTCCATCCTCCCTCCCCTCCTCCCCTCCCACCCGACATGCTGTCTCCCCCTCCCCCCCCCCTACCCCTCCCCCCCACCCCGCTGCACTCTCCCCCCCACCTCCATGTGCTCTCTCCCCCCCCCCCCCACCCCGGCATGCTCTTCCCCTTCCCCCCCCCTCCCATTGGCAAACCAAAGCATAGAAAGGCCTATGGGAGTGGTCCCTAGAGTCCTAGTCAAGATACAAGGTACCATCTTAAACTTGGACTTTGTTGTCTTAAGGTTGCCACAGGTAGAAGGAAGTTTCCCCCTATTGATTGGGGGACCTTTGGTTAAGGCATGCCAATGTGCTACATGATTGGGGTAAGGAAACAATGTTGGTGAAGCGAGAGCGAAAAGAGTTGCAGCACATATTTTTATAAGAATGACCTGATAATCAAAGACATACAAATATGATACAAACAATTGGTATTTGTATGGAAGAAGAATTGTTGGACAACCGAGAGGGAGATCTATATGAAGAAGCCAATTTATATGAACAAGAGAACATGGTAGCTTGGCTCCATGCAACAGACCCATCTTCTTGCTATGGAATTATCCAAACCACGCAAAGAGAGAGGAAGTCTATGAAGGAAAAGATGATACCATTCACGTTACTGATTTGAGTGAAACAATCTCAGCCAAAGCCCATACAAGAGAGAAGAAAAGAAGAGGCCTTAAGTGTAGTAGAAATGAAGCTTCTTCAAATCCTAAATCAATGGTCATTTTGTTATGGATATTGGTATGGATATCATTTGTTATGTGAATTTTTATGGTAGTACGTGTAGGGCTTTACACGGATATGGAAGGCGTACTTGCAAGTCTTCGGAAACAAAGGATTCCATTGGTTGTAGAAACTGGAATAATAAAAATGAAATTTTGCAGATTAACTCATACACTAGCTGAAATAGAGATACAAAAGATGGAGTATGGGGGAGATATTATTCCAATGAAAGATTCAAGGTGGCCCTATCAGATGGTTAGTGTGGCTAAAAGGAAGGTAGATGAAAGGAAGTGCAGCACAGTTGGAGATTATGAAGGGCAAAGACTTTCAATTAATCATCATATCAGGGCTCAAGGCCTATCACCAGCACAAGTGAAGATTTGTGGATCACTTAGAACTTGCAAAATCTATCCAAGTTGTACATAACCATCTCGTACCATTTTTGGCTTAAGTTTTATTAGTTTTTAATCCATTTTCATGCTTGTTCTTTGCGTTTTTATGCAAATTAGAAGCCATTTCATAGACCTTTGCATGAAAAATTTTCAAAAGAAATTTAGGAATCTTTTAAGCATTTTTAGAATTTTTAAAGAAATTTTTCTATAACTTTTCATCTTTCTTCAAATGCCATTTTCTTCATAAAATAGAGAAAAAAGATGCTCTCTGTGGTTTTGAGTGGGATAAGTAGTCTAGAAATTTTGGGAATTTTTTCGGGAATTTTTTGTAATTTTTTTAATTTTTTAATTTTTTAATTTTATTTGGATATTTCTCTATTTTTATCGTATTTTCAACCTCCAAAAAACCCCTCAACGGCTGATTATTTTACTACTATTTTTATTTATTTCAAAAAAAAGAAACTCTATCTCTCTCTACTCTCTCTCTAATATCTCTCTATCCTCTCTCTTGCCTCTCCCTCCTCTCTCTAATCTCTCTCTTCCCTCGCTCTCTCCCCCCCCCTTTGCCCCTCCCCTCCCCTCCTCCCCCCCTCCTCCCTCCCCCTCCCTCCCCCCCCCCCTCCCCGCCCCCCCTCCCTCCCATCCTAGTGCACTCTCCGCCCCCTCTTCGCCCCCTTAGCCCAGCGCGCTCCCCTTCCCCTACACCTCTCCCCCCGCCCTGAATTCTTTTCTTTTTTTCCAAAAACATACTTTTGGCTCTAGATTCTGCCTTGAATGGCTTTTTTCTCAAATTTGGGATCCTTTTCATTTTTCTTGACCTTGATGGACTCAATTTTTGCATTAGTTTTGCCAAAATCCAGATGTATCTCATCCTTTTGGTCCAAAACCACATATTTTATGCATATTTTTCATGAGTTTTTTGTTTTGCAGATGGTCCACATGGTGTATTCTAACCCTATTTTACCATATCTTTCACATTTTTCCTTATGCACCCTCTGTAGCTTTCACATTTTATCACTTTGGCCCTATCTAGAGCTCATAATCCTACTCCCTGCCCCTCACTTTATCCTTCTACCTAGCCCACCCTTACCACTCCTTACCCTACCCCTCCTAGCCCTCCCTAAACTTTCCTTCTACCCTCCATTCTCCATCATTTGCTCTTCAATGCACAATTCCCACTTTTGGTTCTTCACTAGTGCTTCATCCTTACTACTCTTGGTGGACTTGGTAGCACCTCGTGTGCTTTTGAAGATTTTGCAGAACAAGAGCCATGGTGACATCTTTGCTCCGAGTTTTGGGTGTTAGCTCTCAGGGATGGATAACCCATTAGGTGTTGGGCAACTATTGAGCCCATGCAATTCATATTGGTCAAAGTCATAAAGGTCAAAGTTAAATTGATAAAAGTCAACATAGTCAAGGTCAAAGTCAAGATGGTCAAGGTCAAAGCATTCAAAGTTTAGTTGTCAAGGTGCACAAGTAAGGCACAATTAGTTGTTCACATTGGTTATGTTTTGGAGAAAGTGGATGTAGGTTGCATATTGTCTTTCTATAATTTCTCTAAGGTTCAAGGGTTTTTAAAGTGTTTGGAAGGTTTAGGTGAACCCTCCCTTAGGTACACATTTGAAGAATTAAAGGGCAAAAATTGAAGGTATGTGAAGTGGAAGCGGTACGCAAAAGTGAAAGTATGGCCCCCCCATTTAAATTTTTTGTTATTGTCCTAAAGTCACTATAGGACAAAACAGGGATTCCTTGGCTGTGCACATTTTGGGGACAATCTTGGGACATCAAAGTGAGCACCAAGATACTCTATGAGTTAGGAGCATACATATGTGAACTGCCACTCAACTCAAGGCATGCATTTATTCTTGGTTAGAATAAGGAAGGTGGGCATACTCTACACTAAGAGACAGAAGAGCAAGAGACATTCAGCGAGTGTGCGATGCAGAGAAGCAAGTGCAAAGTGTGCAAGAAGTGTGACTTAGGTGTGTGCAAAGGAGTTCTAAGCAAGGAAATCAAGGGTCACAAGGTCCCATTGAAGTTGTGTGCGTCAAAAGAAGGTGTCCATCCCTCCTCCCCTATTGGAAGCTTGAGTGCAAGGTGTGCACAATTGCAAGCTCTTGGAGAAGGGAGAGGTCTGGTGTAGAGAAGATCGGCAGTAGAAAGGACCTTGGGTATTTTGGAACCTTGTTGATTGTGTGCTATTTGGGATTATGCATTACGCATAGAGAGCATTTGGCTTTGTGCAATACATCATCATTGTACTTTTCTCTTCATAATCAATCTGCTAAAGCTTCTGGTGTCTTTATTTCTCTACTCCTTCTTCCTTCTCCTACAGGGGGGGAGAGCGCGCCAAGGAGGCGGGGGAGAGCACGCCAAGGTGGGGGGAGGGGGGGAGAGTGCACCGGGGGGGAGGGGGGCGGGGAGCATGCCGGGGTGGGTGGGGGGGAGCATGCCAGGGTGAAGGGGGGAGGGGGGAGAGGGTGGACGGTGGAGGGGGGAGAGGGGAGGCGGAAAGAGAGAGAGAGGAAAGAGAGAGATTAGAGAGAAGAGAGAGAGGATAGAGAGAGATTAGAGAGAGATAGAGAGAGGTTGTTTGAAAAAGATAAAAATAGTAATAAGAAAAATCAGCTGTTAGGGGCTTTTCTGGTTGAAAAATACCATAAAAATAGAGAAATATCCAAATAAAACCCAAAAAATAAAAAATCATCCCAAAAATATCAGAGAAATACTCAAAAAATTCCCTAAATTTCTAGACCACTAATCCCACTCAAAATTGCAAAGAGCTTCTTCTTTTCTCTATTTTATCAAGAAAATGACATTTGAATAAAGATGAAAAACTCAAGAAAAAATTCTAAAAAAACTAAAAAATGCTTTAAAATTTTTCCTAAAAATTTTTAGAAAATTTGTCATGCAAAGGGCTATGAAATGGCTTCTATTTTGCATTTAAAAAATCAAAGAAAAAGCATGAAAATGGACTAGAAAATCTATTAAAATTGAACCAAACAATGGTACAAGAAGGCTACGTACAAGCTGTACAGATTTTGCAAGTCCCAGGTGATCCAAAAATCTTCACTTGTGGTGATGATGAATGTTGAGCCTTGATATGGTGACTAATTCAAACTCTTTGTACTCCATAATCTATAATTGTATTGCACTTTATTTGGTATGTATTCTTTTTGGGCATACTGACCATCTGATAGGGCCACCCTAAATCCTTCATTCAAATAATCATGCGAGCATAATTCATCTTTTGTATCTCTCTTTCACCTACTGTGTGCCTTAATCAGCAAAATTTTATTTTTGCTATTCCAACTTCTTCAACCCATGGAATCTTCTATTTCCAAAGACTTGCAAGTACTTCTTCCACATCCTTGTAAAGCCTTACACTTACTACCATAAAAAATGACATAACAGATGATACCCATACCAATATCCATAACGAAGTGGTCACTATTGTAGGATTTGAAGAAGTTTCATCACTGGTGCACCTAAGGACTTTTCTTTTCTTCTCTCTTCTATGGCCTTTTGTTGAGATTGTTTCCCTCAAATCAGTAACTTGAATGATGTCCTCTTTTCCTTCATAGATTTCCTCTCTCCTTGTGTGGTTTGGGAAAATTCCATAGCAGGAAGATGGGTCATCTGCATGGAGCCAAGCCAACATGTTTTCTTCTTCATATAAATTCACTTTTTCATATAGATCTACCTCTACGTTGTCTTACAGTTCTTCTTCCATACAAATACCAATTGTCTGCATCATGTTGGTATATCTTTGGTTGTCTGATCCTTCTTCTAAAAATATCTAATGCATATCTTTTCTCTCTTGCTTTACTCACATTGTGTCTTTACCCTAGTCATGTAGCACATTGGCATGCCTTAACCAAGATCTTCCACTCAACAGGGGGAAACTTCCTTCTACCTATGGTAGCCTTAAGACAAAAAAGTCCAAGTTAAAGGTGGTACCTTGTATCTTGACTAGGACTCCAGGGACCACTCCCATAGGTCTTACTATGCTTTGGTCTGTCAATGTTACACTGAACCTGGAAGGTCTTCTTGTTGTCCTATCTTGTTTATGGTATGTTTAGGCATTTAAGTTAATGCCATAACTGCCATCCACAATAACTCATTGAAATTCATGTCTTCTGATAGTGAGTGTTAGCCAAGGGCTCTTATAATCTATGAGGGGGGATTCTCCTACAATTCTATCTTTATGCATAACAAGAGTCTTTGGCACTAGACTTATTGTGGAAGCCTCCTCAATTATCTACAAGAGCGCTGAATTGAATTTCACAGCCATCTTTATTAAATAAAAAATAGAGACCTCCTTTTTCATGGACTTAAATAGTCTTGAAGCTCCCAATTCCTTGAGAGCATGGACTCTATTTAACTTATCAAACTCCTCATGAGCCCTGCTAAATGCATGTCCAACGGTGTCACTAGTACCTATGAAATCTTCCTTTTGCCTTGTATTTGCACATGTATTGGCTTTGTGTTCAGATATCTCATTGTCTTTGTTCAGTCCATTAATCCTTGACTCTTGGCCTATTTCTAATTGAGCCTTCTCCTTGTGTCTTATCTTCATTACCAAAGATTCAATTTCTAACTGCACCACTCTGGTAGATGGTGATGGCACATTGACTTGTTCTACAACTTCCTCTTTGCACATAGAAATTATTTGAATGGGGGGGGGGAGGGGGGCAGATGAAGATGCCTGGTTCTTAGGGCATCAATTTGTATAATGGTCTTTAGCCTCTTGGAAATTTCTGCAATGAGGGGCATTTTTTGGCAGAGTGCACCTACATTGGTAATGGCCACATTCTCCACATCTGAAACAGATAATTGGCCTCCTTGCCCCATTTCAAAAGCGATCCCTAGGTCGAGGTTGTAAGAATTACCTTGACTAGGTGCACCATCACATTAGTTGGTGGTTCTACTCCTCCTTCTATCCAATATGTTTGTGCACGCATTCCTCTTCACTAACATTCTTGGGCCTCGTGATTAGATTCCCTGCATAGCTAGGAAGTTACATTTAAAAGTGGACACTCACTTACCACATGACCCTGTTTGCTTCACATGGTGCACCATAATCCATTTTTGATGCCACCTCCGCGGAGTTCTTGCAACTCTTTTGCTTGAGCTTCCTCTTCATTTTTTAGCTTTAAGGCCTCAAGTTCTCACCTCATTTGAGTCAGTGCACTTTCCTATTCTTTGTGGGGTTTATGCCTTTTCAAGCTCTCAAGCTTCTTCCTTAGCTGAATTGATGGGTTCTCAGGTTCCATAGGATATGATAAATTGGAAGAGCATGTCCCATAGTAATGCTCCAATCTTGTGGCTATATTAATAAATTCTTCTATTGTTGCTATTGGTAACACTAACTCCTTTATTTCACATTATATTTATATTGAAAGTGAGTTCAAGCAATCACTTCTTGATGATTAAAACATGGGGAGGATCTTGCAATTCAGCCATCAATGCCTTGACTCTCGTGAAAAATTCTGGAAAGCTCTCCCCATGACCTAGTCTTAGATTTTCTAAATCCTCAATAATGTTTTAAGTTGTGTTCCCTTGTTAGAACTATGTCCTAAATGTTTCCTTCATCAGGTTCCATGTGGCGAAATGGTTGTCGAAAAACTAACTAAACCATTTGTCTACTAGCCCTTCTAATGTTGTAGAGAAAAGAATAAAAAATGCATCTTCTCTTCCCATCAGACCCCTTTCCTTACATAAGGCCAAAAATCTCCTAATGTGCTCATCTAGGTCTTCTTGTGCTAATTCTTTGAAGATGGAAATTTAATGTTTAATCTAGAGAGTAAAGTTTCCAAATCTTCCTGGGCTTCCATATTCTTCACTGATGATGTCAATGATAGTGGGTTGGTTGATCTTTGAATAACCTTCGTTCTTGTTGCTTTGCAAGGGACCCTGAAGGTTTCAGATTGGGTTGTGCTCATGAGCTGCTCATACCTCTCTTAGACTAAGAGAATTCCAATAGAAGAAAGATTACCTCTTACGCCAATACAATATTGTCGGTATGCTTGCACGCTTCTACACTTTGCAAATATTGCCTCTCCTATGATCAAGCCTCCCTCTTGTCCCATTGAGTGTGCCAAATATTGTGGGGGGATTCTTGTGCAAAAAGGTACCTAAGTGTTTGTAGGAGAAGGAAGAAGGAAAGAAGAGAAATAAAGACACCAGAAGCTTTTCCAGATTGATTATGAAGAGAAAAGTACAATGATGATATATAACACAAAGCCAAATGCTCTCTATGTGTAATGCATAACCCCAAATAGCACACAATCAAAAGGGTTGAAAAATACCCAAGGTTCTTTTTGCCGTTGACCTTCTCTACACTAGACCTCCACCTTCCACAAGAGTTTGCACTTGTGCACACCTTTCACTCAAGCGTCCAATAGGGGAGGAGGGACGGACACCTTCTGTCAATGCACACAAAGCTTCAATGGGACCTTGTGACCCTTGATTACCTTGCTTAGCACTCCTCTACACACACGTGAGTCATACGTCTTGCACACTTTGCACTTGCTTCTTTGTGTCGCACACTCTCGCAAATGTCTCTTGCTCTTCTCTCTCTTCTTAGTCTAACCAAGAATAATGCATGCCTTTAGTTGTGCATCGGTTCACGTACGTATGATCCTAACTCATAGAGTATTTGGGAGTTCACTTTTATGTCCCAAGATTGTCTCCAAATGGGTGCAGTCAATGAATCCGTGTTTCATCTTGTACTGAATTTAGGATAATAACAAAATTTACACCTAGAGTTTCTATCTTTTCAAAATCTCCTTCATTGTTGTTATTCATCTCTATGACAGTGTTGTCTCGATAATTTTCCTCTTCCTTGCATTTGCTTTTCGTAAAACTTTATTCACTTGAAGTAGGCTTTTTTCTTAATCTCCCTTTCCATGGAGATGTGTGCTACTCACTAAGATTGTCCTTGAAGTTGAAGGACTAGAAATTTCAACACTTTCTTGGTCTTCTACATGTCTTCTTTCAGCATCACATATGTTTTCAACTTCTAGTGAATCTTTCACATAGCAGCTAATCAAATATAACATGTTTAGATACCTTTAGATCTTTGATTTTAGGATGATAGCATGTACGAACCTTTTGCTCACATGAATATGAAACAAATATACACCTCTCAACTTTTTCTTCAAGTTTATGTCTCAATTTAGGCACATGCACATATCAAACACAAGTTAAAATCTTGAGATACCATAGATCCGGTTTCTTATCGTACAATGCTTTATATGGAGTTAAAACATGTAAAACTGAAGTGGGGCACCTCTTCAACATGTAGATAGTTGTACTTGCTACATCTACCGAATAGCACTTGGGCACATTCATCTAGTTGAGCCTAAACCTTGCTACTTAAGCTATATGTTTATTTTTCTCTATGCAACCCCTTTTTGTTGGGGTGTATACCTACATGTACACTGTCTTAAGATGCCATTATGACTTATAAATTCAAAAAAGAAACTTTGAAGTACTCTTCCCTCCATGAAATCTAGGAATGTTCCTGTCCTTTTCCTTTTCAACCAGTTCTTTGAAAGCTTTCAAACAACTAAAAACTTTAGCCTTGGACTTGATGCAATAAAACCATGTCATTCTTGTGTGATCATCAATGAAGATAATAAAATACCTGTTACCTCCCAATGAGGGCTCGTTGGCCCATTCCCATACATCATTGTGAATAAGGTCTAGGGAAAAATCTGCTCCTTTGTGTACTCTTCTTGAATCGAAGCCTTGCTTGCTTGCTAAGTTGGCAAGCTTCAAAGAAATGTTGCATACTTTGACATTGGAATTTTGGATCACCACTTACCACACTTCTGGTTTTGCATATCCTTAAGCTTTTGAGGGTTTATGTGGAGGTTTCTCTTGTTCCATAGATCAACTTGAGCTATTTTCTTGCTGCCAAATGTCAAATAGACCATATTTGATCAAGGTAGTGTTACCTCCATGGTGAATATCGTTCCTTCCTTCCTTCCTTAACTATCAGCTTGTAGCCTTGCTTTGGATCTTCCACAAATCATTCTTTGTTTTTGAACTTGACTACGTAACCTCTTTCAACCATTTGTCCAACCGATACTAGATTCTTCGTGATTGTGGGCACATGTGAGACATCTTTAACACAATTTACATTCTAAATCTTATCCACTAGAACATCACCTATGTGTGTGATCCTATTCTCAGTGTCATTCCCTATTTCAACATGTCCATGTGAGTTTGATTCATGCAAGATAAAAAACATTTCCCTATTGTAGCTCATGTGATTTGAACATCCACTATCAATGTACCATGTGGTGTCTATGCCTTTTCTCCTATCAATTCTTTGCATCATGGCTAAGAGATTATCATTCTATGATGTATTTGATGTATTTGCAAAGTTTCCTTGATTCTTCTTGTAGACACCTTGGCTATCCTTTGAGTAATAGTCCCTTGCATAGTGGCCTAACTTGCAACAATTGCAACATTCCTTTGTGTAGTACCTTCCTTGATATTATTCCCCTCTTCCTCTAGCTCTTCCTATCACCCTTGATCAATATTTTTTACTTGAACCATCTTGATCATTCCTTAATCTTCCTCTACCTCTACCTTTTCCATTGTGTCCATCTCTCTTTCCTCTACCTTTACCTGCAAAAGTCTTGTTCTTTATTGCCCTTTGAATGACCTCCATTGAGATTCATGTCTTTGATCACCATGCATGTGACTAATTGCACCTCCATTTTTCATCATCCCTCAGTGCATTTAGTGTATGAGCTACTAAATCATCATCATCATCATCAATGAAGTTTCTCATTGATCCTAAGGCATCTCCAATCTCTTTTACCTTGAAAATGTAATCATTGATGCTCCTATTTGAAGTATTCCTTATATTTGTTAGCTCATTCTTCAGTTGAGTCTTTCATGCTTTTGTGGAGGTGGAGTACAATCTCTCCAAAGCCTCCCACACCTTCTTGGATGAATCCAAATCTTGGATGTGACCAATCATGCTATTAGTAATGTGTTGTGATAAGACGAATATGACTCTCCTATCTCTTTCAAACAACTCATTCGCTTCCATTTCTTGTGTTTGAGTGAATGGCTTTGTGTATTGAGGCCTAGGCTCTACTCCACTAACTAATCCCCATAGTTCCTTTCCCATGAGGACATTGTTGACTCGAAATCTCTAGGGTTGGTAGTTGCATTTCTCAAACTTCTCTATTTGGGTAGCATGCTTTAACATTGCTTATGATTCTATGCTTCATAATCTTCTCTTGAGTTGGATGGTATAGTCAAATTCCAAAATAGTTACTTTCTTATAACTTCCTCCCTTGATATGTATTGAAGTGCTTGCTTGTAGATCCAAAATCAACTTTTGAATATTGATGTAGCTTCTTGGTATGCTATAAACTATTTCTTGAGAGCTTTACCAGCTTTCAATGGTTTCTTTTACATCCTTGAAGAGTCCCAAATGATTCCTAATCCTCTGATACCACTAATTGGGGACAAAACCAAAACCCCTACACAACTTTGGAAGGTTTTAGGCCCTCACAAGTTGTTTTCACAGTGATCAACAATCAATGTTTTGGCTTTAATGCAAACTCTAGATGTGGAAAATGTTGAGATATCAAGCTCAACATGTGATGATCTAGGATGAAACATACCGGTTTTCGTTTCTCTGACATGTATAGTGGTCTCGCCCATATATGTGACGGATACTTCATTGAGCTTTATTAGATTTATCTACTGAGAATGATGGCAGATTTGTTTCTTGCCAGCTCACTCATTTGCGGACACTAGGTTTTTCCTTATGTACTGATCTTTATATATTGCACTTGTATTCTTGTTTAGAGGTCATTCTTGTACATTCTTTTTATGTAATAGAAGAAGCAGAAGAAGATCATTCTTCCTTGCCTCAATCCGTGTGTGTGCTTCTCCTTGAGAGTGAGAGTGTGTGTGTGAGCTCTCTTCCTTATCTCCTTCCTCGTGACATGGTATCAGAGCTAGCGTGGCTGTAGAGAGCTCGTGGAGAAGGTGATGGTGAAGACTATGTAGCAAGGTGCGGAGAAAATGCGAGTTCACAAACGATCTCCGTTTGCTATGAAAATCGGCATGAAGGTAGAAGACCTCAAACTAGAAGACCTTTGTTTGCCATCTCGACCTCCGTTTTGAGCCCGCAAAGTGGGGCCCATAGAAAAACCTGGTCAGTTTCAAAAATTGTAACTTGCATTGTGTTCGGTGCCACTCATACATTCCAGATCCAGAATTTCAAGCGATTCTGTGTACTGTTGATACACGAAAACTGTGTTTTTCTGAGATCGAACTGTCATGTCATCGTGCAACATTGTTCAAGCAGAAGTGCTACTTGTAGTGTTTTGCAATGTTGTAAATTGTTTTAGAAATGGCAACCGCAGATGGAATGAGTTAGCTTATGAGCGATAAGCTGGAGAAGAATAACTTCCATGCTTGGAGATTCAGAATGATAAATTTCTTGATGGGAAAAGGCTACTAGAAGTACATCGAAGGAGAGAATGAAAATGCTCCGCAGTTACCAGAAAGGAATCAGACTGCAGACTAGTTAAGAGCATATGGGGAATGGAATCAAGGAGCAAGAAAGGTAATGTATTGGCTATCTGTTAGCATACATGATAGCATGATTGGACACATAGAGGATGCCAAAACTCCAAAAGAGGCTCGGAACAGTTTGGTCACTTTGTATGATACTAATACAAAGGCACGGAAATTGCAACTCAAGAACGAGCTACATACATTGGAAAAGAAGAGCATGTCGGTTAGTGACTACACTCTAAAAATCAAAAGCATATGTGAGTTACTTACATCTATTGGCATGAATGTAGATGATGATGATAAGGTGGAAGTGTGCCTTTGTGGTTTAGGAGTTGCATATAAGTAGTTCAAAACTTCCATACAGACCAGGGAAAATATTCTGAATTTTGCTGATCTGGTATCTATGCTGATTATTGAAGAAAAGAATCTTGGTGAGGATTCAAACTCCCAAGGAAAGCCTAGTTCTGAGAAATTATTCTACTTTGGCAGAGGAAGAGGCAAAGTAGAGGTTTTGGAAGTGGAAGAGGAAATAGTAACCAAGACCAAGGTCAACAACAGAATCATACAGGAGAAAGAGGAGAGTTTTGAGGCACGGGGAGCCAAAGAGGTCACATAAAATTCCAAAGAAATGATTCAGGTAACGATAGTACAGGATGTTGGAATTGTGGTAAACTTGGAAACTTTGAACGTGATTGGAGGTTGAGGAATCAAAATAATAGAAGGCAGCAAAACAACTATGCAACCACAAGTGCAGATGATTCTGAGAAGCTATTTATGGTTCAACATCGCATGATGAATACGATGTCTGTTGGTGTTTCAAAATGGAATGATAATGTCTAGTATGTTGATTCAGGTGCTTCAAATCACATGACGAGTCACGCAGAATGGTTTAGTAGTTTGCGAAAAATGTCTGTTCTTGGATATGTTGAAACAGATGATGATACATTGCATCCTATTGAGCATACAAGAAACATAGCATTGTCTATGGAAGACGAAAAGGTAAAACATCTTGTTGATGTGTTGCATGTTCCAAATATAACAAAGACAAATGGTTGACCAGGTATTACAATTCAGGTTCAATGCTGATGGACTATATGTAGAAGAGTACAAGCAGGATGGACGATTGGTTGCCAAAGGAAACAAAGTGGGTAGGATGTTCACCTTAAATGTGAAGATTCCTGAAATGAATACAGCGATATTATCAAAAGGTGCAGGAGTTATTTCAAATATAGAGATATGGCACAAACGAATTGGACATGCAAACTTGAAAAGGCTGAAACTGATGCAGTCAAAGGAGATTGTCCATGGACTACCAAATTTCAAACTTGCAGAAATGCATAAGGTATGTGCAACATGTCAATTTGGTAAACAGTCAAGAGCATCATTTCCACATGACAAGCATGTTAGTCAGAATGTACTAGAAGTAGTACATACAGATGTTTGGGGTCCAACAAAGACCACATCTATGGGTGGTTGCAAGTTTTATGTTACTTTCATTGATGACCATACACACAAAGTATAGGTATATTTCATGAAAGAGAAGAGCAAGGGGTTCACTCACTTCCAAAATTTTAAAGTTATGGTGGAAAAGCAGACAAGGAAGTACATTCAGACATTAAGATCTGATGGACGAGGTGAATACATGTAAAATGAGTTTAGTAGTTTTCTAAAAAATCATGGAATTCTGCATCAGTTTTCATGTAGGTACACAGCACAACAGAATGACGTTGCTGAATGAAAAAATAGACATATTGCAAAAATAGCAAGAGCCTTAATGGATGAGAAGAATATGCCTCATTGTTATTGGGCAGAAGCTATGCATAGTACTGTATACATCATGAACAAAACTTCGACTGCTACTGTAAATCAAGCTACACCTAAAGGGAAGTTTACAAGTAAAAAGTCAAACTTATCACATCTGAACGTTTTTGGTTGTATTGCATATGTACATGTCCCAGATGAATTGAGGACAAAGCTTGATCCAAAGCAGAAAAGTGTGTCTTTATTGGATACTCCCTTGAGCAAAAGGGATATAAATGTTATAACCCACTCACAGGACACGTAAAGGTGAGCAGAGATGTGGTATTTGATGAAATATCAAGCTTCTATGCAGATGCCAAAGAACGACTGAGTCTTGAACCACATGACAAAGAAAATGCTGAAAAATCAAGTGTATAATCTCAGGTTTTGAGTGGACCGGATGCATCACCAAGAAATAGTTCCAACTCAAATCCATGGAGTCAAAGATTACGTGGAAATTTCAGTCCAGCAAATTCATCAAATACATCCAAGAAAGGTAAAGAAAATCTTTCTATTGGTCATAAAACATGTGCAGGTTTTGAAGATGTTGATGGAGATTCAAGCAGTTCAGAAAAGACTCTTGATGAGGAATTCGGATTGCCCTCTATGAAGACTCTAGGAGTAAGAAGGGCACATGCAGATGATACAAGGAGAAGTGATCCAGGACCAAGAAGATCTGGGAGGATGAGGAATTCAGTGCAACGATTGACATATGATAGTTACATGGCTCATCATTATGCAAACATTACAAAGGTAATACAAGATGCTGAACCTTCTTGCTTTGAAGATGCAATTGGAATTGTAGATTGGGAAAAAGCTATGGATGGGGAGATGGCTGCACTTTATGGAAATGATACATGGAAGCTGATTCCATTGCCGCAAGGATAGAAACATTGGGTTTTCTATGTGTGATACAGATCATTCACTATATGCAAGGAAGGCTGATGATGGCATCACGATTGGGGCCATTTATGTTGATGACTTGATTGTAGGTGGCGATAATGAAGAAATCATCAAAGAGGTAAAACAACTTCTTATGCAGGAATTTGACATGAAAGATCTTGGTGTGTTGTGCTATTTTTTGGGCATTGAGTTTATACATACAGAAACGAGTATATGGATGTTGCAAAGGCAATATGCCTTGAATATGCTGCAAAAGTATGGTATGACTGGTTGTAAGCCAAATTTCTATGCCATTAGATCAGAATTTGAAGTTGGATACTACATCAGGTGAAGCATTGAAAAATGCTACTATGTACAAGAAAATTGTGGGGAGTCTTATATATCTTACAATTACAAGACCTAATTTAAGCTATACTGACTTAAAAGTCAGTTTATGCAAGTTCCTAGGAAACCACATTTAGATGCTCTGAGGCACACTCTACATTATGTGAGTGCTACTTTGTATTATGCATTTCTTTTATGAAGCTGGTGTAGATTTGCAGGTTCATGGATACACCGTTGCAGATTGGGCTGGCAGTACTCCAGATAGAAGATCTAGTAGTGGCTTTCTTTTCTCACTTGGAGGTGCAACTATTACATGGAGCAGTAAGAAGCAACCCAATGTTGCTTTGTCGAGTATAGAGGTGCTACAATGGCAGCATGTGAGGCATCATGGCTGGAGATGTTACTTGCAGATCTAGGTGTGGAAGTGCAAAATCCTATCACTATCTATTGTGACATTAGGGAAAAAAATAAACCCTCCATGGGCCTTGAAAGGATCCCTAATTTTTAGGGATTAAGCTTAATTCTGTTCTTGTTTAAGGGGACAAAATGCATTTAATAGGGCACTTTTTAGTAGGCTGGAGTAGGCTTTTTTTTAGGCTTCAATAGGCCTCTCTCTTTCTTATTCTAGAGAGAGAGAAAGAGAATCTACTTTCCACATCATCAAACTCGTACATTTGTTTGAATAAAAAAATGATTTTTTTTAAAAAGTCTCATTTTCAGTGTATATTAACTCAAAAGAGCCTATTTTTTAATATATATGTCGGAAATCACTTTTTTGGGCCCACTTTTTGAAGTTTCTTTTCGAAAAAGTATAATTTTCAAACTCCCTCCAAAAGTAAGTGCCACATCATCAAATCCGTGACTATGCTTCCCCCAAAAAATGACTTTTTTCAAATTTTATCATTTTCAGCCATACTCAGTGGAAAAATACACTTTAACCCATACACATACAAGAAAACACATTTTTTGAGCAAAACATATGCTTTAGACTCTATTCCAACCGGTTTTTCATCTTTGTTTTTGATATTGTTGGTCATTAGTGTTGGTGTAGACCAATCACCAATTGAAGGCTTAGAAGATTAAAGGATGAAGGAAGGATCAACTATTGAAGCTTGGAAGAAAGACACATTCAGAGTATATGTGAAATGTACACATATGTACATAGTTCACTTAGATCTTTGCTTGAGTAAGAATCTTGTACAAATTATCTATAAATACTTTGAGAAAAGTCGGGGCATGTATGAGAGCATATGTGACAATAGTTAGAAGCCAAGATTGAGGAAGTTAGAAGTCATGAGATAGAGAAAAAGTTAGTTGAGTTAGCTCTCATCACTCAGTTGTAAACTTTTCTGAGTAATTGAAAATCTTGCGCCCGATGTTTCTGCGTGTTCTCCTTCTACAGTAGATCAATCATGAAATGCTTTTGTACAAGTCTAAGTTGGAAGGTGCTTGACCTCTGTACAAAGTTTTAGCTTCTAATTGCAATCAGGCTTAGAGAATTAAGTGTAGGAACATTCATATGTGAAGTGTGTTCACAGGTTCCTAAAACAGGCGCAGATTTCGAAGTTAATGTTTTGATCATTTCTCCTAGCACAGTTTAAAGTTTTGCATGAGTGAGGGCTTAATCTTTAAGTTGAAAGATAAGCTACTTATGACTAGAAGCATTTTGTAAAACGGGTTCGACATTGTGAGAACCAAAGTTAAGAAGTTAGGGGTGTCAAATCGACTTCTCAGAAGTACAGATTTGGACATAGGTAACTTGTGAAGTTGATTTCTCAAGTTATACTGAAGCTTTTGAAGTAATTCAACTTGGAGGAGATGCGCAATCTCTAGGAGATGATTCGTACAAAGTTTCATCAAAAACTTTACACGTTTGATAGGTCAATGTGAAGAAATAGTGCAGCAGACTTTTCTGTGTTTTATCTTCTTCATAGATTTTCTCAATTTTGATAAGTTGGAGATTGATCCTCTAAATTAGTAGAAGTTTTGACTTACTCTTGGTATAGAGGTGCTCTAATCACAAGAGTAGGTTGTTCTTTTGGAGATTAACACTCTCCATCAGTGGTATCAGAGCAGGAGACATTAAATCAAGGAAAGGAGGATCCCGACTGCTGCAGATTCAAGAAATTCAACACTTGAAGAACTAAGAAGTGAAAGCTTGGAGTCAAAAGGCTGAGGACAAGACTACTCGACATCAAGAAAAGCAAAAGGAGTCTAATTCGAAGTAAAGGTACATACATTGTTTGTAAAGCTTGAAGATTTCAATACACAGGTGGATACAAGATGGGAGATGCTCTACATATAGAGAAATTGGATAGGGAAAACTATCCTGCATGGTCAATGAGGATGGAAGCTCATCTTATGAGCAAAGATTTAATTGGTTACATCACAGGAGAAGAAGAGAAGCCAGAGTTCAGAGATCCTAGTGTTCCAACTAGGGAAGAGTTAGCAGATCTGAAAAATTGGATGAAGAAAGATGCTCAAGCTAGGAGCATTATCTATATGGGAGTCAATGATTACTTGTTACCTCACATTAGAGGTCTTGAAAGTGCAACTGACATATGGAATGCTTTGGAGGAGCATTTCCAGAATACTACTAAGTCAAGGAAGGCATCCTTATGGGCAGAGTTTACAACCTTCAAGAAGAAGGCTTCTCAGTCCATTTCAGATTATGTGACAAGGATGAAAGATATTGCAGATGCTTTAGGAGCTGTTGATGAAGACATTGAGGAAGATAAATTGGTAAGGCAAATCCTTACAGGGTTGAGAGGTGATGACAAATGGAAGCCATTTATTTTGTCTAAAGAGTTATCACTTGACCATTTCACTCCTGATTTAAATCAATTGTTAGGTCATATGCTAACATTTGAGCAGGATGTTAAAGGAGATGGTGACAAGAGTACAGGTCACGCAATGTACTCAAAGGACAAGAAGAAGAATAGCAAAGGAAAACAACAAGCAGGTGAAGATGAAGGAACAACTACTCAAGCCAACTTCCTAAGAGGAAGAGGAGGTGGCAAAGGTAGAGGAAGAGGCAGGAACAACAAAGATGGAGGCAAAGCTTGCTGGATTTGTGGTAAGACAAATCACTTAGCTAATGATTGTTGGCATAATAATCAGAATAATGGTGGATACAATCAAAATTATAATTCAAGAGGAAGAGGTGGCAGAAATCAAAGAGGTAATTACAGAGGTGGAGGTGGAAGGAATTACTTTGGAAGAAATGCAGGTAGAGGATTCCAAAGTCAACAATACAACAACACCTACTACAATTATGCTTCAGATCAAAAGGAAGATTCAACATTGATAATAAATGCAACTTGTGAAAGGCAGAATGAAGATCAAAGAGTCTTCTACATTGACTCAGGATGTAGCAATCACCTGAGTGGTAACATATCTTTGATGACTGATTTGGAGAGTAAAGTTTTTAATCATGTTGTTCAAACAGGTGACAACACAAAGCACAATGTGAAATCAATTGGATCAGTAAAGGCCAAGGATGGAAGCACCTTATTGAGTAAGGTTTTGTATGTTCCTACAATCCCTAAGAATTTGATAAGTGTAGGACAAATTGTTGAAAAGGGATATGAAGTAAGGTTCACTAATGATGGAGTATATGTGGAAGACCCTAGCCAAGGGTATAAACAGATTGTTTCAGGGAAAAAGGAAGGAAGATTATTTACATTGAAGATTCAAGGCAATATTGGTCATGCTATGTTCACATATGGAGGACATAAGATCTCTGAGTTAGATCTTTGGCACAAGAGGCTTGGACATTTCAATGAAAGAGGTATTAAAGATATGGTTAACAATGGTTCAGTGCTTGGATTGCCTAATGTTGCAGGTCAACATATGACATACAAATGTGAGGCATGTCAATTAGGTAAGGCTCATAAACATTCCTATTCCAAGCATGGTTTTATGTACTCAGAGAAGCTTGAGTTGGTACACACAGATGTGTGGGGACCATCAAAAGATTTCAGTATAAATGGATCAAGGTATTATGTGATTTATGTTGATGATGCTACTAGATGGATCACTATCTATGTGATCAAAGATAAGTCAGAAGTGTTTAATACATTTAAGCACTATCATGCATATGCAGAAAGAATTACAGGTCATAAGTTGAAAAGACTAAGGTCAGATGGAGGGGGAGAGTATTTCTCTAATGAGTTCAGTGATTACTTATGGAATGCAGGTATAAAAAGGGAAGTTACTTGCAGGTACTCTCCTCAACAAAATGGTGTTGCAGAAAGGAGAAATAGAACTCTTGTTGAGTTTCCAAGATCAATGATAAAGGAGAAAAATTGCCCTAATTATTTGTGGGCTGAGGCTGTAAATACAGCCACTTATTTGGTCAATAGGTTACCATGTAAAGCCCTGCAGGGTATGACACCATATGAGGCTTGGTGGGGTAAAAGACCTACCTTGGATCATTGCAGAGTATTTGGGTGTGTGGCATATGCATATGTGCCATCACAATTAAGACACAAATTCGAACCCAAAGCTGAAAAGTATGTTTTCATTGGCTATGATGACAAGCAGATGGGCTATAGATTGTGGAGTCCATCAACAAAACAATTTATGGTTTCTAAAGATGTTACATTTGATGAACAAAGCACTTGGTATGCAGGTATAATCAACATCAATACAAGTGATGAAGAAGAAGTGAGTCAAAGAAAAGGTAAATCAAAAGTTCAGATATTTGATGAGCAAGAGAATAATGAAGTGCAGGTTGAAGTGGAAGAGACACCAAGATTTGATCCTAAATGTGAAGAGCCAGAAACCTCAAGGAGTGGAGAACTCAGAAGGTCATCAAGAAATAGGTGGCAACCTACAAGGTATAGTTATGATACTTCATTTCTAGCCACAAAAGATTATGCTTATATGGTGAATACAGATGAAGACCCTTCTACATATGAAGAGGCAAAAGGTAAGGAAAAATGGGAGAGTGCTATGCAGGAGGAATATGATGCACTATTGGAAAATCAAACTTGGGATTTGGTTCCAAAACCAAATAGTCAGAAGATTATTGGATGCAAGTGGGTCTACAAGACAAAAAGGTTTGCAGATGGAAGTGTGTCTAGATACAAAGCTAGACTTGTTGTCAAAGGCTTTGCTCAAACATATGGTATTGATTATGATGAAACCTATAGTCCTGTGGCAAAGATGACAACCATAAGGACACTCATTGCTATTGCTGCATGTAAAGGTTGGAAGCTATGTCAACTTGATGTGAAGAATGCTTTTTTGAATGGTTACATTTCAGATGATGTATTCATGGAGCAACCTCAAGGGTTCAGAGATAAAAGGTATCCAGATCATGTGTGCAAGCTCAAGAGAGCTTTGTATGGCTTGAAGCAGGCCCCAAGGGCATGGAACTATAGACTTGTGAAGTTCCTAAAAGAACTTGGTTTTCAGGTGTCTAAAGCAGATAGTAGCTTGCTTATCAAAGCAAGTGAAAATGGTTTCATATATATGTGCATATATGTTGATGATATAATTCTTACAGGTAGAGATGAAGAAGGAATACAAAGACTCAAGAGGCAAATGGAAAAGGAGTTCAAGATAAGTGACTTGGGAGACTTGTCATATTTCTTGGGCATGGAGATTACATATACTCAACATGGAGTATTTGTGACCCAAGAAAGGTATTTGAAGAACTTGTTAATCAAGTTTAAAATGGATGATTGCAGGGTAGCACCTACACCAATGGAGGTGAATCACAAATTGAGTAAGTTTGGAGGTGAAGAATTCAAGGACATGAGACAATATCAGAGTTTGGTTGGTAGCCTTATCTATGCTACTCTAACTAGACCTGATTTATCATATGCAGTAGGAGTTTTGTCTCAATTTATGCATTGCCCAAGGAAAGAACATTGGATTGCAGGACAAAGGGTATTGAGGTACATTAAGGGTACACTCAATGAAGGTTTGTATTATGGGTTTACCTCAGATACAAATATCAAAATTTATAGTGATGCAGATTGGGCAGGTAATCCAGATGATAGAAGATCAACCTATGGATACATGTGTTATGTGGGCGATAAGTTAATCTCATGGTGTTCTAAGAAGCAACATACAGTTGCTTTGTCTTCTACAGAAGCTGAGTATAAAGGCATGGTTGAAGCTGCAAAAGAAGTGATTTGGCTCAAGACCTTGATGAAGAGTCTTGACATTATGCATGGGGTACCAATTATATATGGAGATAACATGAGTTCATTGTATTTAGCTGCTAATCCTATTTTTCATGCCAGGACCAAACACATTGAGATTCAGTATCACTTTCTAAGAGAGAAGGTGATGGATAAAGAGATTGAAGTAATCCATACTTCAACAAAAGATCAGATAGCTGATATGCTTACAAAAGGCTTGGATGGACCAAAGTTACAAAGGTTCAAAGACATGGCAGGTGTAAAGAAGACAGAAAAAAAAAAAAACCTCAATTGATGATTGAGGGGGAGCTGTTGGTGTAGACCAATCACCAATTGAAGGCTTAGAAGATTAAAGGATGAAGGAAGGATCAACTATTGAAGCTTGGAAGAAAGACACATTCAGAGTATATGTGAAATGTACACATATGTACATAGTTCACTTAGATCTTTGCTTGAGTAAGAATCTTGTACAAATTATCTATAAATACTTTGAGAAAAGTCGGGGCATGTATGAGAGCATATGTGACAATAGTTAGAAGCCAAGATTGAGGAAGTTAGAAGTCATGAGATAGAGAAAAAGTTAGTTGAGTTAGCTCTCATCACTCAGTTGTAAACTTTTCTGAGTAATTGAAAATCTTGCGCCCGATGTTTCTGCGTGTTCTCCTTCTACAGTAGATCAATCATGAAATGCTTTTGTACAAGTCTAAGTTGGAAGGTGCTTGACCTCTGTACAAAGTTTTAGCTTCTAATTGCAATCAGGCTTAGAGAATTAAGTGTAGGAACATTCATATGTGAAGTGTGTTCACAGGTTCCTAAAACAGGCGCAGATTTCGAAGTTAATGTTTTGATCATTTCTCCTAGCACAGTTTAAAGTTTTGCATGAGTGAGGGCTTAATCTTTAAGTTGAAAGATAAGCTACTTATGACTATAAGCATTTTGTAAAACGGGTTCGACATTGTGAGAACCAAAGTTAAGAAGTTAGGGGTGTCAAATCGACTTCTCAAAAGTACAGATTTGGACATAGGTAACTTGTGAAGTTGATTTCTCAAGTTATACTGAAGCTTTTGAAGTAATTCAACTTGGAGGAGATGCGCAATCTCTAGGAGATGATTCGTACAAAGTTTCATCAAAAACTTTACACGTTTGATAGGTCAATGTGAAGAAATAGTGCAGCAGACTTTTCTGTGTTTTATCTTCTTCACAGATTTTCTCAATTTTGATAAGTTGGAGATTGATCCTCTAAATTAGTAGAAGTTTTGACTTACTCTTGGTATAGAGGTGCTCTAATCACAAGAGTAGGTTGTTCTTTTGGAGATTAACACTCTCCATCAATTAGCAAAGATGGTGTTGACATGTATCACAAACTTCACAGTAGAACGTCCTCATGCTCCTGCATCAACAAGTATCCATGTTCGTGTGCCTAGAGAGTTTGCTCCAAATACACGATGCAACAACGATGCCAATTCTCAAAATGAACGTCGTGCAGCTGGAGAAAAAAGTATTGATCTTTGGGCTCATGGTTCACTATATCCTCTTGATCCAATATCTTCTTGCCATCCAACATTCCATAACCTCTCAACTTTACTTCAGTTCATTGGTGCGTGTGAACCTGGACTATTAGGTTACTACAAGCGATTATCTACACATTCACTTGCTACTGCTAAGTATTGGTTCCAACAATATCACATCCATCATATGAGGGTGGTCACTTTAGAAAGCACAATCATATCTTTACAAAAACAACTTGGAGATTTGGAATAGGATATTGAAGCAAAACAAAGCACAATTTCAAAGTTAACTGCCAATCTCCAGCAGGTGAAAGAGACTCCACTTGGTATGAGACATAGGAAAAGAGCATTATCATCCTTTGAAGCTCTTTCAAAAGGTGGTGGAGCACGCAAACGACATATATATGCAACAAGGTGCGTGTTTGTTTTACTTTTATATGTTTTAATGAAGATTTGTAATGGAATCTTTCATTGTGTAGGTCGTTTATTCAAGACATAACTGCTTCATCAACAACACAAGACGAATTCAAGCTGATGAATAGCTAATAAACACCAAAGAATTCACTTCTGCTTTAGAATCACACATAGGAAAGTGTATTAGAGTTGTTGGTGAAGCTGAGTTTTCAAAGAAGTTAAAAAATCTTATCACAGTGCAAGATGTGCAGGCAATATGTGACGAAGCAGGCATCAGTAGAAATGGGTATACTGCAATGTACACCCTTCTCAGGAAAGCCTTACAATCACAAGGTATTTCTCAAAGTATATTTCCATTCTCATACAAAGTGTCTATCAATAAAAAAACTTCAAATGAGGATGTGACTCATACTATTGGACAATATTTATTCATAGAAGAAACTATGCCTGGATTTTTAGTAGGACTCCATGGATTACAGAAGTAATCTCTTCTCAAATACATGGGAAAAAGCTTTTTGTAGATGATATAGGTGATTTTGAGGTAGAATGGCATTTGGGTGGAGACCTTAAGAGTTTAAAATGCATGTTAGGTTGTAAACAAGGAGCATCTTCTCTCTATCCTTGCCCATATTGTACACAAGGTTACAAAAGATCTAAGAGAGAGTCTAAACATGCAAGGGCATTGACGAGAGTTGATGACTCTGAAGAAATTGATGAAACAGACTCATCGAATCATAGGGAATGGGAGATATCACTTTTGAGGTGTCCAATGTTACAAGAACCGACTCATGATAAAATAAGCAATGATTGGAACCCCATTATCCCATTTCCATTAGTCAATGTTTACTTTTGTACTTTGCATGCATTCATGAGGATCTTTGATAGGCCTTTGAAGCTCCATGTTGAATATGCATTTGCAATGAAACCACTAGAGAGGTCTACAATAGCAATCCAAAAAATAGAAGATCTTTTGAATTCTATAGGTTGTCATGGTGGCCACGCATCTTTAGTTGTTAAGAAGTATGGTGAGTCTCAAGAGATTTTACAACAAGTTTCAATGACTGGGAAGAAGGCACGACATTTCTTTAAAAGAGATGTGAATAGTCAAGATGATGGGAAATGGGAGCTTTGGAGGGACCTCTATTCAATTACAATAGACAATGATAGTCAGGTTGATCTCATTGACAAGTGAAAGAAGGTTTGGTCATCATTCGATCAATTGTTACATTTGATGTGTTTGGTTTCCACTAATGCTTCACAACGAGAATTATTCCAAGTGACTTTGAAGGAGTTTACACAGTCATTCATTTTATCTTGGGGAGAAAGAAACACTACACATTACATAGTAAGTTTTGCTTACATTTTTTTATTTGGTCTTAAACACTATGTGTATATTTTATTGACCAGATCATAGCATATTCTTTTTGCACATGGAGCATATTTTATGAATCGATATGGGTCACTAGACATTTTTAGTACACAAGGAATGGAGAAATCACATTATAGGGCTAGAGGTGTTTACTTTAAAAACACTCGTCATGGGGGTGGTCTACTCCAATCAAAATATTTAGAAGAAATGTTCAATTGGTTTTTTCGTGTGACATTTGCTAGAAAATATGTAATGGAAAAGGCATGTGAGTCACAAATAGCAAAGATTACACGAAAGCTACAACATGATATTGCAAGAGAGAAGTGGATGTCATCGTCAGGACCCGTACATCATACCCAATGGCATGCACAAAGAGTCCGCGAGGGTTCTGCTTGGAAATAATCTCCAAACTCTTAAAATGCATTATTCTTTTCAAGGTTTTTATAACCCCTTTCACTTCAAATAAAATTCTACTGTTTTTGTGAATATACTTTTAATGTCTTAAAACTAATTTTTATCCATTTAAATGTGAACAGGACAATTCTTAAGTGAAAGCCTATAAATAGAGGTGTCCTTCCTCATTTTACCACTTTACAACCTAAGAGAATGGCACGCACAACTCAACGCCCAACATGGATGACACCGCACAAGAAGCGTCGAACCACAAGCCACTCTTCAAGATGAAACTCGGGTGCAGGGACATAGTCCGGTAGCATTGCATCATGGGGGGATGAAGCTTCACCAGAGAGAGATGTATCCCAAGAAATAAATTATTCCCCTTCCACATCTGATGATGAGCCCCCAATCAGGACACCAATCAAGGCAAGGCCCAAACAACGAGGACATAGACGAGTTGTGATTGAGACATCAAATTTATCGAGTTCCTCTGATGAAGAAAGTATAAATGAGCCACCATGGAACAATGATGATATCCCCGTGAACCATCGAGTAACACAAGGAGGCAAGACACTCCCCCCAGGACAAGGACAAAGACCAGGAGGCAAGACACTCCCCCCAGGACAAGGACAAAGACCAACCGATGAAGAAAGAGAGCAAGGTCGGGCAGAGGAAGTAAATGATGAGGCAAGACCATCTAGGCATCCTCCAAGAAGAAAGAAGAACTATCAACCACATCGTAGACCACAACGACCACAACCCAACATCCCCCCAAATGCGTGGAGCTTCTTATTACACGAAGGTCATTTGCAAGAGTTGTGAAGGAAGAGATCCAACACTATTGCGCTGGACTTCGTATCCAAGGGATAGCCATTGAAGCTCTCCAAGAAGCTGCAGAGGCGTATCTTATATCAATGTTGGAGGACTCTAACCTATGTGACATCCATGCAAAGAGAGTGACAATACAACCTAAAGATTTGCAGCTAGCTAGGAGAATTAGAGGGAATAACCATTAACAATAATTTGTACTCCCTTGTTTGGAGAACCTTTTATATATCCCATATGATGAATATTTTATAAATCCCAAATGATGAATATAATCTTTGTCTTCTCATATTTGCTCTCCCAAGTGTTTATGTCTTAGTGTACATGTTTTGAAGTTTATTTCTCCTATGTTTGTAGGTGTGTTTTTCCAGTACCTCTTTGAAGTGTTTTTCATAGTTGTATCATTCTTTTTTCTGTACTTGTTGTAAGTGGTAATGCTATTTAATGCATTTCATGGCCAAGAAATGCCAAAAAAAGGCTTGCCACAGAAATGGGGGGATGGGCCCTGCAAAACTTTTGCGGGGCCTATCCCCGCGTTTCTGTTGCAGGCCTTTTTTTGGCATTTCCAAGCCATGAAAACACATGCCATGCACATTGGGGCATATGATTGGCCTTGGATAGAGTGCACTACATGCTAACCCCCTAACCAATAGCTAAGCAATGTTTATGAACATAGATGTACTTATTTACTGCTGCATGCTTATGTGCACCCAGAGGAGTCTTAACTTTCTCTAATTATTGCACATAAGAAGAGTGTTTCACATTTCCCCAAGTGAAGGTGCTAATTGAGGGAGATAGACTTGCAATACAGGTAACCTAGTGCATAGGATGGCCTAGGAATGCAAAAAAAAAGGCATGCCACAAAAACGCGGGGATGGGCCTTGCAAAATTTTTGCAAGGCCCATCCCCGCGTTTCTGTGGCAGGCATTTTTTTGCATTCCTAAGCCATTGCATGAATTTTGGGCAACACAAATTACAAGAAATAATGGAAAAAAACTGATTAAACTGTGCAAAAGTTATGAGATTGTGAAAACCATAAAGATATAATAGATTGAATGCACATGGAAATTGGAAAAACAAAACATTGGTATTATAAAGTTTTTACAATTGGCTCTTGGCCTTGAGCCTCTCCACTACATTCTTTCTTCTTTGAAAAGATAGAGGCAATTGGTAAGTCAAAACTGATTGGGATATTACTTGAGGGTCTGTCAATCCAAGACCCAAAGCTATTCTTATTTGACCTAATATTTTTCCTCTAAAGTTAATTCCTAGGGTAGTAAGGGCAAGGGACTTCCTAACTAGAAATATACAATTGGTCCTTTGCATTATTGTAGATAGGCACAAACCTTTACTCAAGGCCTTCATACACCAAGTCATGAAGTGTCCTTGAGGGGAAAAGTCCTTGTGGATTATTACAAAATATTCCTTTGGCAATTTTCCAATGTATTGTGCCAAGGAACAGCCATGGCCCCGGGAAACACGGTCACCACCACTCCTTGGTGCAAATTTATCCACTTCAATTGTTTCGTGCACATAGACAATCATAAAATTAAATAGATACATCTTGTATGAATATGAGACAACCATAAATGTCAGTAGAAACTTACATCTTGAAGCCTGTCTTCATCCTCTCCTCTTCCCATTGCATCTAGTGGAATTGATGAATGGGCCATGCCACTTTGCTCCACAACAGGGGATGTTGGAATCTTCTTCTCCAAAATTCTTTCCCTTGTTGTGGCTAGATCTTCTTCAGTGGCATCTTGGTTGGCATGGCTCAAAATCTCTTCACACACAAATGCAATGGTGTCCGCAACTGAATCACCAAGTGGAATTGTTGCCGGCCTTTTCGATAATGTCAGAAGTGTTGTCCATGGGAACATCCGAGGTTGAGCAGAAAATACTAAGGCATTCATCGAGGCGTAGACCGAATGCCTTCTCAATATTGTGCAGGAACAAAAATTCCTCTCCATCGACAAGTACAACTGAAAACATTTCCATCTCTACCTCTAGTAGAGTGGGTTTCACGGGGTCTAAGTTGGAGGGTGGAATCTTCTGTGTACTGGCTTCCTTTAGTTTGTCCACTACTCCTTGAGGAAATTCTCTGGAAATTTTTTGACTCTCTTCTAATAAGTTGAGAGCTTCTATCTAGGGTTCCTTCTTTTCATCTACAAAACCCCCAGTAACAAGATGGGGTAGGTCCATGGGTGAAGGTTCGGGCTCCTCATTGACAAAAAAGATTGTTGTTGCTATGTAGGAAAGATATTTTCTTCCCATTTTCCTTTTCTTATTTAATTGTTTAATTAAGGGCACTGTGTCATCTAACAGGTGCCCTGAAGCCTCAGCAATAGCCATGAAACGCTTTAAGCGCTTCACAAATGCCTCATCTCCTTTGTGAATGTAAAAAATCAGGTCACAGGGGACCCATTTACACTCATATGCTGGAATATCTATGGCATATCTTAATATATAGAATTCCATAAAATTTGTGATCTCATCGATCACATCAAAATTCATGGCTATTGTCCCTTCAAGATTAGGGACTCTACAGACTAGGTCATACAAATCTGTACGACCATTGTAGTCTGTAGTATCCAAAAACTCCATGAATAGATCTTGAGGAGATTTCATGGGAGTGGAAGTGCTAGCAGCCATTGCTTGCGCGCGAGATTTCTAGAGGCTTGTAGTCTGTGCTTTCTAGCTCTTTGAGAGTGCAAATGTGAGAAATGAGCACATAGAACCATTTTTATAGCAGTTTCAAGTTTTTAAATTGATTGGGTCCACTTTTAAAAGTATAGAATAAAGAAGTACAATTTCAAAAAATGAGTTTCTGATGAAAAAATAATGCACAGAAAAAAACATGAGCAACCACATTTCAAAGTAGTGAACAGAATTTTTGACATTCCAAAAGTTTTGAAATTACCATTGTAGAGAATAAGTTATATACAATATCTAACATGAATCAATTGTCCTACTTTTTACAAGGTTCTTGAAAGTGCAAAAATCATGAGATACAATGATCAGGGCCCAAGAAGTGACATTATCAGGTTGCAAAAGAACTATGACAATGAGAGCTCTGTTCCATCTTTGCTCCAATCTATAGGGACTTTCATTTTGTATTCCATTCTTCTGCCCACCTGTAATCAATTTGCAAGAAATTGAAGTCATTAAAGTAAAATAAACAATAATGAAAAGATTACTTTAACAAAAACATGAAACATTTCTCACCTTATGTCCTTGAGTTTTGAAGATGGATTGAGTTAGTCCTTCAAACCCCATAATCATCAAGTGTTCTCTCAAATTAGCCAAGGTCCAATGATTATTCACTAAAATAGTTTCTCTTTCATTGTTGAGCAATCTAAGCTTTATTTCAAATGAATGCAAAGATCCCTCTGAACTTTGAAATGGTATCCATTTGCCAAGTTTGCACATCCAACGATCATAGTAGAATCTGATGTATAATGAAGTACGTTGTTTCAAATATCGAAATGCTATACCTGTTCCACCTATTTTAGAGAGATATTTATCACCTTTTGCAATTCCTTCCATCAAACCCTAATTTTCACCAAGAAGACTTTCGACTTGCTCATATGTGATATCTTTACACATGAACATGGTGGAAGTCTCTTGGAATGAGAATCCTTGGAATACATATACAAAACAATGAATGGGAAAAGACCAGTGCAAACCTACAGACCTAGACACTTTTGTGAATTTCAAAGAGTTATGTATATCCATTACCATCTTTTGCTTCAAAGATGATACGGACCATATATCAGGTTTTGGCCACTCCAAGCTAAGAAGAGAATGTACTTCAATTCTCTCTAACTTTCCAAAACCATTCATTGTAGAGGGTACAACATATCTATGTGTGTAAAAGAAAACTCTATCATGGTAAAGTTGAGCAGGAGATATATTTGGAAAGACTAGTGCACCAACATCTACATGCAATGCCTGGAAAGTACTTGTAAGACGATGAAGTGGTTGCTCTTCCACCAAAGTAGAAGGAAATATATCTGAAACAAACAAAAACATATCTAAATAGTTCAAAAATATATCCGACATAAGAAAACATAAAATATTGTAGAGTAATACTTACCGTTTACAGGATATCTCATACTACTAGAGTTTTCAAGTTTCATAGTTGCCATTGTAAAAACATGTTGTACAATAGCAACCATCCCATTGTCTCTGTGCTTCTTGAAGCCAAGTAACTTTCCCTTCCAATGAAGATCTAAGTTTCCACGATCTCTAACTCGATGAGGCCCAACTCTAGAGGGTTGCATGTACACCGATGCACCTTTGGAGTACTCATGTGATAGCCACTGTCCATCTGTGGCTTTGATATTGTGACATCTTAATGTGAGGATTTCATCTTTTGGTCGCCTAGAAGCTTTAGATGTTGCCATTGAAGCTAAAGGTCTTCAAGCTACAACAGTAATTCAAGATAGGAGATGCAGGTAGGTTGGAGTGTAGAAACAGGAGCTTCAATGGTGTGCTACAGAGTGAAAGTAGTGGGAAAAGATGACTTTTGGGACTTGGGTATGAAAATGTCAGGTTTAGGAGGGAAATAACTCTTTTTGAGTGTTTTTGAAAAAACTCATTTTTTTCAGCTCAAAACATGCACGGATTTTGAATTTGGGGTCAAAAAGAGTACTTTTGACCCTAAAAAGTAATGGGGGGTCCATTTTCAGGTGTTATGATGAGTTTTTAACTTTTTAGAAATTTTGAATTTTTGGGCACAACTGAGTTACGAGATTCATTCTCTCTCTAGAGGCAGCTCATTAAATAAGGGAGAAATATGTCCCCTCTCCATCCTTCAGCCTAGTATTTTATAGGGCATAGACTGTGGCCACCACCCTCTTCTGATTGGTCCATCACTAATCACTCCTTAATCTAAAAGGCCCATTCAGGGTTCATTTTTTCCCCTAATGGATAATCTTAGCATCATACAGCTAGCACGGAACCATATTTTCCATGCTAGAACAAAGCATATCAAGGTACATTATCACTTCATCAGAGAGAAGGTATTAGCAGGTGATATTGATCTTGTTTATGTGAGAACAGATGAGCACGTTGCTGATATTTTCACCAAAATACTTGGAGCTGAGAAGTTGAAGAAGTTTCGGGAGATGCTTGGATTACAGAATATGGCGTTGAGCTTGAGGGGGAGTGTTGAGATATCAAGCTCAACATGTGATGATCCAGGATGACACGTACCAGTTTTTTGTTTCTCTGACATGTATAGTGGTCACGCCGGTATATGTCAAGGATACTTCATTGAGCTTTATTAGATTTATGTACCGAGAGTGATGGCACATTTGTTTCTTGCCAGCTCACTCATATAGCGGACATTAGGTTTTTGCATATGTACTGATCTTTATATATTGCACTTGTTGTATTCTTGTTTAGAGGTCATTATTGTACATTCCTTTTATGTAATAGAAGAAGAAGAAGAAGAAGAAGAAGAAGAAGATCATTCTTCCTTGCCTCAATCTGTGTGTGTGCTTCTCCTTGAGAGTGAGAGTGTGTGTGTGAGCTCTCTTCTTTATCTCCTTCCTCGTGACATAAAAACAATCAAGACTCTTAGAATAAAATTTAACACTCTCAATTAAACATAGCACTTCAAAACACTTGATTTGGATATATAAGAACCAAGAACTAACCATTGCAATTTGGACTAGCTGCAACTATCAGTACTGTTGTCTACCTATGTGGAGAGACACACCTTCACTATTTACAACCTCACTCCCGTCTCATGCAAAGGATACTCACAACATTTCTACCATAATGAATAGATATTATAAGCAATCAAACACAAGTAAAATCGCTTCAAATAGATATTGGAAGGAGTAAGAACCAAAATAAAATCTTGCTTGAAACTAGATCACTCCTCAGAGAGGCAATAAGCAATGGATGACTATAAAAAAGTATAAGCTAACAAAATGATTAGCTAAGAAAGGAGATGTGTGTAGTAACTTCCTTACACTCTTATCTATCTTACAAAAAGAGTAGAGGTGATGGAATCACTATACTCCACTCATGACATGGATTCATACATACATAGGCTATGAAAAATGTGCTCCAATTATTTTGCAAGAATGTGTCAATCAATTGCTTAATGCTTTTGGCAAGATATGATTTAGGAAAGCGGTTGACAACTTATTGATAGATGAAATTAGTGATTTGAAACCTTCAAATAATAGCACCACCGGACCACCAGAACACTTCAACATTGAAATAATGACAAAACTATTTTTGGTGAAGCACCCGAAATATTTCTTGGTAAAACACCAAAAATATTTTTTTCCATGTTTAAATCTTTATTTATTAACACTGAGGGCATTGGGTTTACCACAAAACCAATGTTCTAAGCTCACTTTCCCAAAGATGCACTATCTTGAGCAAACTCATTGCTCATCACATCTGTAAGTGACATCTTCCCTTACATTTTACGCTCTGAAACTCTTTTCACACTATATTGTTAGCTAGAGAGTGAGGACACATAGCCCTCTCACCCATGGGTGAGGGAGAAACCAAACAATTGCTCCATAGAGAGACAAAACCCCTCACAAAGCTCAAACCCAAGCTCCACTACCGTTTCTCCATATGGTGGGGTTTTCGATAAGAAATGTGTGGACAAATGTGTTGTCACATCTTATCACTTTCCGTTGCTAGGAAGAGGCTCTACAAAATTATATTATCTCTAGAATTAGTTTTTTAATAAAACGAAGTTCGGCTACAGGCCAATCTCCCAAGCTTTAATTAACAAAAAGAACAATTGTACAAGTGAATGGGCTTAGCACCCATGGAACCCCCCAAATCCCACAAAGCAGGGGTAGATTAAAACAAAACTTGGTAGAGTTAGAGAACATTACAAAGAAGATTAATAACCCTTTCATCATTGGTCCAAATTACTCGGTGGAGGATCTGCCACATAAGAACTGCTTTTTTTATCTCAATGAGGGGATGCCAAAGGGATTGGAACTTAAGATCCCACCTTAATCCTGACCAACTTGAACACCATCTCCTATTGAGTTTGATATGAAAGTCCACATTCTTCTTGAATCTTAAAATATTATCTAGACTGGTCCTCTCGTGCTAGCTTAGACCCTCTAAGCATGGGAGGGCATTCACAATGAGGGAAGTCTTGGAGTAATCCGAAGCATTGCATCTGCTCTCAAAAATTCTTGCACAAAACACACACACACACACACACATTGGTGTGTATGTATTGAGAGTATACAAACCATATAGAAGTTCGCATGCGCGCCCATGGACTCGGCGCACTTAAATGTAGGTCATTTCTGAGCATGACGATTGACAACATGCCACTTCCATCATGGCATCAAACGGCAACAAAAAATTAATGGAGTATTTCAATCCTACCAGGCAGGCCCACATGATATCTGCCACTCTTCCCATCCACTTATAGATATATATCGTTAAGGATGAACTCACACTCAGTGGTAGAAATAGCTCTATCAGTGTCCTCTAAGCCTTGATAGTCTGTACTTTGATTCGTGAGCTTGTGATGCAGAATAATGAAGTTTCCCATATTTAGAATCCTGAAAATTTGTTGGAATGATTTTGTGCTGGAATAGAGTAATAGTTCCATTGTTTGAGTGTCATGAAACTATATCAGTGACCAGCGATCAGTGCATGATTGATTCGTACCAACTAGCATGTTGATATTCCCCACATTATGCAATCAGGCACTGTTAAGTGTTAGATGTTGATTGTTTTCTTCTTCAATCGACTTGGATTTAACACGATACTGTACAACGGCGTCGAGTTGTTCAGTCTTTAATACCCTTTTTTCTGCATCCTTCTCAGTGCTCAGTGTTCACCTGCTGAAATATGTGCAGGAAGAAGGAAACTTCTAGCTGGATTGATGATTTCGAGTAATTGGGATTCGTGAAGATGTTTCGATAAGGATTCAGGATTCAGGAAACATGTGATGAGCAAAGCTCATGGAACAAACAATGCGAGGACAACCTCTCATGATTACGAGCGTCCTAAATGCGCAAGCAACCTACATGAGTGCATAGCATGGAAACAGTAAATCTACGCGAAGGACGAGTGTGCCTCTCCAATGTACTTCTTCTGTAAAAATACTGTTGCGCCTGTCCTGTCTCACCTCCGATTAATATGTATACCCAGAGATGGTCGAGCAGGCCATATCCCTATGCAGATCCGTATGATTGGTCCCATTTTTGGGAAACGGTAAACTCTAAAGATGAAGAGGCATAGTACAACCCAAGCAGATAGTTTAACGCACGAGGAGACGTATCCCAGTTTTTGATGAGGTTTCATGGAGTGCTATTATGGGTTGCGGCCAATGCAGCATGGTGTTATTGCTCACTACGTTTTTACATGAGAACTAAGCATGGAGATGTCCCAGAAGCCTGGTTTAGTGGTTGAATCCCTCGCCTCTTGAGGCGGGGGCGTGGGTTCAACCCCCCTGTGCTGCGGGACATCTGAGCCTTCGGGCGTGTATGACGTGATGCTGCCTTCGGGCGTGTAAAACGTGGAAACTTTGCAGTGCCTTCGGGCCGTTTACCCAGTGTTGTAAGTCCTTCCCGGTCTGAGTCTAACCCCTATTCTTGTGGGATAAGGGGGGTCCCATGGGTACTATGCCCTTCCTTGTACAGTTGTAATTTCAAAGTTAAAGTCCGGGGGAGTAGGCGTCGGCCGAACCTCCATTAAAAAAAAAAAAAAAAAAAAAAAAAAAAACTAAGCATGGAGATGGGTTCTCGTTCGATGACACAGACGGGGTTTCGAAAAAGCTGTTGCGTCGTTATCGAAAAATGGACCAGCCACGCTTTCTCAATGCAAGGATAGCCTTCTCAGGATAACGGTCTTTCTGTGTGAGAAAAGTGCATCCATGAGTACATTGTATGCTAACAATAGAGTATGTCTAAAGAATCATCTCGTCATTATGATGTACCGTTTTGTAAAGGTGCTGTCGCGGCATGCTCTTCATCCTTTCAACTGTTGAATGTTTACGAATCATCAAGCAGTAGGTAGTACGATTTAGACCTCCCTTCATCTGGTCGAATTTGCGAGACAGTAACCATCTGACACAAGAGAAATTACGAAGCGGAGTGAATGCATTTCGCGCTCAATGTATAGCTCGATAATTTACACCCGAGAAAAATAGAGGAGGTCGAAGAAAGAACTACTATAAAGTCAGAAACATCGAGTATGTTCTTCAGGCTCACAGTGTATGCAGATCGATGCTACGGGGGAGGTGCAAGTCCTGCAGCTTCGCTCGGTCTTTACGACTTGCTGTTGGGAACACCTCTATGATTTCCTATCGCCACTATAAATGTTCCCATACAGGAATGACGTCTGGTTGAGAGTAAGAATGTAGCCGATTTTTCAGTATCTTGTTTAACAATTCGAAGGCTGAAGGTTCTCGAGGACCATTAAAAGCTTTTACCGTCGTATAGAACAGAATAACAGAATCCATTCCCTAAGACAAGCATGTAAGAGATGTTCATAAACTTCAAATGTTTTCCATCAGCTTCAAATGTTTTCATCAGAGATCTTCATAAACTTCAAATAGATTGGCTTTTTCTGCTTGTTCTTCCGATTGAACACAGGCGTTACACCGTACTTGGATCGAAAATGGGCGAATTTTGATGGTTAAGATGAGAAAGCAATTACTGGTGTGCATGATGTTGGATGATGAAAAGCAAGACGATCAGTGTTCAAAAGCGAGAGAGAAGCTCCCAAATAATAGATCATTGCGAACTGTTGTACGCATGATTCCTATCTCCCATGCGCCACAAGAAAAATCACACTGCATAAAGCGATTGGACGTCACAGAAAGTTTCCAAAGAGATTAGTGAGCTCGTAGCTCGCAACCTGAAAAGCAGACAAGCAGGGCTTAAAATTGACGGTTTTTTTTCCTGTCAAAGGCCTTTTTTTTTGTCAAAAACAGGTATATTTTTATTTTTTCCCTGTCAAATTACAGGAGCATCTAAAGATTTACTTGTCAATTGACAAGTTGAATGTAAATTTACCTGTGAATTGACAAGTACACATAAGCAAATCACCTGTCATTTTCATATGTACTATACATATGTATAATGCCAAATATATATATAATTTTGTGATTTATTTCCAATGTCCGTTTCCCAGTTCTTAGTGTCCGGGCTCTAAGTCTGGAGTCAAAGTTCACTGCCCAAAGTCCAATGCGAATCGAACTCGAAAGTCTGCCCAAATTCCAATTTCCAGTTTCCAATTTCTAATGCCCGCAAATGTTAGGTTTATTCACTTACGCACTTTTGTGAAACCTAGGAGTCAGCTAGCTGCAGCCCGCTGAAGCATTCTTGTCGCTCAAACTTCGAAGCAAGCTGCAGAAGTCTCTTTCTGCATATGCTGGCAGGTAAATCCTGATTCATCTATCGAGTCGTCAAGAGTCGTGAATCGACTCATCACTCTTCATCATGCGTGGTCTCTCTTGGTTGAAGGCTGGACAGTGGAGCTTGGAGCTCCTCAGTCGACTGTGTCACTCAAGAGTCAGACTTAGAGATCTCCCATTCTACGTGCAGACAAGTGGACAGGCCATAGCAAGCATCGCCAGGAGTTAGCACTCTCTGCTTTCGGTAACTAATCTCATATGGGGCTTCATTATTAGAATGTGATTCCTGAGTATTCGTGAGATTGTATTCATACATTTCGTGGAGAGAGAGAGAGAGAAAGAGAGAGATAGAGAGAGAGAGAGCGCTCTGTATTCATGCACTTTGTAGAAATACTTTATGCATTTCAGAGAGAGAGAGAGAGAGAGTTGTTTCGTAGAACTGTTTTATGCATTCCGTAGAGAGATAGGATTGGATTTATCATTTTAAAGTTCAATGCAATGGAAGAGAGCTAAGAGATTCATGCTATGTTTTGCCTTTCGGATGCCATTTGAAGGTGTTCACTTCTCTTGATTCAAGTCGATTTCAGATTTTGTATAGTGTACTCTTACATCTTCAAGCTTTGCAGATTGTGATGCTACTGTGTTGGATCTTTGGAATCTACTGTTGAAGTGAAGTCAGAACTCTGCTGTCGCTCTTGAAGCTCTCCCAAATTGTGGATAGTCATCCAATGTTGTAAACGGTATGTTTCTATTCCCTTTGCACCTACATGAAAAATTTTGGACTAATTTGTAGATCAATGCATGCGGCAGACTTTAACTCTAATTCTTGTTCAAATGATGTACATGTGTGCATCATGTCATATTATGGGTTTTCTGTACAGAAACATATTGTGCAATGTGCACACATTTTCAATGTAAGGTACTTGGTATTCAGCAGGTACTTTATCTTCAGCAGGTAGCTGCTATTCAGTTACCAGTGGAGATTTGATGCTTTGAGTCTAGTAGATAGTTGGTATCGTTGCTAACATAATTGTTGTCTGCAGACTGCAGGTACTTGGGCTCATAAATCACAAGTGTGCCATTGCTACCTGTAGAGTCAATACTTGAGAGTCTTTGAAGCTCAAAATCTTGTGTCGATGTTCCGCATACTTTCATCACTTTGCAAGCTATAAACTGTAAGTTTAATAGCTTATCTATTCCTTTTGTTCTTTTTCTTGTTCAAATGATATACATATGGACATCTTGTTGTATTAATGATTTTCTGTACAAAAGTGTGTTCTGCATGCTGTTAATTTATTTCCAATGTAGTTGTCTGTAGGTTCTGCATATATCTACAGTGAATGTATCTACAAGCCTTGCATCTTTTATCTTTGCATGTGGAGGCCATGTGCAAGCTTCATCAATTAAGATGTGGGATTCACGCAGATGCAAACATGTTAGGTTGCAAGGTTAGGATCCATAAACATACATCTGCCTGCTGGCTTTCTCTTCGGATGATGAGAAGGAATATTTCATTTGATACATTCTCCTTTAGTGTTTATATATATTAAGCATTACTTTTGTTTTGAGTGTGTGTATACACATATAGAAATACGTTCAAACACATATATACATGTTTTGAATATGTTTGCACATGACTACGTATGTACAAGGATGTTAATTTCCAATGTAGCTATCTGTAGGTTCAGTGATTTTGTGCAGGTTTTGCATATATTATCTCTGCATGTGGAGGCCATGTTTGTAGGTTCAATGAATTTCTATAGGTTCTGCATATATTAGTTCTATATGTGTAGGCCACGTGCAAGCTTGATCACTTAAGATATGGGATTGGCGTGTGTGTGGACGCACACCATAAAGAATTCAATATAAGCATTGTGAAATTTTGCGTAATGAAACACTATTATGCATGAAGTGAAAGAACCATCCATCCACTAATGATATACAGGCTATCTCTATAACCGTTATATTAAGAATTTCATTTGAATCAGATACATTTTCTGCATGTGTGTGCATATGTATAAATTTCTAAAGGCTTTTCAGCTTCTGCCCTTTAAAGATTCAGAGAAAAAAATCATGTTCCTTAATGAAACCTTGAAGCTCAAAGGATCCCAAAGACGACGGTGCACGCAATCGAAGAAATTTGTCTATTGTATATATGCATGTAGAAAATTGTACAACGCAGATGTAGAAATTTGTACAACAACATGATATTATGCATGTTTTTTTATGATGAAGGGCATTTTTTTAATCAGCCATCAATTGAAGGGAAAACTTAAAAAACTGCCCTTCTCAAAGAAGGCCACTAGTCAGCCTCAGGTTGCACTTGAAAATACATGTCTATGGTCTACCCTTCAAAAATGAACACTGCCTTAACTTGTCTGTGCTAAAAAATGCTTGTCATTTGACAGAGAGGTTTTACAGAGTAACTCTGTCATATGACAGACACAGAATTTTCCCTGTCATATGTAAGATTGTGCAACCAGTCAATTTTAGGCCCTGCAGACAAGTAGAATGCGTATCTTCCGTGTACTCAATGTTCAAAGGTGGCAACAGTCAGTTCGACATATGGGTCAAGTTGGATGCTATTTTGGGCATTATTCTCCTTCTCTGACATACACACATTTCATAAAGAGTCGATGCAAACTCTGACAGTAATAACTTTTAAAGATTCTTGGAAGCATCTCCTCATGAATCGAGTTTTTCCACTTGAGTCAAAGAATGCATGTGACTCATATTCGACCTTGCTAGAAGCATCATAATTGTGGGCGGTGCTCTTTCTAGCGCATTTACTTTGTAAAGTACAGCATGGAAGTCCATGCCATTTGATTCTCCTATCAGAATATCTTTGCAACTTGGAATTTTGAGTCCTTGGATTTGACAGTAAGACCAGATACCAAACCAGAATCTAGTAACAAATTTACACTTGATGAAAAGGTGTTCCAAGTCCTTTGGCAGATCATCAGAAGTCACATTTTGTGGTCTATATGGAAAAATAGAAATAGTGCCATCTTTAATAAAAAGGGAAAGGATCACTATTTCTCCTATTTGGTCGGATTGAGGAAAATCTTCAGCCTATGTAATTCCTCTTGTAATGAGTCCCAATCGGATTTTAAGAGCCCCTTTGTAATAATTAAAAATTACCACCACAATGTGTGGAGAGATAAGCTCCTTCGAATGTATTCTAAGCCAAGAGGCTACTTGATCACCTTTCTTAGTGATTATGTAGACTCTATCCTATTGTGAGTCAGCCTTGTGCTGATGAGGGCTCTGATTTGAGCCTATCTTGAGTTTGTACTTTTTTGAATAGCATCAATTTTATACTTCCTGTTTTTCTCAAAAAAAAAAAAAAGTACAGCATGGAAAGTTTGCGCAGAGGATATCTATTTTTTGTGGGTACGCTGAGTAATTTAAATAAAATAAAGAGGGAGGAGAACTAAATTAAGCTGGCAAAAAAAAGAAATACGTCTCCTCATGAGTACTGAATGAGAAAAGCCTTGAAACATTAACAAAAGAAACATAGAAACGTCTTTTTGCTAGTACAAAGAAAGCATAGGTACCTCCATTTGTTGGAACGATACAATAAAGGATGCGAGGACCTTCCGTAATAGCAGTATGGGAGTTGGCACTTAATTTTCTCACGATGATTTTTAAGAACATAGATAAAGCGGATACATGGGCCGGATGTTAGGCGAAGTAGGGTAACTTCTCCTCTGTTTTTCTATGATGGCAGCTTACGTGTAAAATGAGGCCTTGGATGGCTTCAATGGATTGGCATCTTAACAATCATCCGTTCTGGTCACCCAAAGGTTTCCATGATAAATATTCTTTTTCTATACTGAACTTTTTCACAAGCGGAGAGTTATACTGAAGGGCAGAACGTAACACACACACACACACACACACACACACATATATATATATATATATATATATATATATATATATATATATATATATATATATATATGGGGGTATAGTTGTCATCTTAGTGATTGAATTCTTTAATAAGAAGGGAAACAATTTTTGGACTTTATCTAAAAAGAGAATCTATGAGTGGTCTTATCATCCTATGTACCATCTTGATTTGCACTTGATAAGATCATCGTACTACAAAATATGGGAGTAATGATACGGTTGGATTACAACATATCCCCACGTCACACATGACTAGTTGTTGGTCTTGTTTGAAGACTTAGCAATAAGGTGGATCTTGAATGTTCCCATGCCAATTGTGATCTTTGAATCATATATCAGCATCTCTTTTGTGTAGAAAAGGATCTTTCATGACTCTCTCATTGTTTGTCCTATCTGTGAATTAGTGAAAGGTTGGATCTTGAATATCCCTATTAAAGTTTCTATCTTTGATCCATATATGGGCATCTCTTGTGCATGGAGTAAGTGAAATGGGGGGATTTGTGATACCATTTATTGACCATATCTTCTTTATTTAGAGCGTCCCGGTGATTCATTGCTATCCATTAGAAAGACAAGTGGGACAAACCCTTTATCAAGTGAATGGACTAACCTCAAGATGATACTTTTCGATGTCTCATTGATTAAAAAGGCATATGTGCAAAACTGATACTACGTGCTTAATATTTGTGGAACGTACTTAAAACCTTTCTTGTCTTTGACAATTGGGTGAATGTTTCAAGCAAGTTGTTGGAAATGTATTTCTTTTCAAGGCTATGCTTGCACAAGTTTAGGGAAATATCCAGAACTCTATGTAGTTAGCTAATACTATGTGAAGAGATCAAGTAGTTTCTTTTCATGCATCTACTTGAGGCACCATCCAATGTCCAAATGGCATGGTTTTACTTTATTTGAAAGATCTCTAGGTCTAGTTTCAGTTTGCCAAGAACCATTTTAATTCTCTACATGTATCTGGAGAATCCTAGAAAACAAAAAGCCTATATCTAAAATAATTAGGATCCTAGGAGGACTTATTTGCTTTGTTCTGTACATAGGAGCATTTGTCCTCACTTTAAAAAATGGAGGATATTTTTCTTGCCTTCTTGTTGAGATATGTGAACCTCAACCATACATGATTCTTCTTGTCCTTGGGTGCTTGAAGTTAAGAATGCTTCCAAAGCATTCTAGGTCTTCTATTTTGTTCTCCTAATGTGTGGAAGTAAGCAATCAAAAAATGAGGTTAGAATGTATGAGTTTACCAAATCATGCTTTGCACATTATGTGTTCAACCTTTATTTCTCCTCTTTTGTTGGTTGTCCTTAGGTCCTTAGCATATGCATCAACTCATGTCAAGAGATGTATGCATAAAGGTTTCTTTCTTGTAAGTATGCTTCCATCCTTAGGGACCCTACTTACTAGCTTTTTTGATCCAATGTGTCAATGGAAGAAAGGAAACCATCAACCATAATGACTAGACTATGGTGATGCTCTGATACCATAGTGAGGAGTGATGTTAGATTATAGAGGTGAGAGGGTCTTTACAGAAAACTTCTCGAGAACATCCTACTTCTTGGTTGGACGCATTGATCTCAAATTTTTGAGTCAAGACAGAAAATGTCTGAGAGGGTATTTATAGAAAAAGTCTCTAGATCTTCCTATTACCTTGGAGCATTGATCTCAATTTTCGAGTCAAGACCTATAACTTTCAAAAAATTTCACTTGTAGAAAAAAACTTTCGATTGACGGAAGAAGGCTTTCAAGAAATTGTTTAGTGCTCAGAGCTTGCCTAAAGTATTCATCTTCAACATCGATGCTTTTTTTCTTGACAATCAATGACTAGAGTGCAAAACAAAAGAAATACATTCTAATGGAAGGGGTTAAAAAGCTAAGTTTCCAAAAGCAATGACACGTGTATTGGTATCTAAAATGGACAAAAGGAGCTCCTATAGGTCCTTGATAAAAAAATATTCTATAATGGTGAAGATGTAAAGATGAGAGGCATAGGAAGAAGGCCACCAATAGAGAACATGGAAATAAGGTATTCTCTAGGATATTGAAGGGAGTGAAGGATTTCTCATCTTCTTTATCCTACCTATATATTCAAGAACTTTGGTATTTCATTATGGGAAGATCTCGGTGGATTAAATGACAGAAAAAATGAAGAAATTATTTAGAAAAGAAAACTCAAATCCAAAGTTATGGCTTATTTTTAATGATCGGCATGAAACAACCTATGAACATGCTTTGTATGTGATTAGAAAAAAAGAGAATCAATGGGTGAAAAACAAAAAAAAAAAAGAGAATCAATGGGTGAAAAAAAGAGAATCAATGGGTGAAAAAGAAAAACAAATCAAAGGATCCATGACAAAGGGATGGATGCTTAAAGAATGCATGTATTTAGATAGTGAATATCTTGAGAGAGTGAAATTTCTATTCGAAAAAGTGCAAATGATATTTGATAATTCTTTTATTATTGCATATAATAAAGAATGCATACAAGCATTCATTAATGAGTATGAACATGAAATTCAAAACCTCTGAGGTAGAAGAAAAATAATGAAGAGATATAGACATAATACATATGACAATGAAAATATAGAAAGATCTTCTTTCATGGATTGTTTACATACTCATATGCAAGGAGCAAATAGAGATAATGAAATGAGACATTGTTAAATGAGCAGAGAGAGGAAAGACCAAAGGGTATGAAAGAAAGGTGGCTTTTTTTATTAAGGTTTTTTTATTGCACATATACTTGTTCTTTTTCTTTTGATAATTTATTGATTATTATATTCCCAAATGTAAAGATTTATATGTGTCTATGGAAAACATTTCAAAACCAAAGGTATTGATCCCTTACATAAAAACGAGGATTCTAAAAATGTTGTTTCTTTCAAGAAATAATCATGTGTGAGTTCAAAGGATACTAAGGTTGTAGATAATGAACTTGGTTACATAGCAATCCTTGTTGGCATCTATGAAAGTTCATATCATATCTTAAACCAAGTAAAAAAAACTTATATTTTTGATTTTATAATATTTTATTTATTAAGTGTGTATAATAAGGAAATTTTGTATATTTTAAAGATTGATTGGTTTGGAGCTAAATGTAAAGGTACAATGAGAAGGGAAAGATCTAGATCTTTTGTAATTTGTTGCTCCAAGATAATGCAATCTACAAAAGAAGGATATATTCTTCTCACACATATTTAACAGTTTATTTACAAAAACCCCAATGTTCATCATTGGTGGCAAGTTATTAATGATGTTGTGTGTTTTCCTAAGAGTTTGGAATTAGAATTTTTTAAAACTTATGTTTTTGCGTAAGAGTTGTCTAATCACAATTATTTCCTTGTAGACAAAACATAGATCGATTTAAAATCTTATTTACGTAATCTTCAATACACATAAAAAACTTGAGAGATGCAATAAACTATCAATTATCATGCAAAAATATAACCAAAGATCCTCAAAGAGCTTAAGAGATAAGAGCATTATGTAAAAAATAGAGGAAACAAATTGAATGGCAATTGTAATAACAAAATTCTTTTTAGTTCTTTGATATCAAATTTTTCTCCATCTCAAATATTGAAGCATTCAATTCCATAAATGAAATTTGTTCCCCGTCTCTACAAATGAATCTCTTTCATTGAAATTCCTTCTCCAACTTTGTCGACAAAGTAATGAACTTTTAGCTTCTTGTGAAGCATTCTAGGAAGCACTCTATGATTTTCATTGGGAAATAATATATTCGACTTATAATCTTTTTCTTTGCTCATTCTACATTCTTAAGCACTACGTTTTATGAAAGCTCTATAGTTGAAAGGATATTTATCAATCTAACTATCTATCTATATTTCAAATGGAATGACTAAAAATAATTCAACATTGATTAATGGAGAATATAACAATGAGTCAATTTACATTATTAATGATTATGATAGCTCTTCATGGCTATCTACTACTCATATTATTTATGTCAGAACAAAAAAGATAAACTCTACCACTCTTTTGTGAGGAGCTCATTCACAATCCATAACTTATGTGTTAATGAAAATAGATTTCTTTTAGGAAAATAGAGTATTATACTTCATGTAGTAGAATGCATACTTATGATAAAGATCCACGGATGTTGTTTTTTCTAGTCACAAAGATGGGAAGTAGTCTTCTTGGTGTAACCATAAGAGATAAAATCAATGCTATTGGACATGGAATTCGATACTAAATCATACCATTCAAAATAAAACGCATAAACTATGACCTTCATGGCTTTAATCACATAGATCATATCCCCCATAGTTAAATTATCAAATGTGCCCTCATCTGTGATTCTAAAGTACTCAACATCAATTCCCATTAGTCATAATTAAACATTTTCATTTTATTACTAATTCCATTAGCACATAAACTACAAAATACAACTGGACACTTCATTAAGAAGCTATATAAGTGATCGCAAATATAGAATATCACTAGTACATAACCATGAAAAACCATCATGACCTCGAATAAGATACATTTATTGCTAGTAACATGCTCCATTAATTAGAGTAGGTTCATTTTAAGCCATAAAAATTGAAAGATATATTGATAGATAGTTATATAGGTTGTCATTCGATAAATAGAGTTTTCATTAGATGAGATCAAGTACATTATCAGATTCAAGAAGAACAAGATTGTGAGTTGAACAAATTGTACTAGAAAATTATATAGTATTGCATAAGAAGCTTGACAAAAAGCTAAAAGTCCATGACTTTTCCTACAAAGTTTGAGCAGCGCTTTTGAAGGAAGGTATGTAGGCATCCATACATATCAAAAGAAAATTCATTTCTAGGAATTGAAGGATAAAAGGTAAAAGATAGGAAAATATTTGATACCAATTTTGGAACCAATTATCTTGTTACACATAGGCATACGTATCTTTATGTTTTGTACTCGAAACCCTCTTACATTCAACTTTATATTCATATATTACATATTACAAACATTGTACAGTGATTATTTCATAAATTTCATATTATTTAAGAGTAGCCTTTCTTTGCATTTTGAATATTTCGTATATTGAATATTGACCAAAACTAATACAAATATCTATGAATATATAGAATGATTGATGAAAACGTCCAAAGCAAATGATTCAAATTAGAATTTCATAAATCTGTAAGCCGCCGGATTGGCAATTGTAAAATCTGACTCTTAATGAACCGAAAGGTCGTTGCATAGATGTTGCAACCTTGATTGATGATTATAACCTTTATATAAATCAATGAAAAAGACACTTTCGGTGACGATCAAATAGATCACCAGACTGTCTGTTTGGGTGATTGATCGAGAATGTTGTTGTGGTGTGCGTTTGAGTAATTCAGAGTATATTGTTCTTGTCTTTGTCTTGTTTGTTTATGGATAGCTGTTCGGTACAGATTGGGGTTAGGGTAATATTCATAGTAAGTTAAGAGTTGAATTATTGTTTCACTGAGGGTATTACTGTGAGCCTGTATACAGTAACGTTTACCTTATAATTCGATTACTGAGAGAGTCTTAAGCTGTGTATGAATCGGTACTCTATGCGTGAACTGTCATGTGAGTAAGTCTGGTAAGGAAGAGCGAGAGTTTTTTGTTAGTGAGTTGGATTAGCATACTTGTTCAAACTACTGTCATGTAAGTGAGTTGAATTGGGAAAATCAAGCATAGGGCCTCTGTTTAACAGACCCCTTCCACTCCCAAGAACCTGATATATGTTTAAACACGTCTCTGACGGCAAGACCTGCGTTTAACACTGGCGCCGTCTGTGGGAAAGTGGCACCAGAGCGTTGTAAATTGATTATGAGAAAGTGGTCATAGATTGTGAATCGACGAGTAGTACGCAAAGTATTGCAAACGTGATATATGTCGGTTACTCGTTCCGGTGAAACATACCCGAAGTATAGGAGAAATGAATAGTATTAGGCGATACCTAATTTGCTAAGGACGCCCCCAGGAGCTAGAAGTGCAGATAAGTTTAACCCAGTTGTCAAGGAAGCGAAGAACGATAGTAGTGATTCCGGTAGCATTCGGGTGGAACGAAGCACAATTTCGGCAGATTTCGGTGCACTTTCAACACAGTCTGTCGAAGATATAGTAACTCCAAAGTCTACTAGGCTGCAGTATGTAGTTAACTTAACACCATCTAGACAAGATTCGAATTTGTCTGAGGATAGAAGCGTGTTGGCCAAAGAAATCAGTGAAGGTGAAAAAATACCTTGTTTTAGTGAAATTTCGTTATAGAGAGTTCACAGTCTCCCGGTGACGGTTTACCATTTCCTGGTGAATCTTCATTTTGGTCACCACTATTCAGAGTAAGCTTCCCTACATTTGATATCAAGGAGGAAGGTAGCTTATTTGAAGCTGAAATCCGAAAGAGATTGAACAATATTATCAAACCGAAAAGTGCACAGGCTGACGATACAGATTCTGACGGTCAAGAAATTCAACCTCGGAACTCAGGAGATAGTAACAATACGATATCAAGCACCATGATTGGACAACAACAACAACAATAACATTAGCAGCAACAACAACAACATCTACTTCCACCTCGTCTGGTTCCGATAGGAGTTACCTACACCAACATCAGTGGATTTCCAGGTGATGATCCTTATGCTCATGTACGAACCTTTGAAATTAGTTATGGAGTACTTAATCATCCACCTGATCCAGCATACAAGGCCATAGTATTCCAATCGACACTAGTTAATGAAGCCGCCAGATGGCTTACAAAATATGATATATCATTTCGGCACCTATGAAGCGGTAAGAGATGCGTTTCTGCAGAGATTTCGGCTAAAAAAGAATCCTGCCGAAATTTTTGATTAGAACAATAGACAAAAGCTGAATCAAACAGTGCAGGAATATGCCAAAATATTCAGAACTCACTTGAGACAACTACCGCCAGCACATGCTAATTTGCTGGATGATGTCATCACTCAATGGTTTATTAATGGTTTAACTCTGCAGCTCCGATAGATTATGATCATTCGTTGTGTAGGAGCTATGACGCTAGATGCGGTTATTGCAATGGCTTTGCAGCTCGAGAATAAGGTTGGAGGTTTTACCAAAGACCTAGAATGGTTAAAAGCTAGTAAAAATATTGCAGAAGATCCGACCAGACAGATGTACTGCACCACGTGCAAGAATTCCGGGCATACCAGTGCCACTTGTGCACTTAATCACATGTATTGTGCTATCTGCAATACAACAGGACATTCCACTGAAAACTGTGCCTATAATGCCAAAGTGTAGGGAACAGCAACAGTAAATGCAATTATACAAGAACCAGGACAGCCTACCACCCACTATGTACCACCTCAAAGGAGAAATAATCAACAGCAAGGATAAAGAAATTTTAGAGGACAGAGGAATACCAACTATAATGGAAATCATTGGCAAACAGGATAATCACAAGAAGGTAATGCCTTGCCACCACCTTGCTGTCATTTTTGCGGTGAGTTTGGTCACATCAGAAGATTCTGTAAAGATGCAGCCAAATATGATCAGAGGAAAAAAGAGCGTTAGAACCCAATGATAAATATGGTTCATATCACACCAATAGAAACACAAGCCGCGGTAGTTGAGACCCGATCCGGTAAGCCGTTGCAACCAGCAGCTAAAGTATTCAAACCAGGTGTTCGTGAGCAACAAAGAATGTATGACAAAGCTAGTCAGTGGACCACCACAGAACCTCCAATGTTCCCAGATCCAATTCCGATGACACAAGTTCCGCTGCCAAAGGAAATCGTGCAGGAGCAAGAGTCAATCCCAGTAACCGATGCATCATCTTCAGAATCAGTAAAAAGTACAAGGAAAGTAGATCAGGCATGGGAAATTTTATCTAAAGCATCCATTACTCTTCCTCTTGGATAGTTACTGGCATTAGTACCATGTGTCCAACAACAATTCCACCAGCAGTTCAGTTCTACGTCTTCCTGCATTCCAGCAACAACGACAGTACAACAGGAAACTGACTCTATGGTGGATCACTTGGTTCCTTTAATTACGGTATGGTACAAAAATCATAAAATTACTCAAGTATTAATTGATGGTGGGTCCGGTGTAAACATAGCTACTGCAGCACTTTGTAAGAAGTTAGGATGGACCGAAATTGAACCTGTGCAGTTTTTTGTTAGAATGGTCGACCAATCCAGAGTCCACCCAGTAGGACTTGTACGGAATGTCCCCATCACTTTGCAGGGTACAACTTTTAAGATGGCTTTTGTAGTTTTAGAACTATCGGAGTCTATTCTTGATTATAATCTTCTTTTAGGTTGTCCTTGGTTGAAACAAGCTAAGGTTATACAAGATTGGTCCGCACAGGAACTCACTTTCAAAGACAATAACCGAAAAATATGTTGTAAAATTAGATGCTATTCAGCCATGTGAACTACATGCTAGACCTTATGTGGGAGAACCAGTTCACATGCTAGATGGTTTATCTGATGACGAAGAAGAAGAATTTTTGAAGAATAACATAGATTTAATTTCCTTAGGGACTGTTGATTTACAATCTGTTGTAGATCACTGGAATCCAGTAGTTTGTACGGTGATGCTTGTGACCAAAGAAGTAGAAACAAAAGATACTGCTGCTTATGATGAAACTACTATACAGCAACTTTTACAATCAGTCGATGATTCCTCGTCAATTCTATGTTCCCGAAGATCACTTGATCACATATAATTTAGGAGATGAAGTAAATCCACGACCTGTCAAGATAAAGGAAGGATTGTCTGAAGCATTTCAAGCAGATTCTATACAACTTATTCGTGAGTTCACTGATGTTTCTGCATGGGATTACCATGACATGAAGGGTCTGGACCCTCGCATATATCAGCATCGAGTTGTACTTAAACCGGAAGCAAAACCAATTAAACAACCCAGCTACTGGATGAATCCTAACTACGCAGCACAGGTAAAGGCAGAGCTTGATAGGTTATTAAAAGTTGGATTCATTGTTCCAATAGAACATGCTGAGTGGATATCACCCATTTTTATCGTCCCTAAGAAGAATAAGTAGCTACGCATATGTGTGGATTACTGAAAACTGAATGCAGCTACGGTGCCAGATCCGTTTCCTCTTCCATTTCTTGATACAATGCTGGATAGAGTGGCTGGGCATGAAATGTATTCATTTCTGGATGGATATAGTGGGTATAATTAGGTTAGAATGGCTGAGGAAGATATACCAAAAACAGCGTTCATTACCAATTGGGGTGTTTTGCTTGTACAGTTATGTGGTTTGGGTTAAGAAATGCTCCTAGTACTTTTCAACGATGTATGCAGGAAATCTTCTCCCCCTATCTTACTTCTTTCATGCAAGTATATCTAGATGATTTCTCTTTATTTGGTAAGATGGTAGCACACCTATATCATTTACGGTGTTGCTTTGAGAAGTGTCGTGAATACAAACTCTGCCTGAACCCAAACAAGTCTGTGTTTGCTGTTTCATGTGGTAAGCTGCTTGGCCATATTGTGTCTGCACAAGGCATACAAGTCGATCCAGATAAAATTGCAGCTGTGTTAGAAGCACCTGTGCCTACTATGCCGAAAGAAGTCATGCGATTCATGGGTCAAGTTAGGTGGCATGGTCGACATTTACGGTGGCTTGCTCATTTGGGAATACCTCTCAATAGATTAATAACCAGTACTCCTCGATAGTTTGTTTGGAGTCAAGAATGTCAAACAGCATTTGATCGTCTCAAAGGCTTATTAACGCAGGTTCCAATTCTACAACCTCCTGATTGGGAACGTCCATTTTATGTTTTTGTTGACGCATCAGATATCGCCGTTGGGAGTGTCTTAATGCAACAAACTGATAAGTGGTTTCGGCCTGTTTATTATGCGAGTAGAAGACTTGCTCCTACAAAAAAGAATTATTCAGTAACTGAAAGACAATGCCTTGGTTTAGTATATTTCGTAAAGAAATTTCGGCATTATTTATTAGGCTGAAAATTCGTCTTTCATGTAGATCATGCTGCGCTAGTATATCTGGTTCGGCAACAGCATTTAGGTGGTCGTTTAGCACGTTGGGTTCTATTATTACAAGAGTTTGATTACGAAGTAATCCATCGACCTGGAACTGCACATGCATTAGCAAATTTCCTTTCTCGGTTGGATTCCGATGAAGCTCCGGTTGGTGTTGATGACACCACACCTGCAATTTATGTTACTGACCCAACTACTGATGAATCTGCAGAAGCTCTTGTGACATCTACTTACTATGATCAGTTATTTGCCTTTCTTACTGAAGGATATCTTCTTGCTCAGACTTCTCCTACAATGCGTAGGAAAATTGCAGTTTACAGTCGCCGATTTTGGTTGATTGCTGGAGAATTGTATTATATAGATCACACTAGAGTCTTACTTCATTGTATTCCTCCACATGAAGTTAACTCAGTTATCACTCTCGCACATTCAATACCTTCCGGTGGACATTTTGCAGCAGATTTAACACACCCAAAAATTCTACAAAGTGGGCTTTGGTGGCCTACCATGTACAGAGATGTATCTCAGTTTGTCAAACAGTGTGACAATTGTCAGCGGTCTAGACAGCCTTTACAACGACATTTTTTTCCTCTCCAACCTGTATTACCATCGGAGCCTTTTCTGAAATGGGGTCTTGACTTTATTGGACCAATCACACCTCCAACAATCCTTAGCAACAACAGATATATTCTGACATGCACAGATTATGCTACAAGATGGGCAGAAGCTTGGGCTTTAGGGTCCGCTATAGCTATTTCGGTAGCAAAATGTTTAATGACAGACGTATTTCCACGATTTGGGTTACCTCTAGAACTTCTGACTGATCAAGGCACACATTTTGTTAATAATTTAATGAAAGTGCTCACACACTCTTTGCAGATTCTGCATAAATTCAGTTCTCCTTATTATCCTCGTGCTAATGGCTTGGCTGAAAGTACAAACAAAACCTTGCTGAATATGCTTCGAAAATTAATTCTGGAATCACCAGAAAGATGGGATCAATTACTACCTGCAGTATTATGGGCATACCGGACTGCTTACAAAGTTGCCACCAGACTAACTCCTTTCAAACTTGCATATGGAATGGAGGCAATTGCACCAATGGAACTTATAGTACCAAGCTTACGTGTGGCCATCTCTCAGAAATTGTTACCTGAAAATTCTTTGCCTTTTCGGTTGGACACACTCACAGAACTAGATGAGCATCGCTAGGAAAGTTTTCTGACTCTTCAAAAAGTGTAGTTGCGGCAAGCTCGTACACATGATCGGTATCTAAAAACTCCAGTTTTTACGATAGGGCAACTTGTGTTGTTTTATAATTCAAAATCAAATCGCTCTGCTGGAAAATTCAAGTTACGCTGGTTTGGTCCTTACCAGATTATTGAACAAGTGGGCCCAGCAACTTTTCGGTTGACTACTTTGATTGGAATTCCTCTTTCGAAGGTGATAAATGGTTCAAAGTTACGGCCGTATCATCAAGCGCCTAATTCGCACTGAAATGTCCTGCCGTTGCCCGCGTATTTTTCTTTTTTTTTTCTTTTCTTTTCCTTTTTAGTTTTGCGTGATTAATAAAATAAGTCAGTAAAAATCCTCGTTTCATACCTAATTATGATCAACAGCCACCCTGCATTATCGTTCTGCTCATGCATGCACACCGAATTTATGAGATCATCATTTCAACATCGCGCGATGATTAATAAATTTCAATTGCTTCCCGCTGCTAAGTATCTACTTAACCTTATTTTTTCGCTGTTAATCGCTATTGTGTGTGCGTGCTCTGTGTGATTGTGCTATCTGTATACCTTGTGCAATTGTGTTCGTGTGCTTGTGTGTGCGCAACATGGAAGCATTAGCAAACTTTGCTGCATTTCGTGATGGACTCCCCGTAGATGTAGGTGAGTTCTTGCAAATTCGTGGGTTTCCAATTTCGCTGAACTGCCTTGGCATTCAGTGGATTGTCACCCATTCTATGCCCAAATCATCGCCGCCATTGCTGCCACACCTGCTACAGAGCAAAGTTGGGCAATCACCTCCTTACCATCTCGTACCGTAATAACTTTTCAGACTTTTGCTGATGCATTCCGCCTCTCTACGCAAGGTTGAGAGAATGGACCTAATCTGCCAATAGCCACAATGAACCAATTATTCCCTAGGCACTCTTCTAACGAATATGCTATCCTTTGTTGCCCTGAGCCTGAACGATCAACATTACAGTTCTTAGTCGCTATCCTCAACCTGCAGAAGCGAACATATGGCATATCTTGCCCTTTTTATTGAGCAATAGTTATGGCTGCCAGAGAACCTATAAACTTTGCATCTTACTATTTTTGTCGCATTCACAAAGAATGTGTTTCGATAATTAAACAGGTCAATAAGGGAAATATGCCAGGATCGAGATTACCACACATCATCTCTTTTCTGTTTCCGACAATACAAGCAGCACAACCACTACCCAGAGGCCCAGTATTACACCATGAAGAATCTGCGCAACTGCTGGAAGATGATGAAGAAGATGACGAAGAAATTTTCCACCTCCTCCGCCGCAAAAGAATCAGAATAAGTTCATCTGACAGTGAGGTACAGGGTTCAGCCGCAGATGATAAAGCAGGTAACAATGAAGAGGAAGGGAATGAAGATGAGACTTTCCATGACACAGCAACATCCATGCACCAGGATTCTTCAGCACAATCATCGCAGGACCAGCAAGATGAACATGATAAAGACATCTCTTACAAGGACGAATCACAACAACAATCCGAACAGGAAAAGAATGAAGATGGGAAAAATATTATTAAAGATATTTTCGACAAACTGATTAAGGCAGTGGAGTTTGCAGTTGTCAATCGTGGAGACACTGAGCAACAAACCACCGAAAAGGTACTACAATCTGACACTGTTCTTCTCACTTCTCCACCTGACCATCCAGCTGAACCCATTATACCTATTCCATCCATTGTCCCCGACGAGCCCACCGCTTCATCATCATCCTCATCGAATTACTCTCCCCCCTCGTCACATCAACTTCTGACAGCCTCATCATCTCAACAACGTCCCCCTCTTCCAGTTCCTGTAATTCCTATGATTTTTTAACTCGCATCCATGGGTCAGATGTTAATTCAATTATCACAGCAAATACCAGTACAAATGAAGGAAGTAACTGATAACATTCGAGAAGAATTTCAGCACAAAGTTGATGTCCTGGAAGCAGATGTCACTCCTCTACAGGAAGAGATCGATGCGGTCAAAGCAAAAAATCATCATCTGCACTACCAGATTACCTAGCTCCAAGCCAAACTTGTAGAACAACAAACAATAACCAGTCAACGAGATGCGGCAATGGCTGAAGTCCGAAGAAAGATGAGCTATTAACTGTTGCAGATGCAGAATTAGTCAAGTTGAAGCAGATAGTCCAAGATAAAGAGGATGTCTGAATAGCAATAGGAAATTTGTTAGAAGAAGCTCGACAGCAACTTGATGAAGTGGTACAACGCGGACAAGAGATGCACAATTTGGTTAACAAGACTAATGAAGAACTCGAGAGAACCAAGTTTGATTTATCTGAAGTAAACAATATTCTTAAACGCAAATTGACCATGGAAGCTCAATTACAGAACGAGATAACAGGGATCAGAAGAGAGCGTGATGCTTTTCATCGGACAATCCAATTTCAGAATCAGGAGATAGAAAAAAGAGAGTATCAACTGGATACACAGAAAGAACTGCTCTCCGAGATCGATAAGCAAATTGCCGACATGAAGGTTACCAGGGATGCGGCTCTGTCGAATGAGTTTTACAAGAAGCTTTTCTGCAGACACAAGCAAAAGTTTTGATGACTCAGGTTATTTCTTTAAGTTCAATACGCAAAGATGCCTAGCTTGTAGAACCACACATTTTGAAGCAGATGATAGAATCATTGAAGAAGAAAATTGCCCAGACATTTAGATTAGCCCAAACTATGTATTTAGAAGGAATAGTAGATGAACCATAATTTTTGTATACCTGCGGGTTCAAGTCCACCGTGCGTGCCAGTGTAAGCCGCCGGATTGGCAATTATAAAATTTGACTCTTAATGAACCGAAAGGTCGTTGCGTAGATGTTGCAACCTTGATTGATGATTGTAACCTTTATATAAATCAATGAAAAAGACACTTTCGGTGACGATCAGTTGGATCACCAGACTGTCTGTCTGGGTGATTGATCTGTAACGTTTCTGTGGTGTGCGTTTGAGTAATTCTGAGTATACTGTTCTTGTCTCTGTCTTGTTTGTTTATCGATACCTGTCGGGTACAGATTGGGGTTAGGGTAATATTCATAGTAAGTTAAGAGTTGAATTATTGTTTCGCTGAGGGTATTACTGTGAGTCTGTGAACGGTAACGTTTACCTTATGATTCGATAACTGAGAGAGTCTTAAGCTGTGTATGAATCGGTACTCTGTGCGTGAACTGTCATGTGAGTAAGTTTGGCAAGGAAGAGCCAGAGTTTTCTATTAGTGAGTTGGATTAGCATACTTGTTCGAACTACTGTCATGTAAGTGAGTTGAATTGGGAAAATCAAGCATAGGGCCTTTGTTTAACAGACCCCTTCCACTCCCAAGAACCGGATATATATTTAAACGCATCTCTGACGGCAAGACCCGCGTTTAACAAATCATTTTATATATATATATATATATATATATATATATATATATATATATATATATATATATATATATATATATATATATATATATATATATATATATATATATATATATATATATATAGAGAGAGAGAGAGAGAGAGAGAGAGAGAGAGAGATAGATTGATAGATACACACACATATGTATATGTCTATATATATATATATATATATATATATATATATATATATATATATATATATATATATATATATATATATATATATATATATATATATATATATATATATATATATATGGTACAGAAAGTGATTTGATGGAGCTCTAAGAAACAACCCACTATTGCTCTCACATCCTTAGAGGCTAGGTATAGAGGCTTAGAATTAGCTACATGTGATGTATTATGGCCTAAGAAGCTACCCAAGGACTTGGAAGTGGAAGTGGATGAGTTTCCTCTTTATGTACAGAACATTTCAAGTATCTACCTAGCTAACAATCCAATGCTTCATGCAAGGAGCAAGATCATAGACATTCATTACCACTTTGATAGAGATAAGGTGATGGCAAAGGAGCTAGATATAAGGCATGTGAACACTAAATTGTAGGTTGGAAACATGATGGAAAATTTTCTTGAAGCAATTAACATGAAGGACATAGTATGAAGCAACCAAGTAAAAGGACTTGAGCTTGAGGGGAGTGTTGGAAGTTAAGTAGCACCTCAAGCTCAAGGTTGTGAGAATATTGTTTCTACATCATTCCATATCTATTCATAGTTATTTTCACCTTTTTGGAGATCTCAAAAGTTTTATGTGGAGTGATATAAGTCTTTGGATCCATGCTTGCACAAGTTCATAGAAATGTCAAGAACATTGTCTCTATAGTTAGGTAATACTCTATGAAGAGATCAAGTAGTCTATTATGATGTAGCTAGTTGAGGCATCATCTAATGCCACAATGGAAGGATTCTTCTCTCATTTGAAAGGTCTCTAAGTGTACTTTCAATATGCAAAGGTTAATATTCAATATTCTCATGTACTTAGAGCAACTTAGAAAAAGCAAAGCCTTTGTATGAAAGAATTAGGGTCCTAGAATGGTTCATTTGCCTTGTTGTGCATATAGGAGTGTTTATCATACAAAAAAGATGTGGATGCCATCTTTATTGGGCTGCTTCTATAGAGAGTTGAACTCCATCCGTACATGATTCTTGTTGGGGTTGGGTGCTTGAAGTGAAGAATTCTTACAAAGCATTCTAGATATCCTCTAAAATCTTAGTTCTACTAATGTGTTTAAGTAAGAAATTAACAATATAGTTCAAAATGTATGTTCTCAACAAAGCATCTTTTGCACACCATGTGTTCAATGTTTCTTGCTCCTCTTGTGTCCGTTGTCCTTAAGTCCTAAGCAACTCATCTCTAGAGATATATCCATAAAGGTTTTTTTCCTATACCTATACTTCCATCCTTAGAGAGCATACTCACCAGTTTCTTTGATCCAATGTGGCAATTGAAGAGAGGAAACCATCACCCATAATGTGTACACTATGATGATGCTCTCATACGAATGTGAGGAGTGACAAAAAATTCCAGAGATGAGATGGTCTTTGCAAAATCCTACTCTAGAACATGCCATTTCTTGCATGGAAAATCTAGTAGTCTTTCTAAGCTTGAAATATATGCCATAATATAACTATAGTACCTTGGAGCATTGATCCCAAATGCTTGAGCCAAGAAAGACAACTTTCAAAAAATTACACATGTAAAGAAAACTTTCTATTTATGGAAGAAGTCTCTCAAGAAGTTGTTTAGTGCTTTGAGCTCGCTTGAAATTGAGCAAGTTCCTTTTTCACAACCTCAAATAGGTTGCCAAGTTATCTAACAAGATACTTCATGAATTTAGAACACGTATATAATTAGCTATATACCTTAGAAGTCACAAGTGTAATCATGACTTTTCAAGATGGATGATGCACAACACTCATAGGGATACTCTCATATAATTGCACACAAAGATCCAAAGATTTCTAGATTTTCTAGACGCACATATAAGAGAGTTATCTTCATGATCCTAGATAAGTCAATGAGACCATATTCTTACATCCACAACTCTACAAATTTGACAAACTTGAGTTCTGCACAACAGTAGTGAACAATATATGAAGTTGATGATAGAACCTTGATGTATATGTATTACGACATTGTCAAAGAGCGAAGGAGGTCTCAAGGAAGGGAGAGCGGCACGGAGTTTGATCAAGCCCCACTCGGTGCATCGTCTCCATAGTCCCGGGAGCGACATCTACATGCTAGGTTTCTCACCCCTGGTGTGGTGATCATCATGTCGTGGTCCCGCGCCTCAAAAGAGAAAGGATTAATCATGCAGAAATGAATTTGTAGGGCATATGTGTCACGAGTGTGGAATGAAAACTACAATGCTAGAATAAAAATCAATAGTACTCGATGTACTAAGTAAACTAACTGTGCTCAATAGTACAATGAGTATACAGCTGATGTTATACAATAAATCTCAATAATACAATGGATTCCACTCTAGTGCGGATCAGTGATAGAATATGCTGCTATAGTGCAGATCTGCCAAATGTAGGATAGACTTCCCGCTATAGTGCGAGAAGATGCCCAAGAGCTTTGAATTCGGTCTTTGCAGTCAGATCTTTGCTTCACTTTAGGTCTTCAACATTTACTTTAGGTCCTCTATCTTCATAAACTTGGGGTCCTCGATCTTTTATAGGCTTTCTTCAAATGGCTTTCTTTACTTCATAAATCCGACAGAAACCTGAAGAGATGATCCACAAAGAAGATCCACGGGGGCACGTGAGATGATAAAAAAAAATCATTAATGTTATTTTCCGAATATCATGAAACACTTAGGTTTATATGTAACATCAATGTGTATATATGTTTTTGAAAAGAAACATTGTATGAGTCACAATATACATTAAGTCGGCACACCTTTCAATCAATTAGACGTTTAGGATAAATAGTTCCTTTCTTGCTCTTTCTTCCCTTCAGTGAATGAAATCAAATAATCATACATTAAGTTCTTATGAAATTTCATACACTAGTAGATTTTGTAGCCAAAACAGACTTTCAATTGTATTGCAATTGTAATTTTTGATCCCCAAGTCATATGTTTACTTCTTCAAATGTTGCTCCCATACACAATTTTTGTTTGTGCGATTGTATTGTAGTGTTGGAATTAACTATTAAGGCTACAAATATGCAAAAGGATGAGGTCGTCGACCATGACTTGCTTTAATAATGTATTGAAAAAAAATCATTTCTGATAATACTTCTCTCGCTCTCACCACTTTCAATTTACTTCTTCACCCTTGACCGACCTATCCACCGCCCTCCTCTCTCTCTCGCTCGTTCACTGTGCATCTATTTTTGAGCAGATCAGAGTTGTGCAATCAAGGTCTGTGTCCAGCTCTCTCTCTCTCTCTGTGTTTCTCTCTCTCTCTCTATCTCTCTCTTCCACGGTGTTGCCTCTCCATCTCTGCGGGAAATTGTTGTAGGTTCTCTCTCTCTCTCTCTCTCTCTCTCTCTCTCTCTCTCTCTCTCTCTCTCTCTCTCTCTCTCTCTCTCTCTAATTTCCTTTTGCGCTTCTATCGATTTCTTTCTCTGCATCTCTCTCTCTCTCTCTCTCTCTCTCTCTCTCTCTCTCTCTCTCTCTCTCTCTCTCTCTCCCCATGGTGTTGTGTCTCCACCTCTGTGAGAACTTATTGTAAGTTTTCTCTCTCTCTCTCTCTCTCTCTCTCTCTCTCTCTCTCTCTCTCTCTCTCTCTATCTCTCTCTCTCTCTCTCTCTCTCTCTCTGTTCCTTCTGTCAGTTCTCCCTCTCCGTGTTTTAGGTTCTTTATCGTCACATCTGCTATGCGCGTGTGCTACACACCGTCTCTCTCTCTCTCTCTCTCTCTCTCTCTCTCTCTCTCTCTCTCTCTGTGTTCCTTCTGTCAGTTCTCCCTCTCCGTGTTTTAGGTTCTTTATCGTCACATCTGCTATGCGCGTGTGCTACACACCGTCTCCCTCTCTCTCTCTCTCTCTCTCTCTCTCTCTCTCTCTCTCTCTCTCTCTCTTCTGCGACCTTTGACATCGCCATCTCTGTCATGGGAGCATCCTTCTGTGTCTCTCTATGATATATCAACTACCGAATTGCTCTCCAAAAATGTGAGGAATGATCGCGGAACCTGCCCTGGTGCCAACCAACAAATCCTCCATGAGAGCGTGGATTGGCTTCCTTATAAGGGAGAGAGGAGGTCAATTTAGTAACAGAGACTTCTCAAATTCGAACCAATGATGTGGGCATTTTGAATGCTAGTTCCTACATTGCTCTGTGCAAAAACCATCCACACACCAGCTTCGGAGAAAAACACGTTCTACAAAGGTTCTATTTCCTATAACATGAAAAGGAGGCTGCCATGTGCAACAAACAATGGCGCAAAAACAAGAGATTTGACAGCCATGAGCTTGATTAGGATGTTGAAAGAAGGCCCTAAAGGGCCCTTCAATGGGTCACCAACTATCCGATAGCTTTCCTCTTTACAGCATACTTGCCACAAAACTACCGAACAGGCGGGGATATACCACTTCTCCAGGAGCAGGGAGGTTATCTGCCACCTTCCCAGAATTGATGCTTAAAGATGCTCCTGCATGAGCTCTGAAACTAGAACGTGTGTATGGGATAATTAGAAGCACGACTGTCACTATCTTCATCTCTCTACTCTCTCTAAAACATATATGCACACGCAACCTATACATCTACTTGCCTTCAATTGCATGAGAACAAAGTCCTAACAGAGGTAGTAGCCCTGATTATATCATCCAAAAATCTGCTTGCATCAGTCATTTGGACCCAATAGGAGTAATGAAGATTCAGCCTCTGATTGAAGAAATAGAGATCTCTCTCTATCTCTCTCTATCCCTCTCTCTCTATGTGTGTGTGTCGTAGTGCCCCCCTCTCTCTCTCACACAAAGCATGAACATAAAAGTAAAACATGAATGTGAACGTATCAAGATTCTTTTGAAAACTCTTTTCTAATTTTTATGTATTGCTTTTCAAAAATTGAAATCTGCTCTGCATTCCATGCAAATTTTTTAAGATTAGTAAAAATTTTAGAAAATTAAGCATATGCAAGCTTCACAAACACCTTACTAGGTTTTCACTTCTGCAATCAGTCAAGTAATCACATGAATAAATGATTGGCTTTCTACATCTTCTGTTTGTTTAACTTGTTCAGATTTACCAACTTATCCTAAGTACTAGCATATACTAAGCTTCTACTAACTCAGTTTGTAGAACATGCCCTGATTCCCCTATTTATCCCCTACTATCCAACTCTCCATCAGATATCTTTTATTTTCTTTTACTTTTTCATTTTTCTTTCTCTTTCTTTTTTTTTTCTTTCATTTTTCACTTCATCTCAGCTCAATATTTTTCTTTTTTTTTTATTTCCACAAATCGAACTATGTCGAAATTGGCTCTGACTCATGGACTTGTCCACTCGGCCAAGTTTACCCCACTTGTCTGTCGATCTGACATAGTGCACGACATACACAACGTCAACCCTACATGAAATCGACGTCAGCTCGTAGCTCTCACTACCCGATCAAAGTGACTCCACCCGCCTACTCACCCATGCAGGCGCATGGTAACAGATAGGTTCGGCCTATAGAATCTAGCGTTAGATTGTGGCCTTGATCTCCTGAGTAAGGTGGTTCCACCTACCTACTAGCCCATTGCAACGCACTAAAAACATGCACACACATATACAACTGGATTGAGTATTAAGGTTTTTCATGAATGATGATCTGTATGGAGGTAATATCTCACAAGAAATAAATAGTAGGACCCAAAGAGTCCCATTCAATAAGCATTCAAATCAATCAGCATGTACACGCACTCAGTCTAAGCATGCCATCACAGTCCCAAGCTTTCTCTCCCAAAGGTCTCTAGTTCGCTAACTGATTCAATGAATATAGTTTCTAATCCTTCATGCTTCATGCAAAACCATAATAGATGCTTGATATTGCGTTCCCTACTTGATTTTATTAAATTCATACATATCTTTATCACACACAATAATGCAATGCATATGCTCTTCCAAAAAGAAAACAAAACTTGAAATTGGAAACATTTCACCTTGTTATTTTAGTCTATCTTCATCATTGTTTGATCTATCTTTTCTTGAATTTTCCTGGTTTATCATTCTTCATCAGCATCAACATCAGTATCATCAACATCCTCTAGTAGTTCATGGTCAATCTCATAATCTATGTCATTTCTTTTCTTGAGCAACTTTATCCTCTTTTTTGCAATCAATGATCTCAAAGGAGTGTTGTCTAATTCGCGAAGCACATAGGTTCCATTTTCAAACACAAACATCATCACATACGGCCCAAACTATCATTTAGTCAGTTTCTTCCTAGCATCGTTTTGAGTATTGAATGTACTCTTGCACACCAAGACCCAATCATCTACCTCAATTCTACGTGGTCTAAGCCGATGAGTTTTGTAAAAATAGATCTTGTTCTTCAACCTAGACTCCTTTAATTTCTGGATTCCTTCTTTCAATTTTTCATTCCCTTGCTCTAACTGCTTAGTCCTCAATGATAAAATTTCCTCTCTTGTCATACAATCATTCCATGGGAGCATCAACCATGTCAATATCTAAGTCTGGATGGGGAAGGCTGGCTTCTGACAGTACATCAATTCAACAGGCATAAACCCTATGGATCGTATATGTCATCCTATCTCCCCATAAGGCAAATGGCAAAAATCTAGGCCACTACTTTATGTCATTGCTGCAAGCCTTAGAGATTACCTTCAGGTTGGAAGGATGATATCTCTCGATCTTTCCATTTGCCTCTAGGTTATAGGCAATAGTGATAGACAATCAAATTCCATGATGATCAAAGAACTCTTTTGTCTCTCTCGCATCCAACTCTCCCCTATCCGCAACTACTTTCTCAACATAACCGAATCTCAAGATGACTTCTTCTAAAATTAATTTGCATACATTATAAGTCGTCTTCATATGGAGAGCTCAACCTTCCACATGGTTGGTCAAGACCTCTCTAGCAATTACAATATACCTCATCTTATCTATCCCTTTGGGCATGGTTACAAGGTCAACCACCCACTTGTAATGAATACAAGGAGGGTAAGTCGGATGTAATGGGTCTCTGTGCCTAACTGATGAATGCACTTGGCATGTAGCATAAGTTTCTACAAAATCTCTCACACTCATGTAAATCCCTAGGCACCAGTAGGCTTCCCTAATCTTTTCATATGTAGTATAAAACCCTTTGTGACCTTCCCCTAAGGTCTCTTGCATCTCTCTCATCACCTTGATCGAAAAACTCTTAGAACTTAGTACCGTGTATGGACTCTTTACCTTGCCCTTACTGTGTCACCAAATAAGTCCATCCTTCAAGAAAACGTTGTAGGACTTTTTCCTGATGGATCTATACTTATTGGTGGACCAGCCTGGGGAAAGTTTGAGCATACTCATATATCTTCCTATGTCTCTTCACTCACCATGGTACTCATTCTTACGGAACTACTTATATACATATACCAACGGATCGTATGTCATCATGTATGTATCTCTCTCTACCTCATCATCATCAGACTCATCATCGAATTTTGCGCGTGAAAGCATATTACCCACTCTATTCAACTTCCGAGCTATGTGAACAAAAGGAGGATTTATAAATTTTACATATGAAATTAGTCTAAGCATAGCAATGTTCGGAGAAGAACAGTTTGCTATCATGCCAAGCAGCAAGAGACAGTCGGTCTCAACTACCACATTCAATCCAATGAAATACTCTTTATCAATTTTTAAAGGAGTCACTAGCCCCCTTAGCTCTCTCTTTATTTGCAAATATTTTCTATGAGTGTCATGCAGAATCTTCGCACCAAAGCGAACTGCATATCTTTGCCCCTCATCATCATCTTGTCCTACACCAATAGGATTGGTGTCAAGAGTCAAAATGATAGGTGTTTGTCCTTAATAATCAACACGCTTCAGAATCGGGGCTTCAATTAGTAGTTGCTTCAGTCTATGCATCGCTCTCAACTATTTCTCTATCCATAGAAACTTCTTTTTCTTTCTCAAAAGATCATATAAGGGGTTCACAACGTGAGCAAAGTGAGGAATCCATATCACATAGAATACACAGGCTCCTAGAAACCTCCTTACCTCACTGATATTATGACATACCTCAGAAATCCTGCTAATGGCCTCAGCTTTCTGCGGGTATGACTTGCGGCCATAGTGTCCACACAGATGTCCTCCTAAGAGGACCTCATCGACTCCAAAAATGGATTTCTCTAGAGAAAGTGTTAGCCCCACATCTTCAAATCTCTCAAATATTTTCTTAGAGTCAGAGATATGATCACTAACAAACTTTATGCATCCAAAAACATCTAAACTCACATCTTTCACTCTTTCCTCAACTCCCTTTATCAGAATATCATCAATAAACTGCATAGTCACTGATGGTATAATGTCTCATAGGACAGGTTCATGGTTTTCATCATGTGAGCCACATAATTTGTTGCTCCCTATGCCAAAGTAGACATGCATACAAGGCCTAGTAGAATCTTCATTGTCGTGACATCTGTGCTCTCAATAGCCAACTGAAACTGGTCATACGGTGAATACAGATCACCCATAGAGTAGATGGAATGCCCTGCTGTCAAAAAGTTTTCCACCTTCTAGTTGACGTCCAAGAAAATTAAATCATGTTTATTGGTTAACTCTAGTCCCTCTATTACACTATTGATTAAATGTTTTGCTTGGAATTTATCTCTCTATAAGTGTTTGCAGGTACAAATTGATGGAGAAAACATGTGCTCATATTAGGGTTTACCCTAAATTGTTCATTTAATGTGTGTTTGAGCCATTTAAATATTGGAATATGGGTATAAAATCCTAGGTTTACATTAATTTATGTGTATTTAAGTTAGAACATTAATTCTCGAGTTAAAGCTAGGGTTTAAATGGGTTGATGCTAGGGTCAAACTAGGTTTCTGATGAGTTTTAAAGGGGTTTCCAAGGGTTTTGAGTGTTTATGATGAGAGGGAATGAATATTAGCATTAGTTTTACGAGTGAAATATTTGATTGATATTTAATAAAATTAATCTAATAATTAGACATTTAGTTATTAAAAGTTAAATTATGATTTAATTAGTTACTTTAATAGTGTGTGTAAATATAAATACTAAGTTATTTAATTATTAAACTCTTAAAGTAAGCTTAATTTAAATGATTATTTAATTAAGAAATATAGGATAATTAAAATAAAATGATAATTAAAGTGGATAAATAATTAGTGGTGTGTGTGAGTACGTATTTAAAGCATGGTTCATAAAAGATGTGGAATTAAAGTGATTTAAGGAGCGGTCTGGGTGGATGATGCAATTAAAGGAGGTGAAAGTAAAATTTAAATGAGAGGTATGTGTGGAAAGTAGATGCAAGAAAGATGTGGGTGAGTTGTGTGGTTAAAGCCGAATAAAAGTGTGGTGGATAAATGTGGGTTAAAGTGAGGTTGTAGATTAAAAGTTTAAACAAAAAGAGTGGTATAGAGAAGACTCTCTTTGTATATATATATATATATGTGTTGTGCTCTAGATTTCTTAATGTTTTCTTGTAGGTATTATTTTTTATTCTTCCTATTCTTCCCCACTCTACTGTTGTTGTGTGCATGAAGAAAGAGGTATAGTCATAGGTTATGCTGATAACATGTGTGTCCAAGGAGATTTTGTTGAATTCATTTAGATCTTCAGCGAAGATTTGAAGGACTAAATTCTGGCTATTTTGAATGAGAAGAGAGGCCTTGGCCTTCATGAAACCTCTCTAATAACTGATTGTTAGGATGAACAGTCCACGACTATGTCTCTATGCACGATCTCTTCTCTGTCTGCTAAAAATGGAGACTCTTTCATGTAGCAATCATTTCATTCTAGAAAGCTGCCCTCACCGATTGGGATGCACGTTAGGCGGAAGTAGTTCTGCGTGGCTATAGGGAATTCATCACCCGTTGAGCACATTATCTGCTTGCTAAATTTATTTCCTCAGAAGAACCTCTCTTTTTCCCGGATGGTTTTCTGCACTGACGACGATAGAGAGAGAAAAAGAACTTCCCTCCTGGCAGCATTGCAGTACCCGAGAGAGTGCTTAGAGAGAGATTGGGAGAAGCTTCTCTACTCGACAGCATAGAGAGAGACGTATATTAAAATATACATACAAACACACACACACACACACACACACACACACATATATATATATATATATATATATATATATATATATATATATATATATATATATATATATATATATATATATATATATATATATATATATATATATATATATATATATAAAGAGAGAGAGAAGGAGATACCTCCTGGTGGTGCTAGAGGGGCTCATCTCGCGCATAGAGAGAGGTGAAACCAGAGATTGGTAGCAGCTGCAGTGCACAATGCCCAGTTAGGGAGAGAGAAAGTGTAGGTCACTAGAGAGAGAGTGATTTGATACTTCTTGTACCCTCCTCTCTCCTGGTGGTAGTTTTCTACAGATGAGCGCCGCGAAAATAAGATTGAGAGATCGTTGATTGTCGTTGTAGTGAAAGAAGGCACACATTTAGTGTGAGAAAAACTCGGTTGCTCTAGAGTGAATGTAGAGAGAGAGAGTGGAGAGCCATTGGCAGTCGGATGTGTTATTGGTTTCAAAGCTGATGGCGTTTTAGAAAGCTCAGAACGTGAAAATATAGAGGAGAAAAGAAGAAATACATATTAAGTGTATTATTTTATTCATATGAATTATTTATTTACTTAGTTTATTAAGTACATATGCATGGGTGAATTATACTATAGATGTATGTGCACATAATGAAAAGCATGAATAAGGATATTTATTCATATACATGAAAAAGCATATATATAAATATGTGAGAACATGTAAATGCATAATGAATAAAGATGCATGTGTGACATGAATGCATGTTCATATGCATACTACTATGCACGAACATGAGTGTTAATATGCATAAACGAGTTTGTTGGGATAAATATTAGCATATTTAAGAGTGTGAAGGCATGTTAATAAATGCATTAGGAAATGTGTGAATGGATGCATTGTTATGCATGATAACTTATTAGTAGGTATATATATATAAATGTGTGATAAGCATAAGTATGTGATTATGATGAGTATGTGAATTCTTTAATGTATTCATGAACATATGCATGTGTATTACGTATGTATGAGATTAATGTTTCATAAATTTATACTTATTCTCTTAATGTTTTCTTGCAGACAAACATTGAAGAATTAAAGAGCATTTGAAGTGAAAAGATCCGTGAAGTGACATATTGAAGACATTCCATCTACCTTATATTTTTCATTTAAACATTTACCCAGTTGCTTTAGACATTTATCCAATCATTTAGACCTTATATTTGTATTAGAGGAATTGATTTATTTCATTAGCTTTAATAACTCATTTGTTCAAACATATTTAGCATTAATATCATATTCCATTGATTTCTTTGATGTCTCTTGAGCTATCCAATGAGTCTGAACATAGTATTTTTGAAAACATTGAAACTAGAACTGAGTCTATAGAAGTAGTAACAGAAGAAGTCATTAAAGATCAAATTACTATAGAATCCTTAACTTATTATGACCATTGTTTAAATAGATTCTTAACTCTATTTTCCTTTGTAGTTCCTAAACCACAAAATAGAAAACTTATTCCCGCCATCTCCAAATAGACGTACTCATCCGAAGCTAATTGAAACCGAAGTAGAGGAGGTAATTAAAGATCAGATAACCAAAGAATCATTGACTTTACCATCATATCAAGAAGTTATTGCTAGATTGAGAGTAGCACATCCTTATGGACCTTAGGTGCATAAAATATTAAAGTATTTTCTATAAGTTGTCTTTAGTTTCATTTAAATAGGTAATTTAAATTGTTTAGCATTAAAACCCTTGTTTTTCATAAGCCTGAGTCCGCTATAGACACCCACCGTGTGCCAATTGATTTGGCGGATGACTTGATCCACCATCCAAGCATCTCCACGACCCGACAATGGTGAACCCGAAGTGATGGTTCCGCGCGGCATCTCAGGTATAAAGGTATATTTTTTATTTTGCATATGCATTGGTGATTGAAGAAGAAGAGTGAACATCCCTGGTAGCTGAAGTTGACTCTCAAACCTTGTAATCTCTTGGCTGTTGAGGGCTGGTCATTGTGACCTGAGTGCCTCCATGGAGATTCACAAACAGAAGGATCCTTGTCACGCTACCTTTGTCCCTCAACTTTTGTGAAAGCAACGATTGCACATGCATAACTAGAATTGATGTATTAGATTAATTTGTTCAATCGAAATGTAAAGACATTGCACAAGAGCACGATCATAAAGAGCCTTTTCAACGAGTTCATTCAGATATACTTCTTAAAACTTCTGTTTGCAAAGTATCTTTTACCACGGCGTCGCAACAAGAACAAGAAATAGACGTACTATTACGTGAACTACATACATATATTTCATTTCTATTAGTGAAGTTAGATTTATACAATATGGCTAATCAATTTGAAGAACAACGTATTTGGAAAATAATTGATTCAATCAAAATGGATAGGGGTGAATTTAATGGGACAAATGCTATTGCATACCTTAGGTATTATGAACAACTTATTGAACAATATGGACTACCTAAGGATCATGAAAAAGACACATTCATAAGTATTTCTCACGGTTTTACTAGAGAAAGAATTCAACTTAGAGTAGTCCAACCTAATATGACTTGGGCAAACTTTAAAACTCAACTTCTTACTGAATTTTCACATGAAGATTATAGTAAGAATAATAGGGCTAGATTTATGAGATGGGTAGGAACTACTAAACTAGATCAACATATAACTCAAGGGTTAACTGAATTTGATGTTAAATTTAACCAAATGCCTCAAGCAGAATGAACAGCTTTAGAGCTGGATAAATTACGAAGTTTTCTAAGCATGTTAGATCCCTCTCTTAGACGTGAGCTTGAACCTATGCTTGAGGACGGAGCGATTGCTAGTGGGTTAACTCGAAATTGGGAGAATGTACGAGTGGCTGTCCATAGGTAAGCTCAAAGACAGGAGTGCAATCAAATGCAAACTCCTAGAATAAATGATAGAGATGCACTAGGAAAGGCAGACAATGATCACACTTCTTATAATCGTGGTAAGGATGAAAACTACTATAGAATCAATAGCCAAACATATGAAGACTTTAGCAACTGAAATGGCAACCATGAAAAGCATGCAAGAGATTAGATTAAGAGATTAGGAGAAACCGAGAGAGTTAGAGAAAAATCCTAGGACTCAAATGCCAACTAGGAGAATATTTAACCAAGCCTGCAGATGACTCTAGTGTGATGATGCAGACCACCCACACTAGACATGTAACCTATTTAAAGAGGCCAAGGATAGGAATTGGGTCATGGAGGTTGATAGAAAGATCTGTGACTATATGACAAAAAGGCCTTTGGCATCAAATTATGGGAAATGGGATATGAAGAGTTTCTTTGAAGCCTCTACAAGTCAAAATACTTATGCTTGTAGGCTTGAAAGTGATGACTCTAATTGTGACTTTTGGAATCAATTTTATGATATTGCTAGTAGGGGGAAATTAAAAATTGAGACCTTATATGCTACGAGCTCAGATATTAGAGCAAAGACATGTTGGAATGAGCCAGTAGATATGTTCTCTGTTTATGCTCATGAAATTGATGTAGATGAGAAGAGGAAACGTGATGAAGAGGGGAAGTCCAAACAACAACTAGGGCTAGAAAAGAGAGTGAGACTACTCAATCAATTAATGAACCACATAGAATGGAGCATAGTCAAGAAACTAAACAACAAGAACAAGATAAGAAACCTCAGAATAAGGGAAAAGTAAAGAAAGTGGTAGAAAATTTAGAAAAGAAAACAACAAATGAAGATTGTATCCAGGATAAAGCTAATGAAACGCAACCCATACCTGAAGAAGGTGTTAAGGAAGAAAAAGCCAAAAAGAAAGTGCCTACTTTCAGACTATTCTCTCAAATAGAGAAACAGATAGACATTCAGAAGGTTATGGATGAGAAAATTATGAAAGTTGAGGTAACCATGACATTAGAGGAATGGTTAGCATTTTCATGAATAGATGTTAAAGAAGATTTTATGAGTATTATAAAAAGACGAAGAGAACCTATAGAATATAAAACTGAGGATATAGAAATGGAAGAAAGGAAGGAACATGATGAACCTAAAGTTAGTATTGTTGAAATTAATGAATTTGAATGTCATGAATCTTCTGAACATAGAAATTATTTGGGCCCCGTAATTGGACATTTAGAGAAAGGAAATGGAGACCCAAATAGTCATTATACTCAGAAACATTGGGCTAGGGGAACTATTGAAACTATCGTTAAGATAGGAAATAATAATAAACCGCAAATAGCCTTAATAGATTCAGGATCAAATTAATGTAGTCTCGAGGGAGTCATATAATGAGGGAAAATGGCCTATAGATAGAGACCATGGGTGGAAAATGAAAGCAGCTAATAATGCTTCTGGATATTCTTGTGCAAATGTTCCGATCGCTATTGGAGATGTTCGAGAGGAACATAATTTCTTTGTTCATGATGATTGCTCATACCCAATTATTTTGGGGCAGCCATTCATTTGTGAAGAGAGAATGGAGACCAAAGTACTTGACAATGGTAGTGCTTTCGCTAGGATTCCTTCTCGTGATGGCCTAAAATCTGTTCAATTTATGACGCTTCGTATTAATCATTGTCGTAATCGTAGGTCCTTAAGAAAAATGCCTTTGAGACATTTAGATTAGGATTTCGAGTAAATGCCACTATTGAGCGAGATGATGGTAGACTTTGGTTCGATATCTCGCAAACTCTTCTACATAATTTAGAAAAGAGTTAAATTATTCAAACAAAGAAATGAAGAAAATTATGACTTATTATATGATGAAGAATGCGATGAATGAGTTTTTAATTAATAGAAATGATGTATGAATTTAAAAAAAAATGTTTTTCTTTTACATGTATGAAGATAAAATTTATGAAAACTAATTTTACTTGTGAGTCTAGATGTTGTTGATTGATAGCAGGATTTGAAGATGCTTTTTGAGCAAATAAATTAAAGATTAAGATAAAGATGAGAAGATTGAGGAAGAAGTTAATTTCAGGTTGTATTTTTCTATGTTCTAAATTCTTTATGGTTTTATTTATGCATGTCACTTGCATTCATATAAAAGTTAATTATAAAATATGGGATGAGAATTATTACATTATAAAGAGAACCTATTAAATCATAGTAAGAAAATAGGCATGATTTATATTTCAAGATAAATAGATTGAGTAGGATTTGTTATGGATAGAAGGATTTGTATTTCATTTCAGATAATGGAAGTAATTTGTATATGTGTAGGATCATATTGATGCATGATCCTTGTCTGTGAAATCCTAGGTCTCTCTTATACATGCATCTAGAACCTTAGCTTGGATTAAGGGGTCAAGCCTTTCCCCTTCAAAACAAAAAATTTACGAATGTAAAAAAAAAAAAAGAAAAACAAAAATAGAAAAGAAAAAGAATTTTTGATGCATGGAAGTTATACCTTCTTTCACCCCAAAACAGTAGTTACACTCATTATCTACATGAAGATTTACATCATACTTGTATGAAGCCAGAAATATGAAGAAGGCTAGTTGTGGAAATCACATCTAGTGAATAAATTCGGCAAACAACGTGGATGTCTGTAGGAGTAGATTTAGTTGATTTCTTTGATAAGTTTGATTACTCATATGTAAATACATGTATATGATGAAACCTACATTTAAGTGAATGAAAATGAATTCTGTTTCATACTAATCTTTGCAAAGTTTATAAATGGATGAAATTTAGATTAATGTTTTGTTGACTGACTTGGTTGATAGCTTAACTTTATAATTTGATATATTTCCAATACCAGATTAAATTTAAATAAACTTCATGAGAATTCTGCATAAGAGATTGTTATAAAAAAGTGAAAGTTAAAAATTAATTGATAAAAGAATTGATATTGTAATATTATGGCTTTGAGGATGATCATCACAAATATTGCTTCCCTGAATCTGCAAATTGGCCCATCGGGACGATGTGCAGGTTTGGTGGGGGCGAATGTCGGAAAGTTTTCCACTTTCCAGTTGACATCCAGGAAAATTAAAACATGTTTATTGGTTAACTCTAATCCCTCCATTACACTATTGATTAAATGTTTTGCTTGGAACTTATCTGTTTATAAGTGTTTGCATGTACAAATTGATGGAGAAAACATGTGCTCATATTAAGGTTTATCCTTAATTGTTTATTTAGTGTGTGTTTGAGCCATTTAAATATTGGAACATGGGTATAAAATCCTAGGTTTACATTAATTTATGTGTATTTAAGTTAGAACATTAATTCTCGAGTTAAAGCTAGGGTTTAACTGGGTTTATGGTAGGGTCAAACTAGGTTTCTGATGAGTTTTAAAGGGGTTTCCAAGGGTTTTGAGTGTTATTATGAGAGGGAATGAATATTAGCATTAGTTTTAAGAGTGAAATATTTCATATTTAATTAAATTAATCTATCAATTAGACATTTAGTTATTAAAATTTACTTTAATAGTCTGTGTAAATATAAATACTAAGGTATTTAATTATTAAACTCTTAAAGTAAGATTAATTTAAATGATTATTTAATTAAGAAATATAGGATAGTTAAAATAAAATGATAATTAAAGTGGATAAATAATTAGTGGTGTGTGTGAGTAAGTATGTAAAGAATGGTTCATAAAAGATGTGGAATTAAAGTGATTTAAGGAGTGGTCTAGGTGGATGATGCAATTAAAGGAGGTGAAAGTAAAATTTAAATGAGAGGTATGTGTGGAAAGTAGATGAAAGAAAGATGTGGGTGAGTTGTGTGATTAATTCAAATAAAAGTGTGGTGGATAAATGTGGGCTAAAGTGAGGTTGTAGATTAAAAGTTTAAACAAAAAGAGTGGTATAGAGAAGAATCTCTTTGTATATATATATATATATATATATATATATATATATATATATATATATATATATATATATATATATATATATATATATATATATATATATATATATATATATATATATATATATATATATATATATGTGTGTGTGTGTGTGTGTTGTGCTCTTGATTTCTTAATGTTTTCTTGCAGGTATTATTTTGATTCTTCCTCTTCGTTCCCACTCTACTGTTGTTATGTGCATTAAGAGAGAGCTATAATCATACGTTATGCTGATAACGTGTGTGTCCAAGGAGATTTTGTTGAATTCATTTACATCTTCAATGAAGATTTGAAGAACTAGATTTTGGCTATTTTGAATGAGGAGAAAGGCCTTGGCCTTCATGAAACCTCTCTCATAACTGATTGTTAGGATGAACAGTCCACGACTATGTCTCTATGCACAATCTCTTCTTTGTCCGCTGAAAATGGAGACTCTTTCATGTAGCAATCATTTCAGTCTGGAAAGCTGCCCTCACCGATGGGGATGCACGTTAGGCAGAAGTAGTTCTGCGTGGCTATAGGGAATTCATCACCCGTTGAGCGCATTATCTGCTGGCTAAATTTATTTCCTCAGAAGAACCTCTCTTCTTCTCGGATGGTTGTTTGCGCTGACGGTGATAGAGAGAGAAAAGAACTTCCCTCCTGGCGGTGTTGCAGTACCTGAGAGAGTGCTTAAAGAGAGATTGGGAGAAGCTTCTGTGTCGGACACCATAGAGAGAGAGACTTATATTAAAATATACATATAAATATATATATATATATATATATATATATATATATATATATATATATATATATATATATATATATATATATATATATATATATATATATATAGATAAAGAGAGAGAGAAGGAGATAACTCTTGGTGGTGCTGTAGGGGCTCATCTCACGTGTAGAGAGAGGTGAAATCAGAGATTGGTAGCGGCTGCAGTGCGCAGTGCCCAGTTAGGGAGAGAGAAAGTGTAGGTCACTAGAGAGAGAGTGATTTGATTCTTCTTGTACCCTCCTCTCTCCTGGTGGCAGTTTTCTACGGACGAGCGCCTGCTAAAATTAGATTGAGAGACCATTGACTATCATTGTAGTGAAAGAAGGCACGCATTTAGTGTGAGAAAAAGTCAGCTTCTCTAGAGTGAATGTAGAGAGAGAGAGTGGAGAGCCATTGGTAGTCGGCTGTGTTGTCGGTTTTAGAGCTGATAGCTTTTAGAAAGCTCAAAACGTGAAAATATAGAGGAGAAAAGGAGCAATATATATTAAGTGTATTATTTTATTCATATAAATTATTTATTTACTTAGTTTATGAAGTACATATGCATGGGTGAATTATACTATAGATGTATGTGCACATAATGAAAAGCATGAGTAAGGGTATGTATTCATATAAATGAAAAAACATATATATAAATACGTGAGAACATGTAAATGCATAATGAATAAAGATGCATGTGTGACATGAATGCATGTTCATATGCATACTAGTATGCACGAACATGAGTGTTAATATGCATAACCGAGTTTCTTGGGATAAATATTAGCATATTTAAGAGTGTGAAGGCATGTTAATAAATGCATTAGGAAATGTGTGAATGGATGCATTGTTATGCATGATAACTTATTAGTATATATATATATATATATATATATATATATATATATATATATATATATATATATATATATATATATATATGTGTGTGTGTGTGTGATAAGCATAAGTATGTGAATGCTTTAATGTATGCATGAACATATGCATGTGTATTAAGTATGTATGAGATTAATGTTTTATAAAGTTATACTTATTCTCTTAATGATTTCTTGCAGACAAACATTGAAGAATTAAAGAGCAGTTGAAGTGAAGAGATACGTGAAGTGACAAATTGAAGACATTCCATCTACCTTATATTTTTCATTTAAACATTTACCCCTTTGCTTTAGACATTTATCCAATCATTTAGACCTTATATTTGTATTAGAGGAATTGATTTATTTCATTAGCTTTAACAACTCATTTGTTCAAACATATTTAGCATTAATATCATATTCCATTGATTTCTTTGATGTCTTCTCAGCTATCCAATGAGTCTGAACATAGTAGTTCTGAAAACATTGAAACTAGAACTAAGTCTATAGAAGTAGTAACAGAAGAAGTCATTAAAGATCAAATTACTACAAAATCCTTAACTTCTTACGACCATTGTTTAAATAGATTCTTAACTCTATTTTCCTTTGTATCTCTTGAACCACGGAATAGTGAAAACTTATTTCCGCCATCTCCAAATAGACGTACTCATCCGAAGCCAATTGAAACCAAAGTAGAGGAGGTAATTAAAGATCAGATAAACGAAGAATCATTGACTTTACCATCCTATCAAGACGCTATTGCTAGTTTTAGAGCAGCGCATCCTTATGGACCTTAGGTGCATAAAATATTCAAGTATTTTCTATAAGTTGACTTTTGTTTCATTTAAATAGGTAATTTAAATCGTTAAGCATTAAAACCCTTGTTTTTCATAAGCCTGAGTCCGCTACAAACACCCAAAGTGTGCCGACCGATCTGGCGGATGACTTCATCCACCATCTGAGCATCTCCACGACGTCCTAAGACCGCAAATGTTTGAGCAAAGTCATCTACTATGGGTCCTTTCCCTACATTTCTGATCATGACTTTATTCATAGGCTACAAACCTTGAATAAAATGAAGTTTCCCATCTTTCTAAGCCACCATAAACCACAAAATATCATGCATGGATATCTTTTCCATCAACACCCTCATCAACTCACGTAAGTGACGCTTTGGGACTAGTATAGGCCAGGTATTCCATGGCATATTTGGCACTGTAAAGATAATCATGGGGGGTACTTGTTTCGGGTGCGCGCAACCTATCTCCTGTGGGAAGAGTGAAAATGCTTTCTCATGTTTCTTGATGACTTCAATGAACTTCTCTTTCTTTTCATCTCTTATGAATGATTTTTCTCCAAACTTAATTTCTTTAACAGTCTCGTTAGTGAAACGATGCCCTATGAGCTCTCGTCATCTCAACATAAGGTCATCTCACACTCATAGATACTTCTCATGACTATCTTCTGGGAAAAGTTGAGCTATAGGTTTCACTTTCTTGTCAACAATCTTATACTTCATGTTCACATTCACTTCATACTCTCTCAAGAACCCATCAATCATTTCATACTCTTGGATAGAGCTAAGCATGATAATTTTTGATTTTTCATTCCTCTCAAATTCCTGCTCAAGCTCTTCCAGAGTAGTGAAGCTTCTTTCTAATTGGATCACATTTTCAATTTTCTCATCAGGTAATATAATTCCTTAATCTTTATAATGTCTTTCATGAATTATTTGAAACATTTTTATTTTGTAAACACAGCTTAAATGGAGATGAATAAATGGAAAAACTCTCAAAACTATGTATAGGATGATGCGAGACATCAGACCAACTCCCACTATTGTCTTGCTCAATAGTGGATCCTAACAAAAATTCTGATCAGCAGAGGCCCCATACTCTCTGAGAGGCATACAATCATCATGGTCATGAGAGTTAATGGGTCTCCTTCTTATATTCTTTCTGTTTCTTGAATGATTTGGGCACATTGTCATTACTTGTAAAGAATTAAGACCTGATCTTGAACGGATTCATGCAAAGGAAGATTTGTCATCTATCACCTTCGTTTCCATTCATACTTTGGTTATAAAAGATTGCCCTAGGATAGCCTCATATGAACAATGATCTTTGACGAAGAAGTGGAATTCCTTAGAAATCCCTCTTATCCTCACAGGTACAAAGTCGCACGCCCAAAGCATAGCTCTAGAGGCATTGTCCATTGTCCTCATCCTCCATCCATGATCTTTATCTATTGGCCACCTAAACTAATCATATGCTCTCTTAAAGATCACATTTAATTCTGACGCTCAATCACTGAAGGATAGAGCAAAACATGATTCTTCAATGCTTCCTAACTTCATCTTCATTTCAGGTGTCCCTCTTGCCCAAAAAGTTTTCATATACTCACTTTCTATCTTTCTCAACTCATCATCAGGTGTAATAGGACCTAAGGAATCCCTATGGCACCTTGCTATCTCATCACTCTCATTATCAAAAGAATCGCCCAAGGCTACTGCTTCATTTGTCACTTTCATGTCTTCAGTCACCTCTTCTATCTCCACATCCTTAGGTAATGGGAACCTTTTCCTTTTTATCAGTTTTATAAAGCTATACTTGAATTCAGGCTTTCCTATAGAGAAAACCTACTCCAAGGACATGGTCCCTTGGCTCTTTAAGAGAATATCCTTGAATATCTCTCTTGCGTCATTCTTCTTTTCTAACTCGGAAATCCATACCCCCTTTGGGGTCTCCTTCTTTTTCTTCTTCTTCTCTTTATCTTTCTCCTTAATATTCTCTTGAACATCATCAGTCTTTTGAGTAGTTTCTTGCTCTTTCTCTTTCTCTTTGGTCGGCTCTTGAATCCTAAATGGCCCAACATGCCTCTTTCCCTCCTTTATTTCCTTCTTCTTTGCCTCTTCCTTAGAAGCAATAAGCTCTTTAAATTCCACTCTCTTTTCAAGTCCTTTAGCCTTCTCTTGTTCAGCCTCTTTACTTTGCTTCCTTGTGACTTCTTCTTGGTTCTCGTCTCTCTTGCTCTTTTTTTTTACATTAGCTATATGCAAGTAGACTAAGAACTGATCTATAGTATAGTTTCACCAAAGCTTCTATATGCTTGATAGATTCTCATAAAGTTTCTTCATTTCTTCCTTCCCCTAATTCACATGTAGAGGAAGGTGGGTCTTGAAGTCATAGAGATTCTTATCTATATCTATTACTAGCTGATGTTCCTTTGCTTGCTTAAGCTCTTCACATGCATAGCGGAAATGATCTTGTGCGTCGCACCATACACATTTTTTTGCCCCTCCAAACCCACCAATTGCTCATCTGTCAAAAGGTCCAGTGTTTTCTCTGAAATGTGGGTTGGACTCGTGGTGCAGGTGTCTATTGAGCAATAGGCTACATTGGAGATGCAGGCTGAGTCATTACATATCCTTGCATGTTCGGAATGGGCATACTACTTCTTTGTATCGCATCAACATAACTAGTACTCCCATGAGGAGGAGTGGGGTCCTCATACCCCATAGAATAGACTTTATTATGAATGTTGGCCATTTCTTTAAACACAGATACTTGCATTGTCATAAGATTTTCTATTTGTATGCTTAGGATCTCGAGTTGCAACTCTATTGGCGATCGCGAAGTGGATGCAACATTAGCAGAAGCTAATGCTACAGGCACGTTCGGAATTGTTGGAAGAGGTGCCTCCTTAGGTTGTTGTGGAGCTATTGGTGCTCGTCTATGATATCATATGGCCTATTGTTGCCTCATCTAAGAAACTGCTTCCATTTCTCTTCTAAGAGTGGCCCCGTATTTTGTCAAACCAAAGCTCTTACCACGATCTTCTATCCTCCTCTCAACCTCAGTCCTATCTTCAAGAGTTAAGATCTTAAGAAAGGAAATGACTAGGTTAGGCTTTAAAGAATCCAGTCCACCTGAGGTAACTAGGCATGTCTTCTCAAGAATTCACTCAAGAGATGAGTCAGGGCAGTTGTGCGTTTCGGGGAGTCTACGCACTGTAGGAACCCCTCTCTACTATGTTGGGAAAAACCTTCTAAGTAAAATAACTTATGTAATTCCTTGTTGAATTCAGCCCAAGGATTTGCTATGTGCGCTAATATGGATGCTAGGATAGATCCTGAAACTCTGCGTGTGAAGTAATGTCCAAACATTTCTTTAGGTAGCCCGTAGATCTATGCTTGGTCCTCAAACACATCTAGATATTCTGTCACATTTACACCTGTGAACATGCTTTTTTCTCGCAAGACCGCTTCGACTATCCAAGCCCCTTGTTTCTCTATTACTAATTCCTTGAACATAACCACCATTTCTCTTCTTTGGTCTGACCTAGAACATAGAACGATGTCCAGTGTGAGTGGCTCTACTATCTCGATGGGTCATGAGCCAGGAGGTGGAGGTCAGTCTAAACACTCTTTGCCTAGGCCAAAGTCTAATTCCACTCACTTGATCCTTCTTAATCTCTCTTAATTTCCCTTTCTTGCTCTCTCTTCCCTAAAATTTCAATGTGTTTTTCCCCTTTCTCTGATATTTTCCCTAATGTTTCTAATGTTCTATCTAAGTCATGAAAGCAGCAAATCCTAGTCTAAGTAGGAATAAAAAGAGGGCACAGGTGTATGGACTAAGCTAATCACGATTTTGAATGCTCAAGTTTAGGGAACCAAAACAATCTATCTCTTTAAAAGTGTGTGGAACAATGCAAAAAATTCAAAGAACTTAAAATGCTAGTACGTGGAATATGTGATCTCATGTCGAGGTTCGTGTCTCTCTTCTAAAGGAGTGGGTGGCATGTCAAGGATCACCGGGCACATGCCTCGCTTCACGTCGGGTTCAGGTGTTAGAGAGCAAAGGAGGTCTCAAGGAAGGGAGAGCGGCATGGGGTTGAATCAGGCCCTAGAGGGTGCATCGTCTCCCTCATGCAACTAGCCGCATCTCCATGTTGGGTGTCTTGCCTTTGGTATGGTGGTCATCGTCTAGTGGTCACGCAATTCAAAAGAGAAAGGCTCGATCACTCAAAAATGAATTCGTAGGGTGTAGGCATTGGGAGTGCGGAATGAAAAGTACAATGCTAGAATAAAAACAAGAGTACCTCATGTCCCAAGTAAACCAACTCCGCTCAATGATACAATGAGTATACAACTAATGTCATCCAATAAATCTCAATAATACAATGAATTCCACTGCACTGCCGATCGGTGATAGAATATGCCGCTATAGTGTAGATCGGCCAAATGCAAGATAGAATTCCCACTACAATGTGAGAAGAGGCACACGAGCTTTGACTTCGATCTTTGCTTCACTTTAGGTCTTCAGTCGTTACTTTAGGTCCTCTAACTTCGTAAACTTTGAGTCCTTGATCTTTTGGCTTTCTTCAAATAGCTTTCTTTAGTTCATAAATCTGGCAAAAACCAAGACAGAAGATTCACAAAGAAGATCCACAGGGGCGCGTGAGATGATAAAAGAAAATCATTAATGTTATTTTCAGAATCTCATGAAACACTCAGGTTTATATTTGAAGAAGTAATGCATAACATCAATGTGTATATATGTTTTGACAAGAAACATTGTATGAGTCACAACATACATTTAAGTCCGCACACCTTTGAATCACTTCGACGTTTAGGATAAATAATTCATTTCTTGCTCTTTCTACCCTTCAGCGAATCAAATCAAATACTTATACATTAAGTTTTTATGAATTTTCATGCACTTGTAGATTTTGTAACCAAAATAGACTTTCAATTGTATTGCAATGGTAATTTTTGATCCCCAATGCATATGTTTACTTCTTCGAATGTTGCTCTCATACACAATTTTTGTGTGTGAGATTGTATTGTAGTGTTGGAATTAACTATTAAGGCTTAAAATATGCAAAAGGATGAGGTCGTCAACCATGACTTGTTTTAATAATGTATTGAAAAAAAATCATTTCTAATAATACTTCTCTCTCTCACCACTTTCGATTTACTTCTTCACCCTTGACCAACCTATCCACCGCCCTCTCCCTCTCTCTCTCTCTCTCTCTCTCTCTCTCTCTTTCATTCACTAGGCATCTCTCTTTGAGTAGATTATGGTTGTGCGATCAATCTCTCTCTCTCTCTCTCTCTCTCTCTCTCTCTCTCTCTCTCTCTCTCTCTCTCTCTCTCTCTCTCTCTCTCTCTCTCTCTCTCGTTTGATCTTGTGCTTTTGCTGATTTCTTTCTCTACATCCCTTTCCTTCTCTTTCTCTCTCTCTCTCTCTCTCTCTCTCTCTCTCTCTCTCTCTCTCTCTCTCTCTCTCTCTCTCTCTCTCTCTCTCTCTCTCTCTCTCTCTCTCTCTCTCTCTGTTCCTCCATCCGTTCTCCCTCGTCGTGTTTCAGCACGTTCTTCATCATTAGATGTGTTGTGGGCGTGTGCTACACCTCTCTCTCTCTCTCTCTCTCTCTCTCTCTCTCTCTCTCTCTCTCTCTCTCTCTCTCTCTCTCTCTCTCTCTCTCTCTCTCTCTCTCTCTCTCTCTCTCCTTCCTCTATGACCTCCGACATTGCCATCTCTACCATGCAAGCATCCTCCTCTCTCTCTCTCTCTCTCTCCCTCTGATATATCAACTACCCAATTGCTCTCGATCAATGTGAGGATTGATCATGGAGCTTGCCCTTTTACCAACCAACAAATCCTCTATGAGAGCATGGATTGGCTTCCTTGTAGGAGAGAGAGGAGGCCAATTTAGTAACAGAGAATTCTCAAATTCAAACAAACACTGTGGGGATTCTGAATGCCAGTTCCTACATTGCTCTGTGCAAAAACCATCCACACACCAACTTCAGAGAATAGCACGTACTACAAAGGCTCTATTTCTTATAACATGAAAAGGAGGCCGTCGTGCGTAGCAAAAAATGGTGCATATACAAGAGAATCGACATCCATGAGCTTGATTAGGATGTTTAGACAAGGCCATGAAGTGTCCTTCAATGGATCACCAGCTATCTGATAGCTTTGCTCTTTACAACATACTTGCCACAAAACTACCAAATAGGTGGGGATATACCACTTCTGAAGGAGCACAACCATCACTCTCTCTCTCTCTCTCTCTCTCTCTCTCTCTCTCTCTCTCTCTCTCTCTCTCTCTCTCTCTCTCTCTTTGTCTACTCTCTCTGAGACACATATGCACATGCAACTTGTACATCTACTTGGCTTCAATCGCATGAGAAGGAAGTCCTAACAAAGGTAGTAGCCGTGATTATGTTATACAAAAATCAGCCTGCATTAGTCATTTGGACCCAATAGGAGTAATGAAGATTCATCCTATGATAGAAGAAATAGTGACATTTGTCTATCTCTCTCTGTCTCTATCTCTCTCTTTCTGACAAAGCATGAACATAAAAGTAGAGCATGAATGTGTAAAGAATTAATAGGAGAGGGTAAGAAGTTTACCTGGAGAGAAGATCCACAAAGAAGATCCATGGGGAGAAACAAATGAGATTTGGACACCTATTTATAAGTTCCCCCCCTCTAGGACTTCTCAAGAATCTTCTAGCCTACTTATCTAGCTTTCTATTTCCAAATCTTCTTGCATGTTCATTTGCTATTTTGGGAAAATCCCATCTCATTTCTATTTTGGTTTTTCTTCTTTTTATTTTTCAATTTTGCTTTTTCTATTTTTGTATCTTTTTCTTTTCTCTTTTTATTTTTCTTGGACTAAGTTTTGTTTTCACACTTGTAATCAAAATAATGGGTTAGAATTAGCACATTCTTCGTTTGTATCCATTTGCATATTCTTCTTGTGTACTTTTTCATTCCTGTTGTGATCCATTGCTAGATCATTCAAGATTTAGTCCTTTTTTCGCCTTGGTATTTGTTTGTTGAAGTAGAAGCCTTTTGTTCTCCTTTTTTGGAGATATGTTGAGCTTCTCTTTGAGCATTGTAGCCTTTTGATCTTCTTCTTTACCTCTTTAGGTGCATTTTCCTGTATTCAGGTTGGCCACGTAGTAGGATTTGTGTGCCATATGCTTGAAAGGGCATTTGTGGAACTCTACGTTCTATGAGATACATGATGTGAGAGAGAAAGTGCCATAAATACATTGTATGATGTTCATGAGGGAAGGTCCTATCATGTCTATGCATGGTGGTGTCTAATCCCTTTACAAAGGGCTTTGGATTAAATTTGTGGTAGTAGTAGAAGAATTTGAAAGTACCTCCTAAACTCAAGGAGACTATAGGATTAGCATAGAATCTTGGAGAAATAAAATCACTATAGCTCATTACTTCTTTCTTTGCCATTCAATATTGTTTCTTGTGTTTCATGTGACATACCAAAAACATATCTATTTATGTCCAAAATAGACATTGTGCTCAATGAATCATCCATATTGAATTGAATAAAAAATGTTAGTGATGATACCATAAAAGAATTGAACTCCTCATACAGGGAAGCATTCGTAGCAGAATGACACACACATATAGGGAAGCATTCGCCAAACTACACTCTAAAGTGTGAATTGAATTTCTATGCATCTATCAAAGAGAAGCTTCCAAAGGTGATTTTCTATAAAAAGGTCTCTTCCTATTAGATCAAGAGTTTGTCAATCATCTCTATGTTGATTCTCTGTCACACTAAGCTGAAGCAACTATACTACCACATACATTAGAATCCTTGCAAGTGAGAGTGTGGTTGTAATGGTTCGGTTTCTCTCTCTCTCTCTACAATGATTTGTACAGCGCTCTGTTGTAGTGCTTCAAGTTTCCTATTCTAGAAATGGTGTGTATGCGGGGATCACAATGAAATTGGAACTTCATTCTTTGATTGAGGTTGCATCTTGTGCAATGAACCTTGGCAAGAATTGCCTTAGTTGCAACCATTGAGATCACCTAGCTACACATCGGATTCCATTTTCTCTCAAAGCAACTTTAGTTTAGTCTCCTTGCATCTTCTAAAGACATTGTATAGCTATCTCAAGTGATTATCCAAACAATCCAAAGAGGTCTCCTTGTGACTGCCTGAAAATGATGAAAATTCATCCATGAAAATTCTAAGTGTTCCCAACAATAAGGGTCCAAAAGGGAGGTTGATAATCCTCTTAAAGGTGCCTAGAGCATTTCTGAGTCCAAATGGCATTTTTACATACACATATCTGCCCCATGTTGTGATAAAAGAGATCTTTTCATGATCCTCATGATGAATGGATATTAAATTGTATCCATTAAAGTTGTCCATGAAGCTATATAATGTGTCTCAATCCACTTCTTCAATGACCTTCTCTACAAAAGGCATGGGAAATCCATCTGGAATTGTTACCTTGTTGAGTGGTCTAAAGTCAACACAAGTTCTAATTTTGTCGGTATTCTTCTTTGGTACAATAACCATTGGTGAAAGCCAGTCTGAGTGTTCCATAGGAATGATGATTCTTGCATCCTCCGTCTTCTGTATCTCCAAATAAATAGCTTCAACATCTTTTGGGTTAATTCTCTAACTCTTTCTTCTTACCGGTTAAGCTCTGTCAACAAGAAGAATTTTGTGCTCTCCATAGTTGGCAGGCACTCCTTCTAAGTCTTTATAATGCCAAGAAAAAATATCCGCATAGGGTATGAAGAAAGATTTTACTTTTTCAAGTAGCTCAGGGTAGCTCCACAACCAAGTGGCCACTAAAATTAGACGATTATTTTCCTGAGTGCCTAATTGGACTTCTTTGACTAGGTTTCTATCCACCAATGTACCTTCATGTGCGCCTCCAACCCAGTTTTCCTCCAATAATTTCTTCCGCATTGTTTCATAAGCAGGAGTGTTCTGAATTTCGATATATTCCTCTTTATCCTGCATCCATCCTACAAGGATTTCTTGAATATGAAAAGAACATTCATCACTAGTATGTTTTACCTTGTTTTTAGCTTTAGCAACTTCCTTCCTTGTGGTTGTCATATCCTCGTCCAAATTGTATTTGAAGGGTGTCTTCCTCCCCCTTCTAAGGTCTATGATTGGTTCTCCCGATCCATCAACCTTAACTTTACCCTCCTTTTCTTCATAACATTCTTCTGTACAAGAATTATTCAGAAAAATTCCAAAACAAAAGGAAGAATTGTGTGCTTGAATCTAGTTCAAAATATCTTCTTCCTCCTCGAACTCTAATTGTGGTTGGTCCTCTATTTCTTGTTCCATGCAAATGCCAACTAATTGCATCATGCTGGTGTTCCCTGGTGATCTTCAACCTCCTCTAAATATATCTGCTTAAGTTCTTGTCCCCTCTATTGTACCCACATAGTGTCTTTACCCCAATCATGGATGACACTCGCATGCCTCAGCCATGGTCTTTCGATTAAAAGGGGAAATCCTCCCTCTACCTGCAGCAGTCTTAATACCACAAAATCCAAAATGAAGAGGCTACCTTCCACTTCCAGGGGAACTTTTGGGATCACTGCCATTGGACTTACTTTGCTTTGATCTACCAAAGTAACAGTGAAGTTGGCTTGTCTAGATGGGTGTAAGCCAAGCTTCTCCATAGTATGTCTAGGAATCAAATTTATGCATGAACCACCATCCACTATGACACCTTGTAATTGTAATCCTTTAATTGTTACAGTCAATCTTAGACTCTTATAACATGTGAGAGGTGCTTTATCTACACTCTTACCTTGAACCAAAGCAGCAGTCTTGGCCACTAAGGTGGTTGAGGAAGCCTCATCAATACTCTGCAATACTTAAGACCCGAATTTTGCATCCATGTTTATCAACTCGAGAATAACTTCTGTTTTGATTGACTTGAATAATGCTCTAGATTCCCTAAGATCATTTTGCTGTTTGATTTCTCAAATTCCTTGTGGGCCCGGCTGTATGCATTCCCAATGACATCGATGGTATCTGTAAAATCTTCTTTTTGTTTTACCTCTTCACATTTCTTTGAACTTCCTTTATCTTGTTTTGTATCTTCATTCCTCTTGTCCTTGTAACTTCCAATATTACTTGACCCCTCGCTTGGTTCTTTTGTAATCTTCCCTTTATTTCTTGGCTGCATGACCATGGAGTCCATTTATTCTAATTGTACTACTCTAGTGGACTATGATTTTACAACATTGACTTCTTCTACTGCTCCTTGATTATTTATAGAGATCATTTGGAGGTGAGGCCTTGATGTAGATGCTTTGTTTTATGGGAAACAATTTGTGTAATGATTTGTGGCATCTAGGCAATTCCTGCATGGGGAGCATTTTGTGGCAGAGTACATTTACTCTGATAGTGTCCACACTCTCCACACCTTAAACAAATAATTCACCTTCTAGGACCAATTCAAGGGATTAGGGTACTTGACAAAATTTGGATTGTTCTATTCACTTTTATGAAAATAGTACTTCTATTTTTGCTATTGTTATTTCTCCTATGCTCAAGCCTCCTTGTGGTCCCACTGGGAATGCCAAAGTGTGTGACGGAGAGAAGCAAGTGCAAAGTGTGCAAGAAATGTGACTTAGGTGTGTGTAGAGGAGTTCTAAGCAAGGCAATCAAGGGTCACAAGGTCCCATTGAAGTTGTGTGTGCATCGATAGAAGGTATCCATCCCTCCTCCCCTATTGGAAGCTTGAGTGCAAGGTGTGCACAAGTGCAAGCTCTTGGAGAAGGTGGAGGTCTGGTGCAGAGAAGGTCAGCGGCACAAAGAACCTTCAGTATTTTGTAACCTTGTTGATTTTGTGCTATTTGGGATTATGCATTACACACAGAGAGCATTTGTGTTTGTGCTATATATCATCATTGTACTTTTCTCCTCATAATCAATGTATAGTAGCTTCCGATGTCTTTATTTCTCTTCTTCTCCTTCTTCATTCTCCTACAAACACTCAAGTCTCTTTCTACACAAGAATTCCCCCAATAGCATACACTGAAGAAACAGGGCATGTCAATAAGTGACGACACCTTGAAAATCAAAAGCATATGCGAGTCACTTGCATCTATTGTCGTGAATGTAGATGACGATGATAAGGTGGAAGTATGCCTTTGTGGTTCAGGAGTTGCATATAAGCAGTTCAAAACTTCTATACAAATGAGGCAAAATATTCCAAATTTTGATGATATGGTGTCCATGTTGATTATTAAAGAAAAGAATCTTGGTGAGGACTCAAACTCACAACAAATACCTAGTTCTAAGCAGGTATTCTACTCTACCAAATGAAGAGGCAAAGGTAGAGGTCTTGGACATGGAAGAGGAAATAATAACCAAGACCAAGGTCAACATAAGAATCACGCGGGAGGTAGAGGATAGTTTCGAGGTAGGGGGAGCCAAAGAGGTTGTAGAAAACTCCAAAGAAATGATTCAGGTAATGAAAGTAAAGGATGTTGGAACTGTGGTAAACCTGGACACTTTGAACATGATGGCAGGTTGAAGAATCAAAATAATAGAAGGAAGCAAAACAACTATACATCCATAAGTGTAGATGAGTTTGACAAGCTGTTCATGGTTCAACATCATATGATGAATACAATGTCTCTTGATGTTTTGAAATCAAATGTTAATGTATTGTATGTTGATTCATGTGCTTCAAATTACATGATGAGTCATGTGGAATGGTTTAATAGTTTGAAAAAATTGCAAGTTCCTGGATATGTTGAAATACGTGATGATAAATCACACCCTGTCAAGCATACAGGAAACATAGCACTGTCTATGGAGGACAAAAAGGTAAAACATCTTAGTGATGTGCTGAATCTAGTGTCTATTGGACAAATGGTTGACCAAGGATTACAAGTCAGGTTCAATGCTCATGAGTTATATGTAGAAGAGTACAAACAAGATGGAAGATTGATTGCCAAAGGAAACAAAGTGGGTAGCATGTTCACCTTAAATGTGAAAGTTCTTGAAGTGAATGCATCCATGTTTAAAAAAGGTGCACGTGTTATTGTCAATAAAGAGATCTAGCAAAGTGAATTTGACATGCAAACTCGCAAAGGCCAAAATTGATGAAGTCAAAGGATATTGTCAATGGACTACCAAATTTCAAAGTTGCAAAAATGCAAAAGGTATGTATAGCATGTCAATTTGGTAAACAGTCAACAACATCATTTCCGAATGACAAGCATGTTAGTGCTGAACATAAAAATAGACATATTGCAAAAATAGCAAGAGCCTTGATGTCTGAGGAGATTATGCGTCATTGTTATTGAGCAGAAGATGTGCAGACTACTGTATACATCATGAACAAAACTATGAGTGCTAGTGTACATCAAGTTACAGTTACACCGAAAGAGACATTTACAAGTGAAAAACCAAACTTATCACATATGAAAGTATTTGGTTGTATTGCATATGTACATATTCTAGATGAACTAAGGACAAATCTTGACCCGAAAGGGATATAAATGTTATAACACACTCACAAGACAAGTGAAGTTAAGCAAAGACGTGGTATTTGATGAAATGTCAAGCTTCTATGCAAATGCAAAAGATGTACTTAATCTTGAAACAAATGATAAAGAAAATGTTGAAACATCAAGTGCAAAATGTCAAGTTTTCAGTGGACCAAATGCATCACCAAGTAATAGTTCAAACTCAAATCCATGGAGTGGAAGATTGCATGGTAATCTCAGTCTAGTGAATTCATCAAATGCATCCAAGAAACGTAAAGAAAAGCTTTTTGCTAATAGAAAAGCGTCTGTTAGTTTTGAAGACATTGATGGAGATTCAAACGGTTCAGAAAAGAGCCTTGATGAGGAACTTGGATTGCTCTCTGTGAAGACTGCAGGAGTAAGAAAGGCATATGTAATGATACAACGAGAAGTGACCCAAGAGCAAGAAGATCTAGAAGGATGTGGAATTCAGTGCAACAATTGATGTATGATAGTTATGTCACGAGGAAGGAGATAAGAAGAGAGCTCACACACACACACACACACACACTCTCACAATCAAAGAGGAGCACAAACACAGCTTGCAGCAAGGAAGAATGATCTTCTTCTTCTTCTTCTTCTATTACATAAAAAGGAATGTACAAGAATGATCTAAAACAACAATACAACCACTACAATATATAAAGAACAATACATAAGGAAAATCCTAATGTCTAAAAATGAATGAGCTGGCAAGAAAACAAATGTGCCATCACTCTTGATAGATAAATCTAGTAAAGCTCAATGAAGTATCCATGAAATATACCAGCGTGACCACTATACATGTCAAAGAAATGAAAAAGTGATACATGTCATCCTACATCATCACATGCTGAGCTTGATATCTCAACCATTCCACTCAAGCTCAAAGTCAAGTCCTCTAATCCCAACATCTTCCAAAAATTCTTCAGCTTCTCTGCTCGAGGTGCTTTAGTGAAAATATCAGCAACCTTATTATCTCTTCTCACATAAACAAGATCAATATCACTTGCTAATACCTTCTCTCTAATGAAGTGATAATGTACCTTGATATGCTTTGTTCTAGCACGAAATATAGGATTTCATGCTTACTCTATGCTACTCAGATTATCACAATAGATGGTGATAGGCGTTTGCACTTCCACACCTAAATATGCAAGTAGCATCTCTAGCCATGATGCATCGCATGTTGCCATTGCAGCACCTCTATACTCAGCCTCTGTATTCGATAAAGCAATAGTGGGTTGCTTCTTACTGCCCCATGCAGTAGCAGCACCTCCAAATAGAAAACCACTAGTAGATCTTCTATCTAAAATACTACCAACCCAATCTGCATTAGTGTATCCATGAATGTGCAAATCTACACCAACTTCATAAAACAATGGATAATCCAAAGTAGCACTCACATAATGTAGAGTATGCCTCAAAGCATTTAAATGTGGCTTCCTGGGAACGTGCATACATTGGCTTTCAAGTCCAACAGTGTAGCTAAGATTAGGCCTTCTAATTGTGAGATATATCAAACTTCCCACAAATTTCTTGTACATAGTAGCATTTTCCAATGCTTCACTTGATGTAGTATGCAACTTCAAATTCTTATATAATGGCATACAAATTGGCTTGCAATCAGCCATACCATAGTTTTGCAGCATAATCAAAGCATGCTGCCTTTGTGAGATCCATATACCTCTTTCTGTATGTATACAATCAATGCCCAAAAAGTAGCGCAACACACCAAGATCCTTCATGTCAAATTCCTGCATAAGAAGTTTCTTTACCTCTTAAATGTTTTCTTCATTATCACCACCTATAATCAATTCATCAACATAAATAGCCACAATCATGATGCCATCATCACCCTTCCTTGCATATAGTGACTGATCTACATCACACATAGAAAACCCAATGGTGGTTGAGTAATTAGAAATCCTTACACGCCATGCATGAAGAGCTTGCTCAAGCCCATACAAAGCCTTCTTTAACCTACAAACATATTCTGGGTGCTTTGAATCTTCATACCCTTGTGGCTGTTCCATATATACTTCTTCCTATAACTCACCATGTATGAAAGCATTCATAACATCCATCAGATGCAAAGTCCATCCTTTTGTTGTAGGTAATGCAACAAGTGTTCAGATAGTGGACATTTTAGCTAAAGGGTTGAACATTTCCTCATAATCAATGCCATATTTCTGTGCATATCCTTTTGCCACCAGTCGAGCTTTGTACCTACTTATGCTACCATCAGCATTGTGCTTTACCTTGTATACCCACTTTATAAAAGCCCCAAGCAAATGGTGACTGATTATGTCACAAAGATGAAGGAGATTTCAGATCAACTTGGAAGCATTAGAGAGGTAATTGAAGAGGAAAAGTGGGAGTCCTTCCCAATAGCCATGGATTTGTAGATGGATCTACATCTACCCGACTTCTACACACTCATGGGCAAACTCTTCACTTATGAAGCAAAGATTAGAAAAGGTGGTGAGTCCTCAAGAGGTAATCGGACTTCTGCCTTATATTCTAATAACTCTAAGATCAAGGACAAGTCAAAGAATATGAAGAATGAAGATGAAGGTAGCTCTTTCCAAGCAAACTTTGTAGGTAGAGGAAGAGTTGGAGGAAGAGGTAGAGGTGGAAAGCAAGGCAGGGGGAGATTCCAATCATCTCAACCTTTCAATATATTTGGCTTATCTAATCATACCACTGAAGAATGTTTCAAGTTTCCAAGGAAATCAAGAGCAAGAGGATTCAATAGAGTTGGCTATGGATCAAATAGAGGCAGATACAATTGAGGCTACAACAACAACAACAACAACAACAACAACAACAACAACAACCACAACAACTATCAAAGTGGCTGTAGAGGAAGAAGAGATTACAATAACTATGCAGAGGAAAGAAGATTCATTATTGATTATTAATCTATTAGTGAAGAAGGCTAAGGATGATGATCACATCTTTTACATTGATTTAGGATGCTCAAATCATGTAGCAGGAAATGTGGCTTAACTTTCTCATTTGGAAGATCCTCACAACGAACATGAAGTTCAAATACGAGATGATACAAAGAACTCGGTGGAGAAGATAGGTAATGTGAAGACATCAGATGGTAATATCAACCTCTTAAGCAAAGTCTTCTACGTCCCCACAATTACCAAAAAATTAATAAGTGTTGGGAAGATTGTTGAAAAAGGATTGCAGGTTAGATTCAACTGATTTGGAGCATATGTTGAAGACCCAAGGCAAGGCTTTAGAAGGATTTCCAAAGGAGAAAAAACAGAAAGGCTTTTCACTTTTGAAGGGGAAGATACAAAGCACATAGCCTTATTTAGCTATGGATCTCAAACTCTCATAGAGTTGGAGATATGGCACAAAAAGGCTTGCTCACATTGGTGAGAGGACACTCAAATAAATTTGCACGGACCAAAGTGTACTTGGTTTGCATAATATCCCAAGGCAACACATGATTTATAAGTGTGAAGCTTGTCAACTCAGCAAGGATCATAGACAACCTTTCAATAGGAAGGGATATGTGTATCAAAATCTTTTGGATCTAGTGCACACAAATGTGTGGGATCCTAGTAAGGAGCCGTCTATATCAGGCTCAAGATATTATGTTTCTTTCATAGATAATTGTAGCAGGTGGACCATTCTATTTTTCATGAATCACAAGGATCAAGTTTTTAATTGCTTTAAGGAGTATGTTGCTATGCTTGAAAACCAAACAGGTAGGACTTTGAAAAGACTCAGATGAGATGGTTGACGAGAATACTTCTCTTTTGAATTTGATGCCTACTTTCATGAAAGATGCATTAAAAGGGAAGTCACTACAAGGTATACACCCCAACTCAATGGTGTAGCAGAGAGGAGAAACAAAGCTATTGTTGAAGTTGCAAGGTCCATGCTCAATCAAAAGGGATTGCCAAACTACCTATGGGCAGAGGCTTTATCTACAACCACATATCTCATAAATAAACTTCCATCTAAGTCAGTAGATGGAACCACTCCATATGAAGTGTGGAATGGAAGAAGACATAGTCTAGAGCATTGTAAAATCTTTGGATGCTTAGCCTATGCTCACATTCCTTCTCAAGTAAGAGGGAAATTGGATCCCAAGACAGATAAGTGCATATTTATTGGTAATGAAAAAAACCAAAAAGGATATCGATTGTATGATCCAACCAATAAAGGATTTTCTATGAGTATATATGTAATCTTTGATCAGAACAAATCATGGTTTGATGATGACAAGAAAGTGAAGTTACCTTATGACTTGGATGAAGATTTTCCATCACTTCAACCAAAGGAGCCAAAGCAAATTGAAGAAAGTGATTCAGAGATTTACCTAGAAGACTTGGAAAGACTAAAGTTATGGAAGAGAAAAAGTAAAGCAAAGATGCAAGATGCTACATATGGTCCCGAGAGCTCACACAACCACTTAGAACGTCTTCAAGGGAGAAGAAGAAACCAGATAGATATGGTTATGATATTTCTTTGGTCACCAAGCACTCAATCTACATTGCAAAGGGTTCAACCAATGAAGAACCTACCACATTTGAAGAAGCACAAAGCAAGAACGCTTGAACAGATGCACTGGATGAAGAAATGGATGCCTTGAAGGAGAATGACACTTGGGAGCTTTTACCTGACAAGCCATCTATGAAGGTAATCAGATCTCGATGGATATACAAAATCAAGAGGAATATAGATGGAAGTATAAATAGACGTAAAGCAAGGTTAGTTGCTAAAGGGTTTTCTCAAAGCCATGGTATTGATTATGAGGAGACTTTCTCTCCTATTGCAAAAATGCCTACAATTAGCATTCTCATTAGTCTTGCTGAATCTACAAATTGGAAGCTCTATCAACTTGATGTAAAGAATGCTTTTTTAAATGGATGGATTTCTAAGGAAGTGTATATGGCACACCTCCTGGATATGAGGATGCACATCATCCTAACTATGCATGCAAATTAAAGAAAGCCTTGTATGGATTGAAGGAAGCTCCAAGAGCTTGGAATTTCATATTAGTGACTTATTTGCAAGACCAATGCAAGGTGGATACCTCTTTGTTCATAAAGAGTAATGGATATGAAGTGATCTATCTATGTGTGTATGTTGATGATATTATTATCATAGGGAATGATCTTGAAGGACTCAAATGAAGGAGGAGTTCAAAATAAGTGATATTGTACCACTCCCTTATTTTCTTGGATTGGAGTTAATATACACAGGTTCAGGTATATACATCAAACAAAGGAAGTATGTGCATGACATGCTCATCAAATTCAAGATGGAAAACACCAAGTGTGCAGGTACATCTATGGAGAAAATCATAATCTTAGTGCTTATGAAGGAGGGCCAATTGAAGACATTAGAAGTTATCGAAGCTTGGTTGGAGCATATTGAGTCAGTTTATGCATAAGTCGAGAAGACCACATATGGAAGCGGCCAAGAGAGTCCTCAAGTACCTAAAGAGGACCATGAATGAAGGTTTGGTTTATCCATTTACTTTAGATATTGAGCTAAAGGTCGACTCATATGTGGACTGGGCCAGGTCTAGAGATGATAGAAGAAGCACATCCGGGTATGTATCATTTGGAGGTTCAAAATTATTTCTTGGTCATCCATGAAGCAACCAACAGTGGCATTATCTTCTACTAAAGCCAAATATAGAGGTTCAGCTAACGCAACTCAAGGAATCATGAGGTTAAAATCTTTGTATATAGATTCTGGATTTCATTCTTCAACACCTCACATTTTTTGTGACAACACAAGCTCACTACATCTTGCAGCTAATCTGGTATACCATGCTAGAACCAAGCATATTGAAGTCCACTACCATTATGTAAGGGAGAAGCTAATCAGCAAGGATATTCAACTATCCTATCTCTCTAGAGATATGCAATGTGTAGACATGTTGACTAAAGCTCTTGGTGGTACAAAATGGAGTAGATTCAAGTTGATGATTGACTTGTAGGAAAACAAGGAAAATTGAAGACTCATTTGGAGGGCAAGCATGTTAGGATTGAGGGGGAGCTGTTGGTGCATTTTACTCAAGCTTGCATGCTTGATATGATTTGATTTGTGTTCATTTGTAGTCATATGTGTAGACATATGAACACGTCTTGTAAAAGACTATATTTTATCTCTTGTAATTGTGAAAGAAAGAATGGCTTAATTAATCCATGATGTAAAAAAGGAAATTTGTAGCTCTAACTACCTAAAACCATGAATCCATCAACTAAGAGAATATCCTAATTCTTAGCATCACTTATAGGTGTAGTTATAGGTGCATGTACTCATTGCCAATGTGGGTGTAATTATATGTGAATCTATACAATTAGTTTTTCTCTGTTTTATTCTCTCCTATACTCACTTACGATAATAAGATCAGAAGCTCATATCTCCGGCTATATTTAACATATTTCAGATTTCTAAAGCTGGAAATGGATTTCCTTACACAAAATACAACAACATATTGATGGATTTGGAGAGACTTCAACAAGCAATGGTCTGATTTTACAAATCTACTATACCAGGTATGTCCACTATTGTTACCATGATATACATTGTATTTTGATGTTATAAAAATTTTGGTAATTTATGCAGATTGTAATACCAAATTAAAGTTTATATTTGGTATTACAATCTGCACAAAGTTTTATGATTAGTAGCTACATGTAGTTGTAAGAATGAATGACATGAATTGAAGATACTTACATCTTGAACTCTATCTTCTTCTTCTCCTCTCTCTTGAAAATGTAAATTAATGTTGGACAGGGACATCCCACTTTGCTCCATTACTGGTGAGGCAGGAACCTCTGATTCCAATATCCTTTTTTGTGCATTACTAAATTGTTCTTCTGTGATATGTTGATGTTCACTTGTAAGTATGTCATTGCAAACCATTTTATTGTGTCGGCCACTGAGTCACCAAATGGTAAACACTTTTTCTCCAATAAGTCAGAGGTACTATCCAAAGGACACTCTGACAAAGTGCAAAAAAAACTTAGGCATTGATTGAGTTGTAGCCCGAATGCCTTCTCTACATCATGTAAAAACAAATATTCTTGTCCCTCAACAAGAACCAATAAAAATGTTTCAATCTCCACCTCTGGAATAGTCGCTTCTAGCTCCGAAGAGGCGGATGGCTAAGGCACTTGTTTCAACTTATCATCCATACCAAGAAGATAAGTTTCCTCAATAGCTTCTCTCTCTAATAGGAGATTCAAAGGTTCTTGAGGTGGTTCCTTTTTATCATCGACAAAACCACCTGTAAGAAGATGAGGTATCTCATGAGGAATTGGTTATGGTTCCTCATTCACAAAGAAAATTGTGGCAGCAATGAATGATAGATATTTTGCACCCATCTTGCATTTCCTATTCAATCTCCTTATAAGTGGCACAATTTCATCAAGAAGGTGCACTGCTTCCTCTGCAATTACCTAGAACCGTTTCAATCGTTTTGCAAATGCCTCATCACCTTTGTGAATGTAGGTGATAGGTCACATGGAACCCATGTTCCATCATATGGTGGTATTTTAATGGAGAAACGCAATATATGAACTTGCATATATTGAAGTAGCTCCTTCAAAGCATCGACATTCATTTGCACAATTCCATAGAGGTCAGGAACCTTGGAGAGAAGATCATATAGGTCATGTTGACCTTTATAATCTGAATCCTCCAAAAATTCTAGAAACTTTTGGCGTGCGCTCTTAGTAGGTATAGAGGTGGAAGCCATAGCTTGCAAATGCGGACTATTCTATCTCTCAATGTAGTTGCAAAAGTGAGAAATGAGGAGAGAGGACGCCTATTTATAACTTTTCTAGAATTTTTAAGTAATGGGTCCCACTTTCTCATAGAAGTGAATTTTCCTTAAATTAAAACATAAGAGTTTTGGAAAGGAAAACTTTGACATTTGAGATCACATCAAAGAAAATAAACAATAAGAATGCTCTTTCAAGAAAAACCTTGAGAATGTATAGATACAAGTAGAATGTGGCCAAAATATCCTTGAAGCAAATGTGAAAATATTTTCATTGCGAAAATAGGTTTGTTTACAGGTTTCACACTATCTTTACAAAAAAGAGCTATGACAATGAATTTTCAGTTCCATCCATGCTCCAATGTACAAGAACCTTGAATTTTTCTTCCAATCTCTTTCAAATCTATGGACAATTCATAAAAGAGTAAAACATTTTGAAATCATGAACAATATTGATAGAATAATATATATATATATATATATATATACATCTATATGTATATATGGAATACAACTCTTACCTTCTTCCCTCGTATTCAAAATTTGAAATCATGAAGATCATCATATCCCATGATAAGTAAGTGCTCTCTCAAGTTGGCCAAGTTCCAATGTTGATTAACTAAAACCACCTCCATATGATTGGTTGGTAACTTCACATTGATTTCAAATGGAATTAAAGATCCCTCCGAGCTTTGGAAAGGTATCCACTCTCCTAGTTTACACATCCAACGATCATAATAAAATCTAATGTAGAAAGAGGTGCAATGTTTCATATAGTGAAACCATATACCTGTGTCACCAATTCTACAATGATATCTATCCCCTTTTGACAATCCTTCTACATAACCCTAGTTTTCCCCTACCAAACCTTCTACTACCTCGTATGTAATATCTTTACATAAGAACATTGTAGGAGTTTCTACAAAAGGAATGCCTTGATATATGAAAACAAAGCAATGGATTGGTAGAGTCCAATGAAGACCTATGGATCTAGACACTCACGCCAATTTCAAAGAGTTATGTATGTCCATCACCATCTTACGTTGTCGGGAAGAAGGAGGTCCGACAGGAAGCCGGTGCTCGGGTTGGATCAGGCCCCTTACTCGTGCACCATTCCCGCTGTCATGCGAGCGGCGTCTGCGCGTTGGGTGCCTCGCCCAAACTCTCTGGTGTGTGGCGATCCTTGTAGGGCCCCTGCCCCTCGGAAGTGGTGAGATGTGCGTGCGTACGCGTGAGACTGTAGGCATTGGGAAAGAGACAATCGAATACAGCAATAATACATGGGATGCAGATGAAGCTCAATGATGGGATCAAAAAGTAACGGCGGTCAACCAATACAAGTGAATGATACAGTGATGCCCGCTATAGTGCGGGTCCGCGATACAAAAATCCGCTATAGTGTGGAACAGGTAAATACAAATAAATTCCGCTACTACAGAGCGGATCGGCTGGATATGATATGCCTCTCACTATAGTGCAAAAAGGCGCCTAGGATCTTCGGCTTCGGTCTTTGCGGATGGATCTTTCTTCACTTTGGGTCCTCGGTCTTCTTCGGCAATAGTTTTACTTCGCTTTACTTCAATAGTCCATGCAAAATGAAATACTCCCTGTGGGATTTCATCCCGACATTTGCCCCCGCTAAACATGCACATCGTCCTCATGGGCTAACCTACAAGATTCAACAGAAGCGTATCAGGGTTCTTTTTGAAACACTTTTTACTTTTTAATGTCTTTCTTTACAAAAATCAAAGCGTGGTCTCATGTAGTACATGCAATTTTATAATGATTAGTATGAATTTTAGAAAATTAATTAGATTCAAGCTTCACAAACATCATACTATGTTTTTGCGTCTGCAAACTGACAAGTAACCACATGAATAAATCGTTGGCTTTCTAGATCTTCTGTTTGTTCAACTGGTTCAGATCCAACAACTCATTCTAAGTACTAGCATATACATATGTTTCTACTAACTCAGTCTGTAGAATATACCTCGATTCCCACTATTTATCTCCTACTTATCCAACTCTCCATTAGATCTCTTTCTTTTCCTTTCTCTTTTTCATTTTTGTTTTCCTTTTTCTTTTCTTTTTCACTTCATCTCAGCTCAGCATTTATTCTTTTTATCTTTATTTCACAAATCGGCCTATGTCAAAATCGGGTGCGACTCATGAACTTGTCCGCCCGGCCAAGTTTATCCCATCTATCTGCCGACCCGACATAGCGCACGACATACACAACATCAGCCCTGCATGAAATCGACGTCAGCTCATGGCTCTGACCACCCGGCCAGAGTGATTCCACCCACCTTCCGATCCATGCAGGCTCATGACAACAGATAGGTCAGGCCTAGGATGAAACTAGCTACAGCTCGTGGCCTTGGTCACCCGACCAAGGTGGTTCCAACCGCCTACTAGCCCATCGTAGCGCACTAACAACATGCACTGACATATAAGCCGGCTTAAGTATGAATGTTTTTCTATAAATCATGATACATATGGAGGTACGATCTCGCAAGAAGCACATAGTAGGACCCAAAGAATCCCACTTACTAAGTGTTCAAATCAATCAGCATATACATGCACAGGGTCTAAGCATGCCATCTCATTCCCAAGCTTTCACTCCCAAAAGTCTCTAGTTCGCTAAATGACTATATTCATGTAACTCCTAGTCGTTCATGCTCCATGCAAACCCATAATAGATATTTGCTATCTTCATTCTACATGATTTTCATAAATTCATACATCTCTTTATCACGCACACAATGCAATGCATATGCTATATCAGAAAGAAAACAAAACTTAAATCAGAAACGTTTCACTTGGTCATTTTTCTTCATTTTCATCATTGTTTGATCCAGTTTTCCTTCAACTTCATGATCTATCATTCTTCATCAGCATCAGCCTCAATGTTATCAGCTTCTTCGAACATCATCATCATCATCATCATAATCATCATCATAATCATCATCATTAATCATCATTATCAATAATCAGCCATCATCATCATTTATCAATCATCATCATTCATTAATCATCAATCAAATTGCTCTTAATCATTCTCATATGTTTCATTATGATTCTTCTTCAATCATCCCTCAATATTTGCAAATATGTCTTGGAAGGTTAGATTACTACTTCTCTTATTCTTCTTCAAACTCTTACAAGTCTTTGAAGTTGTCTTTATATTCCCCTCAATTTGCGCAATAATAGATATCATCAAGAAATTGATTTTCTGCTTTGTTAACTTGTTTATCATATTTTCTATCTTTGTGAGTTTCTTCTTTACTCTTTTCTAGTTCAATGTGTTTATCAAAGTTTACTTGGGATTGTAATTTTGCAACTTTCTCTTGATCAAACAAATTCTCATTATTTCTATTTGCTCTTTTTATATCTGTTCAGTTTTTTTCTTCTCAACCTTTATTTGTCTACCTTTGGTTTCTTCAGTTGGCTTCTCTTGACTCTCAATAGATAGCATTCTCGTTTGTTCATTAGATTTAGTATTCTCCACTATTTTTGGTCTCCATATCTTTTGAATTGATTTCGATCTAGTTTTGGTCTCTTCAAAATATTTCTTCATCCCACCTTTTCCTACATTCAAATGCAAAGGTGATTCGTCTTGATATTTACAAATTTTTTTTTTCACTTACTAGTCTATGTCTGCATGCACTCTCATTTCCTAGGTGTCACTCTAGGCATGGGTCTTCTAAGACCTAAAGATTGTTTGTGTGCAGATATGCCTTGGACTTTTACCTCATGCTCATTATCACATTTCAATACTTGTAGGTCATTTACTTGGTTTGTCAACAGGTCAACCTTATTTCTCAATTAAGAAATCTCAGAATCCATTTCATTTTTTAGGTCTTTAATACTTATGCCCATTAGCTGAATAGTATCTGATATTGCATTTATCGTCTGCATTAGGGTCATAATGATACCAAACTTTGATTTTATAGATTCGCTCGTATTAATTTCCATTTCCCTAAATCTGTCTTCGTATTTCCTGAACTGTTCCTCAATCATTTTATTCATTTTAGTTTCTTGTGCACAGACGTATGGACTAAACTAGTGCATATCGTGAATGCTCAAACTCAAGCAACAAAACAGTCTTTTTGTTTAAAGTGTGTGTAAAACAATACAAAAATTCATAGAACCTGAAATGCAAGTACTTGGAGTCTCTGTCCGATGCCGAGGTTCCCGTCTGTCTTCTTAAGGAGTGGGTGACGCGTCGAAGATCACCGGGCAACCGCCTCCCTTCACGTCGGGTTCAAGTGTCGGGAAGAAGGAGGTCGGGCAGGAAGCCGGTGCTCGGGTTGGATCAGGCCCCTTACTGGTGTGCCGTTCCCGCTGTCCTACGAGCGACGTCTGGGGGCCTCGCCCAAACTCTCTGGTGTGTGGCGATCCTCGTAGGGCCCCTGCCCCTCAGAAGTGGTGAGACATGCGTGCATACGCATGAGACTGTAGGCGTCGGCAAAGAGACAATCCGATACAGCAATAATACACGGGATGCAGATGAAGCTCAATGATGGGATCAAAAAGTAATGGCAGTCGACCAATAAAAGTGAGTGATACAGTGATGCCCGCTACAGTGCGGGTCCGCGATACAAAAATCCGCTATAGTGCAGAACAGGTAAATACAAATAAATGTCGCTGCTACAGTGCGGATCGGTTGGATATGATATGCCTCTCGCTACAGTGCAAAAAGGCGCCCAGGATCTTCGGCTTCGGTCTTTGCGGATGGATCTTTCTTCACTTTGGGTCCTCGCTCTTCAATCAAAGCTTCTCTTCAAGTGTTCTTCCGCAATAGTTTTACTTCGCTTTACTTCAATAGTCCATGCAAAATCAAATACTCCCTGCGGGATTTCATCCTGGCAGTGCTTGAAAGATGATATAGACCAAAAATCAAGTTTTGGCCACTCTAAACTAAGAAGAGAATCAACTTTGATAATCTCCAACCTTCCATGTTCACCATCTGTAGAAGGAACAATGTACTTGTGAGTGTAAAAGAAGATCCTTTCACGAATAAGTTTAGTAGGAGGTACATCTGAAAACACTAATGCCCCAATGTCTGCATGTAATGCTTTGAAAGTTCCTATAAGACTATGAAGTGGTTGCTCTTCCACTAAACTAGAGGGACATATAAGTGTAACAAAAGAAAAACATATAAGATGAGTAATTAAGACATTTAACACCACGGACCATTGAGAAAATAGAAATACTCACAATGGATTGGATATCTAATTCTATTAGAGTTTTCTAACTTCATGGTTGAAACAGTGAAGACATGTTGTACAATAGCAACCATCCCACCATGTGTTTGCTACTTGAAGCCTATGAGCTTACCTTTCCAATGAAGATCCAAATTTCCACGATCTCGAACACGATGAGGACCAAGTCTAGATGGCTGCATGTACACCCATGCACCTTTGCAAAACTCTTTTGGTAGCCAACTTCCTTCCATTGTTTTGATGTTGTGGCACGTCATTGTGTGAACTTCGTCTTTTGGTCGCCTACGAGCTCTAGAGGTTTCCATGGGAGTAAGAGTTGTTGTCATTGCTGCAGAAGTTGGGAGAATGGTAGGAGGAGAAACAATGCTTCTGTTGTATGGTATGGAGGGAATAGAGATGAAAAATATGATGTTTTGGGTTTTGGGTATAAAAATGGAAGTTTGAAGAGGGAAAGGTACAATTTTTTGAGTTATTTTGAAAAAAGTCACTTTTTTAGCTCAAAAACATGCACGGATTTTGAATTTGAAGTCAAAATAGCACTTTTGACCATGAAAAGTGATATTGAGGTCATTTAATGGTATTATGATGAGTTTTACAACTTTTTAAACATTTTGAATTTTTGGGCCCAACCTGATTATGAGATTTCTTCTCTCTCTAGAAGACAACCCTGAACATAGAGGAATCTTGTCCCCTCTTCCCCCTTTAGCCTAGTATTTTATAGGGTATAGACTGTGGCCACCACCCTGTTCTGATTGGTCCATCACTAATCACTCCTTAAGCTAAAAGGCATATGCATTTTTTTCTTCAATAATCAACATGGACACTAGATCAGCAAAATTGGAAATATTTTCCGTGGTCTATATAGAAGTTTTGAACTGCTCATATGTAGCTCCTAGACCATGAAGGCACACTTCCACCTTCTCATCATCATCATCTACATTCATGCTAATAGATGCAAGTGATTCACATATGCTTTTGATTTTCAAGGTATAGTCACTTACCGACATGCCCTTTTTCTCCAATGTATGGAGCTCATTCTTGAGTTACAATTTTGTGCGTTTTTATTGGTCTCATACAATGTGACTAGACTGTTCCAAGCCTTTTTCAAAGTTTTGGCATCCTGTATGTGTCCGATCATGCTATCTTGTATGCTAATAAATAACCAATAGATTATCTTTTGTGCTCCTTGATTCCATTCCTCATATGTTCTTAACTAGTCTGTAGTCTGATTCCTCTCTGGTAGCTGTAGAGAATTTTCATTCCCTCCTTTGATGTACTTCTAGTAGCCTTTTCCCATCACGAAATTCATCATTCTGAATTTTGAAGCATGGAATTTTTTCTTGTCCGGCTTATCGCTCATAAATTGACTCATTTCATCTACATTTGCCATTTTTGCAACAATTCATAACACTGTAAAACACTACAAGCAGCACTTCTATTTGAACACTATCACACTATGACGTGACATTTTGATCTCAAAAAAACACAGTTTTCATGTATCAACAGTACACAAAACGGCTTGAAATTGTGGATTTGAATACATGTCAAGCAAGATGCAAGTTATAGTTTTGCAAACTGACTTGGTTTTTGTATGGGCCGCACCTTGTGATCTCGAAACGGAGGTTGAGATGACTCCAAAACTCTAATTTTGAGGCCTTCTACCTTCATGCCAATTGCCATAGCAATGTGAGGTCATTTGTGAATCACACTTTCTCCACACCTTTTTTAATACTCTTCACCATCGGCCTTCTTCATGAGCTCTCTATAGCCACACAAGCTTTGATATCATGTCACAAAGAAGGGGATAAGAAGAGAGCTCACACACACACACTTTCACAATCAAAGATGATCAACACAAACACATATTGAGGCAAGGAAGAATTAGCTTCTCCTTCTTCTTCTTCTTCTTCTTCTTCTTCTTCTTCTTCTTCTTCTTCTTCTTATTCTTCTTCTTCTTCTTCTTCTTCTTCTTCTTCTTCTTCTTCTATTACATAAAAAGGAATGTACAAGAATGACCTAAAACAACAATACAGCCAATGGAATATATAAAGAACAATACCTAAGGAAAATCCTAACATATATTAGAGTGACCACTATACATGTCAGAGAACTCAAAAAGTGAGAAGTGTCATCCTCGACCATGGCATGTTAAGCTTGATATCTCAACAAGTTACATGGCTCGTCATCGTGCCTACATGACCAAAGTAATACAAGATGTTGAAGCTTCTTGTTTTGAAGATGCAATTGGAAATGAAAATTGGAAAAGAGCTATGGATGAAGAGATGGTTGCACTTTATGGAAACATGGAAGCGGGTTCCATTGGTGCAAGGAGGAAACCCATAGGCTAGAAGTGGGTTTACAAGGTAAAGCACAATGCTGATGGTAGCATAAGTAGGTACAAAGCATGACTCGTAGAAAAATGATATGCACATACAGACGGCATTGATTATGAGGAAATGTTGAGCCCTATAGCTATAATATCTATTTTCAGAATACTTGTTGCATTAGCTATAGCAAAAGATGGAATTTACATCAAATCGATGTGAAGAATTCTTTCCTACATGGTGAGTTAGAGGAAGAAGTAAACATGGACTAGGCACAAGGATATGAAGATTCAACGTGCCTAGAATATGTTTGCAGGTTGCAAAAGGCTTTGTATGTAGTTAAACAAGCCCCTCGTGCTTGGCATGCAAGGATTGCTAATTATTTGACCACCATTGGATTTTCAATATGTGATGTAGATCACTCTTTATATGCAAGGAAGGGTGATGATGGCATCATGATTGTGGCTATTTATATTAAAGAATTGATTGTAGGAGGTGACAATGAAGCAAGCAGGAAAGAGGTAAAGCAACTCCTTATGCAAGAATTTAACATTAAAGATCTTGCTATACTGTGCTACTTTTTGGGCATTGAGTTTGTACATATAGAAACATCTATAGGGGTGCCGCAAAGGAAATATGCCTTGAGTATGCTGCAAAAGTATGGTATGGCTGATTGTAAGCCATATTCTATGCCATTATATCAGAATTTGAAGTTGGATACTACATCAGATGAAGCATTGGAAAATGCTACTATGTACATGAAAATTGCGGGAAGTTTGATATATCTCACAATTACAAGGCTTTATCTAAGCTACAATGTTGGACTTGAAAGTCAATTTATGTAGATTCCTAGGAAACCAAATCTAGATGCTCTCAAGAACATGCTACATTATGTGAGTGCTACTTTGAATTATGCATTATTTCATAAAGTTGGTGTAGATTTGCAGGTTCATTGAAACACTCATGCAGATTGGCCTTGTAGTATTTCAAATAGAAGATCTACTAATGGCTTTCTATTCTCACTTGGAAGTGCAACTATTACATGGAGCACCAAGAAGCAACCCACTGTTACTTTGTTGAATAGGAAGGCTCAGTATAGAGGTGCAACAATGGTAGCATGTGAAGCATCCTATTTAGAGATGCTACTTGCATATTTAGGTGTGGGATTGCAAAATCCTATCATCATCTATTGTGATAATCTTAGCAGCATACAGTTAGCATGAAACCTTGTTTTTTATGCTAGAACAAAGAATATTGAGGTACATTATCATTTCATCAAGAAAAAGGTATTAGTAGGTGATATCAACATTGTTTATATGAGGACAAATGAGCAGGTTGTTGATATTTTCACTAAAGCACTTGGAGCTAAAAGTTGAAGAAGATGCTTGGATTACAAGACATGACATTGAGCTTGAGGGGTAATGTTGAGATATCAAGCTCAACATGTGATGATCCAAGATGACACGTATCACTTTTTCATTTCTCTAACATGTATAGTGGTCAGAGCGATATATGTTATGGATATTTCATTGAGCTTTACTAGATTTATCTACCGAGAGTGATGGCACATTTGTTTCTTGCCATCTCACTCATTTGTAGACATTAGGATTTTCCTTATGTACTATTCTTTATACATTGCACTTTTTTTATTGCTTTTTGAGGTCATTCTTATACATTATTTTTATGTAATACAAGAAGAAGACGAAGATCATTCTTCTGTATCTCAATCTGTGTGTGTGCTCCTCTTTGATTGTGAGAGTGTGTGTGTGAGCTCTCTTCCTTATCTTCTTCCTCATGATAGAGTCTCATTCCTGCCAAATGGAGGATGGTCAATCTTCCTCTCATGATGACTATGATGGGGATGACAAAGAAGGATGGACAACTGCTGACAACAAAAATAAAAAAAAAATGATCCTTTGGAGAATTATTAAAAGATAAGGTATATTCTTCTCCTGTAGGTCTTCAAACTTCTTGTTACTCTAACTCTAAGTTCTTTGGGGAATTGAATGATCTTGACAAGCATAAAATGAATGAAATGCTTCAAAATGGTTATGCTCAAGAAGACACCCCTATGACTTATTATGACAAAGAAATAGGTTTCATTAATGGTTATATCAAGACCAAGAGGAAAGGTATAGTGAGAACTTCTACTTCCATGAAAAAACCATCCAAGAGCTATAAGAAATTATTCGTTTCTTAATTGTGATTCTATTTTTGAGATATTCTTTTACTTCCTCTTTTTCTATCAGGAATACGAGTAAGTTGTTTTCTTATAATATTAAAGGTGTTATGACCCTACTAGAGCTAATTATTTTGTTAAATGATTGTAACACTGAGTCACAACAAAGGAGAACAAAGACATGTTCTCTTTTCCTTTTTACCTAAAGACCATTATATCAAGCAATAAAGTGAGCATTTTACAATATCTAGAAAGCATCACTTGTTCTTGCTTGTAAATATTGTCACCAGAACCTTGATCTCATATCCCAAGTAGTCAAGATAGATATAATAAAATTCTTGTTGCCATGAAAACTAGTTGTTCAGCCGATCAAGAATCCCACATCATGATCTTTGACAATAGATTAGTGTTTAAGGTACAAGTAAGAGTTTGGGAAGCTCCTTCCTTACATCCATAACCTCAACAAGCACAGATTATAGCTGATTAAAAGTTACTCGAAAATTAGAGTACATGTGTTGCAAAAATCGGAACATTTTAACAAGGCAATTAAGATCATCCCCTTTGTATGGTTAAGATCCTCATTGAATGCATGGCCATATTCACAGAATATGAAATACATTTCACAAAAGCATTCCCAAGAGAAGATAATAATCAACAAAATTATACTAAGAAACATTCACACATGATCAGAGAAATGTTCAAGATAAATCAAGTTGAACACAAAGTGGAAGCAGAACTCGACATTATATTTATATTAAAATGATGTTTTACATTTCCTGTGTAAGTACAAGAGTAATATGAATCTACAATAGAAGCTGATCATAGCTTTCCTCAGGCTCAAGGATATTGGGATCCTCTAGAACATTAGAACACATATCCTGCCTCTCTTGCTCCAAGATTGGCTCTTCAAGGTCAGCCATGTCCCCCGGTTCATCTGCAAGTGGGGGAACAGGCTCCCTTGAAGCCGGTTGGAATCTCTCCGTGTCTGCAATGTGCTTCCTTCCAACCTCTTGGTCTTCATCTGGGCATTCATTCAGCCCATTGATTCTCATTCTAATAAAGCTCACTTGAGCATCATCCTTCTCCACAGCTATGCAGTGCCTGAACATCTTTAAGGAGCAAGCCAGAGTCGTTCCTGAAACAGCAGAAAACCACTTAGAGGTGTCAATCAACCATGACTAATGAAAATTGTGAAAATTGAAATTACCTGTGCCCGAAAAAAGGTCTAGGACCCAGTCATCATCATTGGAGAATAGCTGAATCAATCTCATTATGAGTTTTTGTGGCTTCTGATAGGGGTTAACCAATGTCATGTCCCCAGCTACATGACGAAGTTTCTTGGTAACGACTGGGAACATGAGCACATTTGAGATCCCATTCTCATTGCAATGCTCCCTGAATCTCCTTTTGCTTACTTCATCATAATAGCCAACTGTAATGCATTCAGTGGCGCTCACAAACCTATGCAAAGGAGTGTGATTTACATTTGTCTTCACCCTCCAAACAAGAACTATGAGTCACAGAGAGCATCATTAAAGCCACGGAGATAGAAAGAAGATTACTTACCATGTGAGGCACTCCACAGCATGACATCTTGCCTTTAGAGCAGTTGAAACAGAGAAGGACTGGTCTCTGCTATGGAAAATTACTATCCTCCAAAGAGGAGACATAGTCAACTCTGCAAAATCAGTGACCATCTTCCGAATCTGAGGGTGTTTGAAGGGTTCATCATCATTAACTGATCCCAACATCCTAATCCATAGGGTATGTCCGCTATGAGAAGGGAGAAATGTTTTCTAGGCACAACAGAACAAATATTATTTACATCACTACAGTATACATTGTAATATACAGGCCTAAGGGGGTCTAGGGGATTGGAGAAACATTTAAGATCAGGTTCATCATCAAAATCCATCTCCTTGGCTTTCAGCCTAGATTTCTCATGCCTTGCTCTTTGAATGTGAGCCAGGAATGCAGGGGGGCAATCATCTAGTAGCTCCGCAGACTTACTTTTCTTTGGTTTCTGCAGAAAAAAGTGGAAAGACAACTAAATGAGCTCTTCAATACAGCAAGCAGAACATAAGGAAGCGATGAATGGCATCGATTTCATGTGGGGGTAGATGCCAGGCATCGACTTTCTACTGAAAGTCGATGCCTGGCATCGACTTTGGGACATTAGTCGATGCTTGGCATCGACATATGCCACGAGGTCGATGCCAGGCATCGACTTATGCTGCAGGTCGATGTCGGGCATCGACTTATGGCCCCAAGTCGATGCCAGGCATCGACTTTTGGCTGCAGGTCGATGCCAGGCATCAACTTTAGCCGTAAGTCGATGCCAGGCATCGAATTCGTACTAAAAGCCTGGCATTAAATTGGTTTGGTGAATCAAGGCATCTAACCTAATGGCAAACTAGACACAACCTCAGAAAGAGAACCTACCCAATCACGGAAAAGGATGAAATATTCTGATAAAGCTTTGTAGGATGATGTGGTTGGATAGTCTCTTTGGACCTCTGTCCAAGAAAAGCAACCCAGCCTCTTCATCATGACCTCCTGAATCTTCATGTAAACTTTATGACTACAGTCACAGAAATTAAAAAGAGACTAGATTAGAACAGAAACATGGGAGGAGGGAAAAAGGATCTGAGAATAACATGCATACTTATTGAGCTCAGTCAACATCTCCTCTAGGCTTAAGTCCTTGGAGATTACCCTTGACAAAGTTGATATGATCAATGTATCATCCTTGATTCCTTGAAGGGCCCTCCATGGTGTCAGCTTCATGTCCTCGGGAGCCTCTTCAATTGAGAGGTCAGCTTTCCTTCCCTTTCACATCGATTTGCACCTGCAAGTCGATGCATGGGATCGACTTGCACACAAAGTCGATGCCTGGCATCGACTTTCAGGTGCAAGTCAATGCCAGGCATCGACCTGAGGCCTCAAGTCGATGCCTGGCATCGACTTGCATGTGCAAGTCGATGCCTGGCATGGACTTGCAGCCTCAAGTCGATGCCTGGCATCGACTTACACCTAAAAGTCGATGCCGGGCATCGAGCTGTACCCTCATTGGATCTGTATTTTTAGAGCTAAGAAAAATAAAAACCTAGAAAGCAGACTCTTTACACAAACATACAAAGGGAATCTTTTAGGAATCTTTTTTTATGGTATGATTTTGCCTACCTCTTGGTACTCTTGCCAACATGCTTCTTCTCCATCATAGTTGCCTTGCTTGTATGCTGAGCTCTATGCTCCATAGCTGCTGTCTGTGCTCTGTTGCTCTCTGTTGCTCGTGGATTTTGAAAATGAGAATGATCTCCTCCTCTGCTATTTATAGGCAATTTGGGTAACTTGAACCAGAGACTAACTGGATCTAACTGAATGAGTCCAGTTGCTAACTATATCTGTCAACCAATCTAACCAGGGAATACCACTCACACAAATAGGCTGTTTCAGAGCCACTTTAATGAAATATTCATAGAACATTGCAACTATTTATATACATTTGCATGGAAACTACACTTCAATGGCAAGAGTATGGTATGTACATGAGGATGTCTAATCTCATGTAGAAATTTTTTCTTAGAATCTCTTGCTTGGGAGAAAATCAAGTCTAAGTTGTGTTGAATATGGGAGATTAATGACATCTTTATAGTGTTATCCTCTTCACTTTAGTTCATATTCACATTTATCTTGTAACACATTGTTGAAATGGAAAATCAATGTATGAATAAACATTCAAGTAAAGAACCTTGCAACTATTTATGTACATTTGCATGGAAATTACACTTCAAGTCTAAGTTGTGTTGAATATAGGAGATTAATGACATCTTTATAGTGTTATCCTCCTCACTTTAATTCATATTCACATTTATCTTGTAACACATTGCTGAAATGGAAAATCAATGTATGAATAAACATTCCAAGTACCTCTTTTACACATAATTCTTTTTTAATATACTTTCATCTACCTCTTTGAGATCTAGCCAAGACTACAATGAAACCTAATCCTTGAAATCTTATTTAGTACCAAAGGTAAAATTTCTTCTTGTATAGTCTTCAATGGCACTACTACAAACAATTTTAATATATAATCCCGTTGGAACTCAACTTGGATATATTGATTCACTCACAATGCTAAGACTCAATGACTCATATCTAGTTAGAAATCAATTGTGTTTCTCATATCTTTGGTTCCCTTATTAGTGTATATTTGAGTAATTAAGTTATTTGATGTAATTTGATGTTTAATGTTATTTAATGTACTTTAATAAACTTTTGATTTCATATCTTCTTTATGTGACATTTGATGTGACATCTTCACTTGATCTCGGATTTCTACTTATTTAAAAAGGTCATTCATCTTCAGTCTTCTGTGAACTCAGTGAAGATGAGCTCAATCTTTTCAGTGGATGCATCAGCTTCTTTTGCTCATATTGATACAGTTTTGGATTCATTGTTCTCAGTTGATCCTTTCCACAGAAGTGATGATCCCTATGATTTAGGACGTGCTGATGGTTCCATGTTTTCTGTTGAGTCATTTAAGTTATCCAATTCACAGTGCAATGCTGCTCAACCAAATGCACCTCTTGATCTCCCATCTGATCCAACCATTGATCTCCCTTCTGACTCAAGTGCATGTGGAGCAACGAAAAAGCAAAGCAAGCTCAATCTACAATTTAAAAGAAGGCCTCGTGAAGTAAGTCGAAAAAGATTTAAATTTCTTACTTCAGATAGACAGATTGCATTGGATATTGTGAAGCATTGTTGTGGTTTGAAATGTTTGTACAATTTAGGAATGAAGAAACTAAAGCACCTAAGAGAAAAATTCCTCCATTTAGATAGTGAAAGGCAGGATATATACCTTGTTTCTCGCATGCAAATGATTGAGGATAACATGTCAGTAACACGTGTTGGTTTTGAATATTTCTTTAGTCAAGGGATGCAATGTTGTAGGGCTGCATTTAAAATTGCAATGGGTGTGGGAAATTTTAGAATACATAGGGTTCAACAAGGGCTTTTGAATGGGGATCTCAGTTTGGATACGTTCCATGTTGGGACCAAAGGATCTGTTGGACGTCATGCAATGAATTGGATGATGAACTATTTTAGCTTGCATTGTGAGGTTATGCCTACAACTGGAAGGTTGCACTTGTCAGATAACTTTACTCGTCGAGAGGTATTTCAAATATATAGAGATGACATGGAAAATAGAAATGAGAAGTATGTGTTGTATCGTCACTTTACTCAATTATGGAAGGAAGAGTTTAACAATGTTTCTATTCCTCGTAAAGTTAGAATGGGTGAATGTTCAGTTTGTGCCACTTTGAAAAACATGGCAAAAGGGGCTACAACACCACAGGAAAAGAATAATTTTAAAAACCTTCTTAACAACCATCGTGAGAGTCAAGCTTTAGAGAGAAAGAAAGAAATTGATCATCGAAGTAAAGCACTCAGAAATCCGGAGCGTTATATGTGTTTGTTGATCGATGGTATGGATCAAAAAAAAACTTGTTTGCCACATTTTTATCGCATCCCTAAGGACATTGGAGATGAAGTCCTTGTGCAAATGCATTTGGTTGGTGCTTTGGTATACAATGGAACTGTAATGTCCAAGGTTTTCTTCACATATCCGAATGTGCATAATGATCCAAACCTTACAGTTACTGTCATTCATCGTGTTTTGCAATCATGGAAGGGTCTTTTGCCACCAACTCTATATTTGCAACTAGATAATACTGCAAGAGAGAATAAAAATTCTACAGTCTTTGGATATTTAAGCATGCTTGTTGAAAAACAGGTATTTCAGAAGGTTAAGGTAAATTTCCTTCTGGTTGGCCACACTCATGATCACATTGATCAAATGTTCAGTACTTTCTCTAAGAAGTTGGCACGTAACAATGCTTTTACTCTTCCGATTTTATCTGAGTTGATTTCAGAAGCATATACTCCAAAACCAAAAGTTCAACACCTCATATAGATTTATGACTTCAAGCACTTTTGCTAAATGGGCCTTGATAACAGTGCTAAGGTTTTGGCTCCATTGCACAATATTAGTTTCAACCATGTATTCTTGATGAGGAGGGTTGATGAAATAACCCTTTTATTTGCAAAGCAGTATTCATCTTCTCTTGAGTGGGAGCCTAAAGAGGGATGCAGATTCTTATTGCAGGTGCCTAATTTGTCTACTGTGACAATGTATGGTGCAGAACAATCACCATATGAAGATAAAAACAATACAGAAAGATGTGGAAATGTGGTTGATCAAAGTAAAAGCTGGATGCATGCACTCATTGAAAAGAAGAGACATATTGAGCATGCAAACAAATATGCTGGAGATCAAGATGTATCTTGGTGGGAGGACTTTTTCAATCATCAAGAAGAGATTATACAGTATACAATTGCAGGTCACTGGCCAGTTGATGTTCCATTCACATGGGATTTTTGTACACAAAGATCCGTGAATGTGGCCCAAGCATGTAATGCAGATGCACTTCAAAGTTTTATACATCCACCAGAAAGAAATATTTATGTAGGCCCAAGGATGACAAAACAGGCAGGAGCAAGATGGCAAGGAAATTTAATAGAGATAAATGTTGGAACACTTATTGCAGTTCTTGCTGATGGTGATGAGGCTACCAGACCATTTTGGATTGCAAAGGTTTTAGAGATAACTAAAGATATTGATCAGAGAAGAATAGAGGCTTTGATGGTGCATTGGTATTACACTAAAAGTAGTAATGCATTCACAGGTAAATATAACTTAGAAATGGTGTGTGATACTAAACGAACAGGTTCAAAAAAGAAAAAGAATATTCGAAGCACATCCACTCTTAAAATGGATGATGTAGATATTCTTGTTTATGATTTTTCCTTGACAAAAACAGGTCACTTGAGGAAAGCAACCATCAACATGATAAAACAAAAGCTTCCAGATGTATGTGGTACAGGAAATCATAGGCAAACAAGAAGAGTTGTGCATGATCCTGCAGAATTTGGTATGTACGTGGATGAAGACAGAGCTCTTGTGGATATAGAAGAAGAAGAAGAGAGCTCTCAACAGTATGAGACTGAATCAAGTGCATCAGATGATGAGGGTGTAGACATAGATCGACAAAGTTGTGAGATGCATTGAAGCTCTCAGACATTTTTAGTGCTTTTGTAAATGCCTCGAAGTAGTTTGGTTAATGAAACCATGTTTTGTAGCAATTTTGACTAACAATCAGATATCCACCCATTAAAAATATGTCTAAAATGTTATTTTTGTATAAGAACTATTCAGTTCTACATTCTTTATATAGATTTTAGACATGTCAATGTCCTATCATATAGATTTTGGACATGTCAATGTTTTATCATATACATTTTGGGACATGCCAATGCCTTATATAGTGAAATTTTGACTACATTTTGAGCTCTTTTTTTATGAGAAAATGACAAAAAATGTCAAAAATCACATGTTTTCACCTCATTTTTGTAATATATGTATACTGCTATAAAGGAATCTCAAACATAAGCTGCCATTTGCTTGATTTTTGACGAGAGTGTTCTCTTTTTACGACATAGTTCTCGTTTGTTACGACTCGCTGTTTTGTTTGACGTGTCTTGCTATCCTGACTTTTTTTGTCTACAAGAGATCAAAACTATTGGTAGTAGACTCCACATTAACATGAATTTGCCTTTTAATAGTCATAATTGCATGTTCAGTAATCATCACAAGGGTAATGGAGGGGTTGGTATTGGAATAGCCAACTCCATTAGCCATTTGATTCAGAATGTTATTATCAATCCTTCCCATCAATGGATTGGAATCACCCTTCACATGCGTCTAAAATGTACCATGGCCAATATTTATGACTTAAATTCTTCCTCTCAAAGGGCTAAATATTGGGAGCTCAAGAATATTAGAGAATGTGTACTCGATTCAAGAAGACTCAAGGACTTGTGCCAATGAGATTGTACCTCTATTGCAACACAATAGCCTATAGTGAGATATTAACACACATTTAAATGTCAATCCTATCGAACGTCCTAACCAAGTGTATGAGGACATGTGCACACATGATGGAAAATGAAGTGGTTTAGTTGATATGTATGAGAAAAGACTAATCCACCTCTCAAGCTCACTAAAGAACTGAAAGTGTCTGCCGCGATACCTCTTACAACAGTTTTCAGTAAATCAAGAATTTCTCCTTGTTCCGAACTCTGAATATAGTCAATAGGGTACTCATTTTGAAGCTGTTGACAAGACGCATCTATTGGAAGTAGTTTCACTCTATTCTGACAACTCTGCTTCAAGTTATGACCAAAATAGAGAATGGCGGGAAGCACCCACACTCATGCCACAACTCCTACAAGCTCACACACACACCACAGTAGCTCAAAAATAGTGGAGAGGGGTAGAAAACAGTCCTACACACACATTGCAAGCATTACACACACATACAAGATCAAAGAGAAAATGGAAATCTGCAAGAAAGAGGCAAATTCGAAATTTTGGAGAGCTCCTTCTTCACAATGGCAAAAAAGTCTCTACAAAGAGTCACAAAGTGATTTATATACATGTGCCCTAAGTTTGGTCTTTCACACAAGAGACCGGCACTTTATTCCAAAAAGGTGAATTTCCTACTAATTTACAAGGGATATTTTACAACAAATTGGGATTATACAACTAGAGGACTCCTCTAGTGCATTTACATGGCTTGAGGGAATTCTCTAGGACTTTGAAGAAGAAAAATATGCCCATCAATTTGAAAATTTTGGGGCTCTTCTTTTGTGCTTCTCTGCTCTGCAACACTCTCCCCCTCTTTGTCTCTATCGTCCCTTGACAGGCTTTACTCCTTGTGTTCAGTTTGTTTAAGAGGCCTGAATACACACACCCAGTGGTCGAAGCGGCAACAAGGACTGTCAGAAAATTGGTTATCTTATCTGGGGTATGTCCTTTCCTTCTATTTTGCCCCTTGGTATTCCGTATATCACATATCTGGATTGCTATATTTAGTTGGGATGCCACGCACGCCACCAGTGACCTTTGTCTTGCTTGTGGTCCTCTGATTTGTCCTGGTTGCACACATGTGACCCTGTGGTATTGTTTTGAGCCTGTTTACTTTCTTTTCACCGCACGCTGTCAGCGGAGGGATTACTACTTGCCAATTATTATCTTGCACTTCTTCATGTATAGTTCCTGGCCCTGGTCCATCCTTCCCATGAAATGTCCTGGTTCTGATTGATCTTTAATTCCAATTCTCAGGACCTGGATGATTCGCGTTGTTACCTGATGCGTGCCCCTACGGGGCTTTGGGCAGAGGGTGGGTTTCCGGTATTATGATCTTCATTCTTTATTGAGTCGTTTTTTACTTTGATCTTCTTCTTCTTCTCTTCTTGCTCGATTCCCCTTCCACACATCCCTCCTCCTGAACTCTGTCGTCCCCGACAAGCTTTTTGTGGGGACGTGTATAGGTCTGTATGGTTGCTTGCTCTCGTTGGTTCAGAAGATTAGCGTGACATATCATAAATTCCTTCCATTGTGTTGACTTTACCCCATCCTTTGGTGCTTGCCGATGATCCGCAAAAAGACTCGTCTCATAAGCGACCAGACGTGCATTAAGGTTTGAAGTCATTTTTACAAAAATCTCTGAATCTATTTCCAAGAAGCCGGTGAAAAATGCTTCTTCAAAAGTTTGCATATATGTCGATGGCAAAAACATAATTCGAGAATAATATGCCATAAGTGTTAGGCGGCTTGGAATAGTAGATAGATAAAAAATGAGTGCTTCGGATCCCTGCGTAATGCCGATGAAATTTAAAAAAGTATATTTTGTGTGCTGGAAGACTTTGATGACGGTAAGTAGCATGCTGAATATCTTATTTGTCATTTTAACCGCTAAATCCGGAACTGTAGCATATCTTGCAATCCAAAATTCCATAATTTTTACCATATATTCCTCAGTCGGTAAGTAATTGTGTGGAGGACTAGGTAACAACGGATAGTTGAGCCACTTATTATTGATATTTCCTTGGCGCTGACCATCCCAAAATTGCGTCCAGGCTCTTCTACGGGGTACTAGGCAAAAAGATGGGTTTACCTGAAGCACATAAGGTGATGCTTCCCACTGTACCCGTAGTGTAGGATTCTTTTCCAAAAGCTTTCTTCTCCATATAGGATGCGCTTTCTCAAATTCTTCTTGGGTATACTTGAATGTATCATGTCTGAAGTGGAGATTGTGGTCCGGATCTTTATTTCTCGTAGTCATTATATAGTGTCGTGTTTGTTCTTTAAGTAGTCCATAGGGTACATTGAAAGGCTTCAAAATTTGGTCCAAGTTTTTGCTTTCTATCTTAGCTTCCTTCATTACTATGATGATTTGATCTTCAAATTCAGCCGTAAGCTGGGACACGAGTAGTGCCCTTTCCGGTTGGCTTAATTCTGCAATTTCCCGAGTGTTATGTTCAATGTGAACCTCTTGTTCCTCCCTTATCGGTGAATAATGTGAGGGGGGAGAGAGAGGACGTACCTTAGTCTCCACAGTAGCCTCTGTGGATTTTGGAACTACTGGTGTCCCCTCTATGTCCTTGTGTGTTAGTTGATCCTGGAGTTGTTTGATTAGCTCCTTCTTTTGCTGAATTTCTTCTTGGGCCTGTAAAATTGTTTGCTTATTCTTTTGGATTTCTTCTGCCACTATTGCGAGTTGATCCGCATCTTCTTTACATTGCAGCAGGTACCCATTTTCAGCTTTCTTTCATTTGGTTCTGAGAGCTGCAGTGTCATCCATGTACCTCTTTTCCCATTCGGCAATGGTGAGTTGCTCCTTCTTGAGCTGATCTTTATACTTAGCTATCTTTGTCTCCAATACTTCGATATCTTTTTCTGGTCTTTCTTCAACATTTATTGGCTGATCACTGAGAAGGGCCGTCATGAGTTCTTTTTTTCGATTCCTTAAGTTTTCTACTTCCTCCATGTATACTTTGATCTGTGATTCCAGTATTTGGCTCCGGGCAACCATGTGCGCCTTCTCAGTCTTGCTAGATTCGTATTTTCTGTACTTCTTGTAGTTGTGCTTTTAGTCTTTCGTTTTCGGTCATTAACTCATTGCACTGCTTTTTGGCTTCTTGGACTTCTTTCTCTTTGTTTCTGAGGTGCTCTCTTTCTAAGTTCAATTCTGCTGAAAGATTCTTACTCTTTTCTTGAAGCTCGTGCTTGTCCTGCATTGCTTGATCATAGTCTTCATCGGCCTCAAGCATCAGTTGTTGTGTGTCTAGTGCGGTTTTGATCATGTCTTGTACTACTGGCTTGAGTTGAGCTATGTCGACATTTAACCACGTCCTAGGTATGCTTGGAGCTTCACCCGATTGCACATCTTTTCCCTGCTCCACATGGATGGTTTCATTGTGTGGTTGTCTAATTTGTAATTGTATGTTGTGTGCTTCTTCTTGTTCATCCAAATCAATAGCTTTTGTGGTGCTCCCTTGAAATGTGACATCCATGGGGAGGGTTCTGCCACAACTCTGATTGGTGTGAAGGGTTCTTCGTCTTCTAGTTTCTCTTCCTGAGGCTCTTTCTTTGGTATCTGTATGGACATTTCGCGAGGTGGTGTGGCCTCCTTGATACGAATAGTGGAAGTCTCATTAAGTTTTATCACATGCGTACCTTCCTGGTCTGCTTCCTGACTTGTGGTGTTCTTATTAGTATGCGTAGTGTGGTCATCCATCTTAAGCCCTTTTGCTTCTTCATTGTAGTTAACTTCATTCAACTCTACCCATTGTCCATCATCCTTTGATTCACTTTGGATATCCACATTTAATAGTGAGTTGTCTGGTTTGTCTTGTGCATCCGAGGATGAGCTTGAATTGTCCAGCCCTATTTCCCTATAACGATGGACTTTAGTGAGTTTTCTTTTGGTTTTTGTTTCTTGTTGGGTTTGTTGATAATGGTGGCCTTGCAGTGGTAAATTGACTTGTCCTTCCGTATATTGGTGCCTCTCTTCCAGGGCCCTAGTTAAGTCTTCCTCTGTAATTGGCCTTTGCTCTTCAATTGTTGTTTTCAGCAGTACATGTGTCCTTTTCATGGCTGGAGCTTCCTCTTCCACTTGCTTGACTTCCCTTAGTCTCTTTGTGCCTCTCATTCTGGGTTGAGAGCTAGTTTCAGCTTCTTCTACAAGCTTGACTCCTCTTTTCTTTTTAGGAACAGTGGCAACTTTGGCATATTTCGCCAGAGCCATTGATGATGGCATTTCTTGCAGGTGCTCTCTGATGCCCAAAGCATGGTAGATCAATATTGTCAGGGCCACACTACCATTGAGAAAATTTTTATTATTCCATTGCTTTTTTGCTTCAAATAATCTTTCTTGGATGTACGGAGTCAGATTAATTTGATTTCCAATCTGCTTAGTGGCGTGTGAGAGTAGTTGAACAAGAATCTTTTGAGGGGCCGTGTACCTATGCATATTCGGAAAGCAGAAGTGTTGGTGAATAAGCCTTACTTCCTCCTCTATGTCTACCTGGTTGATGTCTTTAAATGTCCTGGTCTTTGCACCTCAGCTTTCTTCTTTTACCACGGTAGTTCCATCCTTTTCCCATCCAAAGGCTTCTTTAATCAAGTCATGCGTAAATTGGATGACTACCAATTCACCTATTTTATATATCACTCTAGCCTCGGGCACCAAGGGATCATGCAGTGCTGGTTGTAGGGTATTCATGACCTATGTGCATCTTTGAAAGTCGGGCTTATAGATTGGCAGTTCAAAATATTTATGTATGCCCGCTTTCTTCATAGTGTCTACGCTAGACGGGAGTTCATGTAGTACTCGAAAATCTTGGGACATGATTAGAAATTGATGATCTGTATCCATAATTTTGATCGTCGCCAGGAAGAGATACTCCCCAACTGGTTGATCTTCTCGAAACCAGTGTCCCTTTGCCTTGGTGATACTCTGAAGTGGAAATTCCAATACTTCCTCTTGTAATGTTGCTTCAAAATCTTCAGAAGCCATCTGCACTTGTAAGGAAAAGTGCATTAGCTTCAAAGGAAAGCATGAAGCTGTGTAGTGCATTGTAGTGATTATTGTCGTTCCATCACTCCGTTTCCCATGGCTCTATAAGTGAGATCTCTTACCACATCTTTTTATTTCTTATTCTGAAAGAAAAACAAGCGTTAGTATAGCCGAAGCATTTATTTATGTACATAGCATGTCCATTCCTAAGAGAGTTAAAGCTATGATCTAATCTCCATTGGAGAATGTGCACCACTAATTCTATCAGGTACCTCCGGTGCCGAATGCGTGGCCTTGTAATGTGGCCCTATTATGCATACTTTAGGTGCAATTGACACTTCATGAGTACAATTGTAATCTTTGTCATCTCGATGGTCCACTCTTTGCAGTCGCTTGGGTTTCCAAATCCATTTTATTGTTATGATGTCCCGAGTCTTCTCTCCGCTTTTTTGCTCTTTTTGTTGTTCCTTTGTATATTGTGGTAGCTGAGCACTAGAATTGTTGCTTTTCCTGGTTTTCGTATGAGTTTGTCTATGCTTTGTCGTTTGACTGTTATGAGGTAGTGTATCCTCCCACTTGCATATCTCTTGCTTGGCGGTCTGCCGAGCCTGCTTGGGTATCCATATCTGATGTCGTGCTCTCTGAGCTTCAATCAAAGGCTTGGGGAGCCATACTTGCAAGAGTCCTTTTGGTTTGGACTTTGATGAAGCTGACTTCTTCATTTCTATTTTCTCCTTATGAGTTCATGTTGACGTCTGCTCTTCCTCCTTCTGATCTTTAGGTACCCATTGGTATTTGACCATTCCTTGCTGGAAGTATTTGAGTGGGGAATTCCCTATTGGTGGTCTTTTGGCTCGTTGAGAAGCTCCATGAGAGTGGGTTTCCTTAGTGGCTAGCTGTTCCGCAACTGGATGTAGTGATTCTCCTTCTACCTTGGAGATTTCAGGGTTTGAACTTTCTACTTCTTCTAGCTTGGTTTCTGAAATGGTTGGACTGGAATCATGTTTGAGTAACTTTTTCGTGCAATTCCCTGAACTCTCAATGGTGGTGGTTTGGGATAAGGGCTTATCTCCTAATAGACTTAAAATTTCTTTGTGCCCTATCTTGGCTGAAATGTATCCTTCAGCTAGGTTGATACTGGCTTCATTCTCAATGATCCAATCTTGTCCTAGGATCAAATCTTCTATTAAATCCTCGTCTCTGCACACTAATACTCGTTGTTCCATGGAAGAATTTCTTAGGTGGAGAGACACTATCACTATTCCAATGCATTCTAGGGTTTGACCTCCAAATCCTCTCAATTGGGGCTTTTGTGGGACGCATAATCATTTGCAGATCTTTTATGACTGCATTACGTATTCAACTAAGTTTTGCTCCTGATTCTATCAATGCATCTATCAATTTGTATTTTGTCTTGCCGATCCCTAGGTTCAGGTAAGGTTATGACATGTACGACTTCGTCATGTCAGAGTCATGAACTTGGTAGTTGGCCATAGGGATAGGCTCCTCTCCTTGGAGATAGCGTTCATCTCGTTGTCTTATCCATTCTTTCCGTTTCTTAATGGGTTCTAGGGCTTCTTGTCGGGCATCCTCTCTAATCCGTTCTTCCTCTTTCTTCCTATTTTTAGCACCTACTAAACGTGTTATCATTTGATCCGTCAATGGCTCCATGAACCGTTTGACTCTGCATCCGCTTATGTAGTTAGGAAGAATATCTCCATCTAGAGTGGCTAGATTAACCGCTCCACTAGTAGAGATTCTATTGATGATCAGAGGTCCATATCCGCGTTTTTGTAACTTCTTGGCATGTTGTTTTAAGGTGTACACCAAGACTAAGTCTCCCTCTTTAAGTCCTTTGTCTTTTATATGTGCATCATAATATGCCTTTTGTCTTCTTTTAACTACGTAAATTCCTGCTACTGCTTGTAACCTAGTTTCATGTAACTTCTCGATTTGGTCTAGTTGTTGGGATAATTCATGTCGGTTCCACTCATACTATTGGGCTACTCTCAAGGTTGGGATCAAAAAATCAATCGGCAAAATTGTGTTCTGCCCATACACTAAATTGAATGGGGTAGTTCCAATGGCAGTCTTGTATGCTACTCGGAAGCCCCACATTGCATGATGCAATTGTTTGTCCCAATCCGACCTCCCATTATTGACAATCTTTGTCAATACAGTACATAACACCTTGTTGGAACTTTCCGCTTGGCCATTGGCTTGGGGATGGTATGGGGCTGATTTTTTGTGAATCACTAAAAATTCATTCATTAGGGATTCTATTACTTCATTAAGGAAGTGCGTTCCTCGGTCACTCACAATCTCAATTGGTAATCCGAAACGAGTGAATATATTCTCAAAAAGGAATTTATCAGTGGTTAGAGCATCGTTCTTTCTCGTAGCCTTTGCTTCTACCCATTTGGTCAAATAATCTATGGCTACTATGATGTACTCAGCATGTGATCCTTTGGCTCGTGGGTTGATGGGTCCTATGAAGTCGATACCCCACTTGGAGAATGCTCTCGCACACACCATAGGTCTTAATGGCATGTTATCTCTCCGAGTTGGGTATTTAGCCCTTTGGCATGTTTCACAGCTTTGTACATAAGTCTCCGCATCCATATGTAGAGTTGGCCACCACAGGCCGGCGAAGAGGATCATTTTGACAGTTCTCTCAGCTGAAAAATGACCTCCCGTAGCACCTGCGTGTGCCATCTCTAATATGGGTAGATACTCTCCTTCATGCATGCATAATCGCAATTGGTTATCCTTTCCTCTCTTAAACAATTGTTTTCCCATAAGTACGTAATCCTTGCTCATTTCTTCTAGGGATCGTCTTCTAGTTAAACTTATTCCTTCCTCATGCTCTCTGTTCTTTAGGAATTTAACCAATGTTTTACTCCAATTGGGTGCTATAGTTGAAAATGGTATGGACATATGATCCTCTGGGATTGTCTCTTAGCATTCTGCACAATTACTCACGTAGTCATAGACATCCTTGGGCATGTCAGGCCAGTACACTCCTAATCTTTTTAACTCCCGAATGGTTCCATAAGTCCCTTGGTGTGTTCTCCATTTGTTCACCTGTGCTTGCTCAATTAGTTTCTTTTGTTCATCCTCCTTGACACATCTTAGCAACACTCCATTGGGTTCCTTATAGTACACACATCCAGCAATAATGTGCAAATTTCTTGATTGAAGAATTTGCTTTTTGCTATTCTTATTGATTGAGTGTTGTGGGCCATGGGTGAGTATGGGAATTAATTTCTCTGCCCACTTTGGACATACTTCGAGATTGAACAAGTAAGTATCTGGTAGATCATCGGGTACTCCACTTGGCAGTTCTTCGTGGGTTAACCTAGAAAGGTGGTCTACTCTTACATGCGTATTTCCTTTTTTCACTACCACTTCGAAGTCAAACTCCATTAACAGCAAGAACCATCTTACTAATCTGCCCGTGTTACAAGGTTTATTAACTAAGTACAGTAGGGCCTGATGGTCTATAAAGAACTTAAATTTGTTGGCTAACAGATAGTGTCTAAATTTCTTAACTGCATAGACCATTCCTAATCCTTCTCGCTCGGTAGTGGTATAATTCCTTTCAGCTTGATTCAGTTGTCTACTTGCATAGGCAATTGGGTGATCTAGCTTTCCTTCATCAGCCGGTTGGGCTAAGATACATCCGATTGCATAATTAGAAGCATCAACCTGAATATGAAACGGCTTGTTCCAATTGGGCGTTTTCAGAATTGGGGCCGTGCTAAGCCTCTTTTTTAATTTGTTGAATGCTTTCTCGCACTCTTCCCTCCAAATGAATTGAGTTAAGAGACCATACAGGGGTTTGGCTATTATGGCATACATGTGAATAAAGCGACGGTAATATCCACAATTTCCCATAAAGGCTTGTACCTCTTTCACATTCTTTGGTCTAGGAAGCTCTAAGATGACCTTGATCTTGTCCTCATCCGTGGATATTCCATTTCTTGAGACTATGTGTCCTAAGATCTTCCCTTGTCTCACCATGAAGACACACTTTTCTGGGTTTAGGCAGACTCGATACTGGCGGCATTTATTGAATATTTTTCTCAACTCCGGAATGTGATCTCGTCTTTGATTCGAGTATGTACATAGATCATCTACATACACTTCCATGCTCTTTTTCAGGAATTCCTTGAAAACATGACACATCCATCGTTGGAAAGTAGCAGGTGCATCACTGAGTCCAAAAGGCATCACCCTGAAAGCATAGACTGCCCATTTGGTCGCGAATGCGGTCTTATGTTGGTCCTCAGTAGCAATAGCTACTTGGTTGTATTCGGAGAATCCATCTAAGAAGCTATAGACTTCCTTTCCTGCTACCCTTTCCAATAGATGGTCCGTGATGGGTAATGGATAGCTATCGCGTATGGTGGCTGCATTGACCTTTTTCAAGTTAATGCACACCCTCAATTTTCCATTTTTCTTAGGCACCACTACTAAAGGCGATACCCACTCGGTGTGTTCGATCTCATATATGAATCCTGCAGCTAGTAACTTGTCAATTTCTTCCTTAATTTTTGTTGCATACACCTCATTATACGTATAAGGGCGTTGTTTAGATGGTTTTGCATCTGTAGTCATTGGTATTTGATGAGAACAAATATTGGGTTCTACACCCTTAAGATCCTTATATGTCCATGCGAACACGTCTCAATATTCTTGGATCAGCTGTATGAGTTCTTCTTCCTCCTCCTCTGATACATCTTTGCCTATGTAGGTGCATCGCTCTTCTCCGTCTTCCACTCTTACTACAATTTTTTTTGTTTGTTCTTTGTTGTCGTATGCTTCTCCATCTCTAGCCTTTCGTTTAGGCATTTGAATGGCTACCTTTCTCTCTTCTACTTCATATCTTTTAAAATGTTCAAGAACTTCAAACGAATCTAGATCAGGTCCCATTTTACTCATGTCTTCTGCTTGCTTTTGTACCATGGGAGTAGTTTCGATTGCCAAGATCTTGCTAGGTTCCTGTTTCTCTCTGTTTCGAATGGTGTCCAGATAGCTCTCTTCGGAATCGAATTCTGGCTCTATTTCTATACTTTCATATTCCTCTTTCCATTCTTTTTCCACGATTTCCCCTTCATCTACTTCTTGAAGGACAACCATATAAAGATTTACATCATAACCTTCCTCATCTATGCACTCGTTCATTGTCAAAACTTCCTCATTCACGCATACATCTAAGGTTGCTAGAATTTCCATCCATCCATGCGGTTCAAAGGTCTCATCTCGAAAGATTTGAGGCATGTACCCTGGGTCCTCTACTGGTCGGTAGTTACGATGTCCTACCGGCCACATTTGCCTTTTACTCTCCTCCTTCTTGGCCTCTTTGCACATCCATAATTGGGCATCCTCGTGCATCCAAGATTTATGGCTCGATCCAGCACTGTGCAAGGATAGGTCGTCTTCCTCCTTGTGTATGGGATTCCATTGTAGTGGAGGGACATCTCGATAAGCAAATGTATGCAAGTTTATCTTGGTTGTATTTCCTTGATGTTGTAGGTACAATGAATCTCTTCCCTAGTCTTGCACTACCCGCATTTGTCTCATAAAGGGTCGCCCTAATATCATTTTGTAGTTGTTAGCTTTTTCGAACTTACAAATGGCTAATGTGTGTTAAAAATTCTACTCCACAGGTGGTTAATTTGATTCTTTCCAATATTCCTAAGGGTTTCTCCACATGCCCGTCTGCTAATTGGAGCTTCATGCGTGTGGGTCGTAAGGCAGGTTTCCCCCATTTCTCCCAAATCTCCTTGGTAGCGATTCCTACCCCGGCTCCCGTGTCTAGTATAGCCTTGGCCATGTACCCATTGTAAGTGACCGGCAGACAGGTATTGCCTTCGTCACCTTCACTAAACTCTCCCACTTTATCCACTGGGATTTGTACTTTAGATGTGTTCTCTTTTCCCTTTCCTTCCTTTTCTTGCCCTAATTCTAATTGGCTCGCTAATTGTCTCCATAATTGTGGCTTAAGTTGAAGTAATTCTTCCATGGTCAACTAGAATTGTACTTTTGTTTTCTTGAGTTCCGTTAGATTGTGTGAATTTTTTTCTAAGTTTCCTTTTCCTTTTCCATGTACTGTAGGTGCTCGTATTATTATAGAATCCTTTTCGTATTCTCCCATGTAATTCGGTAAGGTGGAAATACTCGGGGTTTCCTCCCTCTTCCTATCGAGTCTTGATACTTCCTCATATACTTCCTCCAGGTTGGTATTTGGTTGATAAACTTCCACATCTATTTCCTCAAAAGGAGGTTTTGATACTCCATTTTTCTTCCATTGTTCTTCTCGAAGTCTATTCCATAATTCCTTCGGCCATTCTGCCTCTAAGTCCGGTATTATTGACACAGGTTCATCTTGAATTTTCATTTGTTCATCTATGTCTTCCTTCCTTTTAAGTTCTTTACCTTTGGATTGGACACAATCTTCGTATTGATCATCTGTTATCCTAGTCTCTGGCAGAGCTGGGATAGTCTTTTCTAGGGTTGCTTGTGCTACCTCTATAAGTTTCCTACATATCACTAGTCTTTCCTTTTCGAGCTCCCCTTGTGGGTAAAGCTTTTCGTGTTGCTCTATATTTGGCCCAGTCTTAATTCTAGCTTGGTAAGCTTTTAGCCACATGTCTAAGTCGTCTGGTTTTGGGTCAGCTAGACTTGATCCTAGTTTCTCTTTCTCTTGGATAAGTGGTGACACCGGAATCTCCTCCCGAATCCTTTGTTCTTTATGTTCCCTTTTGTTTCGGATTTGTTTTTTATTTTTTTGACTCTCATTTTTCGCCCATTTATTTTTGAGTTTTTCTCTTCTTTCCTTCCATTTTTGCGCTTTGGTGTTCTGGGTACTCTCGTGTGGATCCTTAGAATCTTCCACTACCTGAACTTTAGGGCTTACGGCTTTATCGCTCTCTTGTTCTTGTTCTGGTAGTTTCCCTTTTTGTTGCCTTATCTGAGCTCTTGTAATGGCTTTCAATGGCACAGTATATTCCTTATCACTTCCAGATCCTTCTACTACTTCAATTACATTGATAGGAGCAGTGTCCTGGACTTTGGTTGGATTCTTAGGGCAGTCCCTGAAAAGATGTTCCTTTCCGCAATCATTGCAATATCCTTCCCAAGTCCTAGGTGGTGATGGATTGTAAGGTCGAGGGCACTCTCTAATCAAATGGTCTCCTCCGCACCTATAACAAGGTCCTCTTGGTACAGGTGGTCTAATGGTTGGTCTCATGGGTGGTTGCGCTTTAGGAGCGGTATACATTAGAGTTGCGACCTCAATGCCATAGCTTGGGTCATAGTTTCCATATCCATAATAAGCGGAATCATAGGTTGGTTCGTAATCTAACATATTGGCTTCATATGGGTAGTAATCTCCTGGTGGCAACTCATATCCAGGGTTCATTGATTCCTCATTGATTGTAGATGATGTTGGCACTATGGCTCTCTCCAAATTCTCTTTGGGATGGGCATACTTCACAGGTACTACCTGTTGAGGTTGCGACAGTTGTGGCCCTAGCACTGGTTGTGGTGGTGGATATGGTGCCTGTTCATACGGTCTTGGTACTCCTGCTAGTGTTGGATAGGGATTGTATCTGGGCATCTCTCTGCCTTGTTCTCTAGGTGGATATCCATAAGGTCGATACAGAGGTGGTTAGAATGATCGTGCCTATCTATTGAATGGACAATTTTCAGTGGTGTGATTAGTGTACTTTTGTTCTATGTGGCAGTACAAAGCATTTCCTGGTTGGTGCTATCTATTGTATGGGTATGTTTGATGTGCACCGGTCCCTCCTCGCACACACATGTGTGTGGGGTGATCTCCTCCACACAGACTACATCTTCGTAGCATAGGCACTCTTAGGGCTAGGTGTTGGTAAGTTCTTTGTCCTTGGACTCCTAGTTTTTTTGCTAATAGTTCCGCCAATTCCTCCATATTACTGGAGTTGGAAGTAATGGTACTTCACGAGTCTTCTGATTTAGTGGAGCTGGGTGTACTCTTGAGGTCCTCAGCTAGGTTATCTTCCAGATCAATGCATTCCTGAAGACATTCACTTAGAGTTTGTAACCTCTTCACGTAAACTAAGGTTCTTAGGGTTCCATTCGTGAGTCCATCCAAAAATAATGAAATCATTTTTTGCTAAGTGGGTCTCTCAGCCACGGGGCATCTATCACTGATTGAAGGGCATTCCCAGTTGTCCTCCTACTACTAGTCGTGGTCTTACGGGTGGTCGGTACTGATTTCCTACCCTTGTGTGGGCCTGATTGTGTGTTTGCACTCCTGGAGTTGCGAATTGCACATGAGTACGGTTTGGCGCACTACGTTGGCTAGTCTATCGTGACGTGGTGTGTTCTGTCTCTGTTGATTTCCAAAAGGGTTCTGCGAAGTAGTTGCCTAATCTCTCTGAGGGAATACATGCATACCCATGTATCTCAGTCGAGCCCTGTCCAAGGCACTAACTGGCCAATATCTCCTCCAATTTTTGTCCAAGTATGTGAGTCTAGTTTCATCTTCTGGATCCTTCAGCTCATAAAATGTCATGGGGCTTTCTTCTCTCCCTGGAGCAGGTAAGTCTGTTTGAAGTAATAAGTCTGATCCATGGATCATACAGACTTCCAATAAGTAGGCGTGTTGAGGTATCAAGTCTGCTCTCAAGACTCGAGTTACTTGGGATCTCCCTCTAGGGGTAGTCACTAACTCCTGAGGGTTTGTTCTTCCGGAGTTTTCTGGTTCCACTAACTCTCCCCTTTCATTGATCATCTTAGGAAATTCAGTTAGGATGTAGATGTGACCAATTTTGTCTATGTATGCTCCTCCCTTGTACTTGACAGCAAGTCGGGGCACGATCGTGGCATTCATGGAAGTTACCATCCTAGCCACAGATCTGTTTAAGCCATCCATGTAGATGGGGATCTCCTGGGCATTGGTAGACACATACTACAAGGAAGTACGGTAATCTCCCTCAACAGTAGTCATGAAATTTCTACTTGGAGTTGGACCCTGCATGTCTTCCGAAGCCATGGGTATTTCCTCCTCTGAGTCACTAGAGGTATCTCAATAGGCAGCGTGGTGACTAACCTGGGTAGCACTTCCCACAGAAGATATGACACTTCTTCGGCTACTTAGCACTCTCCCTGACCTCAAGTTCATTCACGCTCCTAAGACTCTCTAAGTCTCTGAGACTCTCCTTGAGTGGCTCTTCCAATGCCTCTAGTTACCTGAAAAAATGCTTCAACCACACTGGACAATACCACTTCCAGGCGATATTGCGCTGGGCAATACCGATCTGGCCACGATAGGATACTTGTAATCTACACGATACGATACTTGCTGTAGCAGGCAATACGATACTGAACTATTGCCACGATACGATACCAATAATCCTCGCGATACGATACCTGAGCACCGAGACGATACGATACTGATTTTGGTCACGATACGATGCCACCTCTTTTGCACGATACGATACTGGAAGCCTTGCGATACAATACCAGACTGCTGACGCGATATGATACTAGAATATATGCTGACACGATACCAACTTGGTATCGTGATACGACTCCCGACAATGAGACGATACGATACCACGACAAGGGGCGATAAGATGCCACCGACTTGCACGATACGATACTAGTATGATATCGCGATACTACACTAGGAAGTGGGCGACACGATACTTCAGGGATTAGCGATACGATACCTGAGAACCGAGGTGATACGATACTGAAGATGGTATCGCGATACGAATCAGGCAAGTGGACGATACGATACCATAGTAGGTAACGATACGATATTACTGGGTAAAGTGAGATCGTGATACCAACTTGGCGATACGATACCAAAGTGGTATCGCGATACCAAGACTGGTACCCAAGGATATGATACCTTGGCGAGTATCGCGATACAAGGGAACTTTGGTATCGCGATACCAAAACTCAACCGATCGCGATACTCAAGCCAAAATGTCTCACAAGTTAAAAAATTTAGCACCCCCTTGCTCTTCTCACACACCTCTTCACTCCTAACCCACTGTCCCTCTCACTGAAGCTCAAAAATCAACTGTCTTTGCCCCCCCCCCCCCCCCCCCCGCGATACCATGCATGCATTTAATCACGCGTTTGTGCACTTTTAGTGTGTTCTTGTTCAAGATACTTTGTGGAATCTTACCTTAGTACTGTCTAGCTTGCACCTTCAGCTCAAGTTCTAGTTTTAAAGGCATGAATTGCACGATACTTCACACGCGATACCAGTCGCTGCTCGCAAGCGATACCAGAACACAGTGAAGTGTCAAATGAGTCAAATTTTTTTGTTTTTATACCTTTTGTGACAGAAACTAAACATTACTAATTTTGGGCAAATTTTTACGCTTTTTTTAGTGGTCTTGGCCTACTCCTACTTCACTTTTCTTCACTTCTCCTCTCTTTCTCACCTAACCCTAACTCCTCCTTCTCTCTCTTCCTACTAACCCTAAACCTAAAAACTCATTACACACACCTTGGGGATGTGAAGTAACAAGTACTGAAGTGATTGACTACTTGCCACGGAATGAATTCACTTCTACAAGTACGATTATATCACTCTCTATCTATAACCATCACGAAGGCACCTTGGTTGAGTGCTCCCCGACAACGGCACCAAAAACGTGTGTACTCTAGTCAAGAAGACTCAAGGACTTGAGCCAATGAAACTGTACCTCTATTGCAACACAAGAGCGTATAGTGAGAAATTAACACATATTTCAACGTCAATCCGATCGAACGACCTAACCAAGTGTATGAGGACATGTGCACACATGATGGAAAATGAAGTGGTTCAGTTGATTTGTATGAGAAAAGACTAATCCACCTCTCAAGCTCACTAAAGAACTGAAAGTGTCTGCCGCGATACCTCTTACAGCAGTTCTCAAAAAATCAAGGATTTCTCCCAGCGCCGAACTCTGAATATAGTCAATAGGGTACTCATTTTGAAGCTCTCGACAAGACGCATCTATTCGAAGTGGTTTCACTTGATTCTGAGAACTCTGCTTCAAGTTATGACCAAAACAGTGAATGGCGGGAAGCACCCACACTCACGCCACAACTCCTACAAGCTCACACACACACCATAGTAGCTCAAAAATAGTGGGGAGGGGTAGACAACAGTCCTACACACACATTCCAAGCATTACACACACATACAAGATCAAAGAGAAAATGGAAATCTGCAAGAAAGAGGCAAATTCGAAATTTTGGAGAGCTCCTTCTTCACAATGGCAAAAAAGTCTCTGCAAAGAGTCACAAAGTGACATATATACATGTGCCCTAATTTTGGTCTTTTCACACAAGAGACCGGCACTTTATTCCAAAACGGTGAATTTCCTACTAATTTACAAGGGATATTTTACAACAAATTGGCATTATGCAACTAGAGGACTCCTCTAGTGCATTTACATGGCTTGAGGGAATTCTCTAGGACTTTGAAGAAGAAAAATATGCCCATCAATTTGAAAATTTTGGGGCTCTTCTTTTGTGCTTCTATGCTCTGCAACAGAGACCCTCTCATTCTGATTGGTGAGTTCAATATTGTCACATCTATTCATGATAGATATGGTAAGAAAGGTTCCACTATTGATGGGCAAGAGTGTTCTTCCTCGATGGAGCCCATTATTTCTCATGACCTTATGGACATCGCCAACAATATTTATTTTTCCTCAAATAATACATAGAAAGATGATTACCATCTAGCTATAAGACTTAATTGATGATAGATAAATATTCCTTATGTTCAAAGGTTTTGGAATGTTTCTTGTACTTTGAATTGTATCTTATTCATCTTTGACCATAACCCTTTGACCATCACCCTTAGAAGCAATGGCCCTAACTATAGATGTGGTTGGACCCACATTGATCCCTCTCTCTTGAAATTCACTTGTGTCATAAACCAAACCAAAAACATCCGCTCCCCCATCACTTTGATCAATGATCTAACCCATTCACTACAAGAACCTTTTGAAGCAAAGTAGGTCTAATAAAGGAAACTATATTTCAAGAGAGATCTCCATGTTGTACACCGCTCTAGGCTCCAATCCTAACGACATTGAGAAAATCTTGAATCTCTAGGAAAGATTAAACTATGAACACTACTTTGAGGCTAGTGCAATTCTTAGTTATTCAAAAGCTTCTTGGGCAGGAAGTCTTGATAAACCCAAGAAAAGTATGTTCTCTTTTATCAAGGAGAAAAATTCAAGGATTTCATACTAGTGTTAGTGAAAAATTCAAGTCATGTTTCTATCAATATTGAGGAGAATTCAATGGATGCTTCTTGCTTCTTTATTGATGTTTTTTTTAGCTCTCCCAAGTGGGGGGAGGATATCCACAGATCCAAAGCTTCTATTCAACACTAAAGTTATCAAGTTGATCCATAAATGAGGACCAAAAGAGGAGCTTAACAATTGGAGACCTATCACGTTCTTGACAACCATCTACAAGATTTTTGTCTCCACTCTTGCTAGGTGTGTCCTATCATGAAAGACGTTATCCTTCCTGAGGAAAAAGGTTTTATGAAAGACTCTCTTTGTAAAGAGATTGAGGATGGTAATGAGATTACTCAATCCTTCTATTTCTTTAAGATTGATTTTGATAAAGCCTATGATAGCATTATTAGTGGTATTTTGTCCTCAAATCCCTTCATGATATTGGAGCTCAAAATGACTTTATGAAATGTGTTAGTACTCTCTTTGATAATGCATATTCTAAGATTTCCATAAATGATGCCATGTCCCATCCCTTTAGAGTAATCAGATCGATTGGACAAGGTTGTCCCCTTGCCCCTCTTTTGTTTTCCATTGCTAATAATGATCTTAGGTGGTTAATTGAATATTTCATCGATCATAATGTGCTCAGCAATATTGACATGCCCAAATCCCCTTCCCCTTTGAGAATAAAAATGTTTGTTGAAGGCACTGTTGATGGCTGACGATTTATTTGTTAAGAGTCTTTTGCAGTTTCTTAACACCTTCTGCTTAGGTAGTGTCTCTTAGGTTAACCACATGAACACTACCTTCAAAACTTCCAACAACCTAGCTCCCTTTGGGACATTATTTTATCTCTTCATGATTTTTTTTCCTATTGGAAACACTCTTTGTTGGAGTTATCAAGATGCTTGTATGGAATTTAAAGAGCTTTATTGTCTTAATGATCCATTTTTGGTACATACTAACTATTTTTTGAGGACAACATTTAGATTGAATGGATATCTCTTTGGAATTGTTGTCACATTGGCATCAAAGAGCATATATGTAGAAAATTAGGATTCAAATATTTGAAGGATCTGAATCCTAACGGATGGATACTTGAAAATGATATGATTTCTAGTAAGACTCATATCTCTCTTTCTTGTCAACAAGTTCTTATTCATCTCAAAAACTTGTTGCAAGACAAGCTTGTTGACTTCCACAACTCTAGAACCATCTCTACTACTACTATGGACAAAGACATGTTGAAGATATTTAAAAAGCACAAAGGAATAATTCTCCATGCCCTTAATAAGCTCAATAAAAAGATGGAACCTTCAGTGGAATGCCTCCCACTGGAAATACATGTTTCTCTATATCTAGGCCTTCCCCAATGACATGAAACACTCTTTCCTCATGTGGCTCATCATCCACAATGGTTTATGGTGTAGCGTGAGAGCTAGGAAAAGTGCTATCAATGATGGAAAATGTAATTTTTGTGAGAAAGTGAAGGATTTTCCCCAACTTTTCTACATATGTCCTCATACCAACAAACTCGAGAAGGTTCTTTGACCATATTGCCCTAAGTTAAACATCTCTCTGACCTACAAAGAAGTCATGTTGGGTTCTTGCTTGAAGATGGATAGTGATCTATTGAAATGACGGAGGGCTCACATAATATGGTTCATTTGGTTAAGCAGGAATCCATTTGTGTTTAGGGATGGAAAAAAGAAATATTGGTACTCATTCAAACAAGAATTTAAAGATATTGAGCATCAATGTCTGATGTTTTCTAAAAAAGTTCTCTCTCACAACTATCATATATCCAAAGTCATGAAGAACACCCCTCCCAACGAATGGAGGAAGTCCCTACTGTCAAGGTACTCGACTATCAGATCTCACATGATTTTTTGTTGTATCTAAGTCCTTTTGTTGGTTTTTTCCTTCTAGTCTCATGAACAACTTTGATGTTGTATTGTTTGTCTTCATAAGCATTGATCCCTTTTGTAGGAACTTTATTGACAACTCCCCTATTCTCATGTGTGGGATACTCTATTATCATGTGTGACATCCTACGCTATGAACATTAGCATTTTCCATTATTAATATACTTTTCCTTTCCTGTTTCTTCATTAAAAAATAGAATTCTAGAGAGAGAATAGTATACATAAAGGAAATATTATCATCACTATGATGAGCAATAGATTTGATTTCAGATTTTTCATTGCATTATGCTTGGAAAATATCCAAGAACTTGAATTCAGAAGTTAGCTCTTGAAAGTGGCTGAAAAAGGGAGCTCTTTGGTTGTGTCAGCTGTTCTTTTAATTTTAAGTTTAATACAAGAGTAGGTATAAAAGTAAACTTGCAAAAAAACACAAAAAAAATCTCAATGGTTTACTCAAACATTTCTCACCTTGTTACACAAAAACTCCAATATAGTATGTGTGGAGATGTATTTTCTTCTATGTATCTAGAGCTCAAGTATTCATGTAGATAATGGTATCAAAACTTCTAATTCATGAAATGTCAAGGCTATTCTAGAAGCAATGAGGATCATTTTCTCTACACCAAGAGATGTTCGAATCGAGGCTTCATATGATTGATAATTTATGTTGATTATCATGAAGTCCTCAAAGGACTTGTTTCTCTTTAAGAGAATATTGAGCTAGAATTTTGACATGAAAATTTATCATATGCTAAAAATATTCTTTGCATGCGCATTACTTGGGATAAGAGTAAGAGATATGTTTACTTATCTCACAGTGAGTATGTTACCAAAGTACTAACCAAAGTACTTCACATATTCAATATGTATGGTGGAAATGCATTGAGTACACCATTGCGTACATATGTGAAGTTGAGCATGATTGTCCCAAATCTAATGAGGAGAAGGAACTGATGGGCAAGATGTCCTATCAATCTACTCATATCACTCTCATGTTAGTTGTGGTACCTATCAAACCAGACATTGTATTTGTAGTGGATATTGTGAGCAGATATATGTGGAACTTTGGAAAGAGGCCTTCGGAAAAAGTGAAAATAATATTGAGATATCTTATTGACACTAAGGAAATGTTTCTATTGTGGCATAGAGGTGAGGCATCCATTATTGGATACAGAAATGCAGACTATGCTGGTTGTGTAGACAATAGGCAGTCTATTTCAACATATTTCTTTCACTTCATAGGAGGTGATATTTGAGGAGGACTCATATTCAAGAATGCATAGTTAGTTTTTTTGGTGCAAGTCAACCACCAATTGGTGTTGATAAAGGCTTGAAGGTAAAGAATGAATAAAAGATCAACAATTGAAGATTGAAGGTAGAGTATGTTCAGGAAATGAAGACTTGTATACATATGTACATTAATTTGTAGTTAGCTCACTTATACCTTTTGTATGGTCATGACTTTGTACGTATATGCACTTATATACAAGTAAAAACTCGGGGAAAATATGCGAGAGGATGACATGACAAGAATTAGAAGTTCGAATAGTCATTAGACACATGAGAAGTAAGGAGGAACTCTCTCATCATTCATATGTAAAGTTTTTGAATAGAAGAAAAAGTTGCACCTAATATTTTGTTGTGTTCTCCTTCTATGCTTGATCATTTCAAGAATCCTTTTGTAGATGTCTAATTCCATAGTTAATGAGTCTATGGTTAAGGCTTGAGTCTTATTGTAAACAAGATGAGAGAATTATGTGTAGGAACATTCGTATGTAAAGAAGTGTTGAGTGTCTTTTGAAACAGGCACAATCTCGATGGTCAAAGAATTGATCAATTCTCAGTGCACAGTGTAAAGTTTTGTATGAATGAGGAGTCAAAATCTAAGTTGGAAGGTAAGCCATATATGGCTAAAATAATTTTCTTAAACGGGTTCTACTTTGGGAGAACTGTGTTTTAGAAGTCGTAGGTGTCAACCTGGACTATACAGGAGAATAGTTTTAGACATAGGTGAATTGTTTGATTCATTTCTCAAGGTTTACTGAATCATTTGAGATTATTTAACTTGGAGAAGATGCGAAATCTATAGAGAACATCTTGTGCAAAGTTTTATCAACAACTTTACACATTTGATCAATCAATGAGTGGGTTATGTGCAGCAGACCTCCCGAGAAATGACTCTCTTCATAATTAGCTCAAGATTTTCATAATCTGGTGTCGATCCTTCAAATTGGTAAAGGTTTTGAGTTGTTCTTGATATATAGGTCCTCTAACATCAAGAACAACTCTCCATCAGTGGTATCAGAGCATGAATCATCAAAATAGAAGAAAGGAGGACCCCGCCTGCTGTAGTCATATAGAAATCGACATTTGAAGGTTCAAAAGGTGAAAGCTTTAAGGGAAAGCTTGAGAAGGAGACTTGAAGCAATCAAGAAGTCCAAAAGGAACTACATTGAAAGTAAAGGTACATTTATTCCTCATAAACCTTGCAGAATTTAATACACATGTGAAGAAAGGATGGGAGATTCTCTTCAGATAGAGAAATTGGATAGAGAAAACTATCCAGCTTGGTCAATGAGGATGGAAGCTCATCTCATGAGCATAGACCTGATAGGTTATATCACAAGTGAAGAAGAAAAACCACAATTTAGAGATCCTAGTGTTCCAACTAGGGATGAACTCTCAGATTTGAAGACTTGGATGAAGAAGGATGCTCAAGAAAGGAGCATTATATACATGGGAGTTAATGACTACCTGCTACCTCATATTAGAGGTCTTGAAAGTGCAAGTGATATGTGGAATGCTTTGGAGGAGCATTTCCAAAATACTACAAAGTCAAGGAAGGCATCCTTATGGGCAGAGTTCACTACATTCAAGGCCTCTTAATCCATTTTTGATTATGTAACAAGAATGAAGGACATTGTAGATGCATTAGCAGCAGTTGATGAAGATATTGAGGATGATAAATTGGTAAGGAAAATCGTCAAGGTTTGAGAGGAGATGAGAAATGGAAGCCATTCATTTTGTCTACTGAATTGTCACTAGATCATTTCACTCCGGATTTAAATCAATTGGTAGGACATGCTAACTTTTGAGCAGGATGTCATAGATGATGGTGATAAGGGTGTAGGTCAAGCAATGTATTCAAAGGATAAGAAGAAGAATAGAAAAGGCAAGAAACAAGCAAATGAAGATGAAGGTACAACTAACCAACCCAACTTCCTAAGAGGAAGAGGCGGTGGCAAAGGTAGAGGAAGAGGCAGAAGCAATAAAGATGGAGCCAAAGCTTGCTGGATTTGTGGTAAGAAAAATCACTTAGCTCGTGATTGTTGGCATAATACTTAGAACAATGGAGGAGATAATCAGAACTTTAATTCAAGAGGAAGAGGTGGTAGAAACCAAAGAGGAAATTTCAGAGGTAGAGGTAGTAGAGGTTACTTTGGAAGAAATGCAGGTAGAGGATTCCAAAGTCAATCCTAGAACAATACCTACTACAATTATGCTTCAGATCAGAAGGAGGATTCAACCTTGATTATGAATGCAACATGTGAAAGGAAAAGTGAAGACCAAAGAATCTTTTACATTGACTCAAGGTGTAGCAATCACCTGAGTGGTAACATAGCTTTGATGCCTGATTTGGAAAATAAGGTAACTAATCATGTAGTTCAAATAGGTGATAATACAAAGCACAGTGTGAAGTCAACTGGATCAGTGAAGTTCAAGGATGGAAGTACTCTTCTGATTAAGGTCTTCTATGTTCCTACAATTCCAAAGAATCTGATAGGTGTAGGGCAAATTGCTAAAAAAGGTTATGAAGTAAGGTTCACTAATGATGGAGTTTTTGTGGAAGACCCTGGCAATGAGTATAAAAAAAACATTTCAGGGAAGAAAAAAGGTAGACTCTTCACATTGAAGATTCAAGGTAATGTTGGTCATGCCTTGTTCACTTATGGAGGACGAAAGATCTCTGAGTTAGACCTTTGGTACAGAAGGCTTGGACATTTCAATGAAAGAGGTATTAAGGATATGGTTAACAATGGTTCAGTGATTGGATTGCCTAATGTTGTAGGTAATCATATGACATACAGATGTGAGGCATGTCAATTAGGTAAGGCTCATAAGAAATCATATTCTAAGCATGGATTTATGTATTCAGAGAAGCTTGAGCTAGTACACACAGATGTGTGGGGACCATCAAAGGATTTCAGTATTAATGGTTCAAGATATTATGTGATTTATGTTGATGATGCTACTAGATGGATCACTATCTATGTGATCAAAGATAAATCAAAGGTATTTAATACATTCAAACATTATCATGTGTATGCAAAAAGAATTACAGGTCAAAAGTTGAAGAGACTGAGGCTAGATGGAGGGGGAGAGTATTTCTCTAATGAGTTCAGTGATTACTTATGGAATGCAGGTATAAAAAGGGAAGTTACTTGTAGGTACTCTCCTCAACAAAATGGTGTAGCATAAAGGAGAAATAGATCTCTTGTTGAGGTCGCAAGATCAATGATGAAGAAGAAAAATTGTCCAAATTATTTGTGGGTTGAGGATTTAAATACAGCTACATATTTGGTTAATAGGTTACCATGTAAAGCTTTGCAGGGTATGACACCATATGAGGCATGGTGGGGTAAGAGACCTACCCTAGATCATTGCAAAGTATTTGGATATTGGCTTATGCATATGTGCCATCTCAATTGAGGCATAAATTGGAACCTAAAGCTGAAAAGTATGTGTTGATTGGATATGATGATAAGCAGATCGGATATAGGTTGTGGAGTCCATCCACAAAGAAATTCCTTGTATCAAAGGATGTTACATTTGTTGAACAAGGTACTTGGTATGCAGGTACAATCATTAATCATGTAGGTGATGAAGAGGCAAAGACTGGTCATACCAGGAATTTGAATCAACAATCTAAACATTAAACAGCTCCACATTTGGTAACTCATCATTCGCTCCCACTAGTGCTTCCCCTAATTCCAATCTTCTAAAATAATCAGCCATAGCATGCTCTTTACCAGGCCTATGGACAATCATGAAATCAAATTCCTGGTGTAAGAGCATCCATCTTGCTAATCTCCCCCTTAAACAAGCATTCTTAATAACGTATACCAGAGCTTAGTGATGGACATGAAAAACTACTTTATTTCCCAACAAATAATGCGTGAGTTTATTCAAAGCATACACCATTGCCAATGCCTCTTGTTTAGTTATTGCATAATTTCTTTTTGCTGAACATGAAACTCTACTAGTATAGTATACTAGTCTATACCATCCCTTTTCTTTCAGCTGCATCAAAACTGCTTCTACTACTACATCAAAAGCATCTACAAATATATGGAAAGGTAAAGACCAATCCGGAGGCTACAAAATATGTGCTACTAACAGCATCTTCTTTAGCAATTGAAAAGCTTTCCCCTGAGGTTCAGCCCATACAAAAGGAACCTGCTTCTTAGTTATGTGTGTCAATGGTAATGAAATATTGGATAAATACCTCAAATATATGTTCTGCCAATTAATCTCGCCCACAAACCTCATTACCTCCTTTACATTAGATGAAGCTTTTTATATCCTGATAGCCTCAATTTTCTGGATATCAATAGTGATTCTTGCACTTCAAATAATGTGTCCCAACAAAATGCCACTACTTATTACAATAACACTCTTAAATGGACTCAACACCATATAAATTTTTCGCATCTCTCAAAACAAGACTTTAGATGCAACAAGTGTTGCGTCTTCCTTCCAAACACTGAAAATTCATCAACAAATACTTGCATAAAATCATGCAAGATAGGGCTCAAAAATCTAATGGACCAGTATTTAGTCCAAAACTCATAATTGTGAACACATATGCCCCAAATTCTGTAATAAATGTTGTGTTATGTTGATCCTTTTTCAGCAACACGGATCTGATTCTAGCCAAAACATTTATCTAAGAAGTTATACATCTCATGCCTAACTACTGCATCAAGCAGTGCATCACAGAATGGCATTCCGGAAATAATGGGTGATAACCACATTACTTGATTTACAAGTTTAATAAATCCAGCTTCCAAGAGCTTGTCAATTTCTTCTTTGACGTATTTTGTAAAGTTTGGGTTCATCATATACCTTAGTTGCACCACCAAAACAACATATATCTTCAAATTAATGTTGATGTAGATTTGAATCTATCCCTTTTACTTGAGAGTAATCCCAAGAAAATACATCAATATAGTCCTTCAATAAGCAAATCATATGATGTAAAAACTGGTCTTCTAATTCTTTGCTTACTAGCACAATTCCAGGTTCAACATCTGTACCTAAATTAATTTCCTAAACTTGATCTTCCTTTGCCCTACCCGACATTGCATACTTTTTTTCATACTTTCCGATTTCTACTAAGTCAAAGTTTCCAAATTATGCTCAAATAACTTTGTCAGCTTTGTTCCTTCTATTTTGTCACTTGCTCTGGACTCAAATCTACTTTCCTGCAAGTGCTCCTCTGTTTGGAGTACTCCTTCAACATCCACGTCCAATACTAAGATCTCGTGGATTTACCCTTAAGAATTCCTATTCTTCATCATCCTCTATTTCCTCAACTAAACTAATCGTTTAAGCCATTAAAGGTTTTTCTTTGAGTGATATATTTTGCCTTCCCTGAATTGGTATTGTAACTTCATTTTCCCTTTTGTGATCACCACCACATTTAAACCCCAATCTTGCTTTATGTTGGCTAACTTGAACCATGTTCTACCTAACAACATCTCATATGGGTAGGTAGATTCTAACATTCTGATTACCACAAATTGACCATGAATGTCAACCTACAATTACTATTTGTTGCTGCTTCAGAATTCCTACAGGTTTCACTCTTGTGTGATCCATCGTCTTGACCTGAAAAGGTGTTGGTGGTAATGGCCAATTCCCCATCTCTTTAAAAATATATTCTAGTAAGATGTTCACACTTTCACCACCAACCAACAAAGCTTCATCAAACATTCTCTACTTATAGTGTGCTTCAATAACTGGCACTACAAAATCTGCATCTGCTAGATCAATATTAGTGGTTGATGTTGAAACTGCAGACGTATTTGTGGGCTCTGATTGCTACTCAACCAACTTCTTCCTTCTTTTGTGTGTGAGTTGGTACCAGATTATCACCAACTTTTCATATAATATGAATTTCCTCCTTCTCCTCCTGATCTTGTTGGATCCCTTTTTCTACCTGATCCCTAATCTGCCTTTGTTCATGCCAATCAATAGAACCCTTGTTCTTTTATCTTGTTACTGCCAAGACTTCCACATCCTTCACATTCTTCCTCTTCACTTTCCAAATCTAAATCTTTTGTATCTTTTCAAGAGTCTGATTCCCAATTAGATTACTCATATGAACTAGAATTGCTATATTTCTTCTTTGTTTGCGAAACCTCTTTTCTACCCTATCACGTGAAAATACCAACACATCAAATCCACCAGCTATATCAATACTCGCTATTGCATGTGTAATACTGCTTCTTGGTCCTTTTAGGAAATATCTTGCTAACATATCATCAGTAGGTCTCTCATTACCTTGTAATCTTTCCATCAAAGTTTTGAATTTCTAGGCATAATTGTCTACCAACAGATTCTTTTGCATGATTGCTCTAAGTTTTCTCAGAACATTAGAAGGAGACTTTTGTCTTCTAAATCTTTGCAAGAATGTTGTTTTTGGTGCATTATAAGTAGAAAAATGAGCAATACCATATTGGTTGAACCAACTCATGGCCTTTCTTTCTAATGTAGCTAGAAATTGTTGCAATTTGACTACATTATCGTATAGTGTTGGATTACCGTTTTCTGTCCAATTGATTTCAAACAGAGCAACATGGCAATCTGCATCTTCTTTTGATTCTCGTTAGATGTGAGCTGGTTTGAATTTGGGGTTAGGAGGTGGCTACACCATAGGCAATGGTTGAGGTGTACTCCTAGCTCTTTGCTTGGTAATCCCTCTAAGCGGGTCGAATTGGAGTCACCTTCTTACTCTTGCAACTACTTCTGTCACAATCAACACTCCTAAAATTTTCCCCACCAGCCTAGGATTTCCATAAATGATGTTGTATCCCATCCCTTTAGACTAATTTGATCCATTCGACAAAGGTTGTCCCCTTGCACCTCTTTTGTTTTCCGTTGCTAGTAGTGATCTTAGGTGGTTAATTGAAGATTTCATAGATCATAATGTCCTCAGTGGTATTGACATACCCAACTCCCCTTCCCCTTTGGGACTAAACTATTCCAACGTTCTGTTGATAGTTGTTGATTTATCTGTTAAGAGTTTCTTGGAGTTTCTTAACACCTTCTACCTAGCTAGTGGCTCTTAGGTTAACCATATGAAAGCTACCTTCAAAGCTTCCAACAACCTTATTCTTGAATGTGTCAAACACATAGAATGTGAAATTATCAAGGACAAGGAAGCTTTCATAATTTGAGGGAGACCTATGGCCTTTCATATTACCTTAAACATTATTCAAATGGTATGCTTGTCAGAGTTCCCTCTCCCATAGAGGTTTCGAGCTTAAGCATTACATCCTCCCCTGTCTGAACTATTTTTTATCTTTGTGGTTACCTTCTAAAAAGCATCTCATGCAAGTGCTTGCTTTGGCAAGGCGATTTCTTTGTTTGGGGGGGGGGGGGGCATCAAGTCAATAGAATTCCTAAAGTCTCCTAGGATATTTGTTGCCTTCCTAAAAAGAAGGTGTTTTTGGAGTTTCTTGTCTTGTTGAGATGGCCACCAATCGTTCGCTAAATGGATTTATAATTGATTGTATCAATATTTGGGCTTATCTCATCAAGAAGAAATATTTCTTAATTTCACTTAAAAGACTATAAGTCTTGGAAAAATTAATACTCACTTTGGGACATTATTTTATCTCCTAATGATTTTTCTCCTATTGGAAACAATCTTTGTTGGATTTATCGAGATGCTTGTATGGACCTTAAAGAGCTTTGTTCTCTTAATGATCAGTTTTTGTTACATACTAACTATTTTTTGAGGAAAGCATTTGGATTGAATTGATATCTCTTTGGAATTATTGTCACATTGGCATCAAAGAGCATAAATGTAGAAAATGAGGATCCAAATATTAGAAGGATATGACTCCTAATGGTTAGATACTTGAAAATGATATGATTTCTAATATTATTGATATCCCTCTTTCATGTCAACAAGTTCTTATTCATCTCAAAAACTTGCTGCAAGACAAGCTTGCTCACTTCCACAACTCTCTTCTTCTTCCCACTTAAAGGGTACTTCTTTACCTATAAATCTAGCTAGTGGCTTGGCTATCTTGCATACATTTCGATAAATCTTCTGTGGTACTCGGTATGCCCCAAGAAGCTTTGAATTTCTTTAGGAGATTAGTGTTTCGGTAACTTTAGTATAGAAATAATTTTATTTGGTTTAGGAGCCATACCTTTAGGAGATACCACAGGTCCCATGAGAGTTCCTTCTGTCACGAGGAAGTGAAACTTATTTGGCTAACTGTCTCTACTACTACTATGGCCAAAGACATGCTGAAGATATTTAAGAAGCACAGAGGAACAATTCTCAATGTCCTCAATAAGCTCAATAAAAGATGGAACCTTCAGTGGAATGCCCCCCCAATGGAAATACATGTTTCTCTATATTTGGGCCTTCCCCAATAACATAAAGCACTCTTTCCTCATGTGGCTCATCATTTAGAATGGCTTATGGTGTAGCCTGAGAGCTAGCAAAAGTGCTATCAATGATGGAAAATGTAATTTTTGTGACAAAGTGAAGGATTTTCCCCAACTTCTCTACATATGCCCTCATGCCATGAAACGCAAGAAGGGTCTTCGACCATACTGCTCTAAGTTAAACATCTTGCTGATCTACAAAGAATTCCTTCTGGGTTCTTGCTTAAAGATTGACATTGATCTATGGAAAATGTGGAGGGCTCACATAATATGGTTCATTTGGTTAAGCAGGAATCCATCTGTGTTTAAAGATGGAAAAAAGAAATATTGGTACTCCTTCGAGCAAGAATTTAAAGATATTGGTCATGAGTGTCTGATGGTTGCTAAAAAAGCTCTCTTTGATAACCATCATATATCCAAAGTCATGCAGAACACCCCTCCCAACCAACAAATGGAGGAAGTCCCTACTGTCAAGGTATTCGCCTATCAGGTCTCACATGATTTTTTGTTGTATATAAGTCCGTTGGTTTTTCCCCTTTCAGTCTCATGAACAACTTTGATGTTGTATTTTCGGCCTTCATAACCATTGACCCCTTTTGTAGGAACTTTACTACAACTCCCCTATTCTCCTGTGTGGGACTTCTATTCTCATGTGTGAGATCCTACGCTTTGAACATTAACATGTTCCATTATTAATATACTTTTCCTTTTTTGTTTCTTCATTAAAAAAAAGAATTCTAGAGAGAGAATATTATAATTAAAGGAAATATTCTCATCACTTTGACGAACAATAGATTTCATTTCAGATTTGTCATCGCATAATGCTTGGAAAATATCCAAGAACGTCAATTCAAAAGTTAGCTCTTGAAAGTGGCGGAAAAAGGGAGCTCTTTGGTTGTGTCACTTGTTCTTTTAGTTTTAAGTTTAATAGAAAAGTAGGTAACAAACTGAACTTGGAGAAAAAAAAAAGATCTCAACGGTTTACTCAAATGTATTTTCTGCTATGTATGCAGATCCTGCATAAAATATTTCCTCTGATAATGCACATTTTAACGAAAATTCTGCACGATATTTCAATTAAAGTTACTATGGGAAAAATATGCAAACGGTTTTAATAAACCTTTTATACACATGATGAGGACTCATATATTTAGGTAAATGTGTACTCAATGCCTTTCTAGCCTGCATATTGAACTTGTGAAGAACCTTGGGTATGTACTCACTTTGAGATAAATATTTGCATCTCTTACTCCTATCATAAGTAATATGCATGCAAAGAATATGTTGGGCATCCCCGAAATCGTTCATGTCAGATGTCACACATATAAGGTCTTCTTAAGCTTACAAATTAGACCCTCTTGCCACGAACTGCATAACCCTCTGGTTGCCCCATATAGACCTCTACTATAAGATCTCCATGCAAGAAAGCAGTTACATGTCCATTTTGACCAGGTCTAGGTCCTCCATTGCAACGAATCCAAGCAACATGTGCAATTTAGTCATATTGACTACTCGAGAGAATGGAGAATATGCTATTGCAAAAGGCACTTTGAGACAATTGTAATTTATACTATGAGCACTACCAGATGGGATTTCAACTTATATATCCATTTATATAGTAAATCTTTCATGTCCTTTGGAAAAGGTACCAAATCCAAAGTACCATTGTTATTAATAGAATCCAATTCTCACTCCATGGAAGGCTTCCACGTGACCTTATCATTTGTCTAAATGGCCTCTTTATAGCAAGACAGCTCACTAAAATAAAGTAATTCTATGATCTAAGGGTCCACCTAATTCAGATAGATCTCAAATTGGACATTGTTTGGTCACCCATGTGAATGACCAAGATATTAAGACTAGTCCACTTATGTAGTAGGTCATGTGCTCTTGTAAAAAAGTGATCCACTTAGCTTAGTGGTTAAGTCTCAAGCAATCCATTTCACTCCAGTTAACTCAAACACGGTGCACATGCAGTTACATGACCAATACTTAGATGGTTAGTATCCAACTACCCAATAAGGGAGTCCCTTAGAGAGAGAAATATATAGAGGCATATGGTTGGGATGAGAGTCATCTCTCTAGCACGTGGTTATAGTCGTCAGTCTCTTGAAGTCACCAACATGTATTAGCATACAAAAATCAAAATATGGAATATATCTATCAGGTGGATGTGAAACACCCGTCAAATGTCTTGATGATTGTTGAATAGGAACAATTCATATGTGTATCATTCTAATGCATGCTAGCTGGAGAACTCGTATCATCAGACACCATTCTTTTTAGTACCTCCTTTAATGGGTTGTTTATGCATCTTAGACTCATTGAAAATGACATTATTACTTTTGATCATTAACCCTGTTTGAGATGACATGAGTGATACCAAATCGACGGTCTCGACCATATCAAAGAAAAATGAAATTCTTGGACTTATAGTCCAGCTTTTATCTAAGATTCTTTGTTATATGAACATATGCTTCACACCCAAAAACTCAAAGATGATCAAAATATGGTACCTTCCCTTTCCATAACTCTTGTTCAACTTTTAGAATTTTAGTACTAGTAGGTGAAAGCTTAATCAGATGAACTATATTCAACTCTGGTTTTGCCCAAAGGTTGTATGAAAGGTTTGCATGATGCAAAATAGAAACTAATCTATCCTAAATGTTTATATTGATCTTCTCAGCTATTCCATTCTATAATGGGGTATAAGAGTTGTAAACTTTCTATCAATTCCTCTAGACTGAGAGAAAAAGTTCAATTCATGTGAGGTATATTCACCTCCATTATCTAGACTAAAAGCCTTGAGATTAGTTCCTTTTCCAATCTCAATAGAATCAAGCTATGTTTTAAAAGAATGGAACAGCCCATCCTTCACTTTGATATGATATACCTAGAATTCTCTAGCAGCATCATGTATGAACGTGAGAAAGGAAAAAGTTCCATCTAATGAACTTGTGGGCATAGGGCCACACACATATCTATGAATGAGATTTAAAGACTGACTTGAAGATGCACATTCCTAATTTTCTTACCATCATTTGACAATGCTCACAAAATGAAACATCAGATAAAGATAACATATATAAGTATCTCGAAGGAGAAGGATTTTCCATTTAACTACAAGATATGCAACCCAAATGGACATGCCATATACAAGATGAAGTATTTTGATGGTGATTCTCCATAGAAGGACTCTCCTTCTTGAGAGGTCTAGGATGATACCTACAAAGTAAAAAACTAAGCTCCACATGCGACACATACTATTTCTCATAGAGGCTGCAAAATATGCAAAAAACCCAATGCACAGGGAAGCACAAACACAAATTTCTTAGGTTTTCGAAATGGGGTCGAAGTTACAATCTATGGCTCACTAGGCCCCACTATACGTTTTATTAAAGAACATCTAAAAAGTGTTCAACAACCATTTGGCCTCTCGCATGGACAGTAATGGTAACAATCTCCCATTAAGAACCAATATGGCCAGAGTGACTATGGGAGAAAAATAAAAATGATAAAAAATATGTGAGTGTAATTATACAAAGTACATGTCCCACCTAATATGTGTGTTACAGAATATACAAGTAACTATGTAAGATCATGAATTAAATAACTCCCATCAAGTGACAACAGTCTCAAAAGCTATCTTGTGGTAGAGCTTTAGTCAAAGCATCTACAAGATTATCTCGAGTATGAACCTTCTCATCAATAATGTGCTTAGTAGCTAAGCTATCTATAATAAACAGATACCTCACCTCAATGTGGTTGGTCTTTGCATGATAGACTAGATTATTTGCCAAAGCAATGGCACTTTGACTATCACTAAGCAACAAGGTCCATGTTCAGGTAGACCCATATCACAAGCAACATGACAAAGCCACAATGGTTCTTACATGCCTCACTTGCTGCAACATACTTTTCTTCTATCTTGGAAATAGTTGCACATTCTTGAAGACGAGATCTCCAAGAGATAGTACCTCCACCAAAATGAAGAATGTACCTTGATGTAGACTTTTGATTGTCAACAAAACGAGCATAGTTAGATCTATGTAACAATAATGGATGCTTTCCCTCTACCCAAGCATAGACACTTGTATTTAGTGCCACTCAAATATCCCAAAATCATGTTGACCACTTCCGAGTGCTTCTTGCAAGGATTATGCATATATATGCTCACAACTCCCACTACAAATGCAATGATTGGGCTTATAGCCACCATAGCATACAAGAGACTAGCAACAACAGAATGATAAAAAATTTGGTTCATGAATTCTTTTTACTCATCTAATTTGGGGTAATCATGCTTTATTAATTTCACATATGTGAGTGGTGTACTCAATCCTTTGCACCCTACATATTGAACTTTTGAGGTACTTTGGATATATATTCACTTTGAGACAAGTGTACGCATCTTTTACTCCTATCATGAGTAATGTACATGCTAAGATCATGTTTTCCATGCCCCAAATCCTTCATATCAAATGCCTTCTTCAACTTCTTTTGAGAATTGATAAGTCATAAGAGGACTTCCCAATAATCAACATATCATCAACATAAAGTACCAATCATATCAAGGTTCCATCAGATCATCTTTTTGTGTAGAGACAATGATCCTCCTTGCTTCGGAATAGCCTTGAGACTTTATAAAAGCATGAAAGTTTTGGTACCATTAGCTAGGGGACAGTTTAAGTCCATATGAGCTCTTCCCATGCTTACAAATTAGACTTTCTTTGCTAGGAACTACATAACCCTCTGATTGAAGCATATAGATCTTGTCTGTAAGATCTCCATGCAAGAAAGCACTTTCCACATCCATTTGGACTAGCTCTAAGTCCTCAATTGCAATGAATCCAAGCAACATTCATGAGGTAGTGATTTTGACCACTGTGGAGAAGATTTTGTCGAATCAACAACATGTTGTTGTTTAAAGCCCTTTGCAACAATTCATGCTTTACACTTTAGACAAGCACTATCTGATGTGAATTTCAGCTTATACATCAATTTTTATGGTAAAGCTTTCCTGTCCTTTTACAAAGGTACTAAATCCCAAGTACCATTCTTGTGAATAGAAGCCAACTCACTGTTCATGGCATGCTCCCACTTGACATGGTCCTTGTCTACATAGCCTCTTTGTAGCAAGGCTTACTAGAATATGTTAGCATAACAAAGTCCAAACCTAGAACACATCTATAAGGAAGATGTGACACATGGAGATTGTCTTTATTGTTGTTGAACACGAATATTTGCAGACTCATCTAATCTGACATTCTCTTGAACATCCCTACATGAAGCATTTTAATGCATCCTATGTGGAGGACAAGTATCCTCAAACACCAGTGTTCTAACTTCAACGTTTTTAATGGGTTTCTTATGCATCTTAGAATCATTGAAAATGACATCATTGCTTCTAATCACTGATCATGTGTCAAGATTCCATAAGCAATATCAAAATTAACCTTCTCTCTCATATCCAAGAAAAATGCATTTCTTTGACTTATGGTCCATCTTTTGTCTAAGATTCTTGGGTATATGAACATATGCTTCACATCCAAAAACTTGAAGATGATTATAATATGATGACTTCCGTGTCCATAACTCTTATGCAACTTTCTTATCTTTGGTAGTACTACATCAAAGGTTAATCACATCAACAAGAATCAATAAGAGTTCTACCCAAAAGCCTTTTGAAAGGTTTGCATAATGCAACATAGAGACTACTCAATCTAGAATACTTCTATTCATCCTTTTAGGTACACCATTTTGTACTATAGTATAAGGAGTTGTAACTCTCTACGAATTCCTCTTGACTAACAGAAAAATACATCTATATGAACGAGAACTAAACGCTAAATTGAAGATTCAGTGTGCAATTCATGCACATTCCTAGATTGCTTTCCATATTGACAATGCTCAAAAAATGAAAAATTCGTTGCTCAATAATAGCTAACAAGTATTCTTTCCGTGATAAAAATAAAGGATAAAATGAGACAACTTTGCTTCCTTTTTCAATAACCATATTGCCCTTTGATATGCAAAAGGATAGAGCATAGAAGACCACCCTATAACCAAGTTCATCAAGTTGACCAATTGACATCAAAGTATGTGATAGCTGAGGTACATGGCGTACATTATGCATATAAAATTTTGAGCCACCAACAAACTACAAAACCACATCTCCAAGCTCCACAACTTCACACTTGTAAGAGTCACCAAGTCTCATAGTACCAAAAGAATTTGTTGCATAAGTAAAGAAACATTCTCTATGTGGTGTCATATATAAAGAAGCACCAAAATCTAGCAGCCACATGTGGGAAAGAGAATCCGCCATAAGAGCCTTGGTAGGCATAGTACTTTCAAGTGTCAACACATGAGTATCACCAAAAATAGCATTGAATTTTTTTAACTTCATAGTTGAAGTAGAAAGTGTACATCGTTGTTTAACATATGTGACCATCAACCATTTGTGGTTTCATTCTCGTTGGCCTGAGTGCTAGATTTCCCCATAGCTTCCATAGGGAAGTGGTAGCAATTGCAACTCCTGCACCTAAGTCAAAAATCGCCTTGGTTGTGTAACCCTGATGAGTGATTGGAAGATAGGTGTTTCTTTCTTCTCCTTCGCTCATGTCTCCTATCTTGTCCAAGGGTATTTCTGGTACTATTCTATGGGATCCTACCTAGGAATGAGGCCTAGCTACTTTTGGCACTTGATTGGCCACGTGTTTCCACAATTCTGGTTTAACCTTGAGTAGCTCCTCTAAAGTGAATTTGCACTGCACTTTACTGTTCTTTACTACTTCTGTATTCCTAGGTATGACTGAGTCTTCATTTCTTACCATAATAGTGGGTGCTCTCATACACGCGAACTTTGCTTCCCATGGGCTTGTGAAATAAGGCAATTCTTGTAGGACTTAGACTCAAAGTGTAATGGTTCACTTGATTGGTCATCCTCTTGTTCTCCATAAATAGAAGGAATATCTTGTGGGAATTGACCATGTGATTCATCCGCAAGTTCAATGGAGGGAGGATTTTCACTTTCTTTTGCCCACTTTTCTTCTTGGATCTCTCTTAGAAATTCTTGGAATACCGATTCATAGAAGAAAAGGTTTCTAGTTCAGTGGAATTAGGCACATAAGCTTCCTTGGGAGGAATGCTCATTCTTTCACTCGCCTTGTCCTTACCTTGGGAGGTGGCTTCTTTACCATATTTTGCAACTATCCTCTCCAATCTTTCCAATAATCCATCAAAATACAACTAAGACTTAGGTGAACTAGAGCAATTGAAGAAGTGACTGGCCTCAAACATGGTTTGAGCCAATTCTACCATCTTAGCATAAAGCTTGGTTCATTCCATCTCTAGATCAACTTTGGGGTAACACTTTTCATGATCTGATACGTTCAAACCTTCTTTAATTCTAGCCTGATATCCTTTAAGCATGATTTCTAGGTCCTCGAGAGTGGGATCTGCTAAGATTGGTCCTACTCTAGGTGGTGGTGGGATTGCATGATGTCGATTGTCCGGTGATGGTGATGAAGTATGAGAGTGTGTTTGAGAGGCAATTTCGATTATCTTGGCTTTCATTTCTCTTAAGCTTTCCTCGAGTTCACTCATTTTGTTTGATCATTTTCTTTTCATTCCTTCACGAATTTCTCTCCAAGATCTTGTCCTCTTCTTGGTTAGGCTTTCGGTGTCACTAACCTTAGAACTCGTTTCCTGGCCTAAGTCTTGGTTTTGCTGTAATGCCTGAGCTTTTATGAATACTTGCATTAGGGCAATGGAGATCACACTTCCCGTAGAATCAACTACTAATCCAATAATGTTAATAGGAGAGATCCTTGGTACATTGCTAGGGTTCTTAGGACAATCTTGTTATAAGTTCTCCTTCCCACAATCTCGACAAAAACCTTGAATTGTCATTGATTGGGGTTGCACAGGTGTAGGTATAGGGCAATCACTAATGAAGTAATGTCCCTGAAATCTTTAGCATGGTCCTCTAGGAGCTGGGGGTCTTATCTGTCTAGGTTGGGGCCTAGAGTTAGAATTTGCATACATGATGCTAGCATATTTTGGCTCTCAACTAGGTTCGCTAGGGTCTTCATAATAATAAGTCTCCTTATGTTGTTGTGACTACATACAGTAAGCTTGTGGACTATTGCTATGAGTCGAGTGAAAACTGTGATAATTTGGGTCGCTTTCTGAAATCAATGGTGATGCTGGCACCAAGGCTCTCTTCATATTTTCGTTTGCAGCTGCATACTTCACTGGAATCACATTGGCTGGAGTTGGAGGTTGTTGAGCTAACACTCATTGAGGTCTCTGTTGTGCTTGGGTTTGTTGGGGCCTAACATACTATTGCAATGCATACTCGTTCTCTATCTTCCCTGTTATGGATATGACTATGGGTAATTTTGCCTAACCACTTGCTTATTATACGGTGTGGTCGAGATTTGAAGCCAAGCATCCTATCAAACTTTTTTGCACCAATTATGGACAAAATTCAATCAAGTTGAAACAAAACAAAAGAAATAAAATGGGTGATTTCAATCCTTTAGGTATGTGTGTGTGTTTGTACACATTAGCAACATATACGTATATATTTTACGAAGTATTTGTGCGGAAGAAAAAGTACATATGTTCATATGTATACAAGTGTTTATGTCCTAATGTGCATGCACATATATCTATGAATGTGTGTGTAAATAAGATCAAAAGAAATACATATGAATGTTCGTGTATGGATTTTCTTTTCTCTTTGGATTAAGAAGGTAACGTCGCTACGTGGGAGTTCTTGGTGAAAAGGGGGAGATCAATTTACGTATGGGGAAACTCCATGCACATTCTTCGATCTTCTATGGCAACACTGCAAGGGGAGCAGCAAAGATCCGATTGGGGGGGTGAAGAAAAAGGCCGTCATGATCTGACTTATAAGAAGATGGAAGGAGCATGTCATTAAGGACAAGACTAGGTACTTCACGAGGGAGAACAATTGCTATATCGGAATTGGGCCCATCGTAGATGAATACGCAAAAGCTTTTGTAGGAAGATCTATTTATTGGATGGGGGATTCGCACTCTCGATATGACCAATTTCAGCTAGCCCTTGAGAGTCGTGACTTGATGACTATGAGGACACCACTTGGGCTCATGCACATGTGCACTTTGCCACAAGGCGCCATGTATGATGAATGGTATGCATAAGGTGCTTAGGGATTTTATTCCTTATCTGACCATGCCATTCATTGATGATGTCCCTATTAAAGGTTGTGAGGAAAAAGATAAAGATGAGACTCTTGATGGGGATGGATGTCGGAAATTTGTTAAAAATCTCATAACTGACTATGAATCCATTCTCAGTCGATTGGAAGAGGTTCATTTGACATTATCCACAGAGAAATCAATATTTGGAGTGGAAGAGGTATTGATTGTAGGAACTCTGTGTGGTCCTAAAGGAAGAAAGTTGTGCCCAAAGAAAGTAGATGCGAGGAGATTTCTTGGAGCATGTATTTTCTAAGTTGTGTGGATTCCTCATTTTTCACATGTTGCATATCCACTCTATCAATTGCTTCGAAAAGGGTAGAGATTTCAATGGAAGGACATCCATAAGCTGTGAGGAAACTAAAGAAGGCACTTGCAGAAGCACTGCTGCTTAGAAAAGCCGATTACAGTGACAATAATCAAATCTACATTACCATAGATACGAGTCCCATGGGTATAGGCTGGGTGATTGGCCAAGAGGATGATGAGGGAACAAGGTATGTGATTCGATTCTGAGCTAAAGTACTAAATGTTCACCAGACAGGCTACCCTTAGATTAAGTGAGAGCTCTAGGGAATAGTGACTGCATAAAGAATGATAAAGAATATTTGATCGGGGCGAATGTAGTGGTGGAAATCGACTGCTTACCACTATGGGAATGATCGTGAACTATTCCACTACAGCCATTGCCATGTTAACATGAATAGCGTACATCAAGTTACTAAACCCTGAGTTTGTTCATATAGCTAGAAGGAATAATGTGGTAGTCGATATGCTATCACGAGCTATATACAAAAATGAAAACTCGATGATTTCTAATGATGAAGAGCTAGGTTTGGACTTTTATGCTTCGCATGTACATACTTCAAGCTTAGATGAAGCATCTATAGGACTGAATAGAAAAGAGTCAACTCATCAAACTGAGAAGCCTTAGGCTAGTATTGATTCTTTGAGAAGAGGAACTCAAAAGAGTTTAGGAAGTGTGAAAGAAAATAGGAGGAAAGAAGAGAAACCTTATGAAGTTCAAATAGGAATAAGAAAAAGATTCAATGAAGATGAATATGAAAATGAGTGGAAGGAGATCAAAAGATACTTAAGCATAAGGTCTCCTCACCCAAGTTGGAGCAAAGAGAAGTTTTGTACCATTCGGAGAAAATCAAGCAATTATTTTCTAAAAGATGGATTACTTTGGAAGCAAAAGATAGGAATAAGCAAGATACCTCAACGAGTTGTAGGTTGCAATGAAGCAAGAGATAAGATTATGTGTGAAATGCATTGCTCACTATGGACCGGACATAAGGGCTTTCAAGGGACTTATGAAAATATAAAGGAAAGATATTGGTGGCCCGGGATGTATGTAGATGTCCACAAATATGTGGCCACTTGTAAACCTTGCTAGGTGTACTTGAATGTTAGACAGAGAGATTAGCTGTGTCCGACATATCCTCTTAATATCCACTATAAGTGGGTTGTCGATCTAGTTACAATGTCATTAGGAGTGCAATAGATGAGATATATTGTGCTTGCAAGAGAGGACCTAACAAATCATGTTGAGAAAAGAGCTCTAAGGATGAAAACTATGAGCAATGTATGTAGGTTTCTACTAGAAGATGTGTTTAGTAGATTTGGCTATGTTGAGAAAATAGTCACCAACAAAGGTGAGCTTGATGGAGGAAGCCAAAGAACTCTTTGAAAAATATGGAAATCAGCTATCGCTCACCACTGCTTATAATCCTGAAGCCAACAGGAAAATTGAGCACAAACATCCTCCAATTATTAGCGCTTTGGCTACGCCTTGTGAGGGAAAGATAAATAACTGGCCAAAATACCTTCCCTTTGCCCTATGGGGAGAGAGGATGACATGCACTAGGACTATTGGATACATTCCAGCAGAACTAATGTATTGTCAGAAACCTATTTTCTCAATGGAGTCACATGCCCTAGCATGGACTTATTTGCCATGGGAGGATGAGATGTCGAGGGAAGATCTTATAGCAGTGCGGATTATTCAATTGGGGAAAGGAAGAAATCTGGTAGAAGAATCTGCACTTAAGCTCACAACATATAGAGAAAGAATTAAAATTGCATTTGACAAGTCCCATAGGTAAAGACCCAAAAAGTTAAATGAAGGAGACTAGGTACTTGTCTATGATAGCTCGTTGGATACGCAATACGAAGCCCTAAGAAAATTGGTTAAGAGATGGTTTGCTCCTTATATGATATGTAAAGTGTTTGACAATGGTACGTACTCGCTCAGGGGAATGGATGAATCCAAGTTAAAGGAATTGATCACTGGGAAGAGAGTTAAGTGCATTAAAAGAAGAGAGAATGAGGATGACGAAACAGTGATAGAAGAAGAGGAAGAAGAAAACGAAGAAATTGATGAGCTTGTTGAAGAGATTGAAGACAGAGAAGAGAGATAAATAAAAATGGAAACCAAAGAATATAAGAATATGTTTATGTAAATATCAAAAGTGTAAATAAATAAGAAGAATAACTGAATATGAAATAATGTGTGTGTCCAAAGGCATGATTGTATATTGAATAATTAAGGTTTGTTAACATGAATGCATGTTAGTGTACATAAATAAAGATTACATGCCTTATCATTTCTAATGTGTCGTTCTTTGCAGGTGCAATTATAGTTATAGATAAAGAATTGTGATTCAACCATGGAAAGTAACTTTTTTGGTGAGGCAGAGACATTATCTTGGAGGAATTCTGTTCGAGATAAGAATACAAATTTAAATTCAGCTAGAAAGAGAGCTTTGATTGAAATTAGTTATACATCTTTAGTACAATCTTCGCACGATGCCTTTATTTTTGAATACTTACTTCCCACGCCTATAAATCCCTTTGCACACAGAATAGTGATTGGGGAAGGACCATCAACTAGAGTAGCTCACAATTTGGCCTAGGGCTAGACCTCTTGATCAAGCTAGAAATAGAGAACTGGCTTGAGCCAAAAGTGTGCCTTTTGACCCATCCATGTACTATGTTTTCTTGTGCACCTATATGTTCCCTATGCTTGCACATACTCGAGAAGAAGAAGATAGAGTTCTAGCAAGAATACATCGTGAAATGGTTTGACATCATAGTGAAGATGATCCATTCAACAAAGAAGAGATTGATGCCTATATTCATGATTACTTATTTTTCGAATCGGTGGACACAAACAAGAGCCTTGATACATAGGCATCCATAAAAGTTAAATTGAATAAAACTGAAGGATTATGATTAAGGAGTCAAAGTTTGCTATTGTACATAAAGAAAGATGAATGTTGTCTTCTAAACTTGTGATCTGAGGTGTCTACATATGTGTGTTTCATGATCAAGTTTTGTTTCAGCATTCAACTCCAAGAAACAAGTCTATAAGAGAATTAAGAAAAGAAAGTAAGTTGTACATAATAGAATAAAGCGTCTAATGGTTTTCATCGAGTTTTTCAGAAGAAACAGGAATCAAATCAATAAATGAAAGATTACAACTCAGAATGAAGGAAGAAGAGGTGATTGGAGGCGTTAAGTTCAAGTGGCTTCTAACTTTATACAGGTGATATGTTACTGCTTCAGTTTTTTGTTTTCTCTTGTATATATGTGTATATGTGTACATATATCTATATAAAAAGACTGCATGACTTGGGCATATGACACATAAAGAAATGCATAGTTAAGAAACTTAAGTAGACCAAAGATCTCATACGTCTATTAAAATTACATGTGATGTATAAGGACCAGGATTATGTGAGTAGGATTAGAAAGCAGACTAGAACTTTTGGGAACAAGTCCAAGGGAGGTGAAGGGAAAACCTAAAATTGAGTGCCTGTATATACTAGTGTTTATGAACACTTGATGAATGAGAAGCTTTGACTTTTGCTCTTGATCTCTCATCTGATCTGATCTTTAGACAGATTATGACTCAGGAAAAGTCTTCAGACACCAGCCAGCTATCTATGTGTATGTGTATGTGCTATTGGGCAATATGACAAGCTAGTGGCGGGTGGAACTACCCTTGTCGGGCGAACAAGGCCACGAGCTGATACTAGTTGTGTCATATGGCCTAACCTATATGTCGTCATGGGCTCATACGGGTTGATAGGTGGGTCGAGTCTCTCTGACTGGGTGGTTAGAGCCACGAGCTGATGTTGATTTTGTATGAGACTGATATTGTGCATCGTGTGCTATGTCGGGTCGGTAGATGGGTGGGCTAAACCTAGCTGGGTGGTCAGGTTGATGAGTCACACCCGATTTCGGCATAGGCCGACATGCGTAGATAAAGAACAAATGAATATAAGTAAAAAAATATATAAAGGTTGAGCTAGGGTGAAGAATTAAAGCAAAGAAAAACAAAATAAAAGTAAAAGGAAAATAACAAAAAATTTTGATGAAGGTTTGGACGGTGGGAGATCAACAAGGAAGCAGGATGGGAGTTTCATGAATCGAGTTAGTATGGATTAGTATATGCATATGCTTAGGATGGGTTGCTAGATTTGACTAGGTTAAGTTAATGAAAGAGCTAAGAAGTTTTCAATTCGCTCATGTAATTGCTAGTTTGAATGCATCATTGTATCTTGATATGTTGTATGCAACGCTTGTATCTACCTTCTTCTCTTGATTTATGCCAAGATTAATGCACTTTTAGATTTCATGCATCTAGTTAAATTTTCTTTAAGCAGTGCTTATCTACCATGACTACTTGATGCTTGTTTGTGTTTATTGATATGTATGCAGGGTATGCACATCTGGAGGATGCAAAGGTTTAGATGGGGTGGATGTGGTCAAGATTTGAAGCCAAGCATCCTATCAAACTTTTTTGCACCAATTATGGACAACATTCAATCAAGTTGAAACAAAACAAAAGAAATAAAATTGGTGATTTCAATCCTTTATATATAGCTTTGATCATGTATTGCTTTCTGATATTATTGTTTCAAATGCATAATGATTTATGATATGAAGCATGAATTTTTTCTCGTTACATATTTCTTGACTTGTAAGAGCATTTGCATCCGTATATCCAAGTGTATGCTTGCGATTTCCTTGCACTCATGTATGTGATGTGTGTTTGTACACACTAGCAACATATACGTATATATTTTATGAAGTATTTGTGTGGAAGAAAAAGTACATATGTTCATATGTATACAAGTGTTTATGACCTAATATGCATGCACATATATCTATGAATGTGTGTGCATAAATAAGATCAAAAGAAATACATATGAATGTTCGTGTATGGATTTTCTTTCCTTTTTGGATTAAGAAGGTAAGGTGGCTATGTGGGAGTTCTTGGTGAAAAGGGGGGAGATCGATTTACATATGGGGAAATCCATGTACATTCTTCAATCTTTTGCGGCAACACCGCAAGGGGAGGAGTAGAGATTCAGGGGGGGGTGGGGGGGAGAAAAAGGTCCTCATGATCTGACTCGTAGGAAGATTGAAGGAGCATGTCATTAAGGAAGAGACCAGGTACTTCGCGAGGGAGAATAGTTGCTGGGAGGGGTGGATTCTTGTTGTTAGGATGTCCATTGGTTGCCAATGGTCAACAAAGATATATATGATATTAAGAACAATGTCGCTCTCTTTCTTTGAGGGTTTCAATGCTGCTAACTGCTACTCCTATACTATTAGACAGCCAAGATGTCTAAGAAGAAGGATCAGAAGAAAAAGGGAGAGACAGTGTTGCATGATCTTCATATGAATCTCCTCGAGGTTTCTGAGGTACTAGTTTCATCATCAGATCTTTTGCCTTTGTCTTTGCTATCCTTACTTTTATTCTTATCAGTGTATAGGGCAGATGATTGGCTACCTTTTGGGTTTTCATTTTTCTTCATAAGCTTTGCTTCATGAGTGAATGGTTGCTACATGAGAGTGTTGAAATCAGGTACCTGCATGTCCATGTATAGGTCCATTGCTGTGGTGAAGGCTTCACATCTATCATCTACCTTGATTCCATTAATCATTTTTCTCCTCTTCAATGAATTCTCCAATGCTTCCAAGTTCGTCAGGTAGAGTCTTTCATTTTGGTGACAAAGTCAATCACACTTTTCTTGGGCATCTTCTTGAGTGTCGTGAATTCCATGTAGAGTTGATTCTTCCTGGCTCTAGTGCTTGAAGAGAAGAATGCTCTAGGAGCATTCCATGTCTCTTGTGATGTCGTGAAACTCCTAATGTGTGGAAGTAAGAAATCATAAACTGAGTTGAGAATATAAGACTTGGTGAAAGCATCCTTTGAGCACCATGTTGTTAACCTTTCTTGTTCTTCTTGAGTAGGTTGTCCTTTCCTTGTGAGTATTGGCATCATCTCATCTACAGATATGTAACCATAAAAATTTCTACCTTGAAGATATGCTTCCACTCTAAGTGACCAAGCATAGTAATTACCTTGATCCAATTCGTCAATAGATGATGGGAATCCATCTTCCATGTTGAGTTGATGTTAGCTCTGATATCAGTGAGAGGTGAAGGTTGCGTACACTCCAAAAATGAGGTGGTATTGCAAAAATCCTCCTCTCCACCTGCCAATGTAGCTTCAGAGTACCTTAGAAGACATGTTTATCTTCCCAAATATGCTTTGGACTTACTATGTACCTTGGAACATCATTCCCAAATTTTTATAGTAAAACAAATAACTTTCAGATTTGAAGGACTCCAAAAACTTGCTATTTATGGACTAGGTTCCTCTCAGAAAAATACTCAGTGCTCACTCACTTATAACAATGAACCTGAGGACTTTTAAAAATATCTAGATGAAGAACTTAGGTCACTATTAGAAGTTATTTCACTAATTTAGGATGAGTATAGAATGCGAAATGATATTAAGAAGTTGGGGGTGTAATCCTGACTTTTTAGGAAGATGATAGAGAGCAAACATATGTTGCTTGCAGAGAACTTATCTCACACTCTAATGAGCCAAATGATGTGAAATTTGATATGTAGCAAGCACACTGATCATGCTACATATTCCCAAGTTGGACCATATGAAAACAATAAGAATGCACAGAGATCTTGATTAATCAATATCACTGAAATGAAGACTTTCCAATAGACAACAATACATAGAGAATGACTTGCACTACATGAAACAAATGTATATGATTATGAAAGTATGATACAAGGGAGATGATGTAGGCTTACTCATACATATATGGGCTTAGTGTAGCCACAATCTTGAAGCTCAATGACTCCTGCTCCTCTACACTCTACCCACGACAAAAGGTCATGTGTTTTTATAGTCAAAAAGTAGTTTTGATTTTTGAAATCTACCACCTAAAAGTGCTCCTAATTTCAGGATAATGATTGATTTTATTCCAACCACTAGGTGGGTATGAGTTGCAACTTGTAATTCCACGAGATTCCTTTGATCAACCTCATTTTTTAATCCAAGAGTTAAAATCCAATGCTTTTACATGAGGGGTTCACATGTACTCTATAAAGAATCAAGGAATCATCATTTGATATTTTTGTCAAACATCAAGGCTTGCCAAATGTACCAACATGTATCATATATGCCCACTAATTAATTAGTACCATCTTGCTTATCCTCAACAACCTACATATGAATACATCATTTCTTTCAGCCATGACCAACGACTAAATGCCTTGATTTAGAAAGTTGAATATATCTCAAAAAGTTGAAAAGAAACACCATGTTGAGTTTTTACTAAACTTGTCATAGATGAGGCACTTGTATAGGTGAACCGAAACTTGTATATATGTCTAGCACAAAAGAATGAAATTTCCTACACAAGCATTGTGATAGTGCACTTGGAGGTTGAATTGAGGTCAAATTATAATTTCGATGCCACAAAGTGACGCGATTTTGAACTCCAAATCACCCCAACTATAATCACCAAACTTCATGCGATTCTGAGATTTTGATCGGAGAGGTATTAATGAGGCCATATATCAATTGATAACCTACTTTGATACCAATAGCTAAAGTATGAAGTTTCTAGTAGCACAAAAGCAACACAAGGAAGAAGTAGAAGTATATCTTATTAAGAAGCCTCTTCTAACAGGAAGATTAGCAAGATGGATGCTCTTACTCCAGGAATTTGATTTCTTGATTGTCCATACACCAGGTAAAGAGCATGCTATGGCTGATTATTTTAGTAGATTGGAATCAAGGGAAGCACTAGTGGGAGTGAATGATGAGTTACGAGATGCAGAGTTATTTAATGTTTAGATTGCTGATTCAGATTCCTGGTATGACCAGTTTTTGGCATTCTTGAGAGATGGAGTGTTGCCTTAGAAATTCACTCTAGATCAAAGAAAGATTTTTTCTTTAAAAAGTAGTCCATATTTGGTGATAGCAGGTGCATTATATAAAAAAGGGGTGGATCACGTAATCAAGAGATGTGTGCCAAATTTTGAACAACCAATCATGTTGGTGCAAGTGCATTTAGGAGTAGTAGGATGACATTTATCAGCAGACATTACAAGTAAGAAGATTTTTTAGTCTAGGTTATGGTGGCCTATAGTGTTTAAGGATGCTTATGAGCTTGCAAAAAAGTGTGTTATTTGTCAAAAAGCAGGTCAAGAAAATAATGTGGATAGAATGATTGATCACCTAGTTTTACCATTAGAGCCATTTCAAAAATGGGGGATGGGTTTTGTTGGCCCAATTAAGCCAATCACTCAGCAGGGCAACATGTATGTTTTGGTAGCAACAGATTATTGTTCAAAGTGGATTGAGGGCATTGCACTTAAAGATAATAAGGTGGCAAGTATAGCTAAGTTTCTTTATCATAATATCATGAATAGATTGGGATGTCCAATGGAGTTGGTGAGTGATGGAGGTGCTCATTTTCTTAATGAGGTAATTCGAGAATTAACAAAGACACATTTGATTATGCACAAGAAATATAAAGCTTATCACCCATAGATGGATGGTCTGGTAGAGAGTACCATGCAACAAAGTCTTTTGGTACCCTGAGACTTTGTGACGCTTGCCAATATGATGTTATCGGGATTGAGAATGTGGTTGTCCAATTCAGTGATGATTCAAAATTTGCTATGCATAATGTATGCCATGTGCTTAATCATGAAATTTATGTCACTTGATGGACTTCGAAACCTTCCCTATAAAGTAGATTTTATGATTAGTCTTTTTGCATATCCAAGGGAAATATGGTTATCGCAAAAGGAAGCAAAGTTGGCCCACTTTATCCTTCATTTGTATAATAGAAAGATCACTTGTTAGCTATCACTCAACAACCTATGGCTTGTGTTACCATTATTATCCATTTGAGAGGCCAAATGGCTGTTGAACACATTTGTATATGTTCATTAATAGAACATATAGTGTCCTAATGAGCCATAGATTGTAAGTTCGACTGCATTTTGAAAACGTAAGAAAATTGTTTTCATGTCTCCCTATGCACTGTGTTTTCTTTCTATTCTACAGCCTCTTTGTGAGGTATTGTGTGTGGCCTCTAGGGCTAGACTTTTTTACTATGTAGGTATTGTCATGGAGTTCTTCCAAAGGAGATCCCACTGTGGTGCATCACCATTGAAATACTTCACTAGTATTATAGAATTTTGAGGAAAAAGCTTTGCTCCTTTAGTGCGAGCGAGGCGAGCACCTCCCATCCACCCAAGGCTTTCCACTAAGGTGATGACCTTTGCATACCTTGTCATCCGAGTCAAGTAAGTCATCATTGGCACCATTGACTGCACATGAGGGAGGATCTCAACGATCAAGGAAGACAAACTTTCTCGGTACTTCTCGAGAGGTCACCCATCCTAGTTTGTTCCCCTTAGAGCTCGCTTAAACGACAATCTCTTGCCATTAAGCTACACTATTGTGGTTCTTTAGAAAGTGGAAAGACTAAGGTTCACATCACCTTGAACATGTTTTGGGCTCTCAAAGCTTCATTCTTTACTTTTAAAGCCTATTTTGAAGCATTTTTGGGGTGATTTTTTGGAGTACTTTCATGCATAGTTCTCATTAAATAGGTTCAAGAACATCAAAAATAGTATTTGTACTCTGTCAACAAATATTCATCTTTCGGGCTGTGATTTTAGCTGCACTATTAAATCTAGAGGTTTCATGAAACGTTTCAAATGTTGTGGGAGTAGCCATTGCCAATTTATGCACATTTTTGAGCCTAAAGAACAGAGTTGACAAACACTTGTAGGTGTTGTTGGCTAGTGTTTGGGCTGTAAATTCAACCTTCTAGTGACATTTTTACTACATATACTAAGCACATACACACTATGTTTGCTTCTCTAGATACCAGTTATGTATGTCCATGTGGCCATTGATATAGAGGTTATGTATTTGCATAAAGCCTTTAACATTGATAAAGAGGATTGTGGTGAGGTTTTCTAAGCTAGGAGACACCCAAATGTTGGGGTCTCTTTGGTGATGTAGGTGAAAGAATTATGAAGTCTTGCCATAGGAGATGTATGATAGTTGTTCATAGGTGTTTGGTAAGCCTAGTTGACTTCTTTTGGTTGAGTGGTTATATGCAGCACAGTCAATGATTCACCATGTAGGTTCACCATACATTGTTACATAATCCCTTTGGTTAGTCATTGCTATAAATAATCTATTTTTCTAGGGATACTCTATTGAATTTTTCCCGAAATCTGACACTCCACTATCCTTTTTGAGCCTTATTAGTGTTTTGAATATTCTAGCTCCATTATCATTCTACTTAGTTCTGTATCATCATGGCAAAAAAGATCTCAGGCACATCTGCTGGATCAGGGTCTAGTGCTAGTGTTCTTAGAAGGAGCTACAACTTTTAGGGTAAAGCATATTTTGAGATTACAAAATTTGATGGGACAATATTTTTCTCTATGGGGAAATTAGATTAAAGAAATGCTGATTCAGAAGAGGCAATGGAAGACAATAAATGGAATCTCAAAGTAGCCCGTTGACATGGATGCACATGATTGGCATGAGTTGAATGAAAAGGTTAGGTCTACCATTCGAATGCATCTGGTAGATAATGTTTACTTTATAATATTGGACTGTGCAAGTGTAGAGGAGCTTTAGAAGAAGTTATGCAACACATATGAAAAGAAACACCTTCAAATAAAGTGTATGCTGACCTTTGCATGAAGGATATAGATAGTGTTGTTGCTCATCTAAATGAGTTTGATGCTAAATTCTCCATTATAGGCTCAAAAAATGGAGACGGATAATGGAATGAAAACAAGCTTGTTGCTATGCACCTTGCGATCATCATAAGATAGATTATGCATAACTATTAACAATAGTGCACTTGGTGGTAAACTGCTCTATGTTGACATATGTGGAGCACTCTTGAGTGAGGATATTCATAGGAAATCTATGGTTGGCATTCACAGTGGACATGCATATAATGTTTGTGACTCTTATCAAGGAAAGAATTAGCAACGTGGTAGGAGCAGCAACAAGGAAAGGAATGGTTAATGGAATAAGAAGAAGGATATTGAATGCCATATTTTTCATAAGAAAGGACATATGAACAAAGACTGTTATGCATTAAAGAATACTAAAGGTAAAAAATAAAATGTACCAAGCTTATGAGATGATTTTGGGAGGGCCCTTGATGAGATAGTTGCAAGTAGTACAAGATTGGGGAACCGATTCCTTGTATTTGCAACATTTAGGTGTGACAACCAAAGTCAATCTCAAGGATTACTCTCATAGAGATGTGCCCCGAATATAGTGGAATCCCATCCATAGAGCCCTATAAGATATGAAGCCAATGCATTCCATAGGATCTAGATCCTCATGGATGCATGAGGACACTCACTATGGATGCGCAAAGTGGCAATAGAAGAAGAGAAAAGAGAAAATGCCAGAGTCGTAGGTGCGAAGGAAACACACATATCAATTCATGACATATCCTATACACCTGTAGTATTTCGAGACAAAGAATTTGAACCTCATGGTTGGGTAAAAATCCTAGCAACAATGGATGTAGCCATCTATGAAGAACAATGGACACCAGACTGTGAGAAGATGGCTATGAAATTTCAGTTTTTCCCATAGAACCAATCATGTGTGATTTGGTTATCGAAGAATGCTAGCCTAATATGGAAGAAATTGAACAATTGAGTGACTCGGATTTAGAGTCAATCATTATGGACCTTTTTTGTGCATCAAAGGAGGAATTCCTCTGTGAAGTAGAAGCTCACCCTCAAGGACAAGGAGAGCTTATGAATGATGTGAGACTAGCCACATAGGTGACCACAAAGGGTGAAGGGAAGAAAAGAAATAAGAGAGAAGTCTCACCAGATGAGGAGGAATCTTTGTTTGAGGTCCCTGAAAACCTTAAGAAGTATGAGATAGAGGATATAAAAGCCATGATAAGGATGCATAAATGTGAAGCATTAGTAAGAGAGGCCTATGATAACAAAGAGAAAACTAATAACATCATTGTGACCATAGAGTGAGGTGCAAAACAATGCATGTACATAGGAAATGATCTGATAAAGGACGAGGAGCAAGAGTTGATAGCCTTGCTAAGAGAATACAAAGATGTATTTTCTTGGAGTTATAAGGACTTAAAAAGAGTAGAACCTGACATATGCTCACATATGATACCCATGAACGCAGAAGCCAAACCCTCTAAGAAAAAGCCGTACATATATAATGACAACTATGTTGCCAAGATCAAGGAAGAGATAGATCGATTGGTAGAAGCACGATTTATCTATGAAATTGAGCACACTCAATAGGTGTCCCCCATTATGGTGCCCAAAAAGAATGGAAAGTTATATGTATGCATTAACTTGAAGAAGGTTAACACAACCACTTCCTCTCACTGAGCATTCTTATCACTGAGCATCTATTAGAAAGTGTAGAAGGCAAGAAAGTACATAGCTTCCTTGATGGATTCTCTAGTTACAATCAAGTGACCATTGCTCCTGAACATCAGCATAAGACGGCTTTTGTTATAGATTAGGGCATATTTGCTTTTCGATTAATGTCATTTGGGCTCACCAATGCCCCAACTACCTTTCAGAGGCTGATGTGCCATGTGTTCAAAGAGTTCTTGAGGAAAAGCTTGGAAGTCTATGTTGATGATCTCTATGCTCATTTCAACATTAGACAAACACATATACCTAAACTCAGACAAATCTTTGACAAATGTAGAGAATATCAGGTTTTCTTGAACCCAGAAAAATGTGTTTTCATGGTTAGGCAAGGCAAGATTCTAGGACACATAGTTTCAAATAATGGCATATCCACAGATTATTGCACAGCTACCTAGCTACCTGGGCCAAAGAATATTAAGGAAGTATAAGCTTTCATGGGGCATTGTGGTTATTATCAACGATTCATTCACATGTATGATATCATTGCAAAGCCTCTCTACTCTCTCTTGACTAAGTGTGAGTGGAGGGACAAATGTAAAAACTCCTTTAGTGAGCTTAAGCGATGACTATGTTCAACACCAATCTTGACCACGTCGGATTGGAACAAGCTAGCATCCAATTATGCTATTGTGTGTGTACTAGTTCAACCTATTGGTGAAGGTAATATGGATCTTCCAATAGCTTACTCTAGTAGGCAATTGAATGCGACTGGACAAAATTATACTGCTATTGAAAGAGAAGGATTAGGCATGGTGTATGCAATTAAAAAGTTTAGACATTATTTGCTTGCAAATAAGTTTAAAGTTTTTAGAGAGATCAAAGCAATATTTTTTGCAAGTCTTTGGTGGCCAACACTTCACATGGATGCACATACCTATGCGAAGAAGTGTGATATTTTTCTAGTGAACTTAGTACCCGATATGTAAGGATGAGATGCCACTCGAACCCATGATGGGAGGACGAGCATTCTCTAAGTGGGGATAGACTTTGTAGGCCCTATTAATCACCCTCTTAAGAGTTCACATGTTGAATACATTATTGTTACCACATACTATCTAACCGAATGGATAGAAGTGAAGGCCACAACGAAGAATGATGTTCAAATGATGGTTAAGTTCTTATTCGAGAATGTGTTCACCTGATACGGGTTACCAATCAAGTTACTAACTGATAGAGGCCCACACTTCATGAATGAAGTCATTCAAAACCTTCTCCAAGAATTCTTGGTGATACATAAGAAGTATGCCCCCTATCATCCACAAGATAACAGACAAGCCGAGAGCACAAACAAGATACTATGTAATGTATCGATAAAATTGGTGAATAATAAGCACTTTGATTGGGATAAATAGCTACACCATGTTGTTTGGACATATCAAGTTGCCTATAAAATGGTACTTCAAGCCACACCCTATCATATGGTATTTGGACAAAATCAAGTGCTACCATTAGACTTCTTGATACCCACACTGAAAGTAGCACAAGAGCATTAGTTGACAAGTCACAAACTCTCTTCAAGGATCTTTCATCTTGAACAGTTAGGTGAAATGATACTAAGTGCAGCTACAGGAATATATGCAGCCAAGGAAAGGCAAAAGGCTTACTTTGACACCCATGTGAGGGATAAGGGCATGAAAGCGAGAGATTTAGTCCTAGTGTATACCTTGAAGAAACTTGCAAGAAAGCTGGAGAAGCATGGCTATGGACCCATGATTATTAATAGAATATCAAAAAGTGAACCAATCCAAATATCCACACTAGAAGGTGACATCCTACCTAGTTACATGAGTGGATACAAAGTCAAATTATGTCAAGAACCCCTAACAGATGAGATGTCAAATCGATTCAACACTGCAAAGAAACAGAAGGAAGAGGAAAAACAAGTCTGAGAAGAAGCACAGGTAGAAGCCTTAGAAGGGATTTGATGAATGAAATTGAGAAGACATGGTAGAGATCAACTTAGGTCAGACAGTCAGGAAGCTCCAAGATATCACATGGCCATGTGCAAAGCATCAAGTTTACATTCCCATAGAATAGTTGACCGACGACCCTTTATGACCCTAGAGGTAGGACAAGGAGAGAGTGCAAGGACCGTAATAGCTTTGATTGACTCAAGAGCAGCCACTAGTGCAGTTCGACATTCTTACTGTCAAGAATTGCAATTAAAAGTCAATTTTATAGAAGCACATCTCATAGGGTTGTGAGGTGTGGAATCCCCTTGCATGGGCTAGGTGGAACTTCCCCTCTACATTCAAGATGTTCTAATGATAGTCAAAGTGCTAGTGTGTCAAGATGAGGATCTCACCGAGCTTCTTGTCTTGGGTCAAGACTAGATCTATGATCATGCAGTCAACCTAAACCTAAGAAGTGGACTTCTTCAGGTATTGGGTGAATCAAAATTGCATCACAGTGGAGTTAGAAAATCAAGCACTCAAGCAACTAGGAAAAGTACCCACTCCTGGTCCTTCGAGGAGCACAACTGAAGATAACTATGTTATTCTTGTACAAGGCTCTATGGTGTAGAAGAATGTCACTCGTAAAGGAGGTGCGGAAGCCAATGAGGAACTCCCTTTGTTTCCAAAGAGGATCCAAAAAAGCAAGCAAGACAACACAAGAAGCAAATGCAACAGATAATCAAGGGGCATGCTCAACGACCGGTGCAACATAAAGTACCACATGTAATGAAGCAGATCTAGATATGCAAGCATGAACAACCCTGTGCGCTAGAGATAGGATCCCAAAGATACACCAAACACACTACTCAGCTAAGGACTACAATGAAGGAGTATCCTAGGCATGAATCTAGGTAGACCATTTCTATATGGGTCCCAAAATGGTCAATGAAGGCTCATGACACAAGCTTGAATAGCCACTCGCAAACACTCATGACACAAATCTCAAGGAAAACATTTGCACTCAACACCTTCACATCTCCGATCACACTTAGGTTTATCCCGAAATGGGATTGTTAAAGAAGAATATTGTTATGAGGATTCTTGAACCTTCATCTACACCATATTCAAATCAATTTTTCACGGTACCCAAAAAGAATGGGAAACTATGCTTCATACAAGATATGCAGCCTATCAATAAGATCATCATAAAAAATGTAGGAATAGGACCCATTGTAGATGAGTTTTTAGAGGCTTTTGTTGGACACTCCATCTATTTTATGGGTGAGTTGTATTTAGGATATGACCAATTTCAATTAGCTATTGATAGCAGAGATATTACCACGATCAAAACGCGTTTGTTCTAGTATGTATGTGTAATTTTTCATAGGGAGAAACAAATTCTATGGCTCATATGATGAATGCTATGAATCAAGTCTTACACGACTCTATTCCAAGAGTGACTATGCCTTTTATTGATGACATTCTGATAAAAGGTTGTGTGGAGAAGGAAAAATATGCAGCTGTTGATTCATTTGGTTGTAGGAAGTTTTCCTATGAACATATTTTTTACTGTGAAAGAATCTTTCAAAGATTCCATGAGGTTGGAATGAATCTCTCAAATGATGAAAAGGGGCAGAGGTATGCAGTTCGCTTTGGTGCAAAGATTTTACATGATACTCAAGAAACTATCCTCATATCAAATGAGAGTTATGGGGATTATTCATTGTTTAAAAAATGATAAAGAGAATTTCATTGGTGCAAATGTGATTATAGAGATTGATTGTCTTTTGTTAATAGGTATGATTTCAAATTCCTTATCTCCTGATATTGCGATGATGAGGTGGATTGCATATATCTCTGTCAGTGAAGATGGTGGTGACAGAAGACTAACCAACACCCAAATTAACCATAAGGTTTCTAAGCCACACACACTCAATAGTGGTTGTGAACGTTGCCCTATACTCAGCCTCACAATTGGAAGTGGCCACAATAGGCTACTTCTTGCTCCACCAATATATGCATGAGCTACCAAGCATGAAGCAAAAACCACTAGTGGACACACGAGTGTCATAGCTGTAGAGAGTACGCATGCGGAAGTAAAATGAAAAGTAAATTACTCTCACAAAACAAAGAATGTGTGAGACACAAAATGAGTAGACCATGAAATGGGTAAACTCATGTGGATTAGAGATGAGCTTGCCAAGAGCATGGAGTAGGCTCCTCAAGCTTCTAACCAAGTACAAATGAGGGGACAAGCCCTCCTTATATAGATTTGGGAGGGACTCTCAAAAGTACATCATATGTGGGATAAGTCTCCTGAAAGGAGAATGAATACAACTCGTAGAAGCACATGGCAAGGTACCCAAATACAAAGAAAATATAATATGAGATGGAAATAGACTAGAAATGGAGTGCCTCCTGGATACAAAATGGAGATGCACTCATGCGGATACAAATGTAAATGAAGTAGGAGCGATCATGTCGTCAACACCCCCTCTGCAGCTCCATTTTGGAGTGGTTGAATGCTGGAGAGGTCCACCAAGCACTGAAGCGGGACCGGAGGTAGAGCCTTTGTGAACATGTCCACCAGGTTCTCCTCAGAGGTACACTCCTCGAGAGTAATCTCCTGATATATGAGCTTCTCGTGGATGAAGTGGTACTGGATCTCGATGTGCTTCCTCCGAGCGTGGAACAATGGATTCTTGGCAATGGGGCTGACTGGCTGTCCGTGTGAAGACATGTCAAAGTATCCTGCAAAACACCAATGTCAGATAATAAACGTCGAAGCCAGATGGCCTCACATGCTGCAAAGCTGGATGCTCGGTACTCGGCCTCGGTAGATGATAGAGCGACTATAGGCTGCTTCTTACTTGCCCAAGAGATAGGTCCTGAGCCAAGCAAGAAAATATACCCAGAAGTAGACCGTTGAGAATCAGGATCACCAGCCCAATCTAAATCAGAATATCCAGGGAGTTCGATGCCCCCTCTATACTAAAGACCATGATGTCGGGTGAGGGCAAGGTAACGAAGTAGCCTCTGAGCAGCATCCCAATGAGTCTGACGAGGCTGATGTGCAAACTGACTGAGTATACCAACTGCATAAGCAATATCTGGTCTAGTGTTGGCAAGATAGAGTAATGAGCCAACAAGCTGTCGATAGGTATGCACATCCACAAGTGATGATGAATCCTCTGGTGTAAGCTTGATGCTTGGATCAAGTGGTGTAGAAACTGAGCGACACTGGTCCATGTTATATTTGGAAAGTAAGTCAGAGCAGTACTTCTTCTGAGATAGGAATATACCTTCTTTTGTTTGCCAAACTTCCATGCCTAAGAAGTAGTGAAGTAATCCAAGATCTGTCATAGAGTACTCAAGGTGAAGCTGTGTGATGATGAACTGGATGCATTCTTCGTCTGAGCCTGTCAAGATCAAGTCATCTACATAGAGAATGATGATGGCTACTAAAGGTTCCTTTTGATAGATGTAGAGATTAGCATCAGCATTGCTTCTGTGAAATCTTTTCATACCAGGCCCTGGGAGCTTGCTTGAGTCCATAAAGTGCCTTGTGAAGCTTGTAGACTTGATCTTCTTTGCCTTTGATCTTGAAGCCTTCAGGTTGTTCAACATATACATCTTCTTGAATATCTCCATTTAGGAATGCAGTTTTGACATCCAACTGGTAAATGGGCCACTTAAAGTGAGCACTTAGTGCTAAGATGACTCTTATGGTTGTGAATCTTGCAATAGGAGCAAAGGTTTCTTCATAGTCAATGCCATGTTGTTGTTTGTATCCCTTAGCAACTAATCTTGCCTTATATTTATCTAGAGTGCCATCAGATTTGTATTTGACTTTATATATCCACTTGACTCCTATGACTTGATGGTTGGTTGGTTTGGGAACTAATGTCCAAGTTTTGTTCTTTGCTATTGCATCCAGTTCCTCTTGCATAACTGCTTCCCACTTTGGTTGGCCTTGAGCTTCTTTGTAGTTGGATGGCTCTGGAATTCGCTGAATTTGGTGCATTAGAGCATAATTAACATAATGACTTTGCTCGCGTTGTTGCCTATCAAGAAGCCTTTGAGATCGGCGTGGTTGTTGTGAAGTACTTGCTTCTGAGTTGGGTCTTGGAAATACTAAGTCCCCCTCTGAAGTGTAGATAGGTGGACTAAGACTTGTACTTGAATCTTTTCTTGAGTATGATGAAGCTTCATTGAAGATCACATCCTTCGAAATGGTGATGGAGTGGTTTTCCATATCATATAGACGGTACGCCTTTGATTGGTAACTATAGCCTATGAATATGTGTTTCTTGGACTTTGATTGTAACATGTTTTTATCTTCTTTTGGTACATGGACAAAAGCTTCACTACCAAAGACTCGAAAGTAGTTCACATTTGGTTTTCTTCCATAGTATGCCTCAAAGGGTGTTTTGTTGTGTAATGCACTTGTAAATCCTCGATTAAGAATTAGAACGGCAGTATGCACAGCTTCTGCCCAAAACTTGTAGGGTAGATCCTTGTGATGAAGCATTGTTCATGCCATTTCCATCACACTGCGTATCTTCCTTTCAGCAACTCCATTCTGTGATGGAGTATGAGGCTGAGTGACTTGTCTTTTGATCCCTTTTTGGGTGAGAAAGTTATCAAAGTCATGACTCGCCACCTCCATCTGATCTGATGGTTTTGACTTTAGTTGAAGCTTCATTCTCAACTTCCGTGATCCAAATTTGAAACTTAGAGAATGTTTTTGACTTTGACTTCAAAAAGTACACCCAAATGAAGTGAGAGTGGTCATCTACTAGAAGATAAAAGTAGAGGGATCCACTCAGAGATGGGGTATTCATAGGTCCACATAAGTCCATGTCGATATAGGCAAGTGGGTTCCTCGCTCGTGTTGAAGCTTCCTTGGGAACTGGGACCCTCTGTTGCTTGTCTTGGGTGCAAGCTTGGTAGACACCAGTAAGTTGCCCGATCTTTGGCAATCCCTTCACAAGTTGGGATGAAGAGATTTTTGATAGGTAAGAAGTGTGGCCAAATCTCTGGTGCCACAAACTTGAGGTGGATTCTTGGGAGACAAAGCAAGATAGCTTATACAGGCCCTTTTTCTCAATACCTTGAGCAATGATATCCTTTGTATGGGGATCAACTACCTTAACTGAGGTGTTATCAAACCATAGTTGTTTGTCCTGATCTGTAATGGCCTTGACGGAAAGTAGATTCATACATAAATTTGGAACAAAAAGAACATTTGATAAAGACTTGCATTCGCCCTGATTGTTGGTAATTTGAACTTTCCCTTTTCCTTTGATGGGTAAACTTTTGTTGTTGCCAAGATAGACTTCTCCTGCTCTTCGAGTTCCTGAAAGGAGTCCTTGTCTTTGCACATATGGGAGGTAGCTCCGCTATCAAAGATCCACTCATGTGGGGAGCTTGAGTGCTTTGGCTTCTGTGGAGATGAAAAGTTCCTCACTCGAGCAGTGGGATCCATGTTGGAAGCCTTTGGATGCTTGCCTAGACGTAGAAGCCTTCGATGATTGTTTCTTTTTATAGAAAAACTTTTCTAAGTGGCCTGATTTTCCACAGAAATTACAGGTGAACTTCTTCGATGAATTATGAGATCCTTGCTTAGAGCCATTGCTAGCCTGATGACTTGTGGTTTTGCCCTTATTGAATGGGCCTTTGGTCTTCATGGCTGACTCTTGTGAGGAAGTCGATTTGGCTCGCAAGTCGTGGAGGAGCAAAAGTCGACGAACCGCTTCCCAAGATAAGACTTGGCAGCGATTATACAAAGTTGTGACAAATGTCTCATATGACTTAGGTAACTTGTTGAGAAGTCTAATGGCCATGTCTTCACTAGAGATCTGCCTACCACATAGTGCTAATTTATGCTGGTAGTCTTCAAATTGGGCTATGACCTTGGTAATTGTGTCGTGTGGCCTAATGGTCAAATTATGAAACTCGGCCTTTAATGCATATATCTTCGAAGGGGTCTTGTCTTCATACAAAGCAGCTAACGTGTCCCACGCATCCTTGGACGTCTTGCAGGCACTAATATGTCCTTTTGTCAGTTCGTCATATGCAAGTAACAGCTGACCTAAAGCTCTTTTGTCCTTGACATTCCACACATGCCAATTGTCTAAGTTGGTATCCCTATTGGGTTCGGGGTCCGACCCATCTACTACTTCATGAAGGAGATTCATATAGAGATAGGCGTGCATGAAATCTTTCCATAAATTGTAATTCTATCCATTGAGGCGTTCATCCTTAGGCATAAAAATAGGAGTGAAGGAGGGTAAGAAGTTAGCCATAGATGATGAGCTACCTTCGCTTTTGGTCATTACAAAGCTTCGAGTGACGAGTGTTTAGAAACACTATTAAAATGTTTGCAAAACGCACACGTTGGGAAGATAAAGTGTTTAAAAGCACTACCAAAATCTTCACCAAGAATGCTACTTCAAATGAACGACTCGATACCAGACTGAAAAACTCCTTGGGGAGGGGGGGGATTAGAGTAGCCCTTTACTTTCGCAAAGAGAGACACCGTGGAGTGGGGAGAGTCGATGCTCAAAGAGAACTTGTGGGTGGGCTTAGACTAGCCTCCAATCCCACAATCATACACACAAGAGACCTTCTTCCTATATTCGTGTGGTACAAAAGGGCACTTAGTGCCAAATGATATCCTCAAGAGAAGTGGCAAGGGATGAGGGTAAATGGCTTTTGGATTGCTTCAAAGGTTGATAATATAATGAGATCAAAGAGTGCCAAAAATGAGAGTTAAAGAGTGGTCATAAGTGTGCACAAATTGATTTTCAAAATACTTTTCAAAATATCCAAAGGATGGCTTTGATTATGTATACACCTAGGATGTAGAGAGAGTATCTGTAGCAAATACTTGAAAAAATATTGCATGACCCCAATTAGATAGCTATAGATATTTGATGCATGCATCTATCTGATGTGAACGGAGAGTCCTAGAATGGTAGAAACTGAACCACATGAGTGATGAATGATCAGAGGATGATTCATTTGCGCAAACTCCAGTGACTGGGAAGGTGCAGAGGCCAAGTTTAGTACAGATTACTCAATGCCTTGCTCCAAAATTAGACTAAGAATCTGTGGCGCATAGGGAATCAAATGTGATCCTCTCTCAAATGCGACCCTTTCTCTCCAAGTGACCCACTCAGAAGTCCATTGATTTTTTGCTGTATCTGTTGTGTGGCGTGCTGGTCTTGTCCTCACAGGAGAAGTGGCATCGCAGGGAGAAGTGGAATCGCAAGGGTCCAGACTCCAGAGTGTTCACCCTCTCTCTCTCTTACTCTCTCTCTCTACGATAGACAAGAGATGGCGGAGTTGTTCAGTCTCTCTCTCGCGCTCTCTCAGACGCACACTAATATGCGCTCCCGTCCGTCAGATCCGCACTGTATCTGCAGGAGTTTTCTTATTGTATTTGCAGGTGTAGGTACCACAGGCTATCTGGATCCAGAGTATCTGATTTTGGTGCAGCTAACCGAAGCAAGTGATGTATACAGCTTTGGCGTGGTGCTGCTGCAGCTATTGAGTGGTAGGAAAGCCATAGATGGTGACTCTGCTAAACAGATCACGTGTGCAGTTGGCCTTTTTGGTGATGAGTCAAGACGTGGAGTTTACAGAGAGCTAGTCGATCCGAAGCTGACAAAAATACAACCAACGCGTTGTAGAGAGTAGAACCAACATGTAGCAGAGGAATTCCCAGTAGTGGCATATCGTTGCGTCCAAGCATGCAGTTATGATCGGCCCTCCATATCAAAAGTGCTGGATGAATTTGAATTGGCAATGAGGCTTAGCAATTCTGCTCGATCTCCTGCAGCGCTGTCTCAGTGGCAGGAGAAGTGTGCTGACCGTAGCAGTTAGGCATGCTCCCATGAACAATATACAGTTGTGTTAGCTCTGGAATATTGAGTCTAACTGCGTTTCTGTAGGATATAGTCGCCGATGATAGCTATGGTTCCTCTTCTCTGATAGTCATCCCTCGTGATTCTCCAGCAATATCTACCTTCTTCCGCATCTGCTCCCTCTCGTTTTCTATCTTTCTCTATGACTGTGTATTCACACAGTCAGTAACTATCAAATGTCCGGATGGCTGATGGAAAAGTGATCACGCTTGTGAGCAGGCGCAAACACACAAGTGACAGTGTGTGTAGGCGCAAAGATCGTAAAGATTGAAATCAAATATTTATCAGGCAAACACACAATATGTCCTAAAATGACTTATCAAAATAGTGTTGAGAAACACTAACTCTGAGATGAATCACTTCATCAAAGTGTCAAAAACGAAGGGACTGCCTCTAAATGCCATCAAAGTGTTAAAAGTCTTCACACAAAGAGGGTGGGTGCGTGGGCAAAACAAGGTTAATGATAAAATAAAGGTTGGGAGGGTGGGCAAATGGGCAAGATGAGTCCCAAAAATTGATGGCAAAAGACCTCTCTCAACAAGGAGAAAGCACGCCACCAAAATGAAGCACCACCACCATCAAAATGACCGCCAAATGCACCACCAAGACCTCCACCTAGCACTCTGATACCATGTAGAGAGTACGCATGCGGAAGTAAAATGAAAAGTAAAGTACTCTCACAAAACAAAGAATGTGTGAGACACAAAATGAGTAGACCATGAAATGGGTAAACTCATGTGGATTAGAGATGAGCTTGCCAAGAGCATGGAGTAGGCTCCTCAAGCTTCTAACCAAGTACAAATGAGGGGAGAGGCCCTCCTTATATAGATTCAGGAGGGGCTCTCAAAAGTACATCATATGTGGGATAAGTCTCCTGAAAGGAGAATGAATACAACTGGTAGAAGCACATGGCAAGGTACCCAAATACAAAGGAAATATAATATAAAATGGAAATAGACTAGAAATGGAGTGCGTCCTAGATACAAAATGGAGATGCACTCATGCGGATACAAATGTAAATGAAGTAGCCTAGCGATCATGTCATCAACAATAGCAACCAGCCCAATCACTATCAGAAAAAGCATGCAAATCTGGTGGTAGTGATCCCCCCCTAGGATAAAACAATCCAAGTAGTCGGGTACCACTCAAGTAATGAAAGATGCACTTAACTGCCTGCCAATGCTTGACACTTGGGCAATGCATAAACTTGCTCATCTATGAGACATCAAACTGAATATTTGGCCAAGTAATGCATAAGTAAATCAATAATCCAACAGCTTGCTGATAGAGTACATCAAATGCATCTCCACCATCATGAAGACTCAATCATGAACTTGTCTCCATAGGAGTGGCAATAGTCTTACAATCTTCAAGGCCAAAATGATGCAATAATGTGTCAATATATTTCATTCAACACAAAGCCCTTCCACCATGAACGTGCATAAACTGAATGCCCAAATAATGATGCAAATGCCCCAAATCAGACATCTCAAATGAGGCATGCAAATCAGCCTTAAAATCAGCAATATGCTTCTCAATAGGAAGAGTGAGCTGCATGTCATCAACATAGACAACAATGATCAAAAGCACATCATTAGCACACTTAACATATAAGGTGCTTTCAATTGGACTGTTCTCAAAACCATGTGCAATTAGATAGGCATGTATCTTCTCATACCAAGCATGTGGTGCTTGCTATAAACCATATAATGCCTTCTTTAACCTCCACACTTGGTTTTCATGTCCTTTCTACACAAAGCCATGTGGTTGAAAAACATACACTTCTTCATGCAATTCACCATTCAGAAATGTTGTTTTAATGTCTAACTAATGTACCTTCCAACCATGATGGTCTGCAAGTGCACGTATGCTACGAACAGTATTCATACGTTATGTACGTGCAAACGTCTCATCAAAATCAATGCCTCTTTCTTGTGCAAAAAACTTTGCAACAAGCCTAGCCTTATGCCTGTCAAGTGTTCCATCAGATTTACCCTTCTATATCCACTTAGTGCCAATGGCCTTCTTGCTAGGAGGCAAGTCACATAAAGACCACGTACAATTCTTCATGATAACATCATATTCAGATTGCATTGCAGCCATCCAATGTTCAAAATTTTGTGCTTCATCAAATGAAACAAGTACAGTCTAGTCACAGAGTAGATGCAGCCATAGCATAGCAATCTGATGCAAAAGAGGCACGATGAGAGCCTGAATGAGTATGGTATAACAAAGGTGCATCTAATTTGCTATCACGCAAAGTCTGCACTAGCCATTTTGGCATAGTTTTTTCCTTCTCAATATCAGCTCTCTCATCAATAAGTGCATCATGCAAATCTGCATCAAAAGTGGAATGATCTGCATCATCACATGAAACTTGCAAAGTTGTGAAGTTGCCTCATTAGGACCAACACTAAACTGTCCACGTGTAAAAAGAGGCAGCAAAGTATCATACATGCCTTTGGAGCTAACAAATGTCTCCTTCGTAGATGAAAGTAAAGGCTGAATAGCATCTTCCATAAAATAAATTACATTTTATTGCTTTATCATACGATTTCATGCGATGTTGTTCAGGCACTAATGCATATGCCAGACAACCAAAAACACATAGATGAGCAACAAATGGCTTGCGACCATGCCAAGCCTCATATGGAATGATAGAGTGCAGTGCTTTAGTGGGACACATGTTAAGTACATATGTTGCACACATGAGAGCCTCCAGCTAGAAACTATGTGGTAAGGCCTGATTGTTGACCATACACCTCGCCATCTCCATGAGTGACCTACTCTTCCATTCAGCAACTCCATTATGTTGAGGTGTATGCGGCACTATACATTGATGTTTTATCCCATGTTCAGCCAGAAATGCATTAAAGTCAGAAGACATATATCCCCCCCCCCCCCCCCCCCCCGATCAAAACGGAGGTTTCCCATTTTACATGCTGACAGATTTTCAGCCAAAACCAAAAACTGTTTGAAGCACATAAACACTTCAGACTTTTCTTTGAGTGGATACACCCATGAATGCTTGGGAAAATCATCATTGAAATTCATGAAGTAAAGGTAATTTCCAAAAAAAAGGTGTCTGCATAGGACCATAGACATCACTATGTACAAGCTGCAATTTCTGAGTAGCCCCAACTGAAGCATCTTTTGGAAAGGAGGAACGCTGCATTTTTGCCAAAATACAACCTTCACAAACATGTTTTCTGGGTGCCTCAAGTCTGGGCAAAGAGGACATCATTTCAGATTTCTAGAGTCGTAGCAAACTAGCAAAATTCAATTGACCAAAGCATGCATGCCAAAGCTTTGCATCTGACATAGCCTGGGAATCATGTACTGCACATGCTGAATCATTCATAGATCTTTCATAGTCTATGAGCTTATACAACCCACAACATATAATGCCAGAAGCAATAATCATGTCACCATTTGACATACCATGAACTATACATTTGTCATCAACAAATTTCACAACCAAACCAATATTGGCTAAGGCCGAAACTGATAACAGATTCTTCTTGATCCCTTGCATGATTATCTAAATCATTTCTATAGGATTCTCTAATATTTTTTTTTCAATTTCATACATTTAGAAAATAATTCTTAATTCAAGATTGAGTAATTTTGAAGTTTTTTTACTGTGAGAATGTATATTTCCAATTAAAAGCATATTTGATATACCATTTGAAACATTCAAAAATAGTTTTTTCAAAAGAATTTGATACTACTTCCAATAATCTACAGGTTGGCCCATTTGGATGATGTGCACATTTAGTGGGGGTGAATGTCAGAAGAATTTCTCCACTCTGACTTACATCCAGAAAAATTAAAATCTTCTTCAAAAGCGGTGATCTCTAAACATCATTATATCTCATTTTCTTTTATTTGAACAATCTCTTTCTTTAGTACCTACAGGCAAAACATCCTTCGTGTTTTCCATACCCTATGTACGCTATGTCTATGTGTTTGTAATTACCTATGCATATGAATGCATGTACCTAAGCATGTGTATGTGAATGTATTTATGTAAATATGTCCATAAATATGTGCGTGCATGGATGGGCATTTCTGTTTGTGTGTGTACTTATATATATGTTACATAGGTTTAACTATTAATGTCTGTGAACTAATATATGTTAATTTAAATCGATTGAAGCCTAATGGTTATACTAAGTGTAATGTATTTAACTTGCCAAACAAACGAAGAGGGGTGGAGACCACCAGCTTAAAGGACTTAAAGAACTCATTAGTGAGCCTGTTTGGCCCCAGGCTTTTACCACTAGGGAGGGCTTCAATGACTTCAATGATTTCTTCTTCGGAGATAGGAGCATCAAGCAGAGAACGAAGGTTGTGTGGGATCCTATGAGAGGATACCCAAGATATGGCTGCCATGTAGTCCCGTCTATGGTGGGAGAGGGGGTTCAAGGTCCCTAGGACTCTCGTAAAGTGCTCTTCAATGATTTTGAAATTTTCTTCTTCCATATTGCATACATTCCATTTGAGTCTAGCAATACGAGGATCAATTCTCTGCTTTGTTTCCTTTTAAGGATGGGGCACATCTCTTTGGTGGGTTTATCTGCTTTACCAGACCACCACTCCTTAAAGAATATTTGCAATTTTTTACTTTGTATTTCTTCCTCATATCTCAAGAGTGCTCTGATTTTTCCTAGACCTTTTTGGGATTGAGCATTTCCTTTTTCACCTCCTCCTCAAGTCTCTAGAGTCTATGATATAGAGCTTCTCTACGTGCTCGTCGAACACTCTTGAGCATCTTCTTGGTTCTTATCATGATCTATTGTGACTTTTAGACCGTACATCTCCACCACTTGACTGGGGACAAGCAGGAGGCGAACACCTCCTTCCACACTTGAGAAATTTCTTGATGGATGGAGAGGAGAGAGAAGGAAGTCGTGTAGGCATGAAACCCAGGAGCCTTATGGATTTTGGTGAGAGGTTGGAAAGCGATGACATCGGGTAGTTTTCAGAGATAGCAAGGTTAGTGCGTTGGGAGAGGGAAGGGCGGCCCCATTGATGAATAATGTTCTGAGCATGTAGCTTCTATCCAGTCTATCTTTCCTCTGGTCCTCGCCCGCTTGGAGATTTGACCATGAAAAGCCTTTCAAATCTTTGAATTTGACCTAATCCAAGTGCGGTTTGGTTTTGTGCCGAGTTTCTTTCTCCCGGCTAGCGATGACCTGGCCTTTGCCATTCCATCTATCTGCAGGGTCCTCCACCATATTGAAGTCGCAAAAAATTAGCACGTTGTGGTGGAGCGAGTCCAAGGAGGCCCAGGTGTTCAATCTCTCCAACTCCCCATTAGGAGGATACATAGAAACTAAAGTAAATCAAAAGGGGGCACCAAAGGAAATGACCATCCATCGATGACTCTAGTCTTCAATGGAGTTCTCAAGCTTTTCAAACCAGAATTAATTTTTACCGATTACCATCCCACCAGACCCTCGGGGGTGCGACGTCAACATCCAAACATGGGTCGGGGAGACCTGTTTAAGCCGTTTCTAGAGGTCTACTACATCAATTTTAGTCTCTTGAATACAAATAAATTCTAGTTTTAGGCTAATGTCACAAAGCCATTGACCAATGATGGTCACTCTTGAGGGGTCGGTTAGACCTCTATCATTTAACGAGATGATGATCATCTTCATAGGTTACCCTCTTTGCGGGAGGGGGCCTTATCCTTTCTCCTCTTGGATTCATCTTTCTTTTTCATTGGGAGGGGGTCCCGACTTAGCAATTTGTTCTTGTGTGGCTTTTCTAGGGTAGCTCCATAGGTTGTTTTCCTTTTCTAGAGGCCTCTTGTTGGAATGAACATGAGACCATTTTCGAAAAAGTCAATCCAATGATGGAACTTTTAGTATCCATGTTTTCTTCATTACTAGTGGTAAAGCCATCTCCTTTTCTTGCAGTGTAACCCTCCTGGTAGGTTTCTTTGTTGTCAAGGATCTCTAGGGCTTTGTCGTTGTTGTCCACCTCAAACTAGTTCCTTCCTGGGTAATCAAGCTCATTAATCTCCTTTTCCAAATTGCAATACAGGTTGTTTGGAGGGGTATTTGGCATACAGTTTCACTCAGATGTTGCCCTAGGGATTCTTTTCCTTCTTCTTCTGACTTTCTTTGAACCCGTCTACCTCAGCTTTTGGGTTATGGGGGCCCTTAACTATCTCTTTGTTTGCCAGGCGATTCAGTGTCCCATTATCGTGTTGAGCGTTTTTGGATGCTTCTTGTTTTTGAATGCTTTTTTGTCTCAGTGGGAAACCTTTGATCCTATGGCCTTGTTGGCCCAACAAAAGCACGCGTTAGGTAGGTTTTTGTAAATAATGTCTTGTTTCTAGACTTCCCCTTCGCCCAGGTCCACTTTGATCTTTGATGGAAGCGACGTGCTAAGGTCAACCTCGACACAGATTTGAGGGTGCCACCAAGCATTGAATGAATGTATTGCACATTCATAAATGAGACCACCAACATCCTCCCATGAAGCCAACGGCTTTCCAATAGGAGATATAATGTCCCACATGAAGTTGTACAAGAAGTACGGTAGCTTAGTGAGCTCGGCCCAGAGAGGGTAGCTTGAAGAGATTTTGATTTCTTAGGAATAAAATTGGGGGACCATCTGAATAGGCACAGGGTTGCCCGCCCGAGTTGCTAGGTTTTGACACTGAAGGCTTGAGACCCCATATCTTCATTCTCAAAGACTAGCAACATATTACTAGCCGGTAAGAACTGACACTTATAAAGAATCAACCCGCAGGGGAATCAATCTTTACGAAGCCATTGGCACATGGTTTCAAGTGGAGGCCTAGGGCCAAACACTTGTCCAATGAGACAAACTTTCTTGATCTCTTCTTGCATTGACAGAATTGCAGTTCTACTAAGAGAGAGCAAGGGAGGCTCTATACCCTTGGAGGCCCCATGGGTGACACAAGATCCCCCCTCCAAAGTAGGGGCCAGGTTACCAAACTCCCCCTGGGTTGGGGTGAGGTTGCTTCTCACAAGGGAGGGGGCCAGCAAAGCCATGACAAGGACCCCAAATTGCACACCAGAGAGATAATTCTAGGCAGACCTCAAACCATCAATGGAAAAACAAAAGACCCCAACAAGTTCTTCTTTTTCGAGACAAGTGAAAGGTCGAAAATTGAATTTTAGTTCTGGCTTTGATATCAAGGAACCAACTTATAGTCAAAGACAACCCCACAATGTCTAAGAAATTCTTCCTTTCAATTACTTTTGATTTGTTATTTGGAAGCAAAGGCACAAGCGATGACGTCAATGTCTCCACTCTCTAGTAACCATTTTTCACATTCGTTTTCATTTGTCGTTCATTAATGGATGTAAATTTGTCTTCTACAGATGTAAAATCATATTCTAGAGAAGTTGCACATCAATCTAGAAATATTCTATCACCCAGAACACAATCCATATTTTTCTTTCCAACTATTTATTTCCTCTAGGACAAAGCACACATCAATCCCACAATATTCTCATAGACGAAGAAACTATCGATGCTCTGATTTTTGAATATCTTCTTCCAATGGTAGAAAACTAGTCCTCCAACTAACTTCATTAACTTACATAATTGCTTAGCACTTGCATCCCATCGTTCATGCACATTACAACACCTCAATTAGCTTTGAATTCACTTCGCATGCCTTAAAGCAATGCGCAAGCACCCCATCTGTAGCTACATAGAGGTGTGTAGAAAAGTCAGAACTGATCCACGTGGTGGTCTCCAATGTTTTAAAAGGCACCAAATCTTTGAAAAGATTAATGCTTGGCCTCCCGTGACCTTGCTTATGCTTGATTCAAATGTTTCTATGGTGTCTATGCTAGCTTCCTCCTCCTCCAGTAGCACTAACACCCCCTCCCTCTAGCATATGTCATCCGTGATCGATCCTTGGTGTAGGGAGCAAATGATATAGTTCTGAAATGAGTCCTTTGATAGGGTTGTTGATATATTGAGGTAGTGATGTGTGTTGAACGCACTAGGACCGCTGAGGCAATTTTATCCCTCTTTAGGAGGTTCTTTCCCTCGGCTTGTATATATGCCTATAGTCCTAACAGGTTACTAACCTTTGTACATTCTAGTGGTAATACATTTAGTATTTTTTGTTGTGCTCAAAGCTTCTCCTTCTTCCTTGTGTTGTTCACATGCTTCCGCAGACATTTAACTCCAACAATTGGTATCAAAGTAGGTCACAGCTTCATCTAGGGCATTGTCAACACTCCTCTCGTTAGAGTCTCAAAATCGCACAAAATTTGGTGTGTAGGATATTTCTTCTTTTTGTGCGAAAGATATATACATGTTTTGGTTCACCAGTATAAGCATCCCAAAGTCTGCTACAGGTTTAGTAGAACTCGTCAGGGTAGTTTTGTTCAACTTTTTCAAATACAATTATTTTTTTTGCATCAAGGTATTTTAGTCAGTGGCCATGGCTGAAAGTAGTGATGTATTTCATATGTTGGTTGTTGAGGATAAGTTGGATGGTATGAATTAGCCATTGTGGCCTTATATGATGTGTCATGTATTGGTCACAAAAGGACTGTGGAACATTGTGCAGGGTGTTGAAAAACATCCTATTACATTTGCAAATATAGGTAGTGAAGCTGATGCTGATGGCATCAAAGATGGTGATATTCTACAGATTCCTATTTGTGTTGCGGTTTTTGTTGCACCTATTGCAAGGCAAATTTTTTGGGATGGAAGAGATGCTCAAGCACATGCATTGATAGCCTTGTCTGTCAAACATGCCAATATTACTCACATTCGCTCATGCAGAACAGCTAAGGATGCTTGGGATAGACTTACCACATTGTACCAGGCTAGCAAATGATCATGTCATTAAGAGCTATCCAAAACTGGCTGCTAAAGAGGCAAAGAAAAAAAGAGGCTGGAGTGGTTTTTGTAGAGGCCTCTACACCAAAAACAGAGTCTGCTAATTTAGTGCAAAATGAAGAATGGGTGTTTACTACTAAATTTTGACCAATCTTCTCCTGAACGATGAATGTCTATAGTAGACTCAGATGTTTGGTACTTTGATAGTGGGGCAACCAAACATATTACCTTGCAGTGCAGTTTCTTCACTTCACTTGAGCCTATCGCTACATGGAATACTATCACATGCACCAACAACTCCTACTATCCTGTTATGGCACTTGATAAGATCATTCTGACTATTGTTGATGGTAGTTCTTTTACATTGTCGGATGCTTTATTTGTGCCAGGGATGAAGAAAAATCTCTAATCAGTTTTTGCATTAGCCAAGATTGGCTTGGTTGTGGAATTTGTTGATGACAGATGTACAGTTCATGATCTGTCAAAGGCTGATGTGATTATTGCTTCTGGCATTTTATGTCATGGGTTGTATAAACTTATAGACTATGAAAGATTTGTGAATGATTCAGCATATGCACTACATGATTCTCCGGCTATACCAGATGCAAAGCTTTGGCATGCACGATTTGGTAATCTAAATTTTGCTAGTTTGTTATGCCTGTAGAAATCCGAAATGGTGTCCTCTCTACCTAAACTTGAGGCACCTAGTAAACATGTTTGTGAAGGCTGTATTTTGGGCAAACTGCAACATTCTTCATTCCCAAAAGATGATTCAGTTCAGGCTACTCAAAAATTGCAGCTTGTTCACAGTGATGTTTGTGGTCCTATGCAGACACCCTCTTTTGGAAACTATCTTTACTTCATGACTTTCATCGATGACTTTTCCAGGCATGCATGGGTATATCCATTGAACGAAAATTCCAAAGTGTTTATGTGCTTCAAACAGTTTTTGGTTTTGGCTGAAAATCTATTAGCATGTAAAATGGGCACTCTCCATTTTGATCATGGGGGAATATATGTCTTATGACTTTAATGCATTTCTGGCTGAACTTGGGATAAAATATCAGTGTACAGTGCCATATACACCTCAACGGAATGGAGTTGCTGAATGGAAGAATAGGTCACTCATGGAGATGGCAAGGTGGATGGTCAAGAGTAAGGCTTTACCGCATAGTTTCTGGCTTGAGGTTGTCATGTGTGCATCATATGTACTTAATATGTGTCCCACTAAAGCACTACAATCTATCACTCCATATGAAGCTTGGCATGGTTGCAATCCATCGGTTGCTCATCTGCATGTTTTTGGTTGTCTAGCATATGCATTACTGCCTTAACAACATCATAGGAAATTGGATGATAAAGCAATAAAATGTATTTTTGTTGGGTATAGTCCTAAAAGCAAAGGTTATTGTTTGTATCATCCATAGACTAAACGCATTTTGGTTAGCCACGATGTTGTTTTTGTGGAAGATGTTATTCAGACTTTACTTTCATGTACAAAGGAGACATCTGTAAGCTCAAAATACATGTATGATACTTTATTGCCTCTTTTCACAGGTGGATAAATCTATTGTTGGTCCCAATGAGGCAACTTCTCAGCCTTTGCAGGTTTCATGTGATGATGCAGATCATTCCATTTCTGATGCAAATTTACATGATGCACTTGTTGATGAGAGAGCTGATAGAGGAGGAAAAAACTATGCCATAATAGCTAGTGCCGACTTTGCGTGACAGCAAATTCGATGCATCTCTATAATATAGTACTCGGGTAGGCTCTCATAGTGCCTCTTTTGAATCAGACTGCTATGCTATGGCTACCTCTAGTCTTTGTGATGATAATGAGCCTATTTTGTCTGATGAAGCAAAATTCTAAAAATTGGATGGTTGCTATGCAATGTGAATATGATGCTATAATGAAGAATGGTACTTGGTCTTTATGTGACTTACCTCCTGGGAAGAAGGCCATTGGCACTAAAGTGGGTATACAAGCTGAAGCATAACCATGATGGAATAGTTGACAGGTATAAGGCTAGGCTTGTTGCAAAGAGTTATGTGCATGAAAGAGGCATTGATTTTGATGAGACCTTTGCACCTACATTCCAAATTACTATTGTTCATAGAATATGTGCACTTGCAGCTCATCATGGTTGGACTATACATTAGTTGGACATTAAAACAACATTTCTAAATGGTGACTTGCATGAAGAAGTGTATGTTTTTCATCCCCATGGCTTTGTGCTGAAAGGGCATGAAGACTAGGTGTGTAGGTTAAAGAAGGCATTATATGGTTTAAAGGACGCACCACCTGCTTCCTATGAAAAAATACATGCCTATTTTATTGCACATGATTTTGAGAACAATCCAACTCAAAGCACCTTATACGTTAAGCGTGCTGATGATGTGCTTCTGATCATTGTTGTGTATGTTGATGACATGCTGCTCATTGGTCCTCATGACAATCATATTGCTGATTTTAAGGCTGATTTGCATGCATCATTTGAGATGTTTGATTTAGGGCGTTTGCATCATTATTTGGGCATTCAATTTATGCAAGTTGATGGTGGAATGGCTTTGTGTCAAACAAAATATATTGACACATTATTGTAGTATTTTGGCCTTGAAGATTGTAAGCCTATGCCACTCCTATGGAGATAGGTTTACGATTGAGTCTTCATGATGCTGGAGATGCATTTGATGTTGTTCTCTATCAACAAGTTTTTGGATGCTTGATTTACTTATGCATTACTTAGTTAGATATTCAGTTTTTTGTCTCACATATGAGCATGTTTATGCACTACCTAGGTGCCAAGCATTGGTAGGCAGTTAAGCGCTTATTTTGCTACTTGAGTGGTACCCAGCTACTTGGATTGTTTTATCCCAAGGGGGGATCACTACTGCCAGATTTGCATGCTTTTTTTGACAGTGATTGGGCTGGTTTCTATGACACTCGTGTGTCCACTAGTGGTTTTTGCTTCATGCTTGGTAGCTCATGTATATCTTGGTTAAGCAAGAAGCAGCCTACTGTGGCCACTTCTAGTGTTGAGACTGAGTATATGGAAGTTTTCACAACGACTATTGAATGTGTGTGGCTCAGACACCTTATGGCTAATTTGGGTGTTGTTCAGTCTTCTGCCACCACCATCATCACTAACAGTCAGAGCACATTGGCAATTACAAGGAACCCTATGTTCCATGGTCGCATTAAGAACATTGAGGTGCATTATCATTATGTCAAGGAGAGGTTCTCTGCTAGAGAGATCAGCTTGGCATATGTGCCCACATAAGAGAACATTGCAGACCTTTTCATGAAGGCTCTGCCTAGGGAGAAGTTTGAAACTTTCTGCAAAACTTTGGGCTTACTTCCTTTTGTGGATTGATTCCACATAGCTTGGCACTTCCTTATACATGAGTGCTAGCTCCTTGTTCATTGCATCACACCCACGGGGGATTTGTTGATATATTGAGGTAGTGATGTGTGTGAACACACTAGGACTATCGAGGCAATTGTTTCCCTCTTTAAGAGGTTTTATATGTCTATAGCCCTAATGGGTTACTAATCTTTGTACATTTCACTAGTAACGCATTCAATATTGTGTGTTGTGCTCAAAGCTTCTCCTTCTTCCTCATGTTGATCGCATGCTTCTACAGACATCTAACTCCAACAAGGGTATGCTCATTGACATGAAGGCCTCATGCTAGATCTGCTTCCAATTTTTTCCAATCAATAGTAGGTAAGTGTCTTGTAGTTGGTACCTATAATGTGTTGAGTACATCATTTGTTCACATGCAAATAACTATAGAAGATGTTTTATCGCATGATGAAAATCTCTAAATGATATTGCTAGAATCTAGTAGTGAAAATGTCTTCAAATTTTTGCTTCAAGCATGTTGGGAGGTACTTAATTCTATAGTGTTAGGCATAGCAGATGTGCATCGATGGCATAGTTTCTCATGTCATACAAGATCGAGCCTTCCATGCACAAATCCAAGGGTTGACATATGTGGCACTTTAATCTTTCGGAACACTTTGAAAGTAGTTTGGATTTAAATAAAAAATCTCGAACTCCATTTGGGCCGCTACATGGATCATTCTATGTAATCTTTGTGCCAATGCCTTATGGTAGAGGGGTCGTGAGGTGGTGCAAGATATGATAACTCACCCAATCCTGGCACTTAGGATCATTCGGCACTTTGATCATGAAGGTTGAAGAGGATCGACATTTGGGCATTGGACCATAGCATGGATTATATATAACATGTAGCGGTGCCTTTGTTGAAGTTTGAATCATTTCTGGATATTCTTACAAAATTTATGCCTGCTAGTTAGGTTGATAGGTGGTAGCTCTTTATGTTGTTGGGGGCAAGTCTTTGGGTTGGAAGTGCATGGCATGAGTTGGTATCTTCTTGGTAATCCATTTGATCTATGATTTTACTCAGTCAAGATCATTATCGAGAATAAAAAAGTTGATGTTATGTGGCAAAATTTTCACAAAATGATTTGGAACAATGTCAAAGCAAATAAAATTTGCGGTGTGCCCTTGTGGTGTAAGTGTTACACTAGGGGAAGAGAGGGCTTAGGTCACCTCTTCATTTCCTTCCCTAAGAGTCTTCATACGTGATTGCACCTCTGCAAACTCATTATGCTATCATAACAAGTTAAGTAGATTGAGAAATCCCTACTCAAGCTTGATAGAAGGATCCCTGATTGTAAGAATCACTCCACATTCAATCCCCACAAAGTATTCATTCCAGAAAACAACAACTTGAAAAAACGTGGGTCCCCACAATATACCTATAATCCAATGCATATCTTTAGGGAAATATTGATGGTTTATTAAAACGGTATAAAATCACTTCTTAAAATACATGCTTCTCTCTCTCTATGTATATATGAATCTCTATGGCTCTCCTTCCTTCTCAACCTACAGTTCTCACATAAGTCCACATCAGAGATATCCAATTCACCAAGTTTTAACATCGATCGTATGGAACCAAAGAGATGTCCGAGAATGTTAGACTGAAATACTATTTTCAGCATAATTAAATTCTTCAAATTCCGTTAAACGTCCATGCTACAAATAGGAATGTACAAGATAATGGAGTAAAAATCATGTTATTTTAAAATGTCCGAATGCACTTCTTAAAATAAAAATTGAAATGCCTCTGCAAAACAGTTTACAATGTCAAATCCCAGAACCATTACACTCACATTCAAGGTGATAAACCTTGATACAGACTTTTGAAACAGATAAATGTTAAAAAATCATTTTAACCAGAAGATGATATTGACACTAATAGATTCTACTACGTGGAAACGAAGACCCTGAAAGCTATTTTCTTTTGAAAATGAGACAAAATCTCACACAGAATCAAAACGGATACTAAAAACACTTCCTATGAACAATTGACGGCCCGGTTTCATCATATTCATCTTTTGAAATCCACATCTGTAACAAAAAAAACAAAAAACAAACAAAGAGGAAAGAAACATTAGCATAATACATCAAACAAAAGGCAAAAGGAAGATGAGCATCAGAACTTGAAAAGGATTGATAATAATTATGAACACACATACATATATGTGCCACACATACATATTTAAACACATACATACGTGCATACATGCATACAGACATACATACACGTACATGCATGCGTACGAACATCCATACATACATCAATATGCACATTGAATTATGCATACATGCATTCAAAAAATGCGGGCATATATGATTACAGAGATACCTACGTACATACAAACATATATGCCTGCGTGCATACCTAACAACATAAGCATGAATACAGAAGAGAGCACGATTAAAGTCTTATAAATTACATACAGATGCAAGTCGTTGACGGATTAATGGTCAGAGGAAGAACTATTTAAGCATTAATTAGCACACCTGTGTGTGTTTGTGTGTGTGGGAGAGAGAGAGAGAGACAGAAAGATAAAAGAAAGAGAATCATTGTCACATTTCCATTACGATGTAGTGATAGAACGTATCTAAAAGCCCGTTACATACCTGCTGAAATGTGCTCAAGGATGCAAGAATAGATCCACCAATCCATACGCTGTACTTGCGCTCTGGAGGTGCAACAACCTTAACTTTCATGGAAGCCGGAGCGAGGGCAGTTATTTCTCTGTTCATCCTCTCAGCAATGCCGGGGAACATTGTAGATCCACCACTCAGCACAATGTTGGAGTACAGATCTTTCCTAATGTCCACGTCGCACCTCATTATGGAGTTGTAAGTTGTCTCATGTATACCTGCGCCTTCCATTCCGATCATTGATGGTTGAAACAGTACCTCTGGACACCTGTACTCAACATTCACATACGATCTATGTCTCGCGCAGATTATCTCTCGGTACATAGATTGCGAGCTCTTTATATATATATATATATATATATATATATATATATATATATATATATATATATATATATATATATATATATATATATATATATATATATATATATATATATATATGTGTGTGTGTGCGCGTGTGTGCGCGCGCACACACTGAGAGCACTTTCTCTTGGGTACATGGACTATTGTGAGCTTGCTACATACGATCGCTTACTCACTCACTCTCTCTCTCTCTCACACACACACACAGTATTGGAAGCTTGTAATATATAGGAAAACAGCTTATACTCACGTATTACATAATTTTATCAAAGACTTTTTCGTATTCTTTGTCCAACCCATCATGCCGTAGATTGACAATGACGATATATTTAATGGAATCCTAATGACTGGAATATTAATCGTTTGTGTTTTTTAAAGCTCATACAACTCAACTTCGTCGATAATGGTTTATATTCAGCTGTTAAACAAGTTGGTTTGATTCTTTTTTTTCACTGTCAATTAGGTGCTGACAGTGTATTATGTGCACACATCACTATGCGTATTTGGTTTTATTTTTCAAGTCCTGAGAAGATAGATTGGAAAAACTTTTTTAAAGTAAGTTCCATCATTGAGAACTATTCTTCCTGTCAAGCTTAAATTAATTGAAAAATGTAATTGAAAGTGAGTACATGGGAGCCCTTGTATTCCACAAAGCAAGGGTTACATGTCTTTCATTGTCAAGACACAGACCTCGAAGGTCTTATAAAGTAGAATTATGGAAGGTACAGCCTTAAGAACATACAAAAACATTGAGTTTAAACATGTCTCATCAATAGGTGCCATCTTTAGCTGCCAGGGTCAAACCAAGCAAGTGCAAACAAATTGGAAAAACTTGCAACCGTTTTGCAGCACTTCCATAATGCAACATATCATGGTCCTATGTCTTGCTATTTTAAGCATATTTTTATCACCATTCTCACCGAATAGTGGGACATTATTATCACTTTTATGCTTCAGTATTATATATATATATATATATATATATATATATATATATATATATATATATATATATAGAAAGTCACGCTTTATCAAACACACTCTCTATTTTGCTACACTTACAATATGGTACTTCCTTGAAATCAAGAATCTCAATTCACTTTTCTATGCTTAAATTCATTCAATATCTCATTTTTATCAGACGTTGTGTTATATCCTTGTGCGTATTTGCTTAAATACATGTGAGATCTTTTTATGAATTATCATAAAAAATATGCGAGATACTAGTTCGCAGTACTGAATACTAGAACTCAAAAATTAAAATAAAAGTAGAATTGTTGAGAACGAATTCTTTTTTCTGTATTGTCTCTTTGCTTATGTTTTGTTACTTAATAATCAACTTATATTGGAATATCTTAAAATAGTTATGGCATGTACATGCTCTAAGTGGATTTATATTAATAAAAATTTTCTTATCTCTCTGCTTGAGAACCATTTTAGTACCCTTTTTTTTATTCTTGTCTGTTTTCGATTTTCTGATTTTTCTTACGTTTTTTCACTTGAAAGTTTTATAGTCCGTGTGAATAACAGGAGTTTCAAATAGTTATTTTTCATGTGCATAAAGGAGGTATTTTTTTAATTTACGAATACCGTGTTATGGAAATTGTGATTTTGTAACGTTATTCATTTCTGTTTTATAAAAAGCTACATTTAATTCCGAAAGTTTTATGTTTTCCTTTCTGAATGTTATAAGAAAGTTTTTCATCACCAATTAGAAGTGACTGGGTTTCATGAATAGGTATGTGATGCATGAAGACTTGGTCATATGAATACAAAACCTTCTGTACTCCACAAAGAATCAACCACTATGTCAAAAGGGTGATGTACAATTTTCATCAAAAACAATAAAATGATTTTCTGTATCATGTTTTCGGTGCGCAAGGTAAGATATCCTTATCGAGTTAAACTTTAAATTGTGAAAAGCTTCAGTTTCGATACCTTCAATAATAATGACAGAGGGTCTTTTGTCTCATTCATTGCAAAGCAAATGGGATTGTATTCAAGTGGCTGCAATAACTAATAAAATTAGAAACATAAGTTTCAGAAATATCTTGAACCTAAAATTCAAAGAGGAGTCTAACGTCAAACTCAGAAACGATCTTTAAAGAAGAGTGTAACGTAAAACTCAAAAACATGTCCAACCTCGCATAACCAAGTGGTGGTTAGACGCCTTGAATCTTAAGGAGAACGTCCTGAGTTCATGTCTTGACTGGACATGTATCTATGAGCTCCTCATAGATGGGTGCCTCTACTTAAGAGGTTGGGTGTGTGAGTGTGTTTTCAATTCATTGTACTCTTAAAAAAAAAAAAGCTCAAAAACATTAAAATGATAAGAATAGACACTACACTTCATCTTAGCCAAAAGGCCAAAACAATAGGTGGCGAGACATTTTACTGTCATTGTACTGTGAGGATAGATTCACTATGGTGTTCATGCTGTAAGCTCTTTTGTTCTCCATTGATTTCATACCTTGTTTGTTGCCTTAAAAAAAAAAAAACTCAGAAACATTTTCAACTTACAATTTATGGAATTTCACTTTGACTTGTTGTTCGAATACAAAAGACACGTCTAAATGCAGTTCAACATCCATCTTAAAACCTCAAAGCAAGCAATAGATTTAATAATAACAGAAGACATGTGAATGTTTATCCAAACATTCCAAGAATCGATAATGACTATTTAAGAAGGAAAATTAATTCATGGAAAGATTACGAGCAAAAAAGCTATGTTTTCTGAGCTTGAAGTTTTTTATATGTTTCCAAAAAGATATTCAAAAACTTTATTACGATATGACAAGGTGTTTACGATTTGTGAATATATGAGAAATGTTATCAAATCTGAGGATAACAGTGTCTCTCTATGACCAAAATTGGATAGGGATCCCCGAGAAACCAGATCAAGCGGTTTTCCGAAAAAATCAACGTGTAGAATAAGAAAAAAATAACATACAAACAATATGGCATCTAGCAAGATAAAATTGGCTGTTATACTCTCAAAAGGGGTTACAGAGTATAAATTGTATTTGATATCTCCATTTAAACCATTCAGATCACTATACATAATAAAACTGGAAAATTTAAGTGTATAATGTGAAGAACGGTTCCTATACATAATAAAACTGGAAAATTTATTCATGTCTCAAATACAACATCTCATTCCGTCCCCCCTATAAATAACGCATATCTATAACAAACATAATATCAACATAAGAAACAGCGTATAATGTGAAGAAAAATAATAAAATTAGAAAAATTATTCATGTTAAACATATACCATCTCCCTATAAATATTGTATAATGCATCGGCAATAAGGGCAAAGCAAACGTTGGAGGGCAACAACTCTACCCGTCTCTTGGAACTGTGCAGAGAAAGTGAAAAACCATACTGGGGGGGGGCATTTATTAGAGTACTTATTTTATTTGAAAGTTGATCAACTCTCGCAGGTATGGGGGATGATAAATTATTTGATATTTGCCTCCCCGACCTGCCACTCAAACAATTTTTTTCATCCTTTTTCCAGCCAATTGGAGGGTTTCTCAATGCTGTTTTGATCCTCAAGGAAGAGTTGTTTTTCCCTGTTCTTTTGAAGGTGTAGTTCTGCTCTCTCTCTCTCTCTCTCTCTCTCTCTCTCTCTCTCTTGTCTGCCCCTCTTCATCTCTCTCTCGCAGTTTGGCCGTTGGTGATGTGTTTTCTTAGGTGTAGAAAGAGGCTCAATCTCCAGGTTTTCAGCCTATTGGGGATCAAGCCACCTGTAGTGTCTTTCTCTTATGTGGATGTTTTGAACAATCATGAGTAAAAGAAGACATGTCTTATTGGCCAGCTTCTTGGCCCACGACCATCCATAGAATCCTTTAGACAATGGATTCATAAACAATGTTTCCCTTGAAGTCTTGACTTCAATAATTGCCAATCCTTGCCAACAAATCCTATTCTTTTCATGTCAAAAATGAAAATATAGCCTTTTACGCCCTTCAAGTTGAAAAAATTTGAACTCTTTCTTACCACCATGTGTTTATTTAAATGGGTCTTGAGCTCCATCCACAACAAATTTGAGCCTTTGAAGTATCGTGTTTGGATTGAGCTTCCCAACCTTATCTTCTTCCTTTAGGCTGTTACTTTGGAAATTGTGGTCCCGATTAGATGACCATTTGCATCCAATAAAGATGTTGGAGGAATAAATTATGAGGGCATAACTTACTCTTTTAATGCAACATGGCATCCTCAAATCTATGTTGAAGATGATCTCAATAAAGATCTCCCCTCCATGGTAGGTGAAATGTACCTTATATAACAAGAAGTCATTTACAATAATTTACCTAATGCTTGTTTCCATTGTAGAGTAAAGGGGAATAGGATTAGACATGCCCTCTTACTTGTTAAATGCGTTAGTACTTCACACGGTATTTGAGGCGCAAGCTTATACATCACATGTATACAATGTACATTAAATGAACTCAAAGCTTAATGTTGAATTTATATTGGTCAAAATTAAAGAAGATATTTGGAGGGAATCTCATGGCCACGTTGAGAGCCAAATGCCATGAACATATTTGAGTTCAAATTCAAATTATATCCTAACAGTATGGATCATTTTTACATACATCAAATCAACAGTCATGAACAAAAAGTGTATTTATACACTAATCATTTAGTTGTAGGATGTAAGTTGACCATCAAACTTGTTTGCATGGTTCAAGTACTTGCTTCGAAGCTCCTAGAGTCTTCCACTATATCCTTGTATCATATCTTAAATAGCAATACATTTACTATTACAGTATATTGGTCTCTATAGCTATATTGGTCTCTATCTACTATTACAGTACATTGAGTGAATTCTTGCATGTTGTCTGAGTCATTTCTTTGTGTATATGGTCTCATTATCTAATTTATGGATTATAATATAAAGTTAGGACTATTTAGAGAAGGTATACAATTTTTTTTGTTCATTGGGGTTGAACATCTTGAGTTATGAAAAAATCAAGGTGCTTGTGTATGTGCATCTTAATCCTCCTCAAAAGTTGTATCACCCCCTCTGACTTCTTATGCATGTTTCTCTCAGTATAGTCCTTATAAATTCATGAAATAACTTGGTATAGCTCACAAAACACTTCATTTCAAGGATTTCAAAAGGTATTAGGTCAAGTTCAATGAAGCTGTGATCTATGAGTAAAATTATGGGTACCGTCTTTCGTAAATAGAAGATTTTCTCAAGTTGGCATACACAAAAGTTATCCATTTTCACAAAGATTATTGAGAATCGTGTTCAAAGTAATACGGAGATCTAAATGCATATATTAGAATCTTAGAGATTCTATTGAAGTTCTCTATAGTTAGTTTGGTTGTTTTGTAGTAGGTTTTTGCCAAGACCCTCTCCTCTTTGTGCATTAGCCATCACTCTTCATAGTGTTATTAGAGCATAGTCATAGAGTGGACATTATGGGTGATGGATTTGTCTAATAAATTGACAAATTGTATTAGAGAAACTACTCAGTATGGTCTCTATAGGTGGAGGCTTACTTGCAAGGGAGAAACCTATATGGATATATCTCAGGAGATGAGACGATCTCATACTTAGAAACAAAGGTCCACCGACTCAAGAGGAACATGAAAGGTTGAACACATCATGTGCAAATGATGCTTTGGTTCTCCTCAAGTACCAATGCTAGGAAGGCTCAATTGTGCATGGACTTCACAATACTCAAGAAGATACCCAAGCATCGTGTGACAAGATTTGTCATCAAGATGAAGAAAATCGCAAACACAAACTTGGAAGCATTGGAGAATTCATTGATGAAGAGTGGAATGTGAGGCAAGTCAACAATAGATTTAATGTTGATAAAATTGGGAAGAGAATTGATTCAAGAACCCAAGAAATCATAAAGGAAGAGGATAGAATAGAGGTGTTATCAAGATTCTAGAGGCACAAACAACAATTCATATGGATACAACAACCCCTATGACAACAGCCACCAAGAAGTGTATAAAGGAAGGAGATGTTAGAACAATTACAAACATGATCAAGCTCAAGAGGATTCACTTTTACTTACGTATATGACAATGAATAAAGATACTTCTAATGAGCATGTGTTCTACATTTATTATGGATACTCAAACAATGTAGTAGGGACTATTGACTATGTGTTCTACAAACAATGCCTTTTATAGATGATTGTATCAGATGGACTATTCTTTATTTATGAAGCATAACGATGAAGTTCTCTTATGCTTCAAGAAGTACTTATCTCTTGTGGAGAATCAAATAGTGAAAATCTTAAAAAGACTTAGGTCTAATGGAGAGGGAGGTACTTGCAAGATAGATGAATCAAGAGAGAGACTAAGATAATATACACACCTGAATAGAATGGAGCAGCAAAGAGGAGGAATAGGACCATTGTTGAAGCAGCAAGGTCAATGTTGAATGAAAAGAACCTACCAAATTATTTGTGGGAAAAGGCAATATCCATTACCACAGAATAAATAAACATATTTCCCTTAAAAGTTTGGGACATATGATCCCTTGTGAAGCCTGGAATGTAAGAAAAATAATCTAGGACCATTGTAGGATATTTGGCCGCATTCCATATACACACATACAATCTCAAATCAAATTAGACCCTAAGGTAGTGAAATGTATCTTTATTGGCTATGACGTTAATCAGAAAGGTTATAGAGTATATAACCCCAGTAACAAAGGTTTTATAGTCAATCAAAAAGGTTTTTTCTTTAATCAGAAAAAATCATGGTTTGAAGATGATTGTAGAAAGATCAACCTACCATATGACCTAGAAGAAGGATTTCTAACACTCTCAAGGAAGAGTACATATAAACTTGGACCATCAAGTGCTTCTGAAGATAATAAGAAGAAATCTATGAAGGAAATCAATTCTTGGAGCTCCAAAGGCAAGGCCAAGATACAAGAGTTGAGGGATGTTGTAGAATCCTCCCAACAAACCATCAAAAGATCTACTAGGGAGAAGAAGAAAGCTAGAGAGGTATGGCTATGATACATCACTACTGACAAAACCTTCTATCTATTTGGCATACACTACATATCAAGGGCCTACTGACATTCTGCATATCGACGGTCACGCGTCAGCGTCGGTAAGATCGTCGATAAACTTTGGAAAATTGGCTACGCAATGTACACTCGATACACGAGCGTCGACATGAGCATCGATATAAGCGTCGGTATAAGCATCGGTAAATTACTCAAAAATACCGATGCTCATACTGAGGAATATACTGACACTCTTACTGACACAGTCTTTCAACCCGGCCTGAGAGAAAATTTGACATTCATCGCGTTTTAAAACTGAATCTGCTACTATCGAATTTGCATGCCTGAGCAACATCGCTCTGTTTGTCACTCTCTCTGTGTGTGTGTGTGTGTGTGTGTGTGTAAGGAATTGAACTCACAACCTCTTGGTTAGGAATGTGATGGGTTAACCACTTGCCCCAAAAGCCATGGTTGAGGATTACTTCCTAATCCTCTCTCTTAGGGTGTAGTTCAACCATCTCCTATCTGTCAAGGGTGTGGTTTAATCATATCCTTCCTATCAATTTGTTACATTCTCCCCCCCTTGCTCAATCATTGTCCTCAATGATCTACTCTTCTATCCCTCTAGCCTCGATGATCAGCCCCTTGAACTCCCTAGGTGCCCTTGAATTGATGTTCCCCAACCTCGCATATTTTCTTGAACCTTGTTCGCAACCTTTGTCTCTTGAAGCCTTTCTCTCAACCTTGGTGTCTTGAAGCTTCTTGTTCGCAACCTTGGTGTCTCGAGCCCTTGTTCTCAACCTCAGTCTTGAACCTTGTTCTCACCCATGTTTTGGTATCTTGAACCCTCAATCAAGTGCCACCCATGGTTTCCCAAGGCCTTTACACTTTCAAGCTAGCTCATTGGAAAGCTCGTTGCAAGAGTTTTCCAACGCTATATTACAGGCCTCAATCCGACCTATGGATTGAGAGATACACATCAATCTTTGTTAGGTCCATCCTTGAAACCGACGCACACACCTTCCACAATTCCTACCCTTTCACATAAAGGATTTCCAAGCGCTTTTGTAGAGGCCATTGGATCATTCCACCTTGCCCAAGCCTACTTCCTAGGCTCTGATACCAATGTAAGGAATTGAACTCACAACCTCTTGGTTAGGAATGTGATGTGCTAACCACTTGCCCCAAAATCCATGGTTGAAGATTACTTCCTAATCCTCTCTCTTATGGTGTAGTTCAATCATCTCCTATTTGTGAAGAGTTTGGTTCAATCATATGCTTCCTATCACTTTATTACTCTCTCTCTCTCTCTCTCTCTCTCTCTCTCTCTCTCTCTCTCTCTCTCTCTCTCTCTCTCTCTCTCTCTCTCTCTCTCTCTCTCTCTCTCTCTCTCTCTCTCTCTCTCTCTCTCTCTCTCTCTCTCTCTCTCTCTCTCTCTCTCTCTCTCTCTCTCTCTCTCTCTCTCTCTCTCTCTCTCTCTCTCTCTCTCTCTCTCTCTCTCTCTCTCTCTCTCTCTCTCAGTACGCACACCTCTATTTTTCTAGATCTGAAGTTTTGGTAAGTATATTGCACATACTGTAGCACTCTTTTTTCTTTCTTTATGTTTTTCCATTTCTAATATCTTCTGTCTTTAGTTTTGCAAGAGATTTTGGCATCAAGTCTTTGGAAATTTGATGAAGGACAACTTTAAGTGGATCTTGATAACAAGGATTCAAAAAATTACATCGATGTAAGTGACTGTTTTGTTTTCTATTGACATAGAGAGAGATAGAGATGAAAGAAAAAGAGAGATCTAGAGAAAGACAGAGAGAGAGAGAGAGAGATCTAGAGATAGAGAGATGAAATTAGGGAGAGATCTAGAGATCTAGAGAGAGAGACATATACATATACATACACACTCATATGTGTATACACACACATGCATATGCATACACACATGCATATGCATACACACATACCTGCATACACACATACATGCATACACACATGCATACACATACACAAATGCATATGCATACACACATGCATATGCATACACAAATGCATATAGACACAAACGCATATGCATATGCATACACACATGCATATGCATACACAAATGCATATGCATACACACATGCATATGCATACACAAATGCATATACATACACATACACAAATGCATATGCATACATACACATACACACATGCATATGCATACACACATGCATATGCATACACATAGGCATATGCATACACACATGCATATGCATACACACATGCATACACATACACAAATGCATATACATACACACACGCATATGCATACACAAATGCATATACAGACAAATGCATATGCATACACATGCATATGCATATACATGCATATGCATACACTCATGCATATGCATACACAAATGCATATGCATACACAAATGCATATGCATACACACATGCATATGCATACACACATCCACATGCATACACACATGCATATGCATACACACATGCATATGCATACACATACACAAATGCATATACACAAATGCATATACACAAATGCATATACACAAATGCATATACATACACAAATGCATATGCATACACACATGCATACACATACACAAAAGCATATGCATACACACATGCATACACATACACAAATGCATATGCATACACACATGCATATGCATACATACATGCATATGCATACACTAATGCATATACATACAAATGCATATGCATACAAATGCATATGCACATCCATATGCATAGGAACGTCGCATTTAGGTAGCAACTGATACGACAGTATGCCCTACGAATGTAAGTATTATTTTAATTATTGAATTTATTTTTGTTAAACACATCATGTATGTTCATCTAACATTTTGCATATTTATTATAGGAGTTGGTAGTGGATCATCCTCCGATACAAACCGAAGAAGCTTACGGATATCGTCATAGATTGGCTGCACTATTGCACGACTTAGAGGGATATGGTGCAATCATTTCATGGGAGAATCTATGATTAGGTAAACTTATAGCTTGGTTTCGTATTTTTAGTTGTTGTTTATAAATGTCATGTCAATTTGTCTCATTTTATGCATATGCTTTGTTGTAGGATTGTAGGTGTAAATGTTTTGATCCCCTTGCGCATATGTATGGTAGTGCTTTGCCACAATTTTGTATTACACTCCTATGTGGCAATGATGTACCATAATTTTGTATTCGGTTCCTATATGGAAGTGCTTTGTCACATTTTGTATTCGGTTCCTATATGGAAGTGCTTTGCCACACTCTTGTACATCTTTCATTTATGGAATATACAACTTTTTGTACATGATTCATGGTTCATTTTTGCTCATATAAAATCATGTTTTGGTTGCCATTAGAGTACATATCACATGTACTCGATTTTGGGGTTGGGTAGAGTGTATTGTCTTTTGCTAAACAACATCATGGTAATGTTGCTGTAGCAAAAGATAACACACTCTGCCCAAAAAATATTTTGCAGATATGGTCAGTATGGGCGTCACTACTCCCAACAGAGTCGTCGATATGGGCGTCGATACAGGCATTGGAAATACCGACACTTATACCGATGCTTATACCGGTAGTTATATCGGTGCTTATACCAACGCTTATACTGATGCTTATATAGACGCTTATACCGGCGCTATGTTTTCGATGCGCATACCGACTGCAACACCGACATCGCGGAGAAATTGCGCTTGTTCATTTCCCTCGATAACAGCCTCAGTATACCCTTGATATGTTGTAGTGATAGGATTTAAATGTTGAAGATCCCTCATCTTATGAGGTGGCAAAGAATAAATGAGATTGGATGAATGCCATAGAAGAAGAAATTGAAGCCTTGCAGGAGAATCACACTTGGGAATCGGTACCCAATACTGAATAATGAAGATTTTGGATTTAGGTGGATATAAAAAGTGAAGAAGAACTCTAATGGAATCATCAAGAAGTACAATGTTAGAATTGTGGCTAAAGCGTATGCTCAGAATCAAGGTATTTACTATGAGGAGACCTTCTCTGTTGTGGCAAAGATGCCAAAAATCAAAGTGCTTATGAGCATTGGAGGTGCTAAGAATTAGAAGATCTATCAGATGGATGTGAAGAATGCTATATATATATATATATATATATATATATATATATATATGTATGTCAACCCCATAAATTGGAGTACTAACATTTCCTTGAACATTTATGCACGTTAAGGAAAGCCTTACATCAGCTAAAACGAGCTCCAAAAGCTTAAAGTCATAGGCTTGTGACTTAGTTGTAGGATAAGGGTTTCATTGTTAGAAAAGTAGATCCTTCAATCTTTATCAAGAAGGCACATGGGGAAGTCATATAGCTTTGTTTATATGTCAATGATATCATACTTATAGGTAATGATATTGAAGGTATCAGGAATTAATCTATAGATGAAAATTCAAGATCATGCACCTAGGGTAGCTCACATACTTCCTAGGATTGGAAGTGGTTTATACAAAGAAGTCTTTGTATCTTATTCAAAAGAAATATATCAAGGGCATGCTAGCCGAGTTCAAAATGGAGAAAAATAAGGTTTTTGGTACAATCATGAGGAGCTAAGTGCTCATGAAGGTTATCTTTTTGAAGATATAACAAGGTAGCAAAGCTTGGTTGGAAATTTTGGATTATGCAACACCCACGATGGTAGACATTCCTTATAGTGTAAATTTTCTAGCTCAATTCATGCATGCTCCAAAGAAACCACACACATGGAAGTAGCTAAATGGATACTCAAGCATATCAAGGGAACCATAAATGAAGGTTTATTTTATCCATATACCTTTGATGTAGATATAAAGCTATTCTTTCATGTACATTAGGTAGGATCAAAAGATGACAGGAGGAGTACTTCAGTTTATCTTACATTTGCATGTGCAAAGGTCATTTGATGGTCATCCAAGAAGCAAACCATTGTTGCTCTTTCACCTACTGAAGTTTTATATAGAGGTTTGACAAATGCAACTCAGAAAGCCATGTGGATTAAGATAGTATACTCAGATTTGGGTGTGAAGACTTCCACTTATATCTTTGGGGACAACATAAGATCCTTACATTTTGTAGCTAATCAAACTTATCATGCTAGGACCAAACACATTGCGTTCCATTATCATTATGTTAGGGCGAAAATCAAAATCAAGGAAATTGAACTCTCCTATGTATCTACACAACAAAAATGTGCAGAAATGATGACCTAAGCATTGGATGGAGTGAAGCTAAACAAATTCAAAGCTATGATTCGACCTCATGAAATGTCAATGGATTGTAGAATCAAGAATCTTAAGCTTGAGGGGAGCTATTGGTGCATGGAGCAAGACTAAGTGATTATTTTTGCATTAGCACTTCACTTAATATTTGAGGCACGAGCTTATACATATGCATAAATACATTAAATGAATTATGAGGTTAATGAAAAGTCTTCGACTACATCTGATTCAAAGAAAGGAGTATTCATTACTCTACGAAATTAGGTCATTACATAACAAAAATGTATAACAAGGACTTTTTATGAGAAGAAGAAAGCATCAGGTAATAATGTTGAAGATGATTCAAAACCTAAATCTTCAAAGGTAGATTCTTATGCATGTGTTACTATTCAAGAGGTAGATTTTGATTAGGGAGCATTAAATGCAATCTAAGGTAATCCTTAGATTTTTTATTCTCGAGCTACTAAGCATATGATAGGTTGTAGAAAGGTATTTTCTTCCCTTTCTAACTCTTCAGGCAAAAGAGTGACCGATGGTCATAATTTGGATGTTGAAGGTGTTGGAGAAGTGAACCTTAAGTCAAGAGCAGGTAAAATTTTAACAATTTCTAATGCATGTCCTTTATGTTCAAGACATAAAGAAGAATTTTCTCTCTATCTCTAGTTTCGTATCAGATGGTTATAAAGCTATTTCAAGTTCAGATTCTCTCACCTAATTAGGAGGATTGTTTAGTTCAAGTTCAAAAGAGAAGTTGGATGCTTGAATTGTCCAAATAAGTGATACTAATGTTGTTAGGTCTTCTACACCTACGAAGAACATGAAGCTATGGAATGCTAGATTTGGTCATATCAATTACAGAGCTCTCAAGCATATCAAAGATCAAGGTATGGTGGAGAGTTTGCCTACTTTTGCTTTACCAAATGATGTGAAGTCATGTGAAGGATGTCTTGAAGGAAAGCTTCACAAACTACCTTTCAAGAATCATGGATATATCATGGCCACAAGAAAGTTGCAGGTCATACATTCAAATGTGAATGGTCTAATGAGAACACTTCTATTCAAGGTTTAAGGTAATTTGTTAATTTCATTGATGATTTCTCAAGATATTCATGTATTTATGTTCTTAAAGTGAAGTTACAGATGTTTCCTACTTTTAAGAATTTCCTAGTTATGGTTGAAAATTAAAGTCAACCAAAGATCTAGATTTTGAGAAGTGATAGAGGAGAAGAGTACATGTCAAAAGACTCTAAATATTTTCTAGAAAACAAAGGTATCTCTCATCAACTCCCTATTTCTTACACACAAAAACGGAATGGTATTGCATAGAAAAAGAATAGGATACTTGTTGAAATGATGAGTAGTATGATGTCATCTAGAAAGATTTCTCGCAAGTTTAGGTTTGATGTACTACATACAGCGAATCACATTCTTAATAGGTCTTCGACAATATCTTTAAATTTTTATCAGATCTTACGAAGCTTATTATGGGAAGAAACCCAACGTGAGTTATTTCAAAGTATTTGGTTCCCCAGATTATGTTCACATTCAGAAGAAGGATTGTGTTAAGCTTCATGAAAAAGCCATTAAAGCCATCTTTATTGGTTATGCAATTGAAAGCAAAGGATACAGATTCTATGTTCCAGATACAGGTGATATCCTACTCTGACACAATGCATATATTGTAGAAAGTCAGATTTGTGATAAGAAATAAGAGATTCTATAATTCATAAAAGAAGATGACTATGCATTTTTTGAAGGAATTTTGATTCTTATATTCATTGATACAAGGGAGTTGATGAACCTTCTCAAACCCTAAGAGATTCACTTGATAAAGGCGAAGAGAGAGTTTCACTTTCTACATTAGTACCTAGTCCATCATCAATAGCTCTTGAAGGTTTGACTTATGGAGTTGGAGTAGGTTCTAGAGTTCTAAAATAAAGAGATACAAAAGAATGAGTAATGATTCCACCACTTTTTCAGAAATACACCAAAGTTATATCAAACTTGGAAGGACATTGGTATAAAGGAATGCACTATAAAAACTAGAAATCAAACAAGAAGACAACAAAGAGACGAGGTAAATTATGTAGAACATTTTGAGATTCATAATATTTTAGCTCTTACTTCAGTTGAGAATGAACTAGCTAGTGTGCAAGATGCACTAGATAGTCCTGTATGGAAGATAGCTATGCAAGAAGATATTGATTTGATTCATAAGAATCAAACATGGAAGCTTTGTGAGTTACCAAAAACTAAGAAAGCTATTAGTATTAAGTGGATCTTCAAAATTAAAAGAAAAGCGGATGGTACCATAGACAGTTATAAAGCAAGATTAGTTGTTAAAGTTTATGCATAAAAAAAAGGTATTGACTATGATGAGACTTTTGCTCCTACATCTAGAACATTAGGGGAAAAAATGAACCCTGCATGGGCCTTTTAGATTAAGGAGTAATTAGGCATGGACCAATGAGACGAGGGTGGTGGCCATAGTCTAGTCCCTTAATCTCATAGGCTAGGCATAGGCTTCCCTTGTTTTTGTGTGGTCAAAGATCCAAAAACCATCTAGAATTGGTGGTTTTATTTAGAGGATGGTTTTGAAAACCTCGAAATTCATTTAGAGCCATTGGATTCTTCAAAGATCTAAGGGCCTAGGGTAAATGCCAAAAGTCAAGGCATGTGCAAATCTGGATCCTTGAATTAGCTTATATTGAATGGATGAGATCAATACAATCATTAGAAAATGTGCCTTTTGGACACAGCCGTTGGATTCACTCTTCAATCGAGCGGTTCAATTTGAATCCCAAGAAGTTTAAGCGCTCGCGTTCATAACCATTGGATCAACACAAGATCTGATGGCTTGGATTGACCCCCTCCATGAAAAAGGCGCCTTTTAAAGGCAACTGTTAGATGAGTCGCTGATGCAATGGATTAAATCGATCCAAAAATTGAGCTCAGCCCGATTTGCACGCAACCGTTAGATCTTCAATGATCTAATGGCCATAATTTTTGCAGAGACTGAGCACACTCATGTCCCCACTCCCATGACTTTTCTTAGATTCTCTCTCTAACTTCAAGTGTAGTTTAATATAAACCATCGATTTAATCAATCTAAAGGCTAAGAGATGCTCACGTATGAGAGAAAAAAAGGCATATTTCAACTACATTATTTTATTTCACAATACCACCAGTGGTTTCGTTTGGCTCCTTAAAGTCATGGATTAAGCTTTTTAATCCCTAAAAGTTAGGGATCCTTACAAGGCCCATGCAAAGCTCACTTTTTCCCCTAATGATGATAGTAGTCAGGAAAATACTTTCTTTAGCTGCATTCTATGGTTGGAAAGTGTACTAGTTAGATATGAAAATTGCATTTCTTAATGGTGATCTACATGAAGATGTTTATGTTCAACAACCAAAAGGTTTTGAAGATAAAGGTAAAGAGCATTTAAAATGCAAGCTTATCAAAGATTTTTATGGACTAAAGCAATCACCAAGAGCTTGGTATGGCAAGATATATGACTATCTTCTATCTATTGCTTCTGAAAACGGAGATGCCACTCCCACTCTATACGTTAAAGCCGAGCAAGATGCGTTTTTATTATTTTTATCATATATAGATGATATGATCATGTGCGGTCTTAAGGATTTAGACCTTCAGTATTTTAAAGCATAGATTAAGCATACATTTGATATAAATGACTTTAGCTATTTTGCATTATTATCCTAGGATTGAGTTCAAATATAGAGGTGAGTGTATCTACATGAGAAAACATGAATACATTGAGAAATTATTGGAAAGGTTTGAGATGATAGATTCCAATCCTATACAAACATCTATGGATGTCAATGTGTCATTATAGTTGAAAGCACATTCATAACCATTTGATTCTTCATTCTATCGTCAAGCAATTGGTTGCTTGATATATCTATATAATACACATCCGAACATTCAATTGAACTCTTTGAAGTATCCAAGTTCATTCACACTTAGCTCAAGATTCAGTGGAAATTAGTTCACAGATATATTTGCAGAGTCAAAGGAAGTCTTACAAGTAATTAAACGTTGTGCCATTATGGCATTGAAGGGGGAATTGTTGGAAACAATGTCCAATAGTCCAAAATCCTAAACTTATTCCAGCATTATAGCATTATATTGCTTCTTTTGTAGAGTCCATACAAAGAATGCACATGGCACATTGGATAAAGAGCATAAATCTCTTCAAACCCGCCCCATTTGATTCTCATGGACTGTGTAAGGAAGAGATTTTTTTTCTTTCTTTTTCACAAAAATTGGCAGCATCGTATGATCATTGTTTTTTTTATAGATTTTTGTTTTCTAATTATGATCCTCGTGGATGGCATGAGGAAGGTTGACAGCTATATAATAGGCACCTTGGATCACTCTTGAATTATCTTCTCAAGCATCACTTAAGGAGCTCATCAACTCAAGGAGGAGACCTTGGAGGAGATCTTGGAGTAAGTGTTCTTACACTCTTGGAGGAGTTGTGCTCTACATCTCGAGACATCTAGAGGAGTTTGTATCAGCCAACATATTGTGAGTAACAAGCCTACATCTACTCTCACTTCTTCATTCACTAGTTTTTGATTTAGCTTAATCAGAATTTAGGTTTTCTCTAAAACAGTTCTAAACTATTCATATTATCCATATTCCCTCTCTCTCTCTCTCTCTCTCTCTCACACACACACACACTTCATACCTCTTAGGCATAGAATTTCTTGTATCTAGTTCCTATTTCTACCTAGATTTAGATATTGTCAGTTTGTATCATATTCACACATTGTAATTTGACATTCGCATATAAGATAGTTTAGGTGCGCATCCAAGCTTATTGTACACTTTTTAAACTTTTATATTGTCTCTTTGTCTCTCACTCATCATATTTTTTAGCATTATGCGAAGGCTCATTTGTTGGAAGATCGTGTAAATATATGATTAATGGTTATTGAGGCCCACCCTACTTCCAACGTGTATGCATCTACAAAATGTAGAATCGTATGATTCTCATTTACTTCTTTTGGAGAAAATTTTTGAGAATAAAAGATCTTTTGTGCATCTTTATGAGAGAATTCTCAAATCAGACACCATAGGCCTATTGCTCCAACTTTCAATTGTGTTACATATCTTGGCCACTACAAAAACAATTTCAAATTATCTTAATTGGAGAGTTCGATTGAATTTTATTGGATTACAAATTCAAACTTTTCTAACACAATATTGGATGGAATCTTTAGGATGGTAATTTGTATAAGCAATGGGAGAGGTAATCAAATCTAACTTGAAGAAAATTTTATCGAATGCTACTTTTGTTTCTATTTCCCTTGATGAAATTACAACAAGGGATTACACTTCTTGGGTATGTATCCATGCATATATTGTGGAGTATTATGTAAGAAATACTAGATTTATTGGTTTTTTTCAACTAAAGGGAAGTGCAACTTCAAATTCTTTGGTGTAACTTGTTTTAGAATCCATTCCAAGTACTGAAGGGATGTCAATTCCTGATATTAGTCAAATGAAAGTTTGCATTAGTGTTGATGGATGCTCAGTATGCACGTGCTAAGAAATGGATTATGGATTCAATTGCAACAAAAAAATACACCATATGATTTAGGTGTACATTTGATGTCTCACCATATAAATTTATCTTTTAAAATCATATGAGAATATGTTTTTGTGCAAAAAATTGAAGATCTTCTACATATGACAAGTGCAAAAAATCCTAGGCATACTAAAAACTTTAAATGTTTCTCTCATAGGATAAGTAAGGGAAGAAAATCGAAAAAGAAAACTAACGCCACAAAGATTTCACTCATTGGACATGTTGAATATCTGTTTGAAGAATATAAATTATTTATTAGTGTGGTCAACGTTATGTTTTTAAGTAAAGGAAAACAAAAAGAAAAATCTTATCATTTGTTTTAGATGTTAAGTGATGTGGAAACTCTTCTTTATCTTGGAGGAATGATATCCTTGCTGAAATAAATGAATAATTTAATAAAAGTTTCTCAATCAAGGGATTGTTATGTAATGGAATACGCAATAGCAAGGAAAATGTTGGTTTGCAATTAGAAACTTTATATTCTTAGATCTTTGGTTTTGATTCACAAGAATTTATTGAGTGGGAGTCTATACTACAAGTTGGTGTAGAAAATAGTTATTTGCAATGCAACATAAAACGTTGATTGTGCATTTTTGTGAAACAAAAGGAGATTCCTCTTTATGTATCAAGAAAAACTCAAGCGCATTAGAAAAATATTTAATCAATCAAAATTTCCTATCCTAGTGGATAGTTCCAAACAAAGATTAAGGTCCATATGTGATAAATTGATTTATAAGATCAAAGCGAGATCTCCTTAAGATGAGCTCTTAGAAAAAAGGATCGTAGTTCATCATTTGTATTGAAATCATGAAAAAGGTAAGAGATTGATGAGCCAAATGACTTTAAAAGCAATGTCAAAATATTATTTGATCATTTTGGAAAGAATACATATTGGGGAAATAATCCTGTAGAAGGGATAATAAATCCAAATCTTCAAGAAAAACAATCTAGGATATTTGGACAAATGATGTGGGAGCAATATAACTTCATCAAAGATCCTTCAAAGCCAGGCACAATGAGAATGCTATGGAAAAAGCTCAATCTATCTATATTCTTTAAGGAATCTATGTTGGGGTATTTTAAAGTAGCTAGTTTGTGTCTAACAATGATTCCTTGATGTATTAAAGATGGACATCTACAGAATAGCTTGACTTTCATAAGAAATGATGTGAGGAATACATTGAGTAAAATCTTGGATACATGTCTTAGATTGTTTCTTTCTAAGAGTGACCTTGAAACTTTCCCTTTCGAAGAGGTTTATGCCATATGGAAAAGTCAATGCCAACAAAGACGTGAATGTGTAGAATTTGATAAGAGTAATCATCGAGAGCATGTTCAAGCTTCTAATATTCTTCAAATTGATTGATTAAAAAAAGTTATCCTTTGTCTTTGATTACTTTTTGAATATTATGATGAAGTATGATTTATACTAATGTTTTTCATTGTTTTTGCAAGTTCTGAATATATCAAGGATTTGAAATTGTACCTATTTTTGTTTTTTATTTAAAAAACTTAAATTGATTCTTTTTTTTGCACAATTTTTTGTTTGATACATAATAATTAAATATAGAAAATGATAAGATTCAAGGGATCCTAGTGTTCAATGTTCATGTCTATTTATGTACGTACATATGTATGTATGTATGTATGTATGTATGTATGTATGTATGTATGTATGTATGTATGTATGTATGTATGTATGCATGCATGCATGCTTACATTTATGACCAATTTTTGTATGTATTTGTATGTTTGTATATATGTATGAATGTAATATTTTTGTGTATATGTATATATGTGTGCATGTGTGATGTTGTGTGTATGTTTGTATTCTTCTATTTTTGCATTTATGTATGTATGTATGTATGTATGTTTGGATGTGTTGATGTATGAAACACCACAAGAAATGAATTAATGTGACACTAGAACACCTCTATGGTCACCATTAACTCATTGCCACTCCAAACTTTGAGAAATGATAGCCTAAAGTGAGAACTTTGCTTCTACAGAAATTCCTAGTCACCGAAATGACATACCTTGAGTATTTTGCTAATTTCTCCTAGCTCAAGTATTAATTCTCCATGAAACTTTACAGGCTGAAACTAGAAAAGTAGAGCTTTCTAACAAGCTATCATATGCATCAAACGGATCTCTAGAACTCAAGTTATGGCCTTCACAAGATGACCCTGTATGACCTTCCAAAACTAGAAATCTTTCCTGTTATAGTAAGAGTGCCTGTTTAAAATTAGAATTCGATGCTTAGCATCGACTTGCAATGAGAATTCGATGCCGGGCATCGACTTGGGATGTTTTTGGCCACTTTTCAGCAGGGATTCGATGCCGGGCATCGACTTCCCGCATAAAGTCTTGATCTTCTGGAAACCAAAACTATAGGTGATTTCATGCACACTTACAATATGACTTATCAACTGGAATTCGATGCCAGGCATCGAGTTGCTCAAACAACATCATCTTTTCAAGAAGATTTGGCAGTAGATAAAAATCAGATATGAAGATAAGGACTTATCAAGTGAGATTCGATGCCACGCATCGACTTGCTTGGAAAACTTCAACCTTTCAAATCATTACACAGAAGACAAACACTGGAGATGGAGGAAGAAGACTTATACACAGAACTTTAACTAGTTCTTGTCATAACTATGAAAACTCAGAAGCTTACAAGTGCTTTCTCGCTCAGAGAAGCCCGACTATACTCAGTCATACAAAAATGAGTTCTTCTCACTTTCTCATTGTCTTCCTCCTTCTTCTTCTCACCGCGTCAGTTAATACTAACTAACTTATATAGACTTTCTCATTCCCGTGACTTTTGAAAAACTTCTAGAACTAAAGTGAACTAACTTTACAAGTATAATACATTTGTGAATTTGTCCCTTCACATAGGCATGGGGTTTTCTTCCTAAGATTTGACCTTCAAATATATGTCCAGTTAGTGATTGTTTCTCCAACAGCTCCCCCTCAATCACTAATTGACATTCCCTCTTTCTTCATATCTTCTTCTTTTCTTTTACTCCTGCCATGCTTTTGAATCTGCTGGTCTTCACACCATCCAAGCTCTTTGTCATTATCTCTGCTAACTGATCTTTAGTAGAAATGTACTCCACTTCAATCTCCTTCTTCATTACCTTTTCTCTGAGAAAATGATACTGTATCTCTATGTGCTTTGTCCTTGCATGAAATACTGGATTTGCTGCAAGATAAAGTGAACTCATATTATCTCCATGTATTGTAGGTGTACCTTGATCAATGCCTAAGCTCTTGAACAATGTCTGCATCCATATGACTTCCTTAGCTGCTTCCACAAGTCCTTTGTACTCTGCTTCAGTTGATGATAATGCTACTGTATGTTGTTTCTTTGAACACCAACTTACAAGCTTATCACCAATGTATATCATGTAACCATGAGTTGATCTTCTGTCATCCTGGTTACCTGCCCAATCTGAATCACTATAGGCTCTCAACTTCAAATCTGATGTAAAAGGATAATATAATCCTTCCTTTATAGTTCCTTTGATATATCTGAGAACTCTTTGACCTGCAATCCAATGTGGGTCCTTTGGACAATGCATGAATTGTGACAAGACTCCCACTGCATAACTAAGATCAGGTCTTGTTAGTGTAGCATAAATCAAACTACCCACAAGAGATTGATACTTCCTCATATCTTTGTATTCTGCACCATCATATTTACTGAGCTTGTGATTAACTTCAAGTGGAGTTGAAGCTTCTCTGCAATTTTCCATATCAAACTTCTTCAACAAGTTCAGAAGATACCTTTCTTGTGACACATATATGCCATGATCTGTATAAGTAACTTCCATTCCAAGAAAGTATGATAACTTTCCTAGGTCACTGATCTTGAATTCTTTTTCAAGTAATCTCTTTACCTCCTTGATTCCTTCATCTGAAGTACCTGTGATTATAATGTCATCTACATAAATACAAATGTAGATTGTACCTTCCTCTGTTCTTTTGATAAGTAGACTTGAATCTGCTTTTGAACTTTGATATCCAAGATCATTGAGATACTTCACCAGTCTATAGTTCCAAGCTCTTGGAGCTTGCTTCAATCCATACAATGCTCTTCTCAACCTGCAAACAAAATTTGGATACCTGGAATCTATAAACCCTTGAGGTTGTTCCATGTATACCTCATCTGATATGTATCCATTCAAGAATGCATTCTTTATATCCAATTGACTTAGAGTCCATCCTTTTGAAGCTGTAATAGCAATGATTGTCCTTATAGTTGACATCTTAGCTACAGGACTAAATGTCTCATCATAATCTATGCCATAGGTCTGGGCATAGCCTTTCACCACCAATCTAGCTTTGTATCTGGCTATACTTCCATCTGCAAGCTTCTTCACTTTATAAACCCATTTATTTCCAATTACTTTCTTACCATTTGGTTTAGGAACAAGTTCCCATGTCTTGTTCTCCTCCAGTGCATTGAACTCTTCCTTCATTGCTTCTTCCCATTGCTTCTTACCTTTAGCTTCATCATAGTTCTGAGGTTCTTCATCATCTTTGACCATATATGCATAGTTCTTCTGAGTTATGTAAGAAGTATCATAAGAATACCTTTCTGGTTGTCTTCTAGTCCTGCTTGACCTTCTTGGTTCACATTCTTCATAAGTTTCTGGATACACTTCTTCATCAAATATAGGAGCTTCTTCATTTCTTCTTGTTAATCCACTTGTGGATGTACTTGCTTGCATATAGTCTTCATCTCTATTTACCTGCACAATTGATTTTCCTTTCTCACATCTTCTTACCTCTTCTTCAAATTCTTCAGCTGTGTGACTTTGATCTGCATACCAACTTTTCTGTTCATCAAATGTAACATCTCTAGAAACAAGAAATTGTTTGGTTAGAGGATTCCACAACCTGTAACCCATCTACTTTTCATCATAACCAATGAACACATATTTTTTTGCCTTTGGTTCAGGTTCATGCCTAAGTTGTGATGGCACATAAGCATATGCAATTGATCCAAACACTCTACAATGATCTAGTGTTGGTTTCTTACCCCACCAAGCTTCATATGGAGTCATTCCATTCAGAGCTGCACATGGTAATCTACTCACAAGATATGTGGCTGTATTTACAGCCTCAGCCCAAAGATAATTTGGACAGTTCTTCTCCTTTAGCATAGCTCTAGCAAACTCAACCAAAGTCCTGTTCCTTCTTTCTGCTACACCATTTTGTTCTGGTGTATACCTGCAGGTTATTTCTCTCTTAATACCTGCATTCCAAAGATAATCATTGAAGTCTTGGGAGAAGTATTCTCCCCCTCCATCAGACCTCAGTCTTTTCAGCTTTTGACCTGTTACTCTCTCTGCATATGCATGAAAATGCTTGAAGGCTCCAAACACTTCTGATCTTTCCTTCAAAACATATAATGTTATCCATCTTGTAGCATCATCAATGAAAAGAACATAATACCTTGAGCCACTGATAGATCCTTCTTTTGTTGGTCCCCATACATCTGTATGAATGAGCTCAAGTACTCCATCATGTTTGAATCCTTTCTTTTGAAATGGTAACCTGTGTGCTTTTCCCATTTGACATGCTTCGCATTTATAAACCATATGTTGACTCTGCACATTTGGTAATCCGAGTACAGACTGATTAGCAACCATAGCTTTAATTCCTCTTTCATTGAAATGACCTAATCTCTTATGCCAGAGATCAAGTTCTGTAATCACTCCTTCACCATGTGTAAGCAAAGCTTGACCAATATTCCCTTGCACTCTTAAAGTAAAGAGTCTACCTTCTTTCTTACCAGAGACAATCTGATTATACCCATTCTCTGGATCTTCAACAAATACTCCTTCATTTGTAAACCTGACTTGAAAACCTTTTTCAACTATCTGTCCCACACTAATCAAGTTTTTAGGTATTGTAGGAACATACAAAACATTGGTTAGCAAATCTGCTCCACTCTTGCATTTCACTTTTCCAATTGAATGTACACTATGTCTTGTATTATCACCAGTTTGAACTGTGTGACTCGAAATACCTTTTTCCAATTCTGACATCAATTCTATGTTTCCTGACAAATGATTAGAACATCCAGAGTCAATGTAAAATACCTTTAGATCTTCTTTATCTGATGTGTTGATTGAGTTCATCATCAATGATGTATGACTTTCATTCTGTGTGTCATTTGCATAGTTGTAGTAGGTGGTGTTGTAGGATTGATTCTGTCCCCAACTTCTTCCTCCACCTCTACCATAGCCTCCTCTTTGACTTTGTCTACCTCTTTGGAAATTACTTTGATATCTTCCACCTCGGCCTTTGCTATTGTTGTTTTGATTCTTGTTTGATCCTTGTTGGTTGTGCCAACAATCATGAGCCAAATGATTACTCAATCCACAGATCCAGCAAGCCTTTTTGTTGTTATTTTGATTACCTCTTCCTCTTCCAAAACCTCTTGCTCTCACTCTGCCAGTGCCTTTACCTCTTGCATAATAAGCTTGAGCACTAGACTCCTCTTCATCCTTTGCTTTACCTTTATCTCCTTTCTTCTTGTTCTTCATGTACATTGCAGAACTTTGTCCTTTATCTCCATCTCCCTTCAAGTCTTGCTCATATGTGAGCATCAAACCAAGCAACTGGTTCAAATCTGGAACATAATGATTTAATGAAAGTTCTGTTGATAAGACAAAAGGTTTCCACCTTTCATCCCCTCTCAAACCTGCAAGTAGTTGAGCAATCAATCTGTGATCTTCAACATCTTCATCTATGGATCCAAGACTATCTGCAAGATCCTTCATCTTAGTGACATAATCACTAATGGTTTGACTTGGCTTCTTCTTGAATGTTGTAAACTCTGACCATAGACTTGCTTTCCGTGCTTTAGTAGTACTTTGGAAATGATACTCCAATGCATTCCATATATCTTCAGATGATTCCAATCCTCTGATGTGTGGTAGCAAATGATCAGAGATTGTATTGTAGATGTATGCTTTTGCACTTGCATCCTTCTTCTGCCAATGCTTTAAAGCATCTAGTTCTTCTTTCTTTGGTCGGCTTTCATCTTCAAATACTGGCTTCTCTTCTTCACCTGTAACATATATCATGAGATCCTTACTCATAAGTAAGGCTTCCATTCTCATTACCCATGCGGGGTAATTATCTCTGTCCAGTTTGTCAATGGAGATATGATCTGCCATAGTTCTTTCCTTCTGCTGCTACCTGTGAGCTTAAAGGATAAAGGATAATACCTTTTGAAGTTCTTTGTGTATGAGGATACTTTTGAAGTAACCTTTTGATTCTCTGTGTCTTCAAATGCTTCACCTTTGAAACTTTAATGGAAAACTTTACAAAACTTCTCGTACCTTTGTCGTCTTCTGCTCTCGAGAATCTTTCTGCTCTGATACCACTTGTTGATGTATGAAACACCACAAGAAATGAATTAATGTGACACTAGAACACCTCTATGGTCACCATTAACTCATTGCCACTCCAAACTTTGAGAAATGATAGCCTAAAGTGAGAACTTTGCTTCTACAGAAATTCCTAGTCACCGAAATGACATACCTTCAGTATTTTGCTAATTTCTCCTAGCTCAAGTATTATTTCTCCATGAACCTTTATAGGCTGAAACTAGAAAAGTAGAGCTTTCCAACAAGCTATCATATGCATCAAACGGATCTCTAGAACCCAAGTTATGGCCTTGACAAGATGACCCTGTATGACCTTCCAAAACTGGAAATCTTTCCTGTTATAGTAAGAGCGCCTGTTTAAAATTAGAATTCGATGCCTAGCATCGACTTGCAACGAGAATTTGATGCCGGGCATCGACTTGGGATGTTTTTGGCCACTTTTCAGCAGGGATTCGATGCCGGGCATCGACTTCCCGCATAAAGTCTTGATCTTCTGGAAACCAAAACTATAGGTGATTTCATGCACACTTACAATATGACTTATCAACTGGAATTCGATGCCAGGCATCGAGTTCTTTTCAAGAAGATTTGGCAGTAGATAAAAATCAGATATGAAGATAAGGACTTATCAAGTGAGATTCGATGCCATGCATCGACTTGCTTGGAAAACTTCAACCTTTCAAATCATTACACAGAAGACAAACACTGGAGATGGAGGAAGAAGACTTATACACAGAACTTTAACTAGTTCTTGTCATAACTATGAAAACTCAGAAGCTTACAAGTGCTTTCTCGCTCAGAGAAGCCCGACTATACTTAGTCATACAAAAATGAGTTCTTCTCACTTTCTCATTGTCTTCCTCCTTCTTCTTCTCACCGCGTCAGTTAATACTAACTAACTTATATAGACTTTCTCATTCCCGTGACTTTTGAAAAACTTCTAGAACTAAAGTGAACTAACTTTACAAGTATAATACATTTGTGAATTTGTCCCTTCACATAGGCATGGGGTTTTCTTCCTAAGATTTGACCTTCAAATATATGTCCAGTTAGTGATTGTTTCTCCAACAGGATGCATGTGTGATGCTTGCATGTAATATGTTTGTATTATATATGTATGTTTTTATGCATGCTTATATGTGTCTATGTATATTTAAGAAGATTTCAAGACTTCCACATGTTGCGAACATTTGTTTTATGTAGGGTACAAGTTTCAAATTATGTAAATACCTTTGGGAAGTCTTCAAATACTTCAAGAAGGCTCATATTATTCATAAAATATAGCCAAAATACCACGTGATTTCTAGAACATGGTGAGTCAAATTAGTGAGTCACAAGGGAGCTGCAGTGGTGTCATAGTGGAAGGTCGATGTGGCTAGTTCTCAAAGTCCATCAATACTTTGCTTATTTGAGCACTTGAGTCATGTAATATCTTCAACCAAGTGTCTACCACCAATTTAGATGTATTAGGAAGGTTTTAGATTAGTTCCCCATGCTATAAAAAGAGGAGAGAAGTCGTGATCTTGTGGGAAGTCCAAGAGAGTCATATGTGTATCTCTATGCTGTTGTTGTTTTGTATGCAGAGATTGCAGAGCTTGTATCTCCCTCATTATATATCCAAATTACATGTGTAATAGCTCATTTAAAAGCTCTTACTGTCTACTTTCATACTGTAAATGTTCATAATCATTGGGTTTGTGAGCTGAGAGCAGTACTCTCTGCAAGTAGTGTGTGTTCTCGGGTTTCACCTCTACTGAAGGTTTCCATTAAACCTTAAACTTGCAGAGGTCATATCACCTTGTGTATTTATCCAAATTGAGTGTTCTTTGGCTCATTGGAAAGCACTTGGTCTCTAGTATATGTGGTTAGAACAGTTTTAAAAAATTCTAAGGTACTAGAGAAGAGTGAGCTCTGCAAGCATGACTCGTTTTCTGTGATGAAGTTTGTGAGAAGGTCAACTTGTTCCTAGTGGGTTCCACCTACTTCTAGCTATATTTTGGAGGTCAATAAACTCCAAAATTGGTATCAGAGCAAGGAATTGAAGCTTGGAGAAGGTTATAATACCTTGATGAAGAATTTGAAGCTATTGGAGTAGCGGTTCATCATCGACACTAGTTTGGCTTGCATTGGAAAGGTTGTATGCTACAGGTACAAGAGCAAGGAAGATTCAACTCAAAAATGAGTTGAATAACATAAAGAAAGATACACGGACATCGGTCAATGACTACTTGTTGAAGGTTCAAGAGATTGCAGATCAACTAGGATCAATTCAGGCTCATGTGGAGGACGAGGACTTGGTTGCACATACTCTCAACGGACTCAAGGATGATGATAGATGGAAACCATTCATTACTTTAGTTTATGTTAGAGGAGAATTACCAGACTTTGATCATCTTGTTGCTCTTATGGTCACGGAGGAGATGAATCTAAATGGCTCTACTTCAAATCAAAAAGGATCTCAAGGACAAGCTTTTTATGTAGGATCATCAAGAGGTGGAAACAGAGGAAGAAGAGGTTCAAATAGAGGTCGAGGAAGAAGGAGCGATGATCAAGGGACTTCAAGTGACTTCTTCAACACAAGAGGAAGAGGAAGATCAAGCGCTAGAGGTACGAGAGGCTACTACAACTACAATCAAAGACAAAGGAATGAAGATAACAACAATTGCTATATATGTGGAAGGTATGGACACTATGCCAAAGATTGTTATCAAAATGAAAATAATCAAGGTGGTAATCAAAGAGGAGGCTATTCAAAAAGAGGTAAACAACAAGGAAATTATGTAGTTGAAGGTAAAAGTGATGATTATGATTCTCTTCTTATGATGAATGTAGAAACTAAGATGAATTGAAATAGTGATGTATGGTATGTAGATAGTGGTTGCTCTAACCATATGTCACATGATGCTTCATGGTTTTCTAATATGCATAATCCTTCATGTAAAGGTCATGTTGAAACAGGAGATGGTACAACACATAAGATTATGCAGGTTGGAGATGTTGTTATGCAGGATAAGAGCAAGACAAATTGCTTGAAGGATGTACTTTATGTGCCAATGATTACTAAGAATCCGATGTCCGTTGGTCAAATGGTAGAAAAAGGTTTGCAAATAAGATTTAATCATGCAGGTCGCTTCATTGAGGATCCAAAGCAAAGGAGGTTAATTGCTAGAGGTCAAAAACAAGGTAGATTGTTTACATTCAAGGTAAACTCAAATCATACAAACTATTTCTCTTATGGTATGCATCAAATAGCAGAGCTTGATCTATGGCACAAAAGGATTGGACACATGAATGTACATAGGTTAAAGGAGCTATCAAAGAAGAGGATTGTTGAAGGATTACTTGATCTTACTAAGCAACATATGGTGCATCTTTGTGAAGCATGTCAAATGGGTAAGCAGAGTAGACAACCTTTCAAGCATTCAAGTTATGTAAGCAGTGGATTGCTAGACCTTATACACATGGACGTATGGGGTCCTACTAAAGAGGCATCCTTGGCTGGTAATAAGTACTATGTATCATTCATTGATGATCATAGAAGAATGACATTTGTGTATTTCATTAAACATAAGAGTGAAGTCTTTAATTGTTTCAAAAATTTTAAATCATTTGTCGAGAAGCAAACAGGAAGATATGTTAAGAAGCTAAGATCCGATGGAGGGGGAGAGTATTTCTCTCAAGCTTTTACTGATTTTTTGTATGATGAAGGTATCAAAAGAGAAGTTACATGCAGGTATACTCCACAACAAAATGGAGTCACAGAGAGAAGAAACAAAATCATAGCAGAAGCATCTAGAAGCATGCTAAATGATATGTGTTTGCCTAATTCCTTTTGGGCTGAAGCTGTTAGCACAAGTGTGTACATTATGAATAGAGTACCTACTGTTGGAGTTCATCATTTGACACCATATGAGGTATGGCATGGAAGGAAACCAAGTGTAAGTCATTTGAAAGTATTTGGTTGTGTATGTTATGTACATGTACCTAGTGAAGTGAGATCAAAACTTGATGTGAAATCAGAAAAGTGTATATTTATTGGTTATGTAGATACTCAAAGAGGATATAGATGTTATAATCCTCATACCAATAAGGTGGTTGTTTCAAGAGATGTAAATTTTGATGAATCACTTTCATGGTATGTAGATAAGAAAATTTTTCAGGTCATAAATGGAGATGAAGAAGATACAGGTGAAGGAGATGAGTGCTTACCTCAGCCCACAAGAAGTTTAAGTGATGAGAAAAGTGGCTTGGATGAAGAAAGAGAGCTACCTTTCAATGGAAGATTAAGGCAAGAGTCACTTCCAAGTGTTAAAAGTAAAGGTAAACTCAAACTTGTTGAAGTTAATGATGAAGGAGAGGAAATTAGTGATGTATGTGAGTATGGAGAATCATCAAAGGTTCCTAATAAGAAATGAAGAGCATCTATATTCGAGGTAAGAAGAACTTCAAGAGTGAGTAAGCAACCTCAAAGGTATACTTATGAATCTTTCATGAATACTCATTATGCTTTTATGACAAAAGTTGAGCAGGAAAATGAACCCACATGTTATGATGAGGCAAAAGGAGATGAAAAGTGGGAGAAAGCAATGAGAGAAGAAATGGAAGCACTAGAGGATAACAAGACTTGGAATTTAGTTCCAAAGACACCAAAACAAAAGGTAATTGGTTGCAAGTGGGTTTTTAAGATTAAAAGAAATAGTGATGGTAGTGTGTCAAGATATAAAGCTAGACTTGTAGCAAAAGGATATAATCAAACTCAAGGATTGGACTATGAGGAAACATTTAGTCCAGTAGCAAACATGGCAACGGTGAGAACTTTTTTGGCTTTAGCTGCAAGTAAAAGGTGGAATATATATCAACTTGATATAAAGAATGCCTTTCTTAATGGTGAGTTAAATGAAGAAGTGTATATGTCACAACCAGATGGTTATGTGGATGCAAAATGTCCTAATCATGTATGCAGGTTAAAGAAGGCATTGTATGGTCTTAAACAGGCACCAAGGGCATGGAATGCAAGGTTGGTAAAGTATCTTATGCTGCAAGGATACACAACGAGTCATGCTGATCCTTCACTTTATGTAAAACATGTAGATGATATGTGTGTCTATGTATGCATTTATGTGGATGACGTTGATTACAGGGAATGATGCAAAAGCAATTGAAGAGACAAAAGGTAATTTGGGAAAGGAATTTAAAATTTCAGATCTTGGTTTGCTTAGATACTTTCTTGGGATTGAAATTGTGTATGGCGATGAGGGTATGTGGTTGATACAGAGAAAGTATATATGTGATATGCTGAAAAGGTTTGGTATGCAGGAATGTAAATTTGTTTCTACTCCAATGGAATGTAATGTAAAGTTGAGTGCAAAGGAAGGTGATGAGTTGCATGATATGAATGCATATAGATCCATGGTAGGATCTTTGATTTATGCAACAAAAACTAGACCTGATATATGCTATGCAGTGGGAGTATTGTCACAGTTTATGCATGAACCTAGAGTACCTCATATGCATGCAGCAAAAAGAGTGCTTAGGTATTTGAAAGGTACCATGAATGAAGGATTATTTTATAGTCATGATGCTGATCTAACTCTTAAAGTCTTTAGTGATGCAGATTGGGCTGGAAGCAAAGATGACAGAAGATCCACAAGTAGATATGTAGTAATCGCAGGAAACAAGACATTAACATGGAGTTCAAAGAAACAGCCTACAGTAGCTTTATCTTCTACAGAGGCTGAGTATAGAGGTTTAGCATTGGCTACTACTGAGGTTATGTGGTTTAAAAAGTTGTTTCATGACTTGAATGTGCAGGTTGATGTACCACTAATATATGGGGATAACTTGAGCAGCATTCATATGACCTCAAATCCTATTTTTCATGCTAGAACAAAGCATATAGAGGTTCACTATCATTATGTTCGAGAGAAGGCCATAAACAATGAAGTACAAGTTTCTTTTGTGGGAACAA